>CM037073.1:15887255-16487255 GCA_020882685.1 Aphelinus atriplicis
ACCATTATATATGAAATTGTTATGATTGTGTGTTTCAACATTTCAATTAGAGCTGTTAATCGTGTGCCACCTTCATTACAGATATGAAATGTGTGCCAGAAGCGAAATTTATAAAAAATGTTATTCTTTGAATATTTCAAAAATCTTAGAGATCAAGACAGTTGATTATCGTTCAAATCGATTTCAACTAGTTGATCACATTTTTTTTTCCAGTGAATAGCCCTTTCCCGTTGATATAATAAAGTAAACAAGTACATGAATAATTATTCACATTGCCTATCTTATGATTTGGGCCTAACCAGATCCAATCTCGAATGTATAGGATTTACAGAGCTTTTACGCAAAGACAGAGCTCCTCTGAGTTGGATTCATATTGTTGTAGAATTGATATCTCCCAGGTCGAAGATGAATTTAGCCCTATTAATCAGTTCTTCACAAAATACGGACAAGCTTTACTTATAGGTGTCGAATACTAATTCAATTTATAGTTTAGTAAACTAAACGTAAAATGTTCAATTCCAATTTTAGTGGCCAATCACCTTCAAGAAGAGTGCAATACCAAAAGGGTAAGGATATTAAGGTAAACTCTATATGATTTTACTTTTATTCAAAATATTTCTCTGCACAGTTTCTATAACTACGTAGTTCATTTGTGATTCGATTAAAACTATGACAAATTCATGATATTTTATAATCAAGTTTTAAATTTAATGTTGAATGGGTTAACAATATTCTAAATCAGTAAATTTTATAAAGAATTTTTCAATTGCCGAAGACTTATACTATTAAATTACATAACCAAATATAATATATATATATAACTCATTTATAACAATTCTCATAAAAAAGATAATATTCTGATACATATATATGTTTACATTATTCATTAAAGGGAAGGTATTTGGTTCGGATAATCAAATATTCATATGCAGTACGGTTCCGGTTCATTTTATCGCTAGTTTGGTATCAGTGTATTGTTAAGTGATCTTCTGTATCAACTTGAAGCAAGTCACTGTAAGTTTGATCCGTATTTTTGTGCGATGCATCTAGCGTATCTCGCTAATTCTCGCGCTGCTTGGTTCACCTTCTGAATTTCGGTTTTCATCATTCCAAGCAAGTAATGGGCTAACTTAGGAGGAACACTCAGACGTTTGAGATGATCTCTTATAGCATCTACATTGTCAATGGTTTGGTCGCGTAATGCTGCTTTTATCTCTTTTTTGAGATTTATCGCAATTAGTTTGGCTAAACGAGCTTGGGAAATCGCTTCGATTTCTCTTTGAATTATCCTTTCAGTTTCGGCGAAGCTCTTAGCCAACTGCACGGTCATAACATGACTCCCAGTATTTGCTACAGTTTGATTTGGGCAGTTTTTACGCGAAATGTAAACTGGAACGCGTCTCTTCGATGCTGAAGACTGCAGCCGAGGTTTCACTACCTCCATATGTTTTCTTCTTGATTTGAGTTGGTCAATTTTTTTCATTTTCAATGCTTGCCGAATAGTTTTAGTGACGTGTAACTTCTTTCTTATAAAAAGTTGCCGTTGGTGTATTGATGTTGGAATTATCTCATTTTCACGCACGCAATCGTTTGATACTTTTTGCTTTTTTGATGGTGGACAACTGGTGGCTGATGGAATACAACCGTGTTCATACGGACTATTAATTATTTTGTCTTCAATCTTAGACAACGTTTCCATCAAAAGCTGCTCTTGGTAGCGTCCAACTGGATTTTTCTTATGTCCGGATGCAGTATTGTCTAATGGCATTATTTTCAATGGTTGCCACTCCATCGATGCCAAACCAAATTCATTTTCAAGACCAGCAAAGTTTTTTGTTTTGATTATTCGCCACTGTACCTTTGTCAAAACATGCTCAGTTTCTATTACAGCCTTGTCGTATTTTTCTGAAAGTTGATTTTGATGCGATGCAGCTGTAACGCTTTGAACTTGAGATATACCGTTGATAAAACTGTTGTTTTGCGGTGACAGCTTCAGCATCATTATCGGGTGAACTTTATCCTTTTGTACAGTGGTATTTAATTTATTTTCTATTATAGGTTGATGTTGATAAATTGCGGCTGGAACGTTTCTATTTCCCAATGCAGCTTCATATGATTTTATTTTTTTCAATGGTCGACACTGCGTCAAGGTCGAAATATTTTCAATTCCATGAGGCACGTTGTCCCACTCTTGTTCGTTTGAAAATGGCTGTTGGTGTATTGATGTTGGAATTATCTCATTTTCACGCACGCAATCGTTTGATACTTTTTGCTTTTTTGATGGTGGACAACTGGTGGCTGATGGAATACAACCGTGTTCATACGGACTATTAATTATTTTGTCTTCAATCTTAGACAACGTTTCCATCAGAAGCTGCTCTTGGTAGCGTCCAACTGGATCTTTCTTATTTCCGGATGCAGTATTGTCTAATGGCATTATTTTCAATGGTTGCCACTCCATCGATGCTAAACCAAATTCATTTTCAAGACCAGCAAAGTTTTTTGTTTTGATTATTCGCCACTGTACCTTTGTCAAAACATGCTCAGGTTCTATTACAGCCTTGTCGTATTTTTCTGAAAGTTGATTTTGATGCGATGCAGCTGTAACGCTTTGAACTTGAGATATACCGTTGATAAAACTGTTGTTTTGCGGTGACAGCTTCAGCATCATTATCGGGTGAACTTTATCCTTCTGTACAGTGGTATTTAATTTATTTTCTATTATAGGTTGATGTTGATAAATTGCGGCTGGAACGTTTCTATTTCCCAATGCAGCTTCATATGATTTTATATTTTTCAATGGTCGACACTGCGTCAAGGCCGAAATATTTTCAATTCCATGAGGCACGTTGTACCACTCTTGTTCGTTTGAAAATGGCTGTTGGTGTATTGTAAATGAAGTACTTTCATTTCCAAATATAGGGTTGTCCCATTTTTCTGGTGTTGACGGTTGACACGGTGTTAATACTGGAACATCTCTTATTTCCCATTTTTTATCTATAAAAAGTGGCTGTTCGAGAATTAGAGCTGGAGCCTCGTTAATTTCATATTTAATGTTGTCGAATTGTTCTATTTTTGGTGGTTGCCACTGGATCATTGATGGAACAACTTCAATTTCATGAGGATCATTATCTAACTCCTTTTTTATTGGAAAAGGCTGTTGATATTCTGAAGCCAAAACGATTCTATTGTCAAATTCAGAGCTATCCAATTTTTCTGATTTACATGCTGACAATTCCTCAATTTTATTAGAAATCTTGTTCAATTGTACGGTATTTTTTTCAAATGTAGGGTTGTATAATTCTTCTGGTTTTGATGGTTGCCACTGGAGAGTTGGTGAAACACTTCTAGTTCCAAATAGAATGTAGTCCAACTCTTCTTCTATTGAAAGTTGTTGTTGATGTTTTTCGCACATTGCAGTTGGAATACTTTTATCTTCAAATGTAGTACTGTTCAATTCCTCTGTTTCTGATAAATGCGACGGTGACATTAATGAAAAACTTTTTATTTCTCGCGGATTCTCATCCCGTTTTATCTCTGTTGAAAGCGGGTGTTCGAGAGTTGCATTTAAAGCCTCGTGATTTTCAATTCTAGTGTCCATTTTTTCTGTTTCTGATGGTTGCCACTGGATCGTTGACGTAACAACTTTGGTTTCATGAGGTACGTGGTCAAACTCCTTTTTCATTGAAAAAGACTGTTGTTGTTGTGCAACTGAAACGCTCTTATCTTCGAATTCCTTTGGTTTTAATGATTGATACTGTGCCAACACATTTGAAACATTTTTAATACGACGATAAAATCTATTCAATTCTTCTTTCACAGAAATTATCTGTTGAGGTTTTGAAGCTGGAACGCTTTCATTTTTAAATACATTGTTGTTCAATTCTACTGGTTTAGATGGTTGCCATTTGATCATTGACGGAACAACTTCAGTTTCATATAGAACGTTGTCCATCTCTCTTTTTATTAAAAATGAGTGATGGTGAAGTGAAGCTGAAACGTTTCTATTTTCAAATTCAGTTTCATGGAATGTTTCTGTTCTTGATAACTGCCGATGTGTCAATTTTGAAACGGCTTCAATTTGACAAGGAATTCTATCTACCGTATCGTCCATCGAAAGAAGCGGTTGATACATTGCAACTGTAGCCCTTTCATCTCCAAATATAATGTTGTCTAATTCTACTGTTCTTGGTGAACGACACTGGATCTCTGGCGGAATAACTTTTTGAGGATCGTTGTCCAGCTCTTCTTTTATTATAAGTGGTTGTGGATGCTTTGAAGATGAAACGCTTTCATTTTCAAATGTTGTATTATCGAACTTCTCTGTTTTCGATTGTGTAAATGCTGAAACATTTTCAATTCTACAAGGAATTTCAAAGAATGGCTGGTGCATTGCAGTTGAAGCTCTTCTATTTCTAAATGTAGTATTGTCCAATTCATCCATTTTCAATTGTCGACACTTTATCCCTGTTGAAACTACTTTAATTTTACTATGAATTTTGTCTAACGTATTTTTTATTGAAAATGATTTCTGGTATTTTGTAGCTGAAGTATTTTTTCTCACAAGTGCGGTATTATTGAATGTTTTCATCTTGAATGATTGCCAATTCATCTTTGTCCCAACATCTTTGTTTTCAAGAGCTTCCTCTGACTTCGTCTCAACTGAATTACTTTTGCTTGCAAATTCATCCGGTTTTGATGTTTGACAGTGTAATATTGCCGGTAAGTTTTTGTATCTTGAGAAAATGTCGGTATCTGGCTTTGTGTCCTGTTGTTCGCCTTCGTTGGGGAATTCGAACTCCAAACTTGGCATGCTAGGAAGAGTTTGACATCTTGGAGCTTGTTTCAAAATTTTCAACTTGGATCGCGCTAGCTCTTTGTTGATTTTTTCTAGATTGAAAATTAGGCACAGCATAAAAAGAACATGATCCCGTAAATATTTGACGTCATCGAGAGAAATAGCAAAAGAATAATTGAAATATTTGACCCAACTTTCAAGTAATTCTCGTTTGACTTGGGCTTCGACTCTATGATGCTTTTTTAATTTTTTTCTTTTTGCTTTAGATGCAGAATGAACATCAGTACTGTGGCCTTGTTTCTTTCTATGTCCAACATCTTTCTGCCGATTGATCACTGAAAAATTATGAATATAAAGTCTCAAACATTCTTTACAGATTAAATCGATGAATATACCATTTCAGCAATATTGTACATTCATGGATTCAGTTGAAACTTCATTAGATTTTACGTGAGAAATGCAATTTTATAATTTGGTTCTGTTATCACAGATAAAAATAATAGAAACCAGGAGTTAAAGGAAAAAGTCTAATCCCTCTCATTTTTGCAATGAACATTTATTATTATTGAGATATCAAAATTTAGTTGGAATAATGTTAGGTTGCAACTTGAATGCTTTATCTTTCATATATTGTATAAATGAGTGGCGGTACTAAATGGACACTGATAAGCACTACGCGTTACGGAAACGGAACACGCTCCTCTCAAACGCCCCTTGTGTATACATGTGATGATATATACAAGATATGTCATGTATATGTGAGGCTTGTTTATATACTTTCTCAACATATACCCAATAGAGAGGGCATAAAGCATCGATTTGATTTCGCTGCGTAACAATAACACAAGAGGAGTTAGCGCGTTTTGGAGTCGTATGTTTGCCGATCTTCAGCCTAAATTGAATTGAATATATCATTATATTCTGAATTGAAATGAGATTCCATTGCGAATGTCGATTAATTTTCTGAAATCAACGGGTTTCAGAAACTTTCAAAATGAGATACGTGATTATTTCATACAATAAGATATGAAACAGTTCAATTCAGAAGAAAAACAGTAAAATTCAAACTTTTCAAGTATATGTTTTTTTGTTACCATTGAAGAGAACAATTTTGTGTCTCTTCGATACCAGACATACACAAAGGTTTGTGAGTTCACGAAATAATGCTTGAATTATTTTCAGAGTAGATATTTTCTCCACGGCTTATAATATTTTCAAGCTAACATCACGAATCTCGTAAATAATGCTATGCTACACAAAATTCAGGCTCGATAGTTCGGTAAACTGCGAGCTTCAAAGTCGTCTTGCAAAAAAAAAACGTGGTTGACAATTCATTCGTGCAAAAAATCACGTACCCACATATTACTCCAGGGAAATAAGCTCCAAAAGTACCCGTTTCTCTACAGAATTGCGACAGTCAATTTTTATTGTCGATTCAGAAAGGGGGAGTGGTGGAAATAATAAATATTTATGAAAGGATCGCTGACTAGCAGTAATTTGTTTATAGCAGCACGTTGAATGTCATGAAAAACGGTTTTTCTGCTATAACAAAGAACATACTGGTCGGATAAAAAAAAGTTTCAAATAAAAAGTGTAGGTATCAACAATAGGAACATTTTAAAAAAAGTTGCATCGAAATTAGTTCAATATTTTTCTTGAAAATTGCAAAAAACCCCCCAAAATCGACGATTTTACATTAACTATTATTCAATTGTAAAAAAAGAGATATCGACCTAATATTAATGTGAAAGTGTAGAGTATTATATACTGAAACCGCGGTTAAAATTTGGTTCCGAAATATTCAATATTTATTGAGTAATTTAATTTGTTATTAAAAGTAGGGTCGTTTTTGCGATAATACCTGAGAGCTTTTGACAGATCGTTTGTAATGAAAGTCAGCTCATTTGAAAGATACACATTTCCACTATCAATTCCAATCATGAGTCAATCGATATTTACTAATTGCAATATGTTTAAAATGGCTCTAAACATGATGTCATTATTTTCTTCGTAAACAAATGCAATAACTTGTTGAGTTTTCATCGCAACATATTGTGATATGAATCAAATTAAAGCTGAGACTATGACCGTGACATTGCAATGTCCCACATTTGTCTACGATAATTTGGAGCGGAGATACGTTTTTTTTTTTAAAAAATCACCGCTCCTCAACTTATTGACACTAAGCCATGAAAATTTGCATGTGTTTAGAAGATTACTTCCAGTTCAAGTGGAAAGTATTTGCATCGTTACTACATGAAAATAATATGCATAATAATAAATGAAAGGAACAGCGTTGGTGCGCGATGCATCAAAGTGGTTGGAGCGGGGCGCGAGGAGGGGGGACAGGCAGCGGCCGCGCGCCTTGGCACGCGCTCGGCCAAAATTTGCTCAAACCGCTTCCCGCGACATCATCTATCAATATCTCCGCTTCTTTTCATCCGATTTCGATGATTTTTTTTTTGATTTGGGGTAGCTCGATGAGCTAAGACCAAATTTCACATAAAAATGAAAAAAATCTCGTCACGAGTGCAGAAAATTGGATGTTCATGTAAAATCAATTATTTATTATCAAAATACTTATAAATTATAGCATGTACATGTTTTATTTATTACATTTAGATAATTTCTATGATTAATTATTGCTTATTAATTGATAATAATTTAATAATTTCACAAATAGTCATTTTTTGTGATTTTTTTGGATAATTAATACATTTTTCCGTATAGATTCATATTAACACTTTGAATTTAATGTATAGCTAACAAATAGCAATAATAATATCTTACAATATATTTTTATGTCGTTACAATATATGTATATTTTACGAGCGATTTTTATTATATTTTGTAATCAGGTATTCTTGAGAAAAAATGACACATTGATATCATTGATAATGTTTAAATTACTATTATGATAGAAAAATGTAATAAATAAAACATGTACATGCTATAATTTATAAGTATTTTGATAATAAATAATTGATTTTACATGAACATCCAATTTTCTGCACTCGTGACAAGATTTTTTTCATTTTCATGTGAAATTTGGTCTTAGCTCATCGAGCTACCCCAAATCAAAAAAAAAATCATCGAAATCGGATGAAAAGAAGCGGAGATATTGATAGATGATGTCGCGGGAAGCGGTTTGAGCAAATTTTGGCCGAGCGCGTGCCAAGGCGCGCGGCCGCTGCCTGTCCCCCCTCCTCGCGCCCCGCTCCAACCACTTTGATGCATCGCGCACCAACGCTGTTCCTTTCATTTATTATTATGCATATTATTTTCATGTAGTAACGATGCAAATACTTTCCACTTGAACTGGAAGTAATCTTCTAAACACATGCAAATTTTCATGGCTTAGTGTCAATAAGTTGAGGAGCGGTGATTTTTTAAAAAAAAAAACGTATCTCCGCTCCAAATTATCGTAGACAAATGTGGGACATTGCAATGTCACGGTCATAGTCTCAGCTTTAATTTGATTCGTATCACAATATGTTGCGATGAAAACTCAACAAGTTATTGCATTTGTTTACGAAGAAAATAATGACATCATGTTTAGAGCCATTTTAAACATATTGCAATTAGTAAATATCGATTGACTCATGATTGGAATTGATAGTGGAAATGTGTATCTTTCAAATGAGCTGACTTTCATTACAAACGATCTGTCAAAAGCTCTCAGGTATTATCGCAAAAACGACCCTACTTTTAATAACAAATTAAATTACTCAATAAATATTGAATATTTCGGAACCAAATTTTAACCGCGGTTTCAGTATATAATACTCTACACTTTCACATTAATATTAGGTCGATATCTCTTTTTTTACAATTGAATAATAGTTAATGTAAAATCGTCGATTTTGGGGGTTTTTTTTGCAATTTTCAAGAAAAATATTGAACTAATTTCGATGCAACTTTTTTTAAAATGTTCCTATTGTTGATACCTACACTTTTTATTTGGAACTTTTTTTTATCCGACCAGTATGTTCTTTGTTATAGCAGAAAAACCGTTTTTCATGACATTCAACGTGCTGCTATAAACAAATTACTGCTAGTCAGCGATCCTTTCATAAATATTTATTATTTCCACCACTCCCCCTTTCTGAATCGACAATAAAAATTGACTGTCGCAATTCTGTAGAGTAATAATGCTAATGTCACTGGAGTATATATGATACATTTCAATTCAAGCGAGGAATGAACTGTCAAACTATTTAGATGCAATTCTAACAACCATTGTTCTATAAAATCTGAGACTGATAATAAAAGTAATCATTAAAAACTAATTAGAGTATTAAGATCACACTTGTGACTTACTTTCCCTTGAAGATTTCATTTTCCCCGTAGAAACACGGGAAACTTATTTCAGCCCAGGCCAAGGAATCCTTCCCCCGAGAAAAAGATGCGTGCGTGCATCGCGTCCCTCGTTCCACTGCGTACTGGTTGGAAAGCGCGTGGCGTCAGCTCAGCCCTCTCGAGAATAAAGAGAGAGGCAGAGAGGATGCTGGTACGGGGCGCATGGAGCATTCCAACCCTCAAATCCAAAGACGTTCTCAAAATTCACCGAGACATTATGAGTTACTGTAGTGTCGAGTAAGTGACTCTGAAAACTGCTAATATTCTTTTGTTCGAATGCATCGGGATTCGCGCACAACGTGACGCATTACAAACTGTGGTATGACGAGTGTGAACGTGCCTGGGTCGAGTCATAGGCGTAAACCCGACACTTCGCCTAAACATCGATATCGACTGGCGTCTATATATGGACCGGGGATCTAAGTGCAAGGCACGGGTCGAAGGCGCAGGGCGAACAGTTTATCCCGAGAGCTCATACTGATCGGTCACTTTCTCTAGAAGGCTCTCCAGATCTATACTTTGCATAGCAGAATTATTGAATTATTGAATTCTCAATAAATGGAATATATCTTAATGATATAGAATTTTCTTATTTATTAAAATATCTTTCCAACAAAACTAAGATTTTCTGATTACCTGATGGTTTCGCTTGGCAATAAATTGATGCGACATAACTACGCGAAAGAGGTTGATTCGTGATTTGCACGAGAAATAATTATAGGGAAAGTTATAACAATTTGAATCATATTGGTTTTGTTCATATGAAAAGTACGTATGAAACGAAGGGCAAAAATTATCGGAATAACTTTTCTCATCGGTAAATTTGCGTGGATCCACACACAGTGTGGCAATTTTTAGCCCGAGAAAGTAGAATATTATTTGCGCCTGCGGTAGAAAATTTTAGGCCATGGGAAAATGCATTTTCCTGGCGACGCAGCGCAGCGCGCAAGGAGGGGCGCGCGGTCGTAAATCTTGGCCGGGAAGTGCCCTCCGCGCGCGGCCAGCGAGCCTTTTTTTTTGGCCTTGGCTTTGTTTTGGCTATGGAGCGCCCTGTGCTTGCTGCGCTCGTCTCGCTGCCGGCTCGTGCGCGCACGTATTGCGCTCAACGGTCGGTGGTGCCCTCAGTCTGGAGAAGAGAGGGAAAATATGCTCGGAAGCTTCTCTAGGATGGTTTGAAGTCCGTTGTTATATAATATTAGGTGGTTGCGGATGATACAGTCGCCAGTTGTGACACGATGGAGTGCGAAAAGTTATTACAGTTATATTTTTCGTTATTCTTGACCGGAATTTCACGCACCGAATTGTGTGCGTGAAATGCGATTTCACGCATTAATGAACGGTTCGTTTTACCAGCAAAATCTGCGAGGAAAATGTTGACGTGATTTCAATGTATGCAACGTACGCCAAGAACAGTAGATTATGTAACGAGGGCGCGAATTTTGGTGATTCCCACACAAGTGGGAAGTTTGCTCTCACTTTGATCAGGTAGCAATTACACGAATAAAAGAAAAGCGGGTTTCTATTCAAGAGGCGTCCCTATGTTTTTTTCTGAACAAAACTCCGATTTTATTGTTTATCAAATCCCATAGACACAAGAAATTATTCATATCAGTTATATACATATATGCATGATCCATAATAATTGTTATTCTATTTCGTGTATTGACCAATTAATCTGTTTCAAAACCTACATTTATATTTCAATTAGCTAATATGAGAAAAAAAAATTGATCACATGATCCTTAATCTTCCTCTTATACTGAGAGATCCACTACTCTCCGAACTCGGAAACGGGTGTTGGTAATTTTGCATTACAGTTTGGTTTCTGATAGAGGAAGTTACACAAATAATCAAATTTTGTTCTAATAATCATTTTCATCGTGGCCTCCCGTATCATTAAGCATCGAAAAAGTCTTGAAAAGTATTTATATAAAAAAGTATGTCAAATTCACAAGCATCGCTCTCTTCTAATTCTATTCATCTCTTCGAAAAAGAGAAATTTACTTACTACCCGCCTCTCTCTCTCTCTCTCTCTCTCTCTCTCTCTCTCTCTCTCTCCCTCTCTCTCTCTCTCCCTCTCTCTCATTCATTTTTTCTACATGCGGAAAGGGTCCGAGACCCGAAAGGTAGGAAAGTAGCCGTTTTTTTCACGCACGTCGTCTATACCTGTACTAGCGGGGGCAGACGGCCGCCCTTGTGCCTAGATTGTTATTGGCCCGCTCTCAGCATATAGCATCTTCGACTTTCTGCTAGATTTCTCTGGGTCTCAACACGTGGCTGCTCACTACGGGCGGCGTGAAAGAGGAAAATAGCTTGTGCAAAGTTCCAGCGTTCCCAAATGATCGACGAAAATCTAATTCTTTTGCTCAAGCCATTCGAATACTCAAAAATATTGATAACTTGGTTGGCTTTCATACCGATTCCTATCATTTATACATAGACCATAGCGAATCCTTTGTAGTTTCCGAGTATTCCAATACAATTATATGTACATACATGGAACTTTTTGAAAGCTAATAGTCTTTGGGATGAATAATTCTGAATAATTGAAATAATTCTGTCTATGCCAAGAATTCAGCGAGAAGTGAGCGTTCGAGCGAGCTGACCGTGAAAGGTATAGGGTCTAGGGCCAAAAATACGTTTATAACTGGGACTGAGCAGTTCCCCGATATTCTTGATAATTCATGCGTATGCTTAGAAGAGGCTTCATTGTTTGAATACATGATTTTTGATCATCGATAATTCTTTGTTGGGTCCTCTGATTAAAATTTGTAAACAAACGTCATCCTTAAAATTTGCCCTCTTTTTAATGATTTCTCTTTAATGTTTAAATCATTGAAAAAGTGGTGTATATACGTAATATTTTTCGTTTTTATTTTTGGAAAAAGGAATACATTTTATCCATATTTTACATGAAAAATGACGAATTTTTCAAAAATACGCTCAATTCTCCGGCAAGGCTCCATTAAAAAAACCTGGTTATTGCATTTAAATATTTAATACAGAATAAGTAAGGACAATGCAAATTCAAAACAGTACAGAACATAACTGACTGGCAAAAAATACATATTTTCTGCTGAATTGACTGACGTAATATGCAAAAATCACTATCACAAAACTTTATGCAGGTGTACATGCTGTTCATCCCACGTAATCTAAAATTCTTATGCATATTATATCAACTACACAATCCTGAACGTTCATATTACCACTCACATTAGTATACCAAGTTCCCTAAACATTGGTAATCTCGTTAGCTAGTTTTGGAAAAAACGAAATGGCATTTTCTGCGTTAATGCCGAAACAGTATAAAGTTTAATTACCATTTCCACATTTTCAAGTACATTAGAATTTTGAATCACACTGGGGTTGAAATATAAATCACTCATAAGAAATGTATGGCGGAACATGTATACTAGATACGTGTATAACAAGAATTGGTTTCACATAATTTTAAAAAGCGTCAACAAATTATCAAAGGCTACCGTAAAGGAACGAAATCTATTTCTTTTGAATGTTAGGAGGAAAAATGTAAAGTAGGTAGTTTTTCATCGAATTTAATTTGAACTATACTGAAAGCAGTTTGGGTGAACTATAAATCTCCTATAAATATAGTTCTACTTTGACCCAGCTATGAGATATTGTGAATTCTAATATACAAATTTCACTGATGTATACGATGGAAAAAGTATTAATTATACCATATTTAAAGTAGATTTTACTCTATAAAGTATTTTTATCTATAGTAGATACGATTGTGTGGACACAGTTGATTAAACTATAATTATATGTCGATGAACAATAATCAAATAATAACCCCATCAATTTTTATATAAGGCAATAAGGATTAAATAATTTATAACCATTCATAAATGTAACAAATGCGTTTCCAATAAAATTCAGCAGTTTCTGGCATGCAAATATGGAGTCATTTCCAATGAGTAATTTCTTACCTGCGCATGAGCTAATTGATCAATGTAAAGTACCAAGTTCAAACTTACATTTACGAATTTTCCAAACGAGGTTGTTTATTATATATAATAACAAAATTACATATTCTCCCATTGTTATTTGGTAATTAAGGTACTATAGTCAAGTGTGTAGAAATTTCATAAATGTCCAGAATAAGCCCATATTTGAGTGTTACTCTTGGCTCCATCGCTGTCGCAGTTTCTAAGATCCAACTGAGGTAGAGCTCTACGTTCAAGAAGGCTCTTACGTGATGATCTTTATCGCAACCGAGAGTCCAGGGTATTATCCCGATTTGAACACCTTTTTTAACAACCGGGCCACCAGAATCACCCTGACAAATGCCTCTGCCATGCACAGTCGCGCAAAATCGTCCATTCGTAGCTCTGTCAGCCTCAATTATTTTCTTTGCGCAATCGACTCCATCAACGATTTGCATGTTGGCATGGCTCAAATGTCGCTCGTAATGATCACTGGCGTTTTTGTTTTGAATTGTCGACCATCCAGAGATGCTTGCAATTGTATTCGCGGCGACGAAACCTCCAGCTTTCTTGGGCAGTGAGACCTCGCTTACCTTCTTGTTGAACGTGAAGGGCGGCGATACTTTAATCAAAGCCACATTGTTCGAGATGGTGTCGTTGATGTTTTGGAAACGTGAGTGGATCCTTACGTCAATCACCTCGTGTCTTGAGCTTCCTTCTTGGCCTATATTGCCACCTACCCACGCGTTGAGGCCATTTTTCGGGTTGATTACACACTCAGCTGAGGTCAGAACAATGCTATAGGTCAATATGCTACCAGAACATTTGTGATTGTCCCCATCGGTTATGAAGGCAACCCACGGATCGGGATTTACATAATTGCCGTCACTGTAGCGATGGTGTTTCACTGGTCCTACATTTATTATCTCTGGGATAGGATCACCTGCAGTAATATTATCAAAAATTAAAACAGCAGTTGGATTTTTATCAGAAGTCATTTCTGCAAAAAAACTTTCGAGGCTATATTTATCCAGTAAACGAGCCAACTCACCCAGAACGGCAGATAAAAAGATAGACGCGATGATGATTATCATTTTTTGTGACCTGTGTATACTCGGTAACTGTACAAAAAAATCACAAAGCCCGCATTTTTATATCCCAAATCCACCATCTATGTAAATAATTGGCTATCCGATAAGTAGTTAAAATAACGAAAAAATAGAATTATCTAAGATCAGAATATCGAAAAAAATCCTACGATGTTTCCTGTAAAATGATCTTTCCAAGCTACGTTTAAAATTTCAAGTGAATCGGTTAAAAATTGACGGTGGTATCAGTACGGCCAGGTCAAAAAGACGGTTTCGAGATAAACGCGTTCAAAGTTTCAAGTAAGGTACCTGTACCCAATATGCGCCACCTAAGCGAGAAAGGTTACTACACCGCGTCAAATGAATATTTTCTAACATAATTGGTGTTAAGTGAAAGGTCTACTCAATACCTACAAAATGAGCTAAGTCTTATTCAATTTGAACAGTTCTACGCTAAGATACCGCGGTTTTAAAAAAAAAAAATTTTCGGAAAAAAATTTTTAGTGTACCCAATATGGCGCCACCCTGAAAATACTTCTTTTCATCCAATTTGAAGCATGAAGCATGTCTGAAATGGATAAAATACAAACAAAAAATTATATTTCTGATATAATTCTATTGGAAAATACATTTTGTCTTTGATTAAACCATAGTAAATAGATTATATAAACTTCTAACAACCTAAATCAAATCAAGTTTTCAGTTAAAATTCATGAAAAACCGTTGTTTTTGAATTAACAAAATTAACTTATGCAACATCTAATTCCAATATTAATCTCTCAAATTGATGAACATTCTTATTTGTGTAATTTTAAATATAATTGAGATGTTCTCACTGAAATGGAAGAATTCAATTTAAAAAATGTCCGAGCCTACTTGGGGCTAGCTATTGTCATGATGGTAGAAAAATTCTGTCTGATGTTTTTTGCTAGACAGTACTTATAAACGCATAACCTCAAAATTTTTCTCGTTATAGGATAGCCAATATCTGCTAAGCGTTAAATTCGACTACATAATTCTTCGTTTTGTACTAACGCATATGGTCGACTCATTTTCCTTTTTTTCGGATGTTTTGTTTGACATATCGTTGAAACGTTCGACGAGGTGTCTTATATATAGTCGAAGCCATCCTCTGCGATATCTCACCTTTCTTGACCTGCTCCAGAGCTTGAACTAAATTTTCTTTCCACCATGTTTGGCGGATATTTACCATGAATGGGTTGATTGTAGCAGCTGGAACAAGAAAATAGGGGTGGCGCATATTGGGTACATTTGATAAAAATAACGAAGAGCTATTGAAACGATTGATAAAAAGGTCATACAAAGAAAAAAAAAATTGGATGATGTAGATGGGATGTCAAGGAATCGAATGATATGTCGCTCGATTTTTTTGGCCCAGTTTAAGGGTATTAAAAAAATTCGCACTTACCTGAGCGAAATTAGATCGAGAATGAAAATTGTTGAAAAAATGGAGAAAACGAGCTCTAACAAGTTGGTGTGAGGGTTTCCGATCGGTGAAAATGTTTTCTTTCTTCATTATTCAGTATTGCCGACAAGATCATGTGCCGCGGCGATGCTCTAGACGCGCGTATATATGAAATACGAAGGGTGGCGCATATTGGGTCCTGGTGCATATTGGGTACACCTACCTCACTATAAAACTGATGAAATGTTTGCTTCACCTCTAATCTGCAATGCCTGCTCTATACAATTATTCCGCTACTACTAAGATTCATACTAGGTCTGCAGAAACGATTAAATTGTGATTAAATCAAATCGGAATCATGTTTTCATATATATATATATTTATTAATGACAACTTGTGACGTTTCATTGAAAAATACATACTTAAATCATTACAACACGTGTCATTTTACTCGTGTATTTAGATTTGTAATTACCTATTGAATCGATTAAGCCACTCGAAATTAACAGTGATCATATTATTAGAGAATGAAACTTAATCAAATAACATTTAGTTCGTAAAATAAGATCAATTCAATTGATTGATTATTAAAAATGAGCATCTATTGTCCTCTATGAAAGAAGTAAAATAAAACAAAATTCTGTGTGAAAAAAAAATTGTTTGCGAAAAACTAACATCAATATCAAAGTATAAATAGTTTATAATACTGCTAGTGAAACGAAACAAGAAATAGTCTGATCGTTGAAAAAATCCAACCGCCAAAGGTGCCCATAAAGCACCGGAAATACGGGATATAGGAAGAAGAGTGCCACATTGGCTGCAGCCGCACATTAATAGTAAATTTTTACGCCACAATCGAATTCGATCGATAATCGCATTGATTGTCTATATTCCCCCGTTGAGCATTGCAGCGAGTTGTCGGGTGTAACAGCGTGCCCCGGTCCAAATTAAATAATTGCAAGCTGAGGGAATCGAGGCAACGTACGCAAGTGGAGCACGCGATGCTCATAAATCGCGAAGCGAGTTCGAGGACCGGTCGGAAGATAAGCCCGCGGACGCCTTCGAGCCGCGCGGCTCGTGTATAAAGCTCGGCGCAACCCAACGTGTTTTGATCGGCCGGTCGTCATAGCGATCCCTGGTATATAGCGTCGCCCTGCACTCAATGTCTATATATGTATGCCCACGTGATCCAGCCGCTCTATACATATACACTCAATTATGCGAGTGAATTTCTCGTTATAATCAGCGATGCTGCGCTGCACGCAGGGAACATATTGTGCAATGCCGATCGCCGACGGGTTGGTGAAGCGCGGGCTGCTGCAGGGTCTGCAATTTCCACTGGTCTATTATGCGTGGATCGTCGTTCCAAAGCTGGGAATCGGTCGAAATTGAAGATTATCCACGGCACACACCCCGTAGATGACCGACTGTCGAATGGTCGAATCGATTCATCTCGCGAGTGGCCAAGCCGGTGGATTATTCATCGAGTTTGATTGCTTATCATCACCTGCGCGCAGCGCAACAAGTATATTTCGAATAAGTTAGAAGTAACGCGTGAGAACTGTGAATGAAAGTTCATCCGAAGGATCTTTTCCTCTCACCCTCGTCGGTAGCTGTTTGTCATACTCCACCCACGCAGACCTTACCTCGTTCTGGATTTCTCGATAAAGTACACCGTGTTTCAATAAACTAACATGACTATGTGTTATCTGTGACTGTTGATCTTGACGAATGATCATTGCTCTTTGGCGACGTGTATGTGCTGTTGTTACAGGGTTCCATACAGATACATTATACATACCGATTTTCGCGTGACTCGCGAAACGATATACGTAAAACGAGAAGCGAGATCGCGTCATATACGCAGGCGATCGAGTCGACAGCAATCGACAAATTACATTAATTGCACTGGGCGAATTTTGAGTTAATCATTATCGAAACTAATTGGCAAAATGTCTCAGCGGGAAATCGAAGCGTCGGATGAATCGGCTTATCGAGCTACCCGAGAATCATTTCGGTCAGTTACATCATTTATTACGACGAATAAATTCGGGCTTTGTGGACTATCCCAAAGTGCTATTACGAGAAAAAAACTCCACGTTCCTCGGGCTGGATTTGAGCCAGCGATCTCCTGATCAAATCTCCTGGTTCAAATCCAGCCTGGGGAGCGTGGAATTTTTTTCTCGCAATAGCACTTTGGGATAGTCCACCAAGCCCGAATTTATTCGTCGTTTGAAATATGTGGACGTTAAAAAATAATTATTACATCATTTATTGTCCACCCCAAGTTGACAACGTTTCCAATAGTGAATAGAATCCAATCGACTCGATACTGTTCTACATAATTGCATGCTCATCTGCAGGAGCCTATGTGCGAGGCTTATCAATCGAAAGTTCTCACAGTGTGTGCCAGAACCGCACCGAATAAATCGGTCCGCGGATCAGCAAACAACGTATTCGCCCCGAATTTGGAGTGGACGATGCGTCCGCGTCTGCGCCACCGAACGAGCCACTCGCGTTCATACCCTCATTATAACTCACGCAATATCGGACTGACCCGTATATATATAAGTATTCACCGATGATACGGCGCGGGGGCGCGCGCGCGCGTCTATGAATGTACCCCCTTGGATGAGCGAGGCTATCGACGCGCGCGCGCGTATACACATATGTATGGACATCAGAGGCGTATATATATACGCTCGGAGCGGACGTAAGGTGGATCGTCGCCGTCCAATAACACATCAGTCGACGTCGCCTCGCTCGGCAGGCCACACCGCCGACTCGTGCAGTCGTCGCCACATATTACGTACGCCTCGCTGTTTGATTTTCCCCGATCGATTGGTATTTCGCGTGTCACACACACACGCACCAGTGAAAACAGTGCGCGGCCCCCTGGACGACGTGTGCGTGCGCGTATTATCGGCTGGAGCGATCGATCGGTACACGGATAAATCGATGCCCGAGCCGAGTCAGCTGTGGGGCCGGGGGCTGCCGACGAACGAGGTGTAACCCGGGCGGGAGGGGCTGCAGCAGGTGCGCGGGTTCAACGTAACCGATGTACCGGGCGCCGGGCGGGTCTGATCGGCGGCCAAGGCTGTGCCCGTCGTTCCATAATAGACGAGGGCGCGCGGCGATCGA
Source organism: Aphelinus atriplicis (assembly GCA_020882685.1). Classification (NCBI taxonomy): domain Eukaryota; kingdom Metazoa; phylum Arthropoda; class Insecta; order Hymenoptera; family Aphelinidae; genus Aphelinus; species Aphelinus atriplicis. Next base: position 15,906,018 of record CM037073.1, read on the forward strand.
TCGGTGAATAGTACACCGGCCGCGCGGCGTTTTTGCCCTCGATTACAAATACAGGGTACGCGCGCGCCTGTACGTCGCGAGTCGCGGGTGCTGGGCAATGAGCAGAGGGATTCACGGCTGCAGGCGATGAGGCCCAATTGACCCGGGAGCGGGATGCCCCGGGGGAAGCCGTCCCGATGAGGGCGAGCAGCGCGATGGAGCACAAGCCCGGGGAGCAGCCGGTGGAGCAGCCCGTGGAGCAGCAGCAGCAGCAGCAGCAGACGGACAATGCACCCGAGGCCGGCCGGCCGAGCTCGAGCGGCGACGGCAGCGGCGACGGCGGCGGCGGTGGCGCGGAGCAGGCGCACGACGCGTCCGACAGGAGCAGCCTGCTGCTGCTGCCGCCGCCACGGCCCGCCAGCCACGAGCTCGGCCCCGAGCGGCCCGACGACGACGACGACGACGAGCCGCCCAGGAGCAGCCAGCGCTCGGCCAGCGCCAGGCACATGCCCAGGACCAGCGTCTACCCCTCGAGGCTCTCCACCGTCGCCAGAGACGCGTTCGGTATGCACAACACATTATACGCTTTTGAACGATACACGTTTCGCGATATAGAGTGCACACGCCGACGAGCGCGATTCTGTGAGCTCGCACTGTAGACAAGCGACTGTTCCGCAACGGGCTGCAACTTGAATCGGGCTAATTCTCACGGGAATCGAGTTGATGAAGTTGTGCCCGAGTAGAAGGATCGTCCCCCACGTGGCGTAGTTTTGTTGCTGGAGCGTTTTTTTTGGGAACCAGAGAACATTCTCGAGGAATGTTTCTCTAACAAATGATCGTTATAGTGTTTCGAGTTATTGTTTATACTTACTACATCTCCAGTACGTTCTCGCATAAAACGTTCTTACAACAAATTTTTCGCCCAAAATATCCGGACATTTAATTTCATTCATATAACGTCGCTATTTTGCGAAATAACGCGCTGAGAACGTTCCGTCAACAGAACGTACTATGTGGGTCACAATCTACGGGGACACTCAAGCTTGTGTCGCGATCGGTTGCACCGTCGCACTTTTGCTTACTTCTCGTTCTCGTTGGAATCCATCATTCGACTCGCGGATCGTAGTTCGCATAGCCGGGTTACGAGTCGCGCCCACTGACGAACGACATATGCGAAAGCCGGCGAAATGTCATTTGGTATCTCCTCCGGTTTGCTTCGCTTTTATACGCGGATATTCGCTGATCGTTATTGATTTTTTTCTTTTTCCACGTCGAGTATACCTATTTACACGCCAGCCTATCGATGCACCACCTTTCGAGCATAAAAGCATCATAGAATATTCAAAGGAAATCAAAGCGACGGGCGGAATCCTTGGAGAAATTTCTTTCTATATCATAGCGAGGAACGTATAATCGCGAAGTTTCGACGAAATTCAGCTGTCGGGTGCCGGGGTGTCTCCTCATTGGTATTTCATCCGATCGTATAAATTATTCGATACATAATATATACTTGGACACGCATATCTTGAGATTCGTATAATTCAAATTTCTCATATACTCGGGCCTCGAGTCTATTAATTTTCCTAAATCAATGTTTCTCATTGGTACTTTAGGAGAAGATTTTACGTTCGGATATTTTGCCTACTATAAATATATGCCGCCAACTCGAGGGCGAAGTTCAATTTTTCTTATACCCTGTATCTTGGGAATACCCCATTGAATGAACGTCTACGAATTATATCAATTTTAAATAGCAGACGTGACGGCCTGTAAAGTAACCTACAGTTAACTCGTGATTTGACTGGTTTAGATCTAACCACGTGATGCGAGTTATAGTTAGATATGAAGAGCGCAGGTGAAATGGAATTATACCAGTTCAGGCACGCGTCGGTGATAGCTTTAGGAAGAAAAAATTAAGCTTTGAAGCGCTGATTACAGTTGCAAAAGCAACTGTGCCTTCCCTGCGGGGGATGGGGACTTTAATCTCCCAAAAATCGGAATGAATTAATGATTCAAACAGTTCAATATTTTAATTAATTTCACTGATAATTCAATTTGAAAAATTTTCATGTTGAAAAATTTTCATCACAAAAAAATATATGAAACGATGAATAAAAATGAAACGTTAAATCAATTTTTGTTCAAAATTCATAATTTAAATTATACCCCCTTAGGGGGGGGGGGGGTAAAAGGAAGAATCTAAAAATTATAAGAGGGACTTTAAAAATACCTTCTAGGTTCGTGGAATGGCTGCCCATCCGTAGGTGGGTGTAAGAAGGAACTAACAGTTGAACAAAGAGAAGGTTGAGTTCGGCAATAATTGAGGAACCTGAAGGTGATAAGATTTGAGGTTCTATTGATGAAATTTCATTTTTAGAAGCTGAATGAAATATAAATGTAGGTTACGAAAGTGCAAATATCCAAATGAATTGATGATTACGTGAAAAATGATAATCGTAATTTGATTGATTGCTGGAATATTTAGCTGTGGAATCTACATGCACGTAGGCTAATGATTTTTCTTCAATAAAATGTATTGTCTTGGATGGAAATGATGATATGTGATTTATTAAATAATAATAAGATACGAAATCAATAATTGAAATATCGTCTGAACAAGTCGCCGTAGGAATAGCTCGTCAATTTTCAATGTTTCATTTTCAAAGTTTCAGAGAAAAATGTTCCTAGTACATTTAACATGTATACAGCTAAATAAATTCAATAAATAAATGAATGTCTCTTCGCATAAAAATGTTCAAGTTCAAGCTTCACTTAATTTATCTTACAGCATAAGAATTATAAATAGAATAAAAGACCAAATGTATGAAGTATTAATACCTATGTCAATATTTGTCCCATTGAATATGCCAATGCTGATAACAATCCAAATTGTCGCCGTAGACGGGCAAATCGTTAACGTACGCTCGAGTAGCTGCCTGTTGCTTCGACAGCACCGAGACAAACCGAAAAACACTCGATTAGTTTATCGTCATCTCGTTGTCCCGTCCTCGTCCACGTGATTTCATATTGGAATCACAAGGGGAGTGTTGGCGTCCACAACTTTTTCGGCTGACTATTTTGAATCGTTGATTCTTGTCGTCTGGGTTGTACTGTGCGTGACCTTGAACATTTCCATTTGAATGACAAATTATTCGTTTTCCATATATATTGGAACATTACGTCTGAGAAATGAGGCGAAAATAAACTGACTCTACGGCTTCTACGACGGAAAACTATCAATAGCCAAGTACATAAACTACGACAATCTAAAATCTCTCTGATATTCTCAATTGAATTTGTAATGAGGAAAAAGTATGGCGAGTATATTTTCCGTGCACTCACAAGTGATGATCAGAATCAGGCTTGAAAAAGTGTGGCCTGTTTTATGGATGGAAAATTGCTCAGCCTTGTCCCCTTTTGCCACGCTCGTTCTATAGTAATATGTACACATACGTACGAGGATGCGCCGGGGGAATATTCGTTCGACTGGTCAATAATTCGCTTTATTTCAAAGTTCAAAATATGGGGTTCCCACACTCATATTTAGATATGAATTATTTATTGAATGCCTCCTTCCTTACTGTTTCAATTGATCTGAATGTTTGACTTCTAACAATCAGTTGAACGTTTATACACTGCGTTCTTAACAATATTATTTATTATAGCTTTTGCGTAACCACAAATATTTCTTAATTTTGCGTTTCAATTTTGATGTTCATTCGCTCTATGACAACTCATTCTGTTATACAACGAAAAATTATGTTCAAACGAATCCAAAATGACAATATGAAGCGAATAAATTTTCTTCTTTTTTATTTTAATTTTTTAATACACGAGTGAGAATACGTTTACTACTTTATCTGATACTCAATTGAGTTATTTTTGTAATAGATCCGTTTCTTCAGCATTCGTTAATTGAATTCTCATTGAAATAGTACCGTAATGTTGAATTAGAATCATCTATATCTGTCAATCGGCATACGTGGAACGATTTCTTTGCATCCTTCACTCATGGCTCATGGCATATACCATTGATTAAGGGGGGAATGAAAAAAATTCAATTTTTTTTTTTTTCATAATAAGTTAGTAAATTTCCCGTAGAATATGCTCCTGAAACCCTTTTTTCGAAATTCGAACTTCAAGTGTTTTTTCCAAGGGATTGCTGATTGAAGTGTAAGTACGATTTAACGGTAATTTAAAACTTTCAACGCGTTTTTCTCAAAACTGCATTTTTGGAGTTTATGCCGGTGATAACTCGAAAACTAATTATCCGATTGAGCTGAAACTTATAGGATTTCTTTATTATAGTATTACCTATCAGATGAACTAAAAATTATTGTAATATTTTATTATTAAATATGGAAAAAGGTGAGAAAATGGCGGGAAAAAATTGAAAAAAATTGAGTTTTTCGAAAAAGATACGCCAAAAGTGCAAATTTTTTTTTTCACTTTTTTTTGTAATTCATCTACTAACTGTGAATGTAATTAATGTAAATTTTTTTAATTTTTTGATTTCCGATCAAAATTGCGACCAAGAGAGCCGGCACAAGCAAAATAGAAGTACTATTTCAACGCTATCTAACGACCGCCATTTTGTTAAAAAAAATTGAAAAAAAAATATTTATGTATACTACATGGATACACTTCTAATTATAAAAAAGTTTCGATTGATTTGATTAAAAACTACCCTTGAAAAACGATTTTCAAAAATGAGTTTTTTTCTCGTTCTAACTGTATATCCCCCCTTAAAGTTATTGGGATTTTCTAAAACTCGATATAATAAATTATGGGTTTAAACTCATAGTAATGGGTGTACCCTGAATTCTTTCTATCTCTTAAAATATACCTACATCCGATAAGCCGACCATATACAAGTATATAGACACGTCGAAGAAGGTTAACCACTTAATTGTAGAGACGTCAGCTATAAAGTTGACAGTTAGAGACTGAGTGGCGATCGATGCAGTCGATAATATATGCTGCTTTGTTGCGGGATTCGACATAGTGACAAGTCGAACTTTATGCTCTCTTTATTGTTACGACGTATGCACATATATCTATGTGTGTTTGTGTGTGTGTGTGTGTGTGTGTGTATGTGTGAGAGAGTTTTTATGTACGCGAGCGCACACGCTCGTTCAAGCGTCGCGCCGCTAATCCAGCAGTGTCGAGAGAGACCCGCCGAGGAGGCGGACCATCGCGTCTGATCATTTTTCACTCCCGTTGGCTCTTTTGAATTCCGCGCTCGGACGTTTCTGCGAGGCGTTAGAGCGACTAATTAATTCACGCTGTATATCGCGAAAGTCGCAAGTCTCATGAATCATGCAGAGGGAAAATCGAAAGTTTTCGAGGGAGTTTTACACGTCGTTCCGTCGTTCGGAAGTCGCGAGCCCAACGATGGATTGGTCGCTTGAAGTTTGGAAGTTTTACGCCAATGATATGCGTACAGGCTAGTAGAACGGAGGTAGTTTGTTTGACGAGAGCGCGTCATCGAGTGGATATACTTATTCCCGCGTTATACGCGCGATTTGCTCGTGATACGCTTATTATGAATTTTCAAATGATTTCCACATTTTACCTGGTAATCGAATGATCAGCAAGCATTTGACTTCACATATAATAGAGATTCAACAATAAAAACATTGGACACAATTATACCATATTGAATTGAATAGTGATATTATTTTTGTGTTTCCACTTGTACTGGAAAATCTTGGTTATGGAAATTCACTAATACAACTTAGTAAAGGAAAAGCTAGTAGCCATTACTACATTTTACCGCTCAGAGTACTCTATTTTTAGTAAGGGTTAAAATTACGACTAGTAAAATTTGCCAATACCGTTTGCTATATTAAAGTAGAAAAGTACTATCCTAGTAAATCGAATGATGAATGTTATTTTTTCTATACTAATGATCACTATGTTTTGGATAATATCACTTAATTATCCCCGTATTGCACTCGAAAACCAAGTAAAAATCTAGTAATTATTACCAAACTTTTCTCCCAGTGTGGTATCGAAACTGTAACTTTTTCGTGGCGCAACATGCCCAACAAGCCATATACGTTCATGAGTGTGTGTGTACGTTCGACAGGTCCAAAGTTAGGATCGCAGGACGGCTCGTTGTCCGTCTCGCACACGACAATATTCCCAGGATCCGACGACGGGGACTACGATAAGACTGCTGATTTGAACGGGGTGAGCCCGACTACTTCCGCTCTCCTCGGACCAACTGCCAAATCCGATGAAGATTTCTCAGTCGACTACGAGACGGACACACTATTTTTCCGGTAAGCCTCTCTCAATCTCATTGTGATGTTTCGACGAATCAAAATTTGTCTCAATACCCAAAATTTAGTTTGAAACAGTCAATTGTCTGACCAAGATTTCCTTTCAACTCGGATCCAATTATGCCGGGATCAGTGCTATCTTGTTATAAAGAGACTAGAATCCCGATGATCATTTACGGTACAGTATAGATAAAAATATAACACACTTGTATTTTGAGCGTTAAACTTTTGATAAATTCTAAAATAAACAACATTTTTCGTTTTCTCTTTGCCACGTTCTAGTCCGGAGATATTAGCTCTGGGATACAGTGAAATAAATGTGCAGATATTTTGTGCAACATATATTAAAATAAATTACTTTATCATGGAACATCAGTTTTTGTATGACAGTTGAATACCAGCGTGATTAGTGTTGGAACAATGCAAAGTTACTTCAGAGGCCTTTAAAATGAGCTTCAATATGTTGAATTTTGTTCGCAATGTCGCTTGTAGAATGCAAATAAACCATTAAAAACCGACGATTGATGAATCATTATTTAGCGCAATTCTTCATTGAACTGAGTTTATGCTTCAGTGAAATGAAGGCATTCTAATGAAATGAAACACTATATGTATGTGTGATTTTTTCAGATTTATGCACTACAAAAGTTTCGTAAAAATTACTTATTAATATCCCAGATGTAATTATTTACAATGTCATTTGTATGATTTCTGGCAATCATACAGCAAAGGAAAACACCACTTTTTATCATCTTAGAAACCACTCGTATACGTGTAAAAATATTTAGATTGTATATCTTTTTAATACCAGAGGATGATTTCCTTGTGACGTCACACAAGTAGTAACGATGTGACGTCATATTCATCGTAATAAATCTACATATACCGGAAATTACATGAACTTTCAACATCTATATTTTATTGATCATTGAGTTGGAAACAAAATAAAAAAATACGACCTCATTACTCATTATATTTCTATATTCTTCGTAATGCATATGAACATAGGTTTTGTAAGAAGTTCTCCTACCCTTTCGGAAAAAATGGAATCGATTCGTGGATATGACTGTACTCCGATCTACATAATCTGGAATTTTGATTTCTATAGAAATGAGTATACTCATTTATAACGAAATAAACATATTCATGAAAATAATTAACGCGTGAAATAACAAATCAGAATATTGTGAATTAGTGTGCAGTTATTCTCTTTAGTTGTGAATTCAGAGAATATAGTTATTAAAGTCTCGTCAAGTTACCACTTTCGATCATTAGAACCAAAGTCATGCTAGTTCTTTCTAGCTTGACAGATGTGAAGGCTTTATAGCAACTGTTTTTTTTTAACGTAAGTTGAATGAAAAGCTCCGTTCCAATCAACACAGCTAATTTGACAAAATAACCTGAACAGTAAAATTTCGTCTTGGACAAAATATTCCAAAAGAAACGTGCTATGCCGAATAAACCAGTGAATTTAATTTGCGGGACTATCTTGCTAGTGGCTTCGGGTAGGAGCCGAAATTGATTTGCATGTTATTTTTGTACTTAACTCAAAAACTATTTCTAATAGAATAATGATCAATAAGAATAGCTTATGAAACTCCGTGTATATGTGCATAATAAAGCTACAGTCCAAATTTGAGGCTGATTGGTTCAGTAGCTTTTGAAATTCTCATTCGAACGAACGTTTATATATGTATAAGATAAGACGCGAGATGCAATAAGATAAGATAAAGTCGTTTGTGCTACTATAAAAGCCTACCGATTGTGAGCGAGTCAATAAGAAATGAAGTGGATGCTCGATTTACCGTCCGATTAAAATGTCTTCCTCTTCCATGTACTGCGTTCACAAGATTATTCAATTGATTTCCCGAAAAAAATTTCACAATCTATAAATTTTTTTTTTGTAGGCAATTTTTTAAAAACAACCTAACATTTATAGGGCCGCGTGTGCCCTCTACCACACTCGGGTTAACGAACTCTGGAAGGATTGATCGATGTAATTCATAAAACAAAGAAAACATTAATTTCACCACACAGGGACGGACGTCGTCGGATCGACATGGTGCTGGTGTTCGTGGAGGAGTGCGAAGGCGTGATGACGGAGCAGGAGTCCCGTAGACGGGAGTACAGGCGGGTCTTCGAGCAGAACCTGCTGAAGGAGGGCCTCCAGCTCGAGCTCGAGTCCAAGGAGAACTCGTTCGACGGAAGAACCAACTTCCTCAAGCTGCACATACCCTGGAAAGTCAAGGTCCAATATGCCGAGGTGATGAACCTGAAGCTTCCCACCAGGAGTTTCATCGTCATCTCCGTCGATGCGTGGGTTAGTCATCCTTCTTTCCCATCACTCGTTTGTCGTCTTCTAACTTTGCACGATATCTTCTCAGCTTGTAAAGATAGTTAAAAAAAGAACCACTGCACGTATAGGTTGAATTTTGACACTGCACTGATGAATCACGATGAAACATTGTGTGATGGCTTCTGTATAATATAATGATTGGCGAATATATTATATTCGCCAATCATTATCTCAACAGAAACTTGTATCCTCTGAACTCTTTGGTGAGCTCAGTGATCACAATGAGTCCTAACCATGCGTCTCTACGATTCATTCGAAAGATGCAGCATCGTCTTTCACGCAAATAGAAAACGTAAACTTCTCATTCGATTCACGAATGCAGACATTGTGAATCATTTTGGCAAGTAACCCGTTGGAGAGTAGCGTTGAATTCATCGTTAGAAAGAGCGTTAACGAAAGAGTGCAATTATGTTTGTCGAGCTCAATTGCTTGCTACATATGTTTGTTTAAATATTTACGACAAATACCGTTCTGAGTTGTAATTCAGCACAAAAAAGTAAATGCACGCGTACGTAAGCGCAAATGTAACCGAGCAGTCGGCGAGTTTATCACGTGAAAACAAACCCTTGTGGTCAATTATAGATTTTTTCATGAAATGAAAATCTATAATTGCGTGATTCAATGACGATGTAACGATCTGTTATTAAATGTACAATCGAATCCGAAATCGTGCCCAAATCGGGTGAAATTGCAAGAAATATTCCCGCGCCGGGATGTGGCAATTCATCAGTTTCTCGGTGGCTTGTGGTTGTTAAATTTTTCCTCTTGCGATCTCCCTTCTAGAGAACGTTCGGCTCGCCAACAATTTGATTAATCGCAACCATGAAGTGATGGCAAAAATTAGATGGTCTCGCGGGTATAACGTGAAAATTTCTACCGCTAAAAGTTTATTGGCTTACTTTTCACTATAGCTGTTCATGACTAGTCCAAAAGTCTTCTCTCCAAAAAATCACACCCATCAAGAACTTTTTAGCGTTTTACGCAAACGCGCTGACCCCGCCCCTCCCCTCCCTTCCTCGCGAACTCTAGCGTCTCGGGCTATACACGGGTCTGATCCTGAGCCAAGACTCTAGCGAATCATATCCGTTGGAATTGCGATTCGCGTAAAAATAACGAAAGGCTCGAATTGGCAAAAGGTCACAGCGGGAACGGTATCCATCTGCAGCGCGTGGGCTCGCTGCTGTTCGTATGAATAGTATACACACATCGTGAGTATATGTACGCACACGTCATTCCACCTGATAGAATTGAAAATCGATCGGCCAAGTCTATATAATACAGCCGCTACCCTTTAGTCTCGCGGGCGTGACGTCAGTGGTTATATGAATTGTGCCGGCTGCAGGATATGTTTAATCCTGGCTGATTCGACCCGAGTCGATTCACGAAGTGTTCGACGTCACGTCCCCCATCAGACGGAACTGCCAAGCTGTGAAGTGTTCACACGAACATAATTTATTGTATATGGATATATCGATCCGCCTTACACATAATTTCGGAGAGTCGCGAAATGAGGACGTATCTCGGGCGGCAGAATAATACGGTCTTCACGAAACGCGGCATCCGATACAGATGAAGATGATTGCTAAATTTTATGATGCACCTGTAATGAATAAAGATGTAAATTAATGTAAATAAAATTTGGTAATTAATAATCTACTAACTAATAATTACTCCGTGAAACTCGTTGTATTATTGTATGGGAGCTGAGAAGGAAATGAAATTTCCCTATTATCGACAGCGTGTTGCGGTGCTTATTATCGATGTCATTATAGGGAAGCATGCAGTGAAACTTGTGAAGTACTCAAATGGCGACTATAGTGATCAGAATTGGTCCCCTACTAAGTAACGTTTTTAGCAGATTAATACGACTGAGTGACTCGTGACTGGATTCTATTTCATATGTGAACTGCATTAGTTAATTTTGAACCGCTGAGATACGTTCTTATGAATAGGGAGGATCAATTTTTACCAATTGGTTCTCTGAACGCTTCGAATATGAGTGTGTACTTACTTGGAAACATTTTTATTAGAAAAATTACTATGTGGATTTTTTGAAGAATCATCGCCCATTTGTTACAGTCAAACTGGATAATTATCATCTGACTATTTCAACCCAGTCAAAATGTCAATTAACCGAAGTAACTCAAAAGGGCCACATTGGGTAGATGTGTTACCCAATGTGGCACTTTATCATAATCACTTGTTGCAGGGTCTATACGCCTACAGGGACGATCAAATTGGCATTGAAATAAACTGAAAATCATGTTGTCATTGATATTTATTAAAAAATGTTGATAGTTATCCAAAAATACGTATCAAAATCATTGCCACATGTCAATGAAAACTTGGAATTTATCTCATTTTGTTCGGCATCGATTTTTAAGAAAATAAAAATCTGTATAGCATCATTTCTTTTTTATTTTTTAGGCATTTTTTACGCTTGGACTAGCCATGAAAGTCATGGACGCAAATTTTCCCTTGAAATTTCACTAAAACCTGCCCCCTAAAAAATGTTTGAACCTGTGCTCTCGAAATTCATTTTCAACTTTTGTGAATATGACCATATCAGGACAGTCCATGTCCAATTCTCATTGATTATATCAATAAAAAATAAATATTCAAGCCGTCAACGAGAATATTTGAGTGAAAAATCAAATCTAAAAAATTAAAAAAAAAATCAGGTTAGATATTATCAAGAACATCGTTTCACAGTCTAGGAACAGTGTAAATTATTGACTGCTCTAGCGTTTCATGAAAATTCAAATGTTGCTTTCCACAGGCGGAAAAAAATGCCAACACCAGAGGAAAAAACTGGCAAAGGTGGAAACGCTTCACCTCTTGGGTGCGTAGCATACACTTGTGGGACACGAGCAAATATCCGGAGGAGCCGAGCTTTTACGCGAGCACTGATTCCGGCGATAAGGAAGAAAAGTAAGAGACAATTTTAAAATGTTCAATTTCCTATCACTGCGTTTGTTTATTTCACAAGCAACTGTAGCCAAGGTGAAGAAAGAATCAGTACAAGGTTCACTTTCGACAATTCTAACGTCCATTATTTAAAAATCTCCAAAATGTTTCATATTATTATGCAACTGCTGTTTTCATATTTCTAACACAGGGCATAAATGTATAATGACCTACGTTAATTGCCCTAAAAATCGACGAAGAGCAGGAGAGAAATTCATTGTTAATTCCAAAGAATTCTCATTTCATAAAACCTTTTAGTAGAGGGGTACCCTCTATACGCTTTGCTCGTCACTTTATTCTCATTTTTCTACTCTACTTCTTTTTATGATGTTTAACTCTTAATATTATGGAATTCAGTTCACATTCTATAGTTTTCTGACTCTCATTAACAGATATATATATATATTCCAGCGAAGGAAGTCACATTATTCCATTCCTATTTTGCAAACAACGTCTCCTGACTAAGTTTGCTGGGTGGCGTCATTTTTTGATTGGAAGTTTTTCCATTTTCTTATTCCAGCTTCTTTGTTTCTCGAGTTTGAATTCCCATTTTTTGACACACCTCCATTGACACCCCAAAAAAAATAATTTTATTGTAGGGCCAAATCTGACAGTAGGAACGGTGAAAAAATTATTCTTATCTATTTGTGAAAAGCTTAGCCAAAAGCGTCATCAAACTGATTGAAGACGTAGATCAAAAGGGTTGAAAGAAGAAACATAGAGAATGTAGGATAAAAATAAGGGACGGTCGTTACATTGACCAGTATAACTGCACGCGCACATCAGGCTAAATCAATTATGGCACTTTGCAGTGCATTACTTGTGAATGACGTTCATCCAATATGAATCGAAAAGGCCTAGTTTTGTGGCAGTTATACTTAGTACGTGTAACGGCGATGTAAGTGATATGCTACCTCGGCATTGAGAAATGACACTAACGATTGCATCAATTTAGCTAAGTACTGGAGTTGGTCTTTTTTTTTTCATAATTTCATAATTAGTGTGTAATATTTTTCTGCACACTGATCGTGGTAGATTAATCGATTGAAACCCGCCGTTTAAAATGACAAGCCAAGTTAAATTATCGATCGTCTATGATCCTGTGTCATTCTTTGTTGGAATTCAAATAATATCCTTAGATTCTCTATAAGATTCTCCGTATAATTCAATGAATCAGAGGAAAAATTATTTTGTCGTGCCAGGAACTCAGATCTGTTTTGCAAACAATACTTTGTAAAATAAAATCTCATAGCTATTTCAAGATATTCCAAAATGATATTGACCTTTATGTAATTTTTGAAAAAATATACAACGACCCAGGTAGAAAATATACTGAAGCAGTCTCATACGACTATGTGTATTTTGATATTATCTGATCACGCTAGACATGTTCTACTTATATTGTTCGATCGCTGGCTTCGGTGTTAAAATGTTCCGTTTATGATGGATTGCATCCAAATTATATACAAAATTATAATAATTACTTTATGATTTCAATTCAAATTAGCCGACTGATCTCCAGCATGCCAAAGTGAAATAGATCCGAGTATATTATTGAGAATTTAATAATATCATAAATAAATAAATATCTAAGTTTATATACTGACCGTCTATAGCGGTGACCTGGAGAAAACAATGAAACAAACAGAAAGAAATTCTATAGGAGAAATTCTCAATTCAGCGTTTATTGGATTGTTTCTAAAATCAAACAAAATCATTTTGACACAATATATTATTTAATTTAGAGACCTTGCAATAAAAGTCAAGTTAATAGAAGATTGGAGTATAGTAAAGAGAAATGGTGTAGTATCGGGTAGCATAGAGTATTGTAGATAAATACTAAGTGTTCTTTTTGTATAATAAGCTACTCCAGCTACATTCAACTACTTCAATGCTAATCCCACACTACTCTTCCGAAATTACTACCAATGGTATTCAAATAGTTATTACTATTCGATTTTATTATATTGAAATTCATTTGAATGTTCTGAGGTAACGATAAATTATGTTTGTGACGATGCCACCTAAAGATGCAATCAACGCTAATACGCAAGAAACTCTGTACAAATTTGTATCAGTTGAAAATTGCGATTCGTCAATAAAAATAGCATAACTATAATGAATATTTACTTGACGACGAGTAGAATGTTACCTATCCTGTGACCAATAAGTTTTTTCTACAAATAAATAATGTGATTCCAGGTAAAATAACTATTTCGTTGTATATTGGGTCGGGAAAAAAAGTTAGCATTTAAAAAAGCGAATATTCGCGCTGTTCATCGGTTCTGCGATTTTTACCAACGAAAATTAAATATCCCACTGTCGAATCGTGATTTCGAAATGTCTCAAGTTCCGAAAGTGTAATATGAAAAATGTGACTTTTTTTTCCTGATTTTCCTCGCGGCACCAGGTTCGTCGTGAAAGACCGAGGCACGGCATTCACGCCGGCGCAGCGTTCGCTCATAGTGATGCAGATCCTGCTGCGCGCCAAGTACGACGAGATGCACGAGAAGGCCGGGATCAGGCGTCTGCTCGCCGACGGCACCTACGTCGACTGCTTCTCGCTTCACGAGGGCCCGTACAACAAGCCGACCAGCGACGGACGGCTGCTCGACAGGTACCTGCTCTACTCGATATGGGCGAGACCGGGTCAGTGGTGAGTGAGTCTTGTTGTATATGACCTTTTTGTTTCCAGCGAGTCAAAACAGAGCGTTTTCTGTCCCTTTGCCGTGCGACGGAGAAACACGGTTTTCTCCTTCGCGGCCAACTTCTGTTTCTCGTAATCGAATTATTACCCAAAATGAGTCAAAAAACAGATTCTACGTTCACAAAATAGTATGTTACTCGAGGAAAGTCCGAAAAGTCGTCACGGAACGTCTACGGAAGAGTTAGCTACTTTTTAAGAATAAGTCAATCGTACGTGCGAAAATGATTGGGTAATATTTTTTTTCCGATCCAACCGAAGTTTGAGCTAATGCGAGGGGATGAAATCCGCGTGAGGTCACATCGCGATCGGCAGTAACGATGATATGACGTCGCGTCCATATTGTAGTTAGTGTGTCGACAAAACAAAAAATGGTCACATACGTACGTACATACAGACGTTTTTGGATTCCCATATTTTTCGGCCCATAGATTACGAAAATCGAGGTCCTGAAGTCCGATTCGATGTCGCGACCCAATTATGTTTTCATATTGTATGCAACGCACATGAGAAAACTATGGTTCGCGTCGTGAGAAATGTACCCCAAGCGAGACGTATCTATAAATTTGCCTCTCACGAATACGGGCGGATACGATCGACAGGTACAAGAAGCAGCCGCTCTGGCTCATCAGGCGTTACTTCGGCGAGAAAGTCGCGTTGTACTTCGCGTGGCTGGGCTTCTACACGAGAGCTCTCTACCCGCCCGCTATTATCGGCCTGCTGTGCTTCTGCTACGGCCTGCTCAGCATGGACAGCAAGGACAACATACCCAGCAAGGAGATCTGCGATTTCAAGTTGGCCGGTGAGTCTCCCCTTGCTCGTTCGTATACACGACAGACGTTGGGTATTTTCAATCATCGTGACGTATTTTTTTTCTTCTTGTCCTCGACAGGGAACATAACGCTCTGCCCGGTGTGCGACAAGGCGTGTCCGTACGTCAAGCTCGGCGACTCGTGTCTCTTCGCCAGACTGACCTACCTTTTTGATAATCCGTCAACAGTCTTCTTTGCCATTTTCATGTCCTTCTGGGGTGAGTCTACCTTTGGTCGCGTACTTCGTATCCACGGCCGCTTCCTCGATCGATTATTTCATTCGATTTTTGAGGAATTTTGATCGATGAGAATAACGTCATGGTTTCGCAGACTTGGTCTCACAGACTTTGACTATATTTCTTGACGAAAACGTGCAAACTTTCAATCGATCGTATAAGAATATTATTTCGAGTAGTTCGAGAGTTGAGCATATACACACTCAAATATTGACACTATAAAGCGGCGATGAACAAAACATGTGACGAATTCATTCACTGCGACGTTTCGGGCGTTTTTCTACACGTCTAAATAAAAAAATATTATTATGAAACGTGGAGAAGTCCTTGGTTTGCTCAATGTCTACTGTCCGATAGAAACGAACGACGTGTACGTTGCTGTGAATAAATTCGGAGGGAAAAAAATGGAAAACATTTCATTCCTCGTTAAAAAATCCACGAAGATGTGTGTTTTGGACGATTTTCGTGAATATACCAATTGCGCATCTCGTTGAGCAGCTACGACGTTCCTGGAGATGTGGAAACGAAGGCAGGCGGTACTCGCTTGGGAATGGGACCTGCAGAACGGCGAGGGCGACGAGGAGCCAAGACCCGAGTTCGAGACAAGCGTCAAGACTTTCCGGATAAATCCGGTCACGAGGGAGCGAGAACCCTACCTGCCCGTCTTGTCCAGGACTCTTCGCTACGTCGCGACTGGTTCCATCGTCTTCTTCATGGTAAACCGAGGCACTTTGCCAATCATGAAACTCACACTTTTCCCAATAATTGTTTGTGTGCACTGAGGAAAAAAATTTTGTTTGTAAAATGAACGAAACTAATTTTGTAACAGTGCGACTTATTGCTATCCCATTTCTCCAATATATTCATGGTATTGTTGAAATTTAGCAGATTTGACTATGAGTTTCTTACGGCGTGAGTTTATAAACGAACAGAAAAAAAACACGTATATTCTCATTTTCCCTCATTTTCCACTAGCGAGAAGTTTCCCAAAGTTCATTGAATCTTCATATGAATTTTGCAAAATATACAAGTGCAATAAATTCCAGAATTTTGTAAAGTTGAACTGAACATATGGAGTAAATTATTATTTTGCGCGGGTGCAATATTCCTCTATCCAATGGACAATGTCGGTTTTCAGATTTGCGTTGTACTGGCCGCGGTGATCGGCACGATAATCTACAGGATATCGCTGGTCGCCGTGTTCCACAGCAGCGGCTACTTTCTGGAGCGCCACGCGAAAATCTTCACCTCTCTCACGGCCGCCTTCATCAACTTGATAATCATAATGATCCTCACGAGGATCTACCAGAGGCTCGCGCGCTGGATGGTCAACATGGAGAACCCGCGCACCCAGACCGAGTACGAGGCCAGCTTCACCTTCAAGATCTTCCTGTTTGAGTTCGTCAACTTCTACTCGTCCCTCATCTACATCGCCTTCTTCAAGGTTACACATTTCGATTGTTACTCTCTCCTTGTTCTGGCACAATTGGTGGATATGCGAGTACATATAATTGAAGTCCGCCTGAATCATTTTGTATCCAATAACGAAATAACTATTCTGGTAGGCTCTCGAATTTGGAGCCAGCCACTTATCGGTAATGACTGCATGTCCCTTGACTATTGTTCTTCGGTGATTTTTATAGGTTTCTCATCTTAAATTTTACAAAAAAAATCCCTTATTATCAGTGTGATTTGAAGGTGACGGTGAAAAACCGGTGTATAAAAGTGAAAAATCACTGTATATTAAGGTGGATGATTTATTGATTGGACTACGGCGAATTTTCCATAGCAAACGCTTTTACATGACAAAAAATATTTTTACATGAAATTCGAAGTGATTTTTTGGTATCAAAAATCATAGAATTAAAGTGATAGTTTATATTTATTACGTGAGAAATTCACTGTAGTTCCATTCGATAATTCATCCACCTATATACCGAGAAATTAGGTGACAACGAGCGCGTGCACAAGCTAATTCTTTCACAGTGTTGCTTCAACTGACTTTTCCAAAAAATAAACCATCAAATTTGTGTTTTTAAGTCAGCCGCAGACTGGAATATACATGACTTTCTTCGAAAGAGCCATGATCAATATTTTCTTATGATCCTCCCAATATCTTTTCTCTCGGTTCGCACTTGCAGCGTCAAAAGTGCTGAAATGCTGAGATGAGTGCACGTATCACATAGTAGTTAGTATCTAGATCACATTGCGTCAGATATATAACTATTGAACATTTTGCAAATTCTTGTGTATACCAATTGCGCGTATCACTCCTCCCTCGAGGGATACCACCGACAAACGATGCTCACCCGGGCGAAATTTGAGTTTGTCACAATCGAAATCTTTGTCCCGGCTCACAGGGCAGGTTTTACGTGCACCCGGGTGACCTGGAGTCCCGCTCGTCCGAATTCTACCGCATCCGTACGGACGTGTGCGACGCCTCGGGCTGCCTGTCCGAAGTGTGTATCCAGCTGGCGATAATAATGATCGGCAAGCAGGTGTTCAACAATTTCGTGGAAATACTGTCGCCTAAAATGTGGAACTGGTGGCGCAAGAGGACACACGTCGCTGCCACCAAGGACCAGACAAGGCCGTACACGAGCTGGGAGCGGGACTACCAGCTGCAGGACCCTGGCCGACTGGCCCTCTTCGACGAGTACCTCGAAATGAGTCAGTATGCCGTTATATAAGAGAGGCGCACCGATTAATACCGACGCGATCCTTCACTCGTTTGTATTTAGTTTTCATCAGTTGCAAAATAACAATAGGAAAATAATTGTAATATCGAAAATATTGAAACTGCCTCGAAGTGATGGCAAAATATTTCATTGTTGAAAATAAAAATTATTCTTGACCAAAAATGGAAAAGTTCGGAAAAACGGCTGAGAAATTTCATAATTACCTGTGAAATGGATTTGTAATATTTTCGTTACCGGCATTTTCACTCAGAAAGACAACAAAGATCGAGTTATCGATCCCTTGGTGTGCCAAGAAAAAATGTTCGATTTGCCCGTTTGTTCTACGAGACCATTTCTAACGACGCAACTTTTCTTGCGAGAATATACCATCCCGAAGATTAATTTTTTGAACCTGTACGCTTTGCAGTAATCCAGTACGGGTTCGTGACGCTGTTCGTTGCCGCGTTCCCGCTCGCACCTTTGTTCGCGTTGTTGAACAACATCGCGGAAATACGACTGGACGCGTACAAAATGGTCAAAGAGGCTCGGCGACCCTTAGCCGAGAGAGTCGAAGACATCGGCGCCTGGTACGGCATCCTCAAGGGGGTCACGTATGCCGCCGTCGTGTCGAACGTAAGTAGATCGAGTGTGTATACGTATATACATATGAAAAGCTTTTTAAACTTTATTCACGAGCTGTGTCAAGGAGTTGAACTGTTATTGCATAAACAGGTGACCATTTTTCATTGAATTACTTTTCACTTATCCATAATTGATAATATACGCGGTATAACTCATAATAACGTTTCGAACTACCTGACATAAAAATTTCCGAGATATTGACGCTTCGTAATAAAAGAACTTAAGTATGTTAACAAATATAGAAAATAAACCACAGTAAATACAAATATATAAACGACCCTCGCGCTTTCTGACCTCTATTTTCACAGTTCGGGGGTTGTCGAGTGGAGCGAACAAGGGGTTAACCTCTAGTATTTGTAGTAGGCAACATACAACTTTTCAGCATGTGTATGAATTCACACATTATTCATTTCGGAAAATTGGAACATTAACAAGAGATAGGCTGCAGATCATTGTGTAATGATAAACCACATCCAAGAATTTCAGCGGATCCAAGTGGTTTCCTGTCGAGAGATTTTTTGAATAGAAATAAACGTTAACAAGCCGTGTAAACGTGGTAACAACCACTTTTAGATGAAATTCACTAGGAAACTTTTTCTCGCGTTTCCTAAACTGTAATAACGGCGATTCTTTGTAACTTTATCCGATTAAAATTAAGTAAAATTAGCGAATGAATCTAAATTTGAAATAGTAGAAAAAAAACTGCTATTTATCAGTATAAACTGCATAACGTTAAATATCCGCTTGAAAATTTGTGAAATTACACTGATTGTCACTGCACTCGTGCAAACTCTACTATTTCGAATTGCGATAGTGTAGAATTTCCCCGAGAACTCGTGCCGATGTGGGCCGTGTTCGAATCATCCAATACTGCAGGATTAACGAGATTGCAACTTGTCGGCAGGCTTTCGTGATAGCGTACACGTCGGACTTCATACCCCGGGTGGTGTACTCGACGGTGTACTCGCCGACGAAGACCCTCGCCAGCTACATAGACAGCTCGCTGTCCGAGTTCAACACGTCGCACTACACGTCGGACATGCGCAGCGAGCAGGACCAGCTGCACGCGCCGCCCACGTGCCAGTACCGGGGCTACAGGAACGGCCCCGACCACCCGGACCCCTACGGGCTCAGCCCCCAGTACTGGCACATCTTCGCTGCCCGGCTTGCCTTCGTCGTCGTCTTCGAGCACGTGGTATGCCTTTGCTTGTCACTAATACGTGTAACACACCAATCCCTCGCTACACTTTCTTCCAATTTTTTTTTTTTGTAAAATTTCACATGTGGCTTCTCGTGGAGATTCGTATTGGGAAAATGTTCAACTCGGCCACCTTCAAATAACGAACCTTTTGCACATTAAAACGACGTCAACATTTTACCGAGATTATGCTGGTAAAACGACCATGTTTGAGAGAAGTTGTAGGGATCAGTAAGATGGAAAATGACTATTCGATTGCATAGCCCAAAAAACATATTGATTCGACAAAAATGTCAGCGAGATCTTGTAGAGCACATCGAATACTCCTACCCTGATACATTTTTCCCCATCGATTTAGAGCTGTAACTTTAAAATTTGATGTAAAAGAATAACTTTCCCCTTGAAAAAAAACGTGTCACCAGTTACGATTCAAATCAGATGCAATTGGAACGCCCTCCAGCACTTTATCGTTTCTCATTAGTTACCAAAGATGAACCGCGGATCGCGGACTCGGCTCAGAATGATTTACTATACGAAGAAAAATTGTTTGTCAACCTGACCATGTTAATAAATATCAAAGAGTATTGTAAAACGTATAGTGAAATTTATTGCGTATACATGGGTAACGATTCGTACACACTGTCAATTTCCACCGGAGCAATGTTGGACAATATACAAGAGCGTGGGCGTACGTTGGCAGGTGTTCGCGCTGACGGGGATAATGAGCTACGTAATCCCGGAGGTGCCGCGCTCGGTGTCGACGCAGCTGAAGCGCGAGCGGCTGCTGGCGCAGGAGGCCAAGTACGAGAAGGGGGCCCGGGGCCGGGAGGACGAGGAGGCCGTGCTCTCGGCCATGAGGGACGGGCCCGGCCGGCTGCCCAGGCACGGCTGGCCCGGCCGCAGGTTCTCCAAGCTCAGCGACGGCCTCGACGCCCACGTCGACGTCACCACCGACCCGCCGTCCAAGCAGCGCAACGACGCGTCCACCACGTGGCAGGTCAACTGATCTCGGCCGCTTCGGACCCTAATGTATACCGATCGGAGGAAACACCGGTTGAGATGAAGATATGCGATTGTTCGAAAATTAGGTAACGAAAAGTTCCGATCTGGGCTTTTCCCAAATGCCCTAACCCTCTGTAGGTCGTCGGAAGAAGCCTGAAAAGTCATCGCGTTATCTACTTCTGGTTGATACTTGCAGAGAAAGGCGAAAGAGTGAAGCAGTTGATTCTTCATGTAATAAAGGTGAATTTTATCTTTAGTTCCATGAGTTTTGATAGCAACAATTTTACATTACGTTCGCTGATAATTCGTCGATGTGTCTCACCACATTCCTACGGATTTTGATTGAATTGAAAAATAAAAAATCATCGAATCATTGTTTGATAAACTTTTCAAATGACTATTATATATAATGTGTGTTCCTGATATATTTTACTCTTATGACGGTAATGTGATTGGTTGTTTTATTACTATACGAATGATGAATTTTTCATTGTCCCGTGCGGATCGACACCGTCAACAGTAAGTCACGATTACTAAAGGACGACAGGCTCTATGTTGTACAGATCTCTTATATATAGATTCAAGTGTCGTATATATAATATATCTCATAATGAAGTTTAAAACTATTGGTTCGTACCTTATTATAAAGACAAAACGTAAATATATTGTGTCTAGGAATTAATCAAATTGCGATTAGTTTTCGTGTTCATTTATGGAATAAATCAAAAAAGTTCGTTCTCATTAATTTACTCACTGTTCTCTATTCGATTATCTTTTAAATGAATATTGAATTTCAATTGAATATTGTAGTAGTTTGAGTTGAAATTCGCATTGCATGTATGTATTGTACGTACATACATGTATGTTGTATTTACATTGTAATGTACTTATATGCGTCCACCCCAAGTATTTTCACAATACATGAGTAAAAATGATTCAGGCACTGATTTTCGAGCAACTCTATTTTATCTTGTTATGAGGTAATTAAACAAATTTTATTACGTAAAAATGAACTAGACTGAATAATTAGTAGTAATACTTGTATGTAGTTCGTGTATATACAAGCCACATTTATCGTACCGCAAAAGAGTAATATGATCAATATTATTGATTTAAACTTATAAAAGTCGATTCGTAAATGGTGTAATGGGAACTATCCTTTCAGCTGCATAAATGCGAGTGCACATGTAATTATCGTTACGATACTGGTTGATACCACGTACAAAAAGTAGCGTCTTTTAATTCTTTCAAACCAAGACTATAAAGCACTTTCCCAACTCCAAGACTAACGTGTTTCGAGTTTCCTTGCAAAGATTAATGTTCTGACAGCTTTCCGTGGCGAAAAAAAAATAACCGTGATAGTCTTTCTGAGGGGGAGGTAGCGGTAAATGTCCACCCTATCGAAATCATTCATTCGACATTGTAACAAACACGGATTTTTGGATAATTTTCGAGAATTATTGTTGAATATGTTCTACAATTTTCTAATATTTAGATTTTCAGTCGAAAATATTAATAAATTGTTCGATCTGAAGCATTTATCAAAGCACTGTTTTCACAAAATTTCAGAACCGATGAGTGCAGCACGCATACAGATCATTTACAGAACATATTATGATTCAAATGTAAGTCCACATGATGATAGTGAGTTCATATGATTTCTGAACTGTTTATATATTGTAACATTATTCCTTGTTTAAATTGAAATTTTGTTATAAATGTTGTTAATGATTGATAATATTTTTTTTTTATAATATTCTCAATGCGTCATTCGATTTTTCATGGAGAACATATGTCTATATATCAGGTTTTCACTTTTCACGACTTTTCTTTTGATATAATGAAAATTTACCATCTTCTTTGCTAAATTCTTGGGAGAAAAAAAAATCTAAAAAGTGATTGAAACGCGCTAATCTTGGGAGAAATAATATTTTATACTACTCTTCGTTAATGGAGCATGGATATGTTGTTAATATTGATATCATAAGTTCTCAGTTGTAATTATAATATAAGGTACTCGGCTTAGTTTCTCTGCCAAAGTTAAGATACTATGTATATAAATGTGTATAAAATATGTTTATTGAACGTTGATTAGATAACCGGTTGAAAATAAATATGTTAAATGACATTCAAGTAGGAATGCGGTGTGTATGACTATTTTAATTGATGAAGAATAATAATGATTGTGTACATATTCAACTCAAACACTGCAAATCCCTTATAAAATCTACAATTATCTGTATACAACGTTATGCAATTTCCTACTGTAACACTTCAGAAGTTAATTTGAATAAATTATATTTTTCCATAGACTGTATCCATACATTTTAAACATCTGTGATCTTCAAATCATGTTTTATAATCACCAAAGATTCTGTATTAAGGATTGCTTTCGAGTACACAGTTTCTTTGTTGGCGAAATTGATATTCACATACTGGCGAGATCACAAAACTAACGAGGACGTAATCTTGGAAATGTATGATAGTTAATAAATTTAGGTCGTTGAATCACATACACAATATCAAATACTACACAATATACTCTTTATTATTTCACATATCTCAATAATTGATTTCTTTACTATCAACAGAACATATTTATAACAATATACATGTACATAATTCTTTCATCGATGCACTATCGATTCCATAAAATGCGCGTTACGTGGCGATGACACACAGTCAAAGTAACTTACACGAAGAACGGATTTGTGATCACACAAATGTCCTGGGACCATAACGAAACGCACCACCCTCGATTAGAAGAGCGGAAAACAATGATATTATATAATTAAAATGTTAAATTTAATAAAATCGTGATGACGTTGGATTACAGCAGTACAATCGAGGTCGCAAAAGATACGACAATATGATAAAATATAGTTACCATTAATTGTAAAAATAAAAGAGCAACGATGTCACGCTTACGACAACGATAATAAACTTTCGTATCGATTCATTTCTAAAACCTTATCTCTTTTCTTCTATCCGTAACTCTTTTTTTTACTCGCTTAAGATTCTAAAACGTCTAATAACATACACATACTATTATTAGCTTACAATGGAACGATTTTCACTTTTTTTTGTTTTGATAAGGCGCACAAGTAAAAACATTCTGCTGAATAAAATCCTCAATACTTATTTATTCAGCAGCATGTTTTTTCAATCCATTCAGGGTCTGTACAAAACCGTTCCGCTGCATTGACCATTCATAGCGTTAGTCAATTATATAGTGTATCACAGTTTGGTTTGGAAAATAGAAATAATATCGAAAATCAGGTTAGAGGACAACGATGGCGGTGAGAATGATTAATTGATGAGCCAGCCAAGGAGTCAAGACCTACAACGAATCATCGTGTTACGATTGAGTTCGATGAACATTGTTTTATAAGCTCAATGAGGTGGCACTACGTTTTTTTTGCTTTTTTAATAAACTAACTTGATAGCGATACGCACCACTCGAACCGAAATACACCTCTCACGTCTTATTCGCTATTTTAAAAAAACTTACTATAAGAATTTACTATATAGCGAATGTACGGTACTTGTAATTTGAGTTGATACCGGATCAATACCTTATCACGTTGTGAAAAACAATGAGCGTGGTGATTAAACGACACTAATGACATCACATATCTATTTCAGGATTTTCGGATGTGCATGCTTTGAATAATATACTAGATAAGAAATATGTGTCTACGACGTTACAAAAATTGATTCGACCTTACTCCTCTTCGCGTATCTAATCTAATCTAAACTCTCGCTCTCCATCAATTTCAATCCTACTTCTTAATTTTATCCGTTCCTTACCCTAACTCTGCCATTCGCTCTGTCTTATGAGTTTGCTCTCTTAATAAAGCAAAATTAATCATTTTTGGATCACGAATGGGCTGATGGTGGAGGGTAGCGTCGTCTGCATTACACGATAAACACTACTCGCACAATACACTACCTGTAAAAAGTTTCTAAAAATATATCGTACATGTGTTCATATGACCTGTACACGCTTGGAAAAATATGAAAAAAAACGGAGAAAGAAAATTCTTTTCACTGTTGAAATCGTCTTGGTGCGTCCGAGACGAATACATTACATGGATATGGAATGTAGCAAGACCGTCTCTCTCATTGCTCAATGCTTCAGTCCAGAAATCTGTGTTGCTAATCGTTTCAGACGCACTAACTTTCACATGCACAAACAATTGATTACACACAACACGCATCCGCTCAGCTTACATATGATCGCACACAACCCGTTCAGCTGTCTCTGTTTAATATTCGTGTCGGTTGGTACACAGCTTTTTGGGTCGAGGAGCCCTCTCGCACTTGGACTAGGAATTGATCTTTGACAAAGTCTTTCTTGTTCTCGTTTTTCCATTTATACATCAATTAAGATGTATTAGCTAGACGTCTTTGAATCGGGTTGAGATGTACTAGCTGGGGCATTGAAATTAAACATGGTCGCAGGCGATCTTCCTGGTATTTGAGGCTTTGGTGGTAGTTTGGGCGTTATTGATCCTGCAATTATGACAATCTTGTATATTTCATTAAAATTAAAAATGCACTGTTTTGAAAATGAACAATTTCGATAGTTTCAGCAGTAATTTCTTTGTATTATCTGTTGGCAATGATATCAGAAAACTTATCGTCGTGTTACTTTCACTTTACCGATAAAGTCAACACTTTAAATTGGGAAAATTCAGTTAATCGTTCGTTTGTTCAAAGAAATTGATGCTTGAAATTAGTGAATACTTGAAATTTTCCCTTCATTAAATTGCACTTTTTAATCCGCTTGACGTTGAAAAATCGAAAGCGGTCCACTCACCGTTGGGAGGTTGTGCAGGGGGTAGCTTTTTCGTTGGACTGGGCCCATTGAAGGACATGTGCCTGCGCGAGTGAGCAGTATTGATGGGGCACGAGTTCTCGAGGGTGGAGTTGCGCCTGGCGAGCAACGCCGAGGTGCTGTGATTGAGCGTGGCCGGGAAGCGGGGCGGGGGCAGGTCCCGTCGAGGGGGTAACGGTGGCGGTGACCCACCGTCTCGTGGGGGCAGTATCGGAGCATTTGGCGCCTGGCGTGCCTATGACAGAAAAACATTTTCTTCAGTTTATGACGTCCACGAGATTGACTAATCTTGTTGGCTCTTGATAAACTATGACTCGCGCATCGTCTTAAAGTAGTGCGTCGCGTATGCGTGATCATAAAAATAAGTCATGAGTCACGAATGTTTTTTGGTCAATCGATAGAATCATTTTTTTATTTCTCAATGTCAATCTCCGACTGATTCATCAATTCCAAATTAATGGTTGTTCAAACTCCTCATATACAAAGAACCACACTGGCTCCCCAGGAGAATTTGAAAAATGTTTAAAATTCAAGCGTGACATCTGACCTGGTGAGGCGAGTCGCCTGGCAGGCAGCTATCGCGTCGGCGATGCGACCTAGGTGGGAGTGGCGGGGGCGGCATTCCGGGTCCAAGACCGAGAGGCAGATGGTGAGACGGGGAGGGCGGGGCACCGGGGCTACCCGAGGAGCCGATGCCCGCGAGCGAGGCGATAATCGTGCCCGAGTTGAAGCCGAAGTGCGAGGGTGGCTGCTGCAGCGAGGCCACCTGACCCGGTGAGCTCAGCTGAGGACTGTTGCCTGGTGAGCCGAGCGACAGACACGACATGTTCAGCGATGGTCCTGGCGAGCCCGGCGATAGAGCACTCGGCTGGCATGCTTTTGGTCCTGGAAACAGTATGAATGTTTAGTGAGAATCGCCTTGTTAACGATGTTCATGTGACCATCAAGATGTTTGAATTATTGTAATAACAAATTTATGTTTCGATGAAAACGTTAAATTTGGTATTGAGCGAATTCTCGTTGATTTTTATAACTTAATGAGTCGGAAGAGTTGTCTATTACTCTGAATTTCATTTTGATCCGATAAAATACAAGGTAAAACATAAATGATCTAAAAGATGAAATCTTTCTTGCGCTTACCTCCAATAAATACTGGAGCGAAGACACTTTGATCGCCGGGTATCGACCCGTGAGGTGGCGTCTCGGGCAACTCTGAAGCAACCGGTAACTCCTGAGTCGCTGTCGGGGGGTCGTGCAGCCTAACACTCGAAGCCACTGCTTGCAACGGTGCTGGTAATTTTCCGCTCAAGCTCCTCGCCTTTATCCCCGGGGACTTGAGATTCAAGTCTGGCCATCTACGAGGCTTCAATTCGAAACAAAAATTTCCTCGTCAATGTCATTTGGGATCAACACCGACAAAAACAAAATTCGCCACTACGCTTACCGCTCTTATTGGCTGCCTTTTCCCATCTTTCGGCTGTTTCGGCTCGATTTTGTTACTCATGTTGAACAGATACGTGTCAATGTCTGGATCGGACATATCCGGTTCGAAGGGGCAGAGGTTCTCGAGGAAGCGCCTGATGCCCAGCTCGACAGACAGACAATAGGGTTGGTTCTGGTACTGCTGGATCTCACCGATTATCTCGGCTACCATGCGTCTCTTGCTGAAGTTTATCAGCTGGCTCTCGGGCAGGAAATCACTGTTGCCCTCCTCGATGTGGAGGATGTTGGTCAGATACATCCCGAGGAAAGGCACGCACGGTGGATTTATCGAGCGTAGCTTCTCCTGGTACACTTTGTAGTGGTCCGCGTTCAGCTTGCTGGCTTCGTTCAACGCCCTGTCCAGGCGCGTCGTCAATTGCTGCGGAGAACGGCCCGAGTGAGTTAGATAGTTCGGCAACGTGTGCATTCCCGATTATTTGTGAGAGATACTTACTGCAAATGTACAGTGTAATCGATAGACCGAAGCGGAAAGCAAGGCACTGACTACAGCTATAACTCCATTGAAGTTATTGAGATCCTGCAGCACCATCATTATTTCGATCGCTCGGGAGACTATCGCTACTCGTTCTTCGAAATTTTCCGCCTCCACAATGATTTTCATGAGCCATCTTGTGAACTGTTGCAAATAAATAAATATTATTCATTATTATATTTCGTTACACTGGTTAATGCTTGATAAGTTGAGATAGCTTACATTTGTCGTGTGTTTAATGCTTTTCAAGAGATTCGGCGACGTCTCTTCTTTGTCTTTCTTTGTCCAAACTGATCCTACTAATTCGGAAGGCTTCACATTTCTATACAATTCAAATTCTAGTAACGTTAATTGTCTCGCTATTTCGATAGGATGTAACTGTAAAAAGATGATATTTATAAGTCACAGCTAACAAAAAATTAACAACGATGTAATGACAGCAAAATCTAGATACAGTATCATAACACTTGAATGTAACATACCGTTAGTATTCCCCATTCCTCTTCTGGAACTTTTAAATGCCACTCAATAGCTGGCGGAGATCTTTCAAAACTGAATGTAATAGATTTTTGTTCCGACGGTTTTTTTCTATTTACAATTTTTAAGACTGAGTCAACCCATTTCTTCATAGATTTACAATTGTCGCTTACAGTGTTACAAAACTCAGTCAATCTAGCTAGAAGACTGTTATTCCTTTCGAAATCATAATAATGATGGTCCACCTGCGAACCAGAAATCATATTATTGCATTACATTTCTATTGAACACTTAGGAGGTTAGTGAATTCACTTTTCCGGTACTCACCCAATGCCTCAATACATTCAAAACTCTAAACTGTACAGGTTGACAGAATTCTTTACGATAGCGCTTGAAATCTTCTCTAGGAATAGATTTACATCCACTCGTTGGCCTGTCATCCTCGTCATAAACTTTTGATGGATCTGGTATTTCAAACCTCTCTATCAGAAGAGTCAACAATTCTTGCGGCGAACAAAAGCTCCTAAAATTATTAACAATTATTTCAAATAATTTGGTTCGTTATTTTTGACAATAATGGTAAGCTTCACTAACCTGTAAGTCGTCAGGAACGTACGCACGAAAGCTGGATCAGCATAAATGTGATAAGTCAACCGCTCTACCAATTTCTCTAATGTGGCTCCTCTGATCAGTGGTACCCCACCGTTTTCCCGAGCTTCAACAACAATGTTTTCGGGGCTGTCTGGCTCCGCGAATTTGTACAAGTGTGGAGGAGGTAACTTCAATGGATGTTTCCTCTCTTCGTCTAAAAGAATACTATCTAACGTACGTTCAAGCATGCTTTTTGTATTAAGCATAACAAGATCGGCCATCCAACTATTTTTTTCTTCCGCACCTTTGGCCACGAGTATGACATTCGAATGATCTCGCGTGGTTATTTCGAAAGCATTCTTCAAATCTGGAAAAAGTTCAAAGTCGTGAATCATCAGATTTGATACCAATAAAGATTATTATCGTATTTGATGTAAAGTACCTTCCGTATCTTCTCTATCGTTAATATCAACTTTTCTTATAAAGTAACGCTCTTTCAGTCTTAGTTCACTTTGATGAGCAGAGTGATTACCACCAACTGCAACCGCTGCTACACTCACACTGACTCTCTTGCCGGTATTTGGTTTACATAAAACCAATAGGCCATCAAACAATAAAGCTCTTCTCTCTGTTAACCTACGTCCATTACTCCCTACTTTCCATAATATATCCTCTGTAATTAAAAATAAATAAATTTAATCAGTAGTAAAGCAATAGCCATTAATTTTTTTCATATCAAAAAATAAGAACTAGAGTAAAACGTGAAATAGTTCATTACCTCTGATAAATTCATTACAACACTGCCCAATATCTCTCTGGTCCCAACCATCAACAGTTTTTTGCATTTCGCTCGTTTTTTCAAGAGCAGCTTGTCTACGAGTTCGACTTTGCATACTCTGCAGTAAACTGCTGTCTCGCTTACATTTATTTGTTTCAAGAATATCTTTCAATTTAATCTCCACTGGCTGAAAAAGACCTTGTACTTGCTCCAATATAAATCTATCTTCGTGATTTGGTGAACGTTTTTGCAATACCTTGAAACATAACGTTATTGAATTTGTTAGTATCCCGGAAAATGAGCCATACGTTCCTCAATAAATACACACCTCTATGTAGTGAACATATAAAAAACAATGCCATACTGGTTGCATTAAAAGCTTTGGCAGATAGTATTTCACAGCCTCTTTGAAGCCATGACCAGCAGCTCGTAGTGCCGCATTTGATTCAGGCCTTGATAGTAGCCTCGTTAAAACGTCTCGACATTCCGGGCTAATTATGTCTGCAGCATACCTAAATCATCGAAATATAATTATATCAATTTCTTTGAATGAGGGAATGTATATTGTCAGATTACTAATAGAATAAAAGTACTTTATGTAGGCATGAAATTCTTCAGCTTCAGCAAACTCTTCTAAACAAGATCCAACCGTGGGTGTTTGTTTGTCTTCTGCAATTTCTACAATATCTTCTAAACTACCTAACAAGTTGACTGTAGTTTCGTAAATATCCGTGATGTTGCTGAAAAGCATTTCAAGTTCAGCACGATCTTGTGTAAGCTTAGAGATCTCTTCTCTAAACACCTGCAAACCATATGATTAATAATTAGTTAGAGGTGGTTAAGTGGTTAAGTCTAAGATGTATTCTCCTGCAAAAATAATATTTGAAGTTTGATTAGATTATTTTGTATTTTACCTTAATGATCATATGTAAATCTCGCAAGTACTGTCGCTCATCATTTATAAGATCACGAACCGATTCTTCATAAGTCTGTGACACAACTGTTCTCAAACTTGTTTGTGGACCTTCTGCACCATCTTGATGGAACATATCCATCAAGACCTAAGAAGGGAAATAATATTTTTTGTAAGTGCTAATGCAATACCAGAGATGATTCATGAGATTTGAGAATTTACCTTGTCTGCATACATAGCAACTCGGACATCTTCGTAAGATATTTCAACATGGCGAATATTCTTCACATAATTTCCAGCAAGCTAGAAACAAATGTTTTGCCATTAGTAAATCATTAGTAAATTTGCATGACAATATATATAAGATCACTAACCTTCAAAATATCTGCTGAAATATATTCCAAGACTCCGACAATGAATAATGTAACCTGCCAGTCTATTTTATGTTGCAAGACCTCCTACGAACAAGAAAAAAATGACATGCGAGTGAATAAAAACATTTGTAGTAACAACTAATGTATCAATCACTGATGAATTACAATAATCGTCTAAGACACAATAATCAAAGACTTTTAACATGACAAAGAAAACCAGAAAAAGACTAAAATATTTTTAATTATGATTCAAAACTTTGAGTATCTAAAATAATAGCATTGCAAACTTACTTTTTGCAACAACTGATGAATTTTATCGACTGGCAAAACGAGCGGTGATTTCTTTTTGCCTTTGTCGATTGCGTCTCTGGCATCCCTTATGGCCCATCTGTCAATGGGCGTGGGAAACGTACGTCGCACTCTCTCTTCTACATCTTGTGGCATATGAGGAGGTGGCGGTTCACAGAGCATACCTAGTAACCTCAATATCAAGTTCTCAACGTAGTCCAATGCATCTTGTCGAGCTTCTAGACTTGGATGAACTTGTTCAAGAACCTGTAATCCAAATTACACAATAATATTAGTTTGCTATTTTTTTATTCAAACAAAATTATCAAGATTAATTAATCATTCGAGTTTCATCCTTGTCTAAATAAAACAGTGTCAATCCTAGACCACCAACATCATCAGACCAAGTGAGCTGTCTTCAAATGAGATTTGCCAAAAACAATGAACCGACATAGTTA
The DNA here is from genome assembly GCA_020882685.1 of Aphelinus atriplicis. Taxonomy (NCBI): domain Eukaryota; kingdom Metazoa; phylum Arthropoda; class Insecta; order Hymenoptera; family Aphelinidae; genus Aphelinus; species Aphelinus atriplicis. The sequence continues at coordinate 15,937,573 of CM037073.1, forward strand.
TTCAGAGTGACTAATCGGACACTGTGTGTTCAAAAACATTAGCAGCGTTTGTATCTGAATAAAATCAAATAAGCCTGATAAACACAAGGTAAGCCGTGATTAATTGAGTCACGCTGTTATTTACCAAAGTTGTTTACATCAACGAACTCATCCGTGCTTGGCATCTCCACGAACCCTATCTGATATAGAACCAACCTTCACAAAAAGAATCTATCGCCACTAGAAACATTGCAAATCACGTTTACACAGTGATGAAAACACATCAAAGAGTTAATGCGATGGACGACACAGATGTCAAGCGGCATTAGAAAAGATTAAATCACGCAGCAGCACAGCAAAGAAAGCCTTAATACTTGTTCCCTCCGCACAGAGTAACCATCGCGATATGAGCCCGAGGTCCATGAGAATGGTTTGAGGACCAGCGCAAGTATGACACACCATTTCATATCACCAAGGGAAGCCAAGTGCTATCCATGCGAACAATCACAAGGGAGAAAAAGGGAGCGAGCGGTGGGTCAGGCCAAAGGTGCATGCCCGTCGGTGTGGCTGGTGGACAAGCAGTCGAGCAGAGAGGAAGAGACACAAGCAAGCAGAGGGAGGGAGGGAGGGAGAGAGAGACAGAGAGAGACACACACCTTGGTGAGGGAGTTGACGAAGACGCCCTTCCACTTGGCGAGGTTGTCCTCCCTGTGGAAGTCGTAGCCCTGGCCGGGCTCGGGGGCCACGGAGCAGCCTGGCGACGAGAACATGACGTCCGCGGGTCGACGGGCCGTGAAGACAGTCGCTCGGCACAGAGCAGCTGCGCGCTAGCCCGGCAGGCTCCGCATCCTAATCGCTCCTCTCGCCTCCTGACCGCGCACTACCTCCCCCCGACGATGCTGCTCTGCTGCTGCGGGGCTCGGGCCGCGTACGCAGCTGGCTGTTTGCATCCGGATCGTAGTGCTGCTGCTGCTGCTGCTGCTGCTCCTCCTCCTCCTCCTCATCGACACTGCTGCAGCGCAGGGCTGCTGCTCTGATGCGATGGCTGCTGCGGCAGCTGTCGGACCCAAGCTGCTGACATTGCCGACCGAGCAAGCAGCTGATGTACAGCCCAAAGCGGAATATTATGCAGTGCATTGTATATGTATATATGTATATAGACACGCTGGTGCGCAGTGCATGTATGTATATATACATATACATATACGTGTGTCGCGCGTTTTGCTGCATATTGCCCGGGTCCGCAATATTGTCTTCGTCTTTTATATTCTGCAGTGCAGTTTTACAAGATCTTACACCGTTTTGTTATGTTTCGAATATTCTTGACAAAATTCCCTGGTTGCAAAATAGATTATTTTTTTGTAAAATGTATTGTGGAAGGAAACGCGTATGGATACATGAACATTATTGCTTTATGACTTTTTCCCTATGGATATCAATCTCGCAAGTTCTTATTGATTATAATAATCAACTAAAAAAATATCTCTGTATTTCTGATAGAATCAGTTGAATAAATTATTGCTTTATCCTTATATTAATTTAGACATTCATTCGGATGAATTTTTGGAACAATTTTTGGAATAATTTCTTTTAATATTTATTATATTTGTTAAATTTTATTATTTGTTAACATTGATAAAGCGTTAGAAAGATATGATATACATCACTTAGCATGAGAAATATATTTTGTTTCATAAAATGATCACTTTGATCAATTATAAACAAACTCAACATGTTTGAGTAGCAAATATACGAAGTTATTGACTCATCATACTTCCCTGCGTGAAATCATTCAGACGTTCGTGAGATTTACATTGAAAACATACAATGAATTTCTATAAAGGAACGTATCAGGTGTAACTGCAGGCAATTTGGCACGTTTGTCAGATCTCGTATTTCCGGTGCTCCCTGAGCATCAGTCGCCCTCGGGTCATGTTGAGGGTATAAAAAGAAAATTTTCGGTGCCTTCCCCGCCCATCTAGCCCTTAAAATCACTCTCCTACAACACTTTGGAGTTTCACTAACTCTTTTTTTCTCCCTTTTCTTATTTCACAATTCACCCTCAACCTAAAAAAGCAGTTGTAAATAATTTTTATCTCTCAAAGTGTCATTACTCTTTTTTCTGTAAAAATATCTCATCTTTCGATTGGTCACATCAGTTTCTCAAAACTATTTTTTATCCTACTCAAATCGCTCTTTTTTGCATCAAAAATAAATGAAGCCAATGTGGCTCTTTATGCGATTATAAATGGAAAAACTGAGTACAATCGTTGAATATTCTTAGACATATTACGATGATTTAGATATGTATTTTTGAGCTGAATGACAAAAGTTTTGTACAAATATCAATGGAAACATGATTGAGAGTTTATTACAACGCCAATTTGATGGTCCCTGTAAGCCTATATAGGTTGTAACAAGTGATTAAGAAACCGTGCCAAATTGACTGCACGTGTAGTGTATTTGGTCCATTTGCGTATTTTTTCTAAATTGAGATTTTTGATAGGTTAAAGTGATTGGATGATAACTAAAAAGATGGTTTCTGATAGGTATTGAGCTACGCTTTAAGATGCCGTTCGCGGAATATAAAAATTCCAAGTTAACCATAGCAAAATTCGCGAAAAACCCTTAGGGGGTGGCGCATTGGCTGCAGTTCTTATATCATCAAACATAGCATCGGCACAATGCGCAGGAACCTTCATTTTGAACTTAAGATTGTTCTAGTTTGATGTTCGATGTTCAAATGCAAGGATTTTAAGTATATAATATTAAAAAAAAATTAAGTTATACAGTATGTCACTAACGACCGTTGTTATATAATAGGGGGCAAAAATAATCGGATCTTGATTAAATTGAATAAGTTTAATAAAATTTAATAATTAAAATTGTAAAAATTTTGACCACGCCAATTCGAATCGATCGGGAAATTTATTATTCTCATCATGATATATGTATCACATCCGTCTTCCTGGAGATGAAATCGTTTTTCAGAATCATATACGTTCATTATTGCTTCGAGTTCGTATGTCGTCTAAGGCACGTAGAGGTTTTTGGGACGGTTAGGGAAAGAAACAATACAGTTGATTATTTTTGATAATTTATTAATGCTTTAGTTATTATGCACGTGATTTCACGAAGACATGAAACAGTGTACACACACCTTTGTTGATATTTTTACAACAAACGATCAGTGCACATGGATTTTTATTTGACTTCATATATTGAATCACAAAATCAAGTTCATTAACATTGAACTCTTCGCGACCGAATTATCGACTCCTTATCTCGTCAAAATCATCGCGTCCAATGAAATTTATATATATATATATCCCCACCCACCGTCTTGGGATACAATATATATACTCCGATCGCGAAGAGTTGCACAGTTGCCTAGTACCGATATGACATACATTCATTGTATATCCATCAAACACTTGAGGGGTACATCCATTCGGTGGATCATATCAACACATCAAACATGATTTATTTAAAAATTTCCTATCTAAAAAACTGGACACACCGTCTGCTCGACGTATGGAAAAGTAATTGTTACATTGATTTATATAACATAAATAATTGACGATCAGCGCAAATCTGCGGACTATCCTTAATATAAGTAACCAAGCCCTGGCTGACTCGTTGGAATACTTGCGAGTTTTATATTCACAATTACTTTGAGATTACTATAAATCGAACTATATCCCGATACATCATATATCGGTGCGGACGTGCGCGATAAGCCCGAAACTCAGCTACACACATACACACGCACATACACACACACGCGCGCGAACACGACACACGCATATACATACAGACATATATATATATATATATATATATATGTGCGCGTGTGTGTGGGCGCGCTCTTATACCGAAGTACGTGAGATCTTTTTAGTAGCAAGAACTCATTCACGTCATTAGGATTCGGCACGTAATTCGCACGCACGCGCGCGCGCCGCAGCAGTTTAATCGAATGAGCTTCGAGGTTGCTGCTAGCTCGATTTTGATTGGAAATGAAAATAAAAAAAAAATAAAAAAAGAAAGTAAATTTCAATTGATAATTGGTTGGCTATCTAAAGTATATCCTACATTATAAATAAATTGAGCTAACTGGTGGGTTTTGACAAATAGTGAATACTAACGATACATATGAGTACACGCTAAAGTCGAGAATCGTGCGGACGTGGGTTATACGTCGTTTCCAATACTGTTTCCCGGCATATAATATACATATGTCATATTACATATATCTATAGGACTTTCGGAATTTCAGACTTTACAATTACACCGAGGATTACCAGTGTGCTCGTCATGCGAGCGACTCTGACAAAAAAAAACATAAATATACACATAGATATATGTATGTATATTTATATATTGTATTTAACGTCTCAAACCCTCGATCAGTCAATATAGCGAAAAAAATGTATAGATATTATGCGAGATAAGCCAGCGGGCGAAACAATTTAAAAACGCATACGTATATGCACACTCGTTCGTGTTCGTAATCGTATATCGACCAAAAGCCATCCTGTGTATAAAAAATACTTCTAGTTCACTCCGTATATACTCGTAACTAATACTAAACATTATGTATGGATCGGAAACAATACGAATAAATATAAGTTTGTCAAACACATATATACGCATGGCCCTGTGGCGAAGCTCCAAACGCGTGTCAATACATATATGTATAAGTACATAGTGCGTGCACAGTGACAACTGCTCGCTCCGCGTATAGGCGTATAAACATGTATGTATGTATACACGTATAGGGAGAAAAGAAGATACACACATACACCGGCGCGCTGATCCACTTCGCGCCCTGGAATACTCTAAAATTCAACTAAAGGCAGGCGATCCGACCATTGAGGAACACGTAGCGAGTCGCGAATGGCTCCGGAGTTCTGTAGCACACATCTATTTTGTTATTCCTCCTGCCTCCTTCTCTCGTGTTTCCTCCTCGGGACGGGGAAGAAGTATATTATAATGTTTCTTCGTTCGTTTCTCTCTCGGTGAGCTCGCTTCTCGACGGTTCTCCGCGGATTCGGCGGCGGGAAAGCGTCCCGCGATCTCTTATGTTAATACTGTTCGGTAGGATTGCGCGAGGCGGCGGCGGCGGCGGCGCCCTGGTGGTGAGTAGACAACACACTGAAGTTGGCGGGCTCGGCTCGTTAGTACATCAGGCCGCGCTCGTCCTCGCCACTCGTTTCCTCCTCCGGATCCGCTTCATCCCACTGCAAAGACAGACGGAAAAAATTGAAACTCGTATACTCGTCGAACACGACGTGCGGAGAAGGGTTCAGAACAGGGAAAAAGTCGCGTGGATTTATCGAGCGATCCCACGATCCCAGATAAGCCGCAATCAATTTCGGCCAATGCGATATTCGATCCGCCACGGAGTTTTCCTCACGATTCGGACGAGGAAACAAAAAGAAATCGCGTGGATTTTGTTGATTTAGCACCAAAGTGACGCGACGGGTTTTTTCTTTGACACTTCAATGGTTCACGCGTGTCTCGCGAGTTTCTACATCGACCGAACAAACAATGGGAAAAGCTAACGGGAGACACGGTGTGCTATGAGCTTGCGACAGCAGAAATTAGCTATGTACTCAAACGGATGATTCATGTATTATATTTGTTTGACGAAAGAAAACACTGGGCTAAAGTAAGAGAGAACTTTTTCAATTTTTCAGGTGGCATTTTAATCCCGCCTTTGCTTTGCGTCGGCGGCAGTAGTAAAGTATATCACGTATGCAATTGACTTTTCGAGACAGAAAATCACCAAGAGGTCTCGCGCGCAAAATTTGAGTCACCATAGCTGCTTGTCCTGAAATATATGATTTCTCAGAAAAAGGCGACACGTGTTTCTGCGTTTAGTTTGATTAGTTTTATAGCCTGGTTTCTCTGTCGTTATCGATTTTCCAACTCTTGAGTTTGGACAATCGTACACTGAAAACAAAGCGTACTCGAGGAAAATATATCATTAAAATGTTGTTTCAAAGATCCACAGATTATTCGAATTAAGAAGCTTGAAAAAATCACGTTTTCACATTTTTTCGGTTGTGAGTGTGATTTTTTTGGGTAATTGATAAGTGCATCAGAAAGAACTAACACAAATAAGTTTTGTTCCTGTTATTTTCTTTGGGAGTGCCGCCATGCGTTCAAAGGTCGGTATTCAAGGAGAAAATACTTCCAAACACAAAGAAATTGATCATGCGATTTTTATATGTTGATAATTTTGTCAAAACTGCACTTTCAAGAAAATAACGGAAACACTGTCCACGCACAGTTGTTCTTGTTCCTCCTGATGTATTTGTCATATTATCCCTAAAAAATCACATTGACATTGGAAAAAAGTTAAGGAACGTAATTTGTTGAGAAATTTGTAAAATTTTTCTAAATCGGACTGATCTGTGGTGGATGTTCGAGACAATTCATCGATATCGGATAAACCCAAATTATCCCTCCCTATTTTCCTTGGAATAACTTTGTTTTCAGCCGGAGAATCGATAATCCATCGGCGCACCATAAAGACGAGGCTTGACAAAACGCGAAAATATGCGCAACATTTTAGAGGCACGACGAATCGTATTCCATGCAGTAGCGCGCCAGACGTACAAGGTGTTTCTCAAGTGCAAGAACGCGGCGCGAGCTTTGAACAGTCGAAATTCGGTCGTCTCGAAAGGAACAAATGCATTATGAGTATGTAGGTGCAGAGCTGCTAAGTAGAAACTTACCCTTGGGGACGCGAAGAGCCTCGCGTATCTCTGGCGCTCGCTCGGGCTGAGCTTGTTCGCCTCCTCCTCGGCGACGGATCTCAGTATGCGGCGCAGCTTCTGCCAGCTGCTCTCCGTGTTCGATCTCCGCCTGCGGCCCCTGCGAGCATGCGAAATAACGAAGCGAACATTAGTAATCGCATTCGGCTCGGCGAATCTCATTATTCGCTCGTCGCACAGCTGATGTGCGGCGCGCACGCCCGCGAGACGTACCGCCAGCCAGCGAGCAAGACGTGCGCCGCCGCTGAATATAATCCACGTCGACTTTAAGTACGTATGGGACGCGTATTTAGGCCGGATAGTATCAAGTTTTTTAAATGGGTCATGGAGATATCGCGCACAGACAGCGTTCACGCATCTCCGCGGTTGCGTAGATATAGATATATAAATCGAGGCAGTTACACGTGGTTTGTAAAGTATATACGACGTTCCGGCGAAATTTGAACGACGCTGAATTCCCGATATTTCGTCGGATATATGCGTTGTTGCGCATAATAACGACGCGCGTCCCTGCGGATTCGGCCGTATTGCCAATTATTTTTGAGCCAATGGAGTTGTGGATAGCCGAGTATATTGTGCGCCCGAGTGGACAATTTTATGAGGTTTTGATAAAATCGAACGCATATATATATATATATATATATATATATATATATGCATGTAAATTTGTAGTGTTCAATTTTGAAAAAATTCAAAGACACAGCGTGTATAATCAGACGATAGATTGAAACTCCTTGGCATTTGTGTACGAAAACCATCTAAAACTTGACCGGGAGTGTAAAAACCATAAACGTTAGCAGAGCCCTGTGCGACGAGTTGAACGCTAGACGAAGCAGCCGGGGATTCCCCGGGATCTCTCTATCTCTTCTATCGATATATCATATATATATCACGTCGTCATAAGCGAGGCGATGACATGCGCGTTCCGGGTGGGCTTGCCATTGTGTAACTGCACGTACATGTCCGAAATTTCGCGCGCGCGCGATCCAATAATAGAAACAGCGAACGAACGGCTCTTTTACGGTTGACGCCGAGCGCCGTCGGATTCACCAGCCGCGCTATTAGGCTAATGCGATTATCGCGCGCGAGCCGAGAGCTGCCGTTTAATTGACGCGGCTCGTCGCGGAATATATATACACATGGCTCGGCGTCACCCGCGCGCCATATATACACACTCTCATGAATAATTCATCGCGATAATCGACTCGTCAGCTGGCGACCGCGCGGTGGTAATCTTCTTTTTGGCCGCGAGGACAAGCGGGAGACTGAATAAATAGCCGATTCGTCGATTTTCAAAGTATTTGTTATATATGTATATACCGGCGGCGCGGGCTACTTTTAGACATCTTTGCTCACCGGTCGACTCTAAATTTAACCGAATTCCATGAAATTCGTCTATTCTTGGACGCCACTTTATACATATATACGTGTATATGTATATGTATACTCATTCGATTTCATCTCCGTCTACCTGCTCGTCTGTGTATTGGGAATTCTTGCGTTGTATTAGGAGCGAATTCTTCGCGGATGATTCGGAAGAGAGAAAGAGAGAGAGAGAGATGGAGAAATTCGCGCCGAGTTGAAAATTTACCGCATTTGTATTTCATACTCGATATACACCGAACTATACGGGAAAGAATTTGGGCGACCGATGGTGACTGGTGGGCGCACGTTCGGAAAATATTCCGAGATCCAATCCAATTACGTCGATCGGAAAAAGTCAATCGAGAGACAGCAGCTCTTCCGTACGGAAGGACGGACGGATATCTTCTTTCAAGCTCGGGATAGAAGCCCTTCAATCTGCTCATACGGTTGGATGCGAAATCTCGGCGAGGTGAGCTACAGGTAGGTGGAAGCGCTCTCTGGGGGGGGGCGGAGGAGTCGATCGCGGGTGTATCGCTTCCGCGCGAATCGTTCCGCGCGCGCCGAATGAATCACCCGCGTGGCCGAGTTTCTCCCGCGCCGCCCGAGGTCGTATATACACACGCACACGCTCGAGCGCGCGCACCTGTTGACTTTTGCCGCGCGGGCGCGCGGAAAGCTCGTGCGCGGACGCGTATGTATATACAGCTACACGCGCGCGTTTCCAACTGGTTATGCCGCGCGGAGCAGCAATAACGGATCATCTCGCGGGCCGATCGCCCGAGCGGAAGCCGATCCGAGTTACACAGATGCGTATCTACCTACGTTTGATGTGACGCATATTGCCGCGCGCGCGGCATCGCTAACCCACTTATCCCAATGTCGTCCAACCCCCCGCACCCCCCATTCACTTGCAAATTGTTTTTACCCTCGAGCGATCCGCCAACTCGCTCGAGCATGTACGCGCGGCTGGCTCTGAATTTCCGATTCGACGGTATTGAAATGCCCTTCGAGCTCTGGCTCGTATATCCTACTTATCGTCAAACGTGCGCCTCGGATCATCCGCGAGTGATCGGCCCGTTTGGCGCGTAAGCGTATATAGGCTGTATACAAGACGCGCGTGTCCAATTTTAACGCATGGATAGAATCAGCGGTGCACCACGTGCGGGCCCCCGGATGATTCACGCTCGTTAATATATATACGCGAGAGCCGGTGTATTAATACGGCGAGCCGCGGGTATATTTAGGATTTGTCGCGCGCATCGGGATAAATTTAGACGCGCGCGCGCGCTCGCGGAAATGCGATTTTGGACGATCGAGCCATCAACCCGGGGCTCGTCATCCCTCGGCAGACCACTTTCGGAAGACCACCTGTTCGGCTGAGTTTTCTGATGGAGCGGGCACACAGGTATACGCGATGCGACCGGCTAGACGGATCCAGTTTGGTTATACAGGGAAGATGCGCATACGTATGCGCGATTGCAAGCTTGGAAGGACTTTTTCTATCACGTTTATCGCGCGTTAACATGGAATAAGGCTTATATATATTGGAGGGCCGTAGCTCCTGTGCCAATATGACGGTGAGTTTCTCCCCGTGAAATGCAGCCCTCCGGAAATGTGTAGATACGCCAGCCCAGCGGTGGGTCTGGCTCGTTTTTGTCGAATCATACAGGGGGGGTTGAGTGTCGCGCGCGTCCCAAACGAATCACCCACGCCAATTCCACACTGTGAGATATACAAACGTGTATATATATAGGTCCTCGGGAACTATCGCGCACAAGCGTATACGTATATATAAGAGTCTTATTAGGCTCGGAATGCGTGTGGTCTTCTATATTTACCACAAAGCTCCAAGGGGAGGGGGGGGGTGGGAGTAAATAAACTTTGATTGGCCGCGATCGGTGATGCACGTGTATATTTCGATATGGAGAGGCGCGCGTATATAGGTGCCGCAGAGCGACGACCGATCGCGTGGCCCACTTTTCCCCAGAGATGAGAGGGCGGGGCGCTATTGTTTCACCGCCGCGACAGCGCGCGCGTGACCCGAAAAATTTTTCACCAAATTTTCGGCGATCAATAGAGCCGCGGGCCGCGGATGTACGTACGCGAATACCCGGTATGACAAAGGAAAAAAGAAGCCGGCGACGCGATGGAAATTCAACGCGCGAGAAGTGACGATTCAACTAGCTTGTTTACGGACGAACAATCGAATATCTCGTGTGTTTTGAACTGAGCTGCTGTTCGCTATACTGCAGTGTATTTGCGACGCGGTGGGAAACTCGGCACGCGCTTCACAATGGGACAGTACACTTTCGCGATGTGGATTTTCGCACATCGGTGACTCGTAAAAAGCTCGTAGCGGGAGAATCGACGCATCCAGGTGTGTATACGTCCGTGCGGGCGCATAGCAGCAATACCAGCCCGAGAGTAGCCATCAGAAGGAATTGTCAAGGCGCGGCCTCGAATTTCCTCTCTCTGTCTCGCAACCGCGTCTCCATCTGTATCTTGTCCAGTGTCTCGCGCGTCCGGCGCTTATCGAAGAGTGTCCGAGAGCTGGCCGGTTTATTTTTAGGCACGACCGGCTCGGTTATATGGACCGAATCAAACGAAGCGAATCTTATTTACTCGTTCCGGAAGCTTTCTTCTGCCGGACTTATCTCGGGAGGCCAGATTTTCACACGACGCAGATATACATATATACACTCGATGAGACTATCTCTCCCTAATCACGGCTCGGTAAATTTTTCCATCACGCAGCCGCGCACGTTTTGGCCGGCCGTTTTTGCGTGCACCCATCAAGACGCGCCCCCCGGTCTTCCTCTCTCTCTCTCTTCAACATTGAGGGATCTCTGTTCAATTGCCCTACTTATAATTTCATTAAATGATCATTAAACGACATGTGCACGGGTTCTTGCCGTCTACCTCAGTTGTGAGTTTAGATTTTAGATCAAAAGCGTTCGCAAGATAGTATTGTATACTCTATATGCAAAATGCGTATTACTAGTCGTTGAACCAGGAGTACCTACAGTCCTTAATAAGCAACTCGATCGAATTGATTGTACATATATAGACGCACGTGTCTATATACTCGTGTCTCACGCGCAAGACTCTTTGAAGCGCCTCGAGTTCCGGCGGCACATGTACATACGCGTTCTCCGTAATCTAAATAAAATCTAATACTATGTGTACGGTGGATTACGATGGTCGACGCACGAGAGCCGCGTCTAGACGTACGCGCTGTTCAAACAGCCGGAGCAATCCCGCGCGGAGATACCGAGCGCGCGCGAGTCTTTCCGCGCGCGCAGGCGAGATTGTGAAAAACACTTGCGCGACGGGGCATTGTTCTAACGGGCGGATACTCGAAATTTTTCGAATACCCGGCGGTGGATCGGATCGCGCCAAAGATAAGGGGCGAAACAAGGCCGCGACGACGCGACGATCTCGGAAGCTCGAGCTCGTAATCGGCGCCGAGATATAATAAGCGCGCGATTAGAACTGCGAGTTTGGACGCGATTTCCATTCGAATATGTATGTATGTATCATACGGGTATCATATATGTATATATACTCACAGTTTGCCGGGGTCGACTTGTCCGAATCCAACTGGTACGGTGACGAGTTTGCCCCTCATTTTCGCCAGGGCGATCAGGGTCTCGAGTTCGGCGAGCCTCTGATCCGACACTCTCTTCGGCCGGCTGTAACACACGCACGCATCGTCATTCGAGCATACATCAGAGGGGATTCGAGAGGAAGAAAAATTCCATCGCACACGCACGCGAGTTGCGAAATCAAGAGTTGGGAAAAAATGGTAAAAATCGCGCGCGCACGAGACGAAGCTGTCGCGGCCACGTGCTCGCCCGCGTATCTACGCATACACGAGAAGAGCCGCGCGGATCCTGCCTCGCGGCGATAACCCAGCACAGACGTGCCACGGAAGGATCATACGAAAGCGAGCACTCGGTCAGCTCTGCAAGCCCGCGTGATCGGCACGAGCGAGCGATGATCGAGCAGTTTTGTGTACGCGCCGCGCGCGAGCGTGTGTGTATAGATGCATGACGCCACGCTTGCATCAGTCTCGAGGTGCAACGATCCCCGCGCGTCGTCAGCCCGATGCATCGCGCGTCGCGCCACTGAGCGGGATTCTCGCGTGCGCGCACGCCTAACCCGTTGACCGTATTCCGCGGGACCCACACACGCGTCGTTTTTTCCTGCGGACGGAGCCGAAAAAAAAAACGAGAGTATAGTATTGGGAAGATTGTGCGCGGCTCACGGCAGGGGGATGGAGCGCGAGCGATCCAAAGATTAGCCGATCTCGGCCCCCCTCGAATCGGTTCTCGCCGCGGAATTCATAATCGAGCCGCGGAACGCGACTTTTTTTTGCCCTCCGTTGACGACGAGGCTGCGCGACGTCGAGAGAGCGAGCGTGACGATCGGGGGAGGGCAGAAAGCTGCGAGCTAGTACGGGCCGATCGAGTGAAACCGGTAGCCGCGGGCCCGGGCGATAAGCTCCTCCTTATCCGCTGCTCCTTATCCGCGCGTACAAATTCGTCCGACTAATTAGGAAAGACGAATGGGCCGCGCGATAAGCCGACATGATTTTTATCGTTCGCTTCGGAATTAGCATGTACACACGCGTATATATATAGTTGGAAAAGGCGGCACGAGCTTGCGCGGGGGCCCCGTTACGCGAGGAGCTTGCGGCCGATCGGAAAGCGAAGTACCCACCTGAGCACGTGCGACGGCCTCGCCTGGCTGTGGTGGATCAGGGCGAGCAGGGCGAGGGCAAGGGCCGCTACTCCGGCTGCTCGGCTCATCATGGCGATGATTGATTATAGCCCCTCGACCAACAATCACTAAAACTGTCTCGGATTATCACTCGCGCCTACACCTTCAGCAGTGCACACACGCTCACAGTGTGTAACAGTGTGTACTTTTTCTTTCGATCGTGTGTTTGTGTGTGTGTGTGTGTCTTGCGCGCACGCCGCAGAGGAGCAACCCCGCGTTGTTCGCTCGTGATGTCGATATGACTGGTGTGCTCGCAGCGCAGCTATGGGTATATATATACTCGGGGCTCGCGTGCTGCTGCTGGCCGCGCGCACCTCGCCCACTCTCCCGCGGCTACAACGCGGCGCGCGCCAGCTCGCGCGCGCACGCCGCCGCTTTATCTCCCGCGGCTGCAGCACACACACAAGCTGTGTATAATACGAGCGGCGGCGGCGGCGGCTGCGGCGACGGCGGCGGTGATCCTCCCTCGCGGAGTCGCTCGCCGACCTGCCAACAGGTAGCTCGGGCCCGGACGCGCTCGACGCGAGACCCGAATCCGACCGGGGTACAAATCCGACGAGGCTTACTCTCTTAGAAGCTTGTTACGGCGAAGAACCGCTGTGTATTAAAGATGAATTATCAACTGCTGGATTGCAGTGACATTTTCCATGTGATAAAAGTGAATTCTCACCTTTGTTCCATGAGTTTTGATAGCGAAAATTTACTGAAAAGTTTAGGAAAAATATGTTGCTATCGAAACTCATGGATTCAAAGTGACGAATTCACTTTTATCACATTTATTTTGTTCACTGCAGCTACAGTCATGATTTTTCACTTTGATACAGCGGTTTTTGACTGTAAACTTTCAATATTGTATAAACAATCAGTGGTAACTCGAGCGTATGGTGGGAAAGTCCCTTTGGTTTCATGAGTTTTAATAGCAAAAAGTTTTACATTACATTTTTGCAGGAAATTTTTGGTATCAAAACTCACGAAACTAAAGTGAAGATTGACTTTTATGACACGGAAAATTAACTGCAATCTGGTTAATAAGTCATCCACCTTCATACAGTAATTTTTTACCCCTTCAATTTTTTTCATACTTTTGTTTTTTACTGTCAGATGTTAAGAGAGTAGTAGCTTTCCGCGGTTTTTGGCTTTTTCTCGTATTTCGTACGGTAGCTTACGGATATTTTTCGCGCGACTAGAAACAAATTGTTAAGAACGTATTTCAGAGCTTCGGGGATATATATTTTGATACAAAACTTTTCATCTTTTTTCCGCTTTTCATCCACAAAACTTCGAAATATATGATTCGGCTCGTTTCCATGGGCGCCATGCGACCAAACGGAATATCGATCTTCATTCCACGCATATGTTCCGTGAGTGTGTAGAAACAACTCTTTCTCTCCCATTAAACTTTTGCCAACATTCGAAATTTAATATATACATTAATATTTACTCTCTAAATTTGAAATAGTGGAAAGACTACTATTTATTAGCAGAAATTACATAACTGATTAAAAATTTTGAATATTCACTTAAAAATTAGTGAAATTTGACTAATTTCCATCAGTTATCCAATTCATACTATTTTCAATTAAAATAGAATAGAACTTAGAAGAATTAGACAGACAGGACAGTCCTTCGAGATTTTGCGGTAATTCAATGGGCTCCGATTGTACTATCCATCGCTCGATTACGGATTTACGATGGCATAAGCAGGGGCGGTATAGTGACGAAATGGATTATGTCGAAATGGGTTATCGATTCAAATGGATAATTTTTTCGGAAACGCTTTCGATTAGTCGAGTATGTTGTTTTTGTAAAATTTTCACCGGGATATGTAAAATACAGCTGTTGAATATTACTATGGGGTACGCCTGCGGATTATCCAACTCTATTCCTTCGAGAAAAATTTTTCATTTTGTAGGCTTTTTTATCTTTCATCAAATTTTTGCTGCAAAAATATCGAGGTTCTCGAAGATAAAATAAAAGAGAGAAATATTTTTGGTATAGGCTATTGTGAAAAGCGTTCGAGTAAGAAGTACTCAGCAGCTCGGACGGCAGAATAACTTTTTGAAAGAAATTTCAAGATAATTTGATGACAGATACGCTTTTTCAAGAAGCCCATGCCTCTGTCTGTTATTTTCATATGGGAGCGTATCCTTGAAAAGTTTCTTATTTACTCTAGTACCCAAGGTAAAATAAAGAGGCGAGGGTATATATGAACGGCGCGTTCTTGAATTGTAATTGATTCCATGAGGTTCCGAAACTATAGTTTTCGAATGGTAAAATTCATTGGTAACATGTGCATTATCGAATGTCTTGTATTTCCATCAAATCCAAAGTTGTATGCTGAATTTCGGATTTTTATCATTTTTTACAGTAACCTTAATTTTCGGTCATAAAATTTTAACAGGCAGACAGGCAGACAAACATTCATGGATAGTGATTTAAATAAAGGTGTATAATAATATTAATACCAAGAATGATGATAAAAAGTCAATTGATTTAATTATATATAAATAATTAAGAATAATTTATTGCCCGTGCTCACTGGATTTAGGAATTCTTTGGATAAAAATTTCTTCTTCCGTCCGAACGATTTCACTTGTGAGCCTAACATAATTTCGATATAGTTGTCTGAGTAGTGACATACATAATTATATATATGTTTTCGAGCGAGAAAAATAATCAATCCGATATGATTTCTTCCACGCAGGCTCGAAGTTACCTCGTAGTTTCATTCTTAGCACGAGAACGCATAGATTGAAGAATATCTCAAATTCTTCCCCGTCGTCACCTACATGGAAGTTTTCAGCTCGAAGACGTACTGCTCGAATGTGTTACACCCCACCTCCACCCAGAAACGACGCATTTTTTACAACTTTATATGAATACATTGCTGGAATTTTGCTCCACACCAAGCCGTCGGGCCCACCTACGTCTCGGTTCTTACTTATTCGCTCGAAAATGAAACTTCTGCTGGGTGAACAATTTGGCGAAATATCAAGAGTGGGGCAGAAAAAAAAGACCCAGAAAGTATATCCGTGGCAAAGTGCGACTGCCTACGTATAGTAATATCTCTTTTTTTCGATGTTTACAGGCGTACATTGCAAAGAAATGAATCAAATATGTCCCACCAGTCGCATCTCGAATACATTCCACTGATGGATTTCACAGATCCAATGTAAGAACATTAAGGCTCACGTCCACACTCAGGCCACCTGACAAATTTTTTTTTTCATCGTGAAATGAAATTCACGCGGTCTATTTCTGAATATATATTTCGTACACGTCACGTAAATACTCTTGGAGATAAATTCTATCCTTCTAGATTTACGCAAATGTGAAAGCGAGATCAAGATCTCGAATTTGATGAAGGATTGTTTGCTCTCGCGTGGATGATGAAATAATCCAATGATTGAGTATTGAATTCCTAAGTACGTTGAATGTCATTCTTGTACATCACAAAATTAATGCACATGGAATTTTTTAACATCGTCGTTTTCGAAAAATCAAACGAGTATTTCAGTAAATATATATTGTCGAAGTCTGCATGAGCAATACTCATATCTCTATTCACGTGATCAGACCAGACAGTCTCCTTAATTGCTCTATAAATATAGATTTTCGTAGGAATTTTACTTTCGTGTTTGGTGAAAAGATTATTACTCAATATTGAGATTATATACGCTGAAACTAATTGAGCGTCGCAACGAAATATTGTTCTCGAGGATATTGAGTTTAGTGCAGCGAGATTCGAAAGCTCATCAATGATTCACCAGAAATCGCTTTACACGCTCGAGAATATCGAAAAGCTGGATTTCAAATTATGACGAAAAATTACGCGGTCAATTGAATACGGCCTATCGCTCGAGTGTATGTACATTCTCGTGATATTTTTCAGATTTCTCGTCCGATTATCGATTCGAACCTATGATTCAGATATCTCAGATGATCTTGGAAGGATGAGTACACTCGAAACTCTATATTTAAACGATGTGCGATGCTCTTGTGACGCTTGATGTTTAATCAATATTTCCATAGATCAATAACCCAAAAAAACAAGAAAAATCATGCGCTGTCAGTTGAAAAGCGAATAATCCTAGGTTATTCCAAAAATACACAGATCGGCATCTGTGAAATTGCTCAATATAGTCAAAACAAACGTCACAATTCCTAGAACTAATTCAATAATAACTGGCGACCTGAGAAGCAATAAATCTCTCGAACTATTGTTATTTTCCGAATATTAAACGCAGATCTCGTATCGATGACTAGTGAAATCTCTCGGATTATCAAAGCACGAATCAAGGACACTCATGCACTATAATTAGCAGCCGCTTATCAGATAGCAAAACGTTTCTCTTTCAAGGCATTGTATAGTTGGAGGAGTATTCTGGCGAAAAATCATGTTGGTGCACAGATGTGCTCGATTAATTTGTAGAGCAGAATCACGGCTAATCCTCTTGGACGAACGAAGAGGTAGCAAATATATAAAAAGCTCAACAATGTGTAACAATATCGTAATCGTACACAGATATAGTAATTCATATGAAAAAGTATATTGTCGGATTTACCATGTTATATCATGGTAAGTTGTGTTACGTTTTACTATTTTTTCAGTTGACTTTACCAAGCCCCCGTATAAATTTAACAGAAGGATATATTTTAAGTTTCATTGTGAATATGATCCAATAAGTAATATACATATAAAAAACATCGGTGAAAGGACTGTAAATAATGATTAAACTTTTTCTCTTCCAGTTCTCTAAAAAAAGTGAAATATCACACTGTATTCACGACCTGCCCACTTGGAAAGAAACTAAACCTGCAAAAATGTCCATCTTTTCTATTCAAATATTATGCAATTTGCAAAATCATATCGCCTTCCGACTGTTCGGCTATACATCATCCAGTGAAAATATGGTAGCATTCCCCAATTTCGTTTTCCCATGAATACATACGGAATACTATTTCGTTGATTGATACGCGCGTGAGTCTCGTCGGGATCTACATAAGGGCAGAGTATATACTAATTTCTCCCGGCACACAACGCCCCGAACCGACAAAACGGGCGAGGAACACACGAATCGCGGGCGAAAATTTCCGTCGGTGACGTATATATCAGCTCGAGCTGCAAAAAAAAAAGGCGACTCGTCGATAGACGATCGGGCGAGCTTTCGCTAATCCTCGCGCCAACACAGCTGATCGCGCGCGCACGTATATAGATAAGGGCGCACGCGTCACACGGCGCCACCCACGCGCCAACTCGCTCGACGTAACGGAAGAAATTTCAAAGAAGCGCTATGAGCGAGCACTTTTTCAATTTAGCCCCGAACTGGTTGGTGCGCGCGGAACATCAACCCGAGCCTTCTCGGAAGGATCCAGTGACGCGCCATATATCCGACAGGTGCGCGGGGTCCAAAATTACGCTATGTATATGTATATGACCGCCGAGTCGCGACTCTCCCCGAGCGGTTTCGGTCCACGCGTCGGCGTATCAGCGCGAAATGATGCGGCGTATACTTATATATGTAGGTAATGCCGCTGGAACACTCCACGGTTCGGCGACTCGAGTTTCTCACGGCTTTTTCTCTTGTCATCATCCAAATAATGATGTAACGACGCC
This sequence comes from Aphelinus atriplicis, assembly GCA_020882685.1. NCBI lineage: Eukaryota > Metazoa > Arthropoda > Insecta > Hymenoptera > Aphelinidae > Aphelinus > Aphelinus atriplicis. The sequence goes on from CM037073.1 coordinate 15,956,098, forward strand.
TCTTGAAATCGTACTCGATCGAGTTGGGACACGAGTTTTTCACAAGTGGATCATCGCCGTCGCCGTTTCGCGTGCGGCTTTGACGGATCGGCCGGATTGCGTGTCTAACCAGATGTGGTCTTGTTCTACTGTGCAGATCGAAGTCGTATACTTCGCGCGTGATTTCCTAGTCGATGGTTGCAGTTTCATCATACTGGCGCATCGACGATGAGCGAGAGATAAAAGAGCTCGATCGTCGCCGGTTGAACTTGCGAATTCGACCTTGTCAATTGCATCATGAACAACTCCAATTCGACTAAAAATATATATTTTCAAAAATCGATTTCCTTATCGACGAGTGCCACTTGTTAATCTTTCGGTGTCTCCCGAATTCTAAAATTAAATACGCTTTCAAGGTTTGCGCTTTGGTTCTACGCTCAGGAAGCTACGTAAGACACATGTGGTACACCATGTGGTATACACCTTTCGTTTAACGAATTTTCAATAAAATATTATATATACCTATACATGGAATTAGCGTCAAGTCGTCGTTACATCACGTGTATGCCGTTCCAAGTCACCCCAGCGAGAATGCATTCTTCGAGAATGCATTTTTCAGCCATGGCATTATTTCGTGACGCTCTTCGGCATCTCTATGTTTATTCAAGATGAAGCGAAAACGAGACTGTCATGAACAATCGTCTTTTCTCGGCCGAAACAAAGTGGAACAAGTGATTTTCGATATTTTCTCAACGATGTTTCATCAGTCTCTTTTCCCCCGTCCCTCTCCTCCTCACCTCGATGACTTTTGCTTTTTCATCGTGACGTTCCTCAAGTCTCGTGTACTTGAGTGCCGACGGGTCTATAATCTGGATGAACAACGAATTCGCAATTTTCGGAATCCAGCGCAATCACATTCCTACGATGATAATCGCTGGTCAATGGCATTTAATCGCGAGCGTAGATTTCGAGAGAGCCGTGTACGAAGATATATATATACGTGTCCGATAAATCGAATTGTGCTGTTTCGTGTGCTTCCCGCGTGAAACCAAATGGCGATCTCGGCATTCCGATCTCTCTATATCTTGTCAATTAAGTCGTAGAGCCTCGTTTGAAGAAAGATAGATAAGAGCCATGACGTAATGGACATGTCGGCTATTGGTTATCCGTCGGAACGAGCGATCGGCCGAATTCTCAAACATGTCGTACTTATAATCCTGCAGGAGCTCACTTGTGCCTGACTCGTGTCCCTCGCAATGTATCGCGCTGCAACAATTGCCGAGTCACACGAGATCGTCTACGACGATCAAACGAGTGCTAGAGCGCGCGTCTAGTTGAGCCGCGCAAGTAGTAACGGCTGGCACCGGCTAGACGGGGCATCCCGTGGATCTGCTCTTTCAAAAGCTTACAGGGACAATCCACTGTAAATTTTCACTATAGTGCAATGAGTTTCGATGACAAGAATTCATTGCGAATTTTATGTAAAAATTATTCCCATCGAACTCACAGTAATAAAGGAAAAATTCGCTTTAGTCGTATAAAAATGTCACTGCAATCCAGTGAATATTTCATCCACCTTCTTACGGTGAAATTTCATTTTAATGCAACGGTTTTTCACTCCTTCCGCGAATGCCCAATCGAACGTGGATTTCGTTGCCGTCGATCGTAGGCACGAGGGCAAGGCCATGTTTAATCGGGTTTTTCCTTGCATAACCGAGGCCCGGCGCGAGCAGGTCCGGACACGTCGCGGGCGCGCATTCCCCGAAGTCTCTCGACCTACGCCAAAAATCAGCGATCGGAGCGTGAGAAGAAGGAGGCGAGGAGGAGGAGGAGAAGAAGAGTACAGCCGGAGATAAGGAGCGCGGCGAAAGAAGGTCGACGCACCGGAAGGACGTTGGCCACGCATAGCCGACCGATGAGTGGGCCAGCGCGCCAGCGCCTATCGCGAAATCCCCAGTAGAAAGGGCCGGCTAAACCCGCGTGGCCGGACGATTAGTCACGCCGCTCGGCGGCACTTTCTAATGGATTTCCCTGCTCTGACGCGTATCTCAACGGCTCACGTGCGATTCGCGTGCCGGCTGCTGCTGCTCCCCGGTTTCGACATGGTTCGCAATCGTTCCCAGCAATCGTGATGGCACACACGCGATCGAGCTTTTAATCGTTTTGCCAACTCCCTCCAACTTTCGTTAATTATAGTTAATTTACTGGAGTGAAAAAATTAATAGAACGTCTATAATCACTTTTCCCAGACGGTGAAATGACATTGGGCCTGATTGGCGATCAGCGATTCAGGCGTGTTTATTCAATAGAAAAAATGTATGGAGGCATGGAATGAAAGTATTCGATCTGCTCGACAAGATTCCGGTGGAATTCTCTTGTCTTTATGTACTTTTTCATGCGTTAAAGCTGGGTAAACATGTTTTGGGGGCTTCGAAGGTAAAACGATCAGTTTCCCTACATATCTTACTGCGTAAAATTATTCTCAAAAGGGTCATTTTACCATAAAATTCGGAGAAAATATTGAATAGATTTTTATGCATGAAAAATAATGCTGAGATGTAAAAATTCTACTGGGATGTCGTGAATTGTTCAATGAATCAGATGAGAAATTGAAGAAAAAGCTCTCGTCCAGTGTTGACTGTATTTTTCATTGAACATTTAAATGGATCGAAAAGAAATAATAAGCACGTGACTAATATTTTCCGATTTGATTGAAAGCCGACATGATAAAATAGAACTCATGTAACGTCACATCAATCGGTACTAACCAACGATACGTAATTGACATTCTCAGTATATACGGATTAAGTACATCAAAACCGCCAAATCATTCAACGTTAATATCTTCCGAAATAATTGATTCAAATAAAGAAATAAAAGACATTATTACCATTTCACTGATATGATTTTTCATTGTCGTGGGACAAAATGTGAGATAACAATGCCCCTCGCAAAGTGTAACAGACTTCAGAATTTCGGTATAGACTAGTATAATTCAACTTTTTCCCGCAATATACGGGAATGATATTTTTCACGTTAAAAAATACTATTCAACTGTCAATTTTTCAACGCACGTGATGGGATAGACATTGTGAGCATTTGTCAAAAATAGTCAGCTTTTGTAAGAACAGCTGAACAATGCTAATCACGCTGGAGAAAGCGAAATAGCGCTAGTCTTAGCAAGAAACGTCAAATTTTAGAATTCCAAAATCTGCTATTTCTCGCGAGGGGCGTCGATGTAATCAAAGTACATCTTGAATGACATCGTTATTAAGCACACCTAAATTGATAATTGTCTATATTCCAAATTCCAGTTACCTATTCTCAAACTATATTATCGTTCTTGACTCGTCCAATGTAAGTAACTTGTTTTTCTAGAGCAAAGATAATTTTTTTCAAGAAAATATCTAATTTATGTGACTACCCCTATCTACCTCTAAATCAAAGATAAAAAACGTGCCGGGTCATAAAATCGTAGTATCTGATGTGCTCTAATAGATTACGTCCAAATTTTCGTCCTGTCATAATTTCTCATGCTCAAACTATGTTATCGTGTTTCTTGAGTTATACAGGTGAAACGGTGGCCGTATACTTTATGTTTCTCGTACTATAAATAGATGAAATGTAGTATTCGATCGATTGTTCTTCTGAACCTGTACGATTTCATTTGAATAAAAAAATCTTCAATTTTACCTAAGATCGATTCAAGAATCATTGCCACGTGCAATCTTTGTCACCGTCACAACAATCACAGTTTGTATTGAGAATCGCGATTTCTTACGAGATAACGCATTTTTGATGCGATTATTCGAGATCAAAGTCCAAAAGCATGCTTTATCGAAAATATTGCAAATATAACGCGTTGATGCAACTCAGTGCTTCGTTATTTCTGGAATTCGAAAGTTCAGCAGTTTATTGACTCTTTCAGATATTTCTTTTTCCCCCCGGAGATGTTCCGGGATCCCAATGTCAATAGAAACTTGGAGAATAAAACTTCGCAGAGATGCAAAAATGTGTAAACACGAGAATAGTTCATAAAAAAAAGACTGAACTGCCAACAGTATAACACGTTTGTTTTCATTGATGTTTTCGGGTCTTTCATTTATCGTGCAATTTCGACGCTTCGCACGGAAATCGCTGAATCACTCGAGTGCTTAAATTTCAGGCTACAATTCATCGCAAAAATTTACGACGCAGCCTCGTCAATGGTATTCTGCGCGAATGTTACGATTTTAATGAGATTGCATATATGGCTGCAAATCGGTCGGGATTTAAAACATTCCTGGATCTTCCAACGATTCTCGTGGGTTCAATGATCTGTCCAATGTTCCGTGATACTACAGCCACGTCAAATCTTTCGTCAGATCTTGAAACCGCCAACTTTTGTACGCGCAACATTGCCTATCATTAATGCAACTTGGCAGTGATCTTTCTAAATAGAAGCTAAAGCAAAATGATTCGCAAGTCATTTTTGTTGTGATTAATTGATTTCACATTTCACCATTTTTTTTTAACTGCAAGACGCAGAAGAGAATTACGTTCTAGCTTCTATTAGTGCAGTAATCTCACTCTCTAGTTTTTCTAGCCTCACTCTCTAGTTTTTCTAGCCTCACTCTCTAGTTTTTCTGCACTGGCACAATCTTTAACACTCGCTCATCTGGAGTAGCTCGTAGCAAAAGTGTGCGACTATGCAGAAGGGATCGAAAAGTGTGCGTGAACTGATGGAGATGGGTAGCGATCACACCAACAAATCGTTACACAGCTCGGAATTTTTCTCAGCTTTATTTCATACATTATCAAACACAGATATTTTTACATTTCAACCGTAAATTACGTGTCTTGTAACAGATAATGCGATACAGTAACGGATACCACAGGAATATGATTCAGTAATCTTGGAAAAACATTCAGTGAATTTGGGAAGATTAAAACTGTTCATGATTCTTACTTTTAATCCCAAAAATGACTCATCATCGTTGGAATTCGGAAGGTGTTTTGCACTTGGCAATCGTTACTATTGAATGATATAATTTGAAGCAGCGGAAAAGTCGTTGAAATCCAGAATGTAGATCAACTAGTGATTTCAGTTCAATTTAATTGAAGAGCGTCGATAACTGAATTCAACCGTTGCTATACCTAATCCATAGTCGAGTATCGACGCTCCTTACAAAAATCACACATTTTTGGGTTTCGACGTTAATCTTCATTTTAATTCGAAGGTTGTTACATTTTATATGGTTATCGGATGGTATTATCGATAGAAATCATGAATGTTTTACATAAATATTCCCACTGCCTTCGATTCACCATAATAACTATGGAATCGCTCACTATCGAGGCTATTCCCAATGTCTGGGGCTGAGCTTGACAAAACCACATTCGGAAAATCGCAGTGTGATCGCCGGGGGGGGGGGGGGTGCACTACAGATGTCTGCGAGGGAAAAAAACAATAAATTTATCGCCATTGCCGAAAGAGCTTATATAGCGAGAGCAGGACACACAATGCGAGCCTGACTACTCAGAGATACCCAGGAGGAAAAATAGGTCGCCACCTGTTGCGACGAGAGCATGTAACGCTGCTGATCCGGTTGGCCCTTATCGTGAAACAGACGATATTCTCGAGTATCTGGAGGATTGAAGAGATAAGGACTTGATCCGACTGTGCGCGCCGAGACATATGGGTTTCTCGTTATATTGCAGAATATTGGATCTCACCAAACCGCAAACCTACATGAGATGAGATTGCGTCTGGAAATCTCACCTGATTCGACGACGATTGCCGCTTATGAAATTAACTTTATTGAAGGATATGATATCGATAAGGTCACCTATAGACTGGATAGTGGCAACCATTCCACGAATCTACGAGGATGTCTGTGAAGTTTCACCCAAATTTGGCTCGTCTGTGCGTGAGATTTATCTATACTCATTTCTGAGGATTCAATTTTTTTTCCATACGAGAAACATGGCGCGTATGATAGGACGAGTGACGTCTATATTCATTTTCGACGTTATTTTTTTCTCACAACTGGTGGCATTTACTCCCGAGAATTTTCGTATTTTGACCTTGAAAAACATACATCATACAATGTATATGTTGGATTGGTTTTTGTCTCTTTTAATAGCGAGCATCAGATTTTTAATAGTCATTTCCCTTAATAGTATATAACGTGTAACTAGTGCGCAAAGCTGGTAATACTTGTACGAGAGGGAATTTTTTATCAGTGTGTGTGGAAAATTAATATTTGGACGTTGTTTTTCTACACAAGGGATGAAAAATACCGCGTCGAAAAATACTATTGTCGCCCAATCGCTTCGCTCGGGTGACTGTCAGACGAGTGTAAAATCAGTTTTGCGTACAAGTTGCTCTAGAGAAGTATTTCAAGATTGGTGATTACTCGTATATGTGTCTCGAAAATCAATATGGATCTTTAAAAATTCAAACTGTAGTGGAGAAAGGAAAAATGACCGACTGTTACTACTCAACTTGTTCAAATAATACACCAGTCTAAATTTGTCTAATCAGTCTCAAATTTTGTTGTGAATGCAACAACGCGTTCCAATGAGAAAGAACATAGTTATTGGATCATATTACGCATTGCAATGTATAAATATATTTACTATAGGCACAAGGTGTGTATTATATTCAATAAAAATTCATGAAAAAAGAGGGTAATAAAAGAAGGCACCATAACGTCACTCAAATGGAGGAAAATTTTAATATTCACGAGTTCAAATTGATATATTCATTTATACCAATCTCGATTGTCGCTACTTACGCTCGTCGTTGATTAATTGTTAATAGTCTTCATTACTGCGTAAGACGTATGTGTGCCAGATCGAATTTTTACGGTAATTTTTGTACCAAGCAGCATTATCATATTATATGCCAAAAATAAGTCAGGTGGGTCAAAAATGTCAAACACAAATTAATGATTCGGGTGGAGTGTGTTAAGTCTCTTCAGTAAATTGACATTCGACAGATGATAAATTTTTTTCCATCCACCCAGAATTTTCTGCATTTTTATTATCGACAAACAATATATGTTTGTAACCTTCAGCATTCTTCGAATTTTGAAAATTTGCTCAACTGCCAGACGTCATGAGCGGTGAAAAAATAGCACAAATACTATTTAAGTAGACATGTTTCACGTATATTTTGGATTAATCACTTGAAATGTTTAATATTGAATCGCTTTCTTTTATATTTTACAGCATTCTAATGATTCTTTGATCTTGATAAAGCAAACAACGAAAATAAATATTTGCATTTCTTTGACGCATTAAATAAATTATTCGGTAATGTCATTGATTAGCTGTTCAACTTAGAAGTGAATCATTCCAAGTTATTTTTAAAATATACATAGGGGACTCTAGAAGAAGATTTCTATGATATGAGGATACAAGTAAATGAAATTAACATCACTATTTAATTCATAAGTTATTAAAAAAAAAATTCACGTCTTTCTGTAATTTTTCTTTTTATAAAAATCCCCGTTCTGGAAAGAAAAACTTTCTAGCTACTATAATAACTTCCCTGCATACAAATAAATTTGATACCGGCTAAACAAGAACCAAAAATCTTATTTTACGCCTTCCATAGCAAGAAAAAAATCTGTTTTCGTCCCAGCGGCAGTAAAGTACCTACTTTGCGTCCTGGCGTTTGCAAAGAATGGCACTTTTCTGCCGCGGGGTACGAAAAATAGTATATGCACCTCGCTCATCTAGGCTATTTCGGCACGCGCAAACTTGCAATCCTCGCTGCGCTCGGATCGCAAACGTTTTTCGTGCCGAAATCGCCTAACCTCGCTCGGGTGCATAATATACTATTTTTTTTGTTTTAAGGAATAAGATGAGTGTTTTTGGCTCAGTGCCTGGACGTCATCTAAAGCCAACCCACCTGAATATCAGTATTCTGATTGGTGGAAAACAATGAACCGGTCCTCTAAATATCGGCCTAACTTGCGTGGAAAATTGGTCCTCAAAACCCGATTGTCTGATAGGTCGGTCACCTCAAATCGATCACCATGCCAGAGGCAGCTGTAGTGACAGGTGGTGGCGACTCTGTAGGAGGGATCCGCTAAAATCCGATAAAATCGTCACCATACTCCGTGACTCACTTCGCTCGTCAATCTTCTATTATCGATAAATATACGAATATTTTGAAGTGAGGTGTATCAAAGTTGTAGAACACTTCTTATTATAAATGTTCCATAACATCCGGAAAATCGAGTAATCGAGAAAACAGAAGCTAAAGGTAGCAAGTCAGAACGAAATTGTCGGCAAATAAGAGCTGCCGAGCAAAATTCCGGACATAGTTGCGAAGCGAGTATCAGATGGGTGTCGAAGAGTGACACACAGTGCATGAGAAATCGATTGGGGTTGAAACAAGGGAAATTGTGAGAGAGAATCAGATCGCAAAATTAGGGGATCATACTCTTTTTGACCAGTGCCGTGAATAGAAGTAATAGAAATAGTAATTTCGATCTACCGGCCATCATGCACATATTGCAATCAAGCGAGACATTAACTTTTATCTGGCATTCGAAAACATACAAAATTCTCCCAAGTTGAAATTAATCTCACAATAATTTTATCTTGAGGAAAAGACAATATCGCACCCAGGTCAGATTTGAACCCGCGAACTCTTGTAATCCAGACAGATGTCTCGACAACTGTATAGACCACCGGGAACAGCGAAAGTCCAAGCTCAATTCCTCCCCCTTCCTCACTCGAGACACTGATTAATTCCTTTCTCAAGTGTTATTATTCACCGATTAATTGATCCGGTAATGGTCTATCGGCTAGTTTCTAAATCTCCACCACTAGATCACGGTGACATGATTTTATCTTGTACTTTCCACCGGGACGACGCGTTGATCTTGAAAAGAGAAGAAAAAATATCATTATAATATTTCAAATACGTGTGCAAAGAGAAGCGCGTCGGATAATGCAGAAATTTCATTCTCGCAATATATGTGTATAGATGTCGTCGGAGCTCACGCGTCACTCGGCAAATCGAGTCGTACACGCACTCGTCACTTATCAAGCACACGTTTATTCCTCATGCGCGTTGTCGGCAAACATTGGGACGGCTGCTTCCTGAGCGCGCTTCCCATTCTTATCGTATCCATGGCTTATTGCGTGCATGTGCGTATGTATATCCAAGCCGGACTTGCCGCTTGCGCTGCATTTTCCGGAATCATTAGATTGCTGTGTAGATTTTATATACTTTTGTCGTGGTGATGCTTCAGCGTCGTTGACGCAATTCATGCTCGCATCGATCAACGATGTAAGACTGAAAGCGAAACATTTATCGGTTGGATAATGCGTAAATGCAGATTTCATTCAGCTCGTTAGTGATTAACTCGAGTGGATAGTAATAGAGATGGGTGGAATTAGATTTACATCGCGACGCTTGGCTTGGGATGTTTTGACAAATTTATTACGGGTACACTACAGAAAATGTAACCTTTGAAAATTACAAGGAACATCTTGTATCTATACGCGATCGCTTCCAGTGAAATTATTGAAATGAGGCTCATCTAAGCGCCAGCTGTCACTGCTTCGCGTTACATGCGAAATCAAAATGATCGTTCGATTTGGACGTTGCTACGCTGAGAAGCGGCACTCATGACTAATCATATACCTTTTAGGGAAAATAAATTTGACAAGTCCCACCTAATTGAAACATTTACATTGCGCTCAAAGCGAGTTTATCAACGCATCGCGTAGGTAATGATATAGGCCTGAATAAGATATTCAAAATGAGCCATTTTTATTTCGGGGAAAAATGGATAAAAAAGACGAAATGCCGATGTATTGTACGTCACTCGATTTTTTGGCCTAATTTAAGATTTTAAACAAAATATCCTTCGCCGAAGGGAAATTCGAAAAATCGACGTAAACAGTTCCAAAGGGTAAATTATTGGGATAGGGATATTATCGGGATATCTATACTATAGTTGGAATAATTACTACTCTTAAAGTTTTGAATGAATTCATAATTATTTCACAAGGTTTTAAGTAAGTACTTCGGAATCAATGTCAAGGCAAATTTTTTTAAATTAATATATTACGTACCGCGTCAATGAATGAATGAGCGCTTATCAATGCGAAAGAAAAATCAGTACTGATACGCCGACACAGTGTTTCCTCTTGGATTTTCCATCACCGTCCTTAGATATTCATCGTTAAGTTGCTTTTATGCTTCGAAAAAGTGAAGTTCAAAATAGGCAGAACCGGACTATTTTCTTCCTTTTCCACTTCATTTTCGTAATCTACAGGTCGAATAATGTTGATTTCTATAAATGTCTGTATGAGCGAATACGTACGTATGTGACGCTATTTTTGGCACATGACATATCATTGAAGGAATCTTTGTGAAATTCAGCTTACAAGTCCTAGTGACTCACGTTAAACCGTAAAAGCGATGGAGAGAAATTATATGTGAGGTCCATTTTTCTTGAATCACAAAATGCCTTGAAAAGTGAAAAAATTTGCGCTTTACGAAAAATGCACTGCTTTTGACGAAATTCGACTGATATACATATACATTGATTCAACGAATGAACAAAAAAAAACCGAATAAAGTGTGATTTATCCCGTTGAATAGGTAGGATGTATAGAAACTTCTATTTTGATGTTTTTGTTACGCTTGTGAAAATGAGCAACACGTATGTTGTTGTTTCTTGGGGTGACGAAAATTGCGGAAGATTTAGCGGGTTGAAAACTTGCCGATCTCCGCTTGACACGATATAGACAGTAGCTATATAGAAGTATATAGAGATTATTTATAGAAGCTCGATGAAAACATTGAATAAAATTTCCACAGCGATCGCTGTGAAAATGTGAAATCCATTTCATGCAACTTCCTTATTGGGCTGCCTATATCAGAAAAATACCCACCTCACGGAGTACCAATTTTGATATATATTCGAGATGAAAATGATCAGTTCCATATAAAACATATATTAGGAATAACCGGGCTTATGCCTATTTTTTGATTGCTCAAGGGCATAAAAAATAGAATAAACGGGTTCTCGAAAGTTCAAAACAAACAATACTTATTAAAATGAAGATTCTAACTGATAATATCTATACTTTAATTTTAAAATAATCATCATTTGGATAACAGCAGTTATCATGCAAAATATAATTTAATCACATCTGACTATTTGAAACGACTCACGTCCTTGACTAAGAGAAACAACTGATAAGTTAGTAACGATTGATTTCGTACTAACGATATTCAGAGGATAACAGCATATTATTGATTCACCTGAATTTTTATAGATCATATTCTCACTTAATTGTTAGAATTAAATGACACTTTCGTTTGAGTGCATATGGCACGCGACAGCCACGAAACTAATTAATCTTTACGACTCAAATTGTGAGAAATCACGAAAGCTGTGGATGGTTTAATATTTGTTATTTGAAGTTCATTACGCAATCTATATTTATTATTACCTTCCAGTTTTTACGCTCCATAAGTTTTTAGGAACAGGGAATATAATCTATAATTTTTCTCTTATCCTTCTTGTCTGATTAAAATGCATAGAAGAATCCACGCGTTTACAATCAGCATTAAGCTGTTGTCGTTTCTATTCTCTTGTCTGGGAGAAAAATCACTTTCACTCATGCCATTTTGCAGTCAATGCACTTCTAAATAAAATACCTCAATCACTTGTAATACCGAGTTTTCGAAAGACAATTATTGAAAGAGAACTCGGTATTACTGCTATATTATAGCTACTCCTTCGAGTGGAAAAGACCCCTCTAATTCAGTTCAAACACCAAAAAATTTATTTATAATTTATTAGATGTAATATTTCTTTAAATCCACGTTATCTCAACTTTGTAGTGAGGTTTCTGATAAATCTATAAACAAATTAATTTCCACATTCATCAATGATGAAGTTCTATTTATTGAAACAAGCATTAGCAAAGTCTATTGAACATGCGTGAAACGTATAGGTATAGCATCGAAAGAAAATGACAGATCTAACTTGAATGAATAAAATTATGGTAAGTTTGGATAGAATTTGGAGCTAACTGGACTTGTATATTCAAAGCTCAGAAAATGTACTTTACGAGAAATCAATATGTTCGTATTCATATTAATGATCTGATGGCATAAGAGAAATCGCTGCCAACTCAATTAGCAATGTGTTCTCTCGAAAAAGCTTTATAAATCATGAATTTTTGTAAGGTTTCACAAAAAAGTACAAATTTTCCCGAAATTGGAATTATTCGTAACAATTTGAGGTATTTTAATAGTGAAATAGTCCCATCTCTCGCCAGTCGTACACCCATTACTCTTCCCCGTGAATTTTACAACTTCTACGCGTTCTCTGAGCAACTCGTGTAAAATAACTTGAAAAAGAAATTCAAAAATATATGCAAATATATATGCAAAGAATTAAAAAGAAAATTAAAGTATTTATAAAAATTCTCAATACAAAACTCAAAATTATTTCATTTAGAACGATTGTGAATTAGATTCAGACAAATTTTGAATACATTTTCTGTACGTTCGAAATTTTGCGAATATTATTTGTTGCTGTGTGACAGCTGACGATACAACTCGTGCTCAAGTCATTGCTGAAGTTATCGCCCTGAGCTCTTGAAATAATCGAGTATATTACTGCTACAAATTTACTGTAGATAGTTCGAACAGTGAAATCCACCTGTATGATTTTCTCTTGGTAAAAACGTATAATTTTGATTTCTGTTTTCAAATCTCTTTCTATTCATAATTTTATCAGTTATAAATTTATTTGCCTCAAGCTGAAGTTCACTTTTCTAGATTACTGAATGTATCCCTCTATAGAGAGATTGAAGTGTTTATTTGAATCAAACGGAATACCATGTCGAGTTTTGAGTTTAATATTTAACTTGTATCAACTGGATGCAATGCCGCATGTTTTGTAAGGTAAGTTTAATAAAAAATAGAAAAATATCGGATGAGCAATGAATATATTATAAAAAATTATGATAATCAATAACTGTGTGATTCGAAGATATTCTTTTAATAATATTCCAGAAAAAATTATTTTCTCACGAGTCATAATTCTATCCAAACAGTATTAATCATTACCTTTGCAAACTTAATTTGCATAGATAATCTATGGCACCCGAAAAAATGAGTTAATATTTATTTTACTCTGATCAATTTATTATAAAAAATTGACTCGTATACATGTATAGAGCGATTCTAAAACTAGTGGATGAAGTGACCTCCAAAATGACTTGATTGATGATAAAAAGTTAGTTCAAACATTGATAATCTGATCACTATGTACGTAGTTGATAAATCGTGATCTCATCTAATTTTGTAGAGTCAAAATGAACGATACAGATGGATATCTATATAGATGGAGAACAAGTGGTCATGAAAAAGTTCCATATTGGGTATACGTGAACTAGATTTGGCTCCTTTGAGTAACTTTCGTTTGACATTTTGAATGGGTTACATGGTCAAATGATGATTATAGCGATGGTTTCTAATACGTATAGCTAGCCTTTAAGGCCTCAGAGGTAACACATTGGGTACAGTTACCTTAATGGAAAAGAAGATTATATGAGTATCGTGATACAGAAATTACCTGAACGTCCAATTTTAGAAGTGATAGTTTACTTGATTTTAGATGATGAGGGCATGCTATCTAACAAAAAGACTAACATTGATACCAACTCATTTTACTCATTTTGATCATGCTATAGCCTCCGATCTATTCACACAAAGATTTTCATGCCCAAAGGAACTATTTTTAATTTTTCGATTGAATATAGCAGTTCCGGAAAAACCTGAGCAATTCAGTGTGATAGCCCTAGAATTGGAGGCAGTTCTAAATAAGAGCCAAACTCCGAAGAAATCTCGAAATAAGCAGCCCTGCGAACGATTGCAGATTCTTCGCAATTTTTGTAAATTGCATCACCGATCCCTCGCAAGGTATCAAATTTTCGGATAAGACCGACGGAAACGTATGTACATTTCAATCAATCGTCAAATTGTCGTCAAATCGTCGTTTCAGAATCGTCAAATCGGTTATCTATTAGTAATCATAAAACACGAATGAAATCTATTGAGCCACTGCATATCAAAATCGGAGACACGAGTTGACGCACAAGAAACAGCTATAACCACCCTTAGGCGGAACTTTCTCACGGAGCGATTTCTAGCGAAGTTGTAAAATAACCGTCCGAAACTGCGTGGTTCCCGGTATACGAGCCGTGCATTAATCACGCCCCAGACAACTAAAGGGCCCTGCACGTATATATACATATTCTAATGAGAGCCGCTTCACCGAAAGCCTGCATCGGAGAACGAAGAATTAACCGTTCCTATACGTATATAAGATACACCAGTTGAAAGGATCCCACCCGCGGGAGGAATTTGGCATTTCCGTGGAGGCGCGGCGGCGAGACCCTTCGTCCGCAGGCTTTTTCAATCGGATGCGCCGATCACTTTCTCCGCTGTTTCGGGGAACGACCGATACGCGATCGGAGCCGCCACGTAAGTATGTGTGGGCGCGCGCCGGGAATTCCGTCGCCTCTGCAGCCGAAGGAGAGCAGAGCGAATGGAAAGGCAAAGGACGAGCCGACCGGGTCACGGCCGTTCGTCGTGGCCTTATCCGCCGGCCGCGACGCGTATACACGTATTAATCAATTCGCGGGTCTGCCTGAAAAACGAAAAGCGAGAAAAGCGATCGCGTATGGGCACACACAGTGAAGATTTTCATACCCGTACGCTCGTTATCGCTCGATTTCCGTGTGTCACGTCTCAATTAAGATTAGGGTCAGACACAGTTGCGCGGGTGAACTTGAACCGCTGGGATCTTTGAACATGTGGCTCGGTGTGTGCTTCATTATCAGACACCTCGTGTATGTATAAATGTATATGTGTACCTTCGAATCTCACACGAGCCGAGGATAAACGCGACGTCATTTGTGATTTTTGATTGACACTCGCATCCAGCTTTCTTTATTCAGACACTGGCTTCGTGCTGCGCACGGGATTGTACATACCCAGTCGTCCAGAGCAAATGCGAGATTGTTATTCATGAATGTTAAAAAAACAATTTTCAACGCGAGTTTCGATTGATTTTGCCGAGACAAACTGGCGCTGCTCATTTCGGGGATTCGGATGAGAGCTTTCTCGCGCCGCCGTCGGCGATTACGCGGCACGCGCAAATAAACAATTCTCAAAGTTACGTAACACAATTGGCATCTTCGAAACTGCACGCGTGACCGTTGTTCGAATCTTTGGCTTCGTTCGATTCGCGATTTCGGTGCGTTCGATTTTTCAGCCAGAAACGGTATCCGATATAGCCGCCTCGTGTTCTCAATATAGCAATTTCGATCAGCCATATTATACACTTTCTATTCGCCGTCCCCACTCGATCCGTCTCTCCCCCAAAAAGTTGCACGGCTATACATCAAAGCGAAACGTCGGCCGAGCCTGCACTTGGCTTCTTTTTCGGTGCGCCGGGCGGGCGTCTCGCGCGCAGGACGGGATGTGGTGCAACGCGTGTAGCCGCGCGCAAGCACATTCCGAATCGCCGATTTTCGAATCGACGCGGCACGTAAACTGCACGAGTGTTGCATCACGATCGAGGCTGTGCGTGCAGTCCGATTGGCGATACCTTCAAGGAGACGATGCTCAGGAGGTCTCCCTGGATATGTCGCCTCACGTGGTAATAAGTTTCTCGAGAGTTTGCATTTCCGAAAACGCACAGAATTTACCCGTGCGCTGATCAATTTTCGACGATTCAATAATGTATGCATATTGTAATGTCCCGGCTTCGTCAGACTTTGTATTCAACAGCATATTGGGCTCAATCTACATGGTGTATTTTTTTCTTAGATACGAAGTCATCATTTTCTTCCCAGCAAAGTTATGCCCGTGATCATAATGTCTGTGGGTGTGCTTTCAGGCATTTTCCGAGTCCTGTCTGCAGAGAAGATTGCTATATCTCTGAAATGGTCATGCTGCCCTGATGTGGAAACGTCGTTGGTCCAATGCAAGCTGTCGTGCGAGTGGCCTTCACATTGATTCCATCATCGGGGCGGGAAAAATCTTCGCCACCGTGCGCTCTAGCTCATTGATCTCGGTGTCGTCGCGCAGTATCTGTCGAGCGCACGTTTGATGTACTTCGGCTGTCGAAACGTGATTGACCTCTTGATTTTCGTAGTATCGGACACTTCAAAAGTATGCACTAATTGAAGAGAAGTAGATCAAGATCGTGACCCCTCGATTACTATGTGCTTGATAATAGATTATCTCAGCTGATTAATTTTGATCGATCCTCTATGCACTGACACGTAAGCGTATGAATCATTGCTTTTGTGAACATTTTCGGCCTCTCTCATTCCTCTCTCATTCGAAAATTCAAAGTTTCGAGTGAAAGAAAAATGGGAAACGCTGAAAATGTTCATAGAAAAATCAGAGACTACTTGATGAAATGGAATATATGACCCCCTAGGAAGCTCGAAAATGGTACATCCACGTATACGTAAGTGAATGATTCTATTATGAGCGGTGATATCTGCATGGAAATAGCTGTTACACTGAGGTCGCAGAAATTGGATCGAGTTCCTTCAAAGTTTCATTGATAACCCACGGGACGACTACGTAGTACATCTTGCATCGTCATAAGGTCACGTGTCACGTTATTATATTATTATTCTATAGGGATGAGGCAACAAGTAGAGTCAGTGGGCGAACACCCCGGAAGTTGTATATTAACGCAATTCCGAACCTCTTTTCTCCAAATACTTTCTCTCAGGTATGTACTATACGTACATATATATGCTATATACGCGTAATACCAACAAATATTTCATCATACTACCACTTCAGTACAGAGAAGAATTCGTTATTCTCTGATTCCAACGATAATTGCAGCGACAGCTTTGAATCGGTGATGATAACGCAAAACTCTTCATCTAACAAGTAGGTTTATCTGTGGAGTACGTAATTTTTAAACATTGGTCCCGGAGAAAGGAAAATTTATGGAATACATACCTTGTTGGATCGATTCTTTTAGCCAGAAAATAGCTGTAAGTGGCGAAAGCAAGTTGGTTTATAATGTTTTCACAAAAAGTTTCATTCTCCTTCTAAATAACTCTTCATTATTATCATTTTTTTCTCTCTTCAAAATTATGGGAAATGTGGATGGCTCTACTTCTAGTTAACTGTATCATAAGATTATAGCGGTTTCAGTAATAGACAACCGATCATAATCGTAACGTATCAATTTAACTTGAGATTTCTGTGAGCTTTATCCTACAAGTCTCTATTCTAGTGTCCCACAAAAAGAAATCACAGAGAAAATGTTTTCACGACGAACTAGTATTTTGCGATAAACGAAAAAGATAAAGCGATAAAGAAAACCATTTTCATAAAACTAAGCTGTGAAAGACATTTCACGCGAGATATGTACTCATCATTTATAATTGAGTGTATGTCATCGTCGTCTGGTATTGGACCAATGTATGAGAAAAGTCAGCATGAGAAAAGTTGTGAATTTGATCAGAGACTTGGTTTTATGCATATATATACGTATTGGGATTATGGCTGTATATGTGCAGTCATAACACAATGAACATAATACATTTTGAATGATTATTATCACACACTAAATTTACTCGACTGAATATCTACGGTTGCCGTGTGAATTTACATTTATTTGACGATGCGGTGGCAGTCGTAACCGAATTCCCCAGTTACAGGATGCGTGAAACAGAGAAAACGAATTCTCAATCGATTCCGTATGCGGTTCAGTAATCAGATACATTTCGCCAGGTATCAGTGAGAATTCAATTCGCAGAACATTCGTGCACATTATGCACATTTTGAACGATATATCGAATACTCCGAGGGTTTTTCTCACTCCAGTACACCCAAAGGAAGAACCATGGAGTTCTTGTGGAGTACTTTGGGTTTAGGGGAATAATACTTTCTATTTCTGCCAAAATCAACCGAGAGCGAATCATCAAAACACAATACGTTTATGTAGACGAGATAAAAACATTGAATACCATTACGAAGTGCTAAAAACCGATGGGAGTGCCTTAGAAATTTTGAGGGAGTACCGGAGTGAGAAGCCCCTTTGAATACTCTGTCTAATGGTTCTGGTCTATCGGTATTTCGAAAAGAATTTGTCGAAAATCATTCCTGTCAGCGGATCGGTGTCAGGCACCATCGCGGTCGATCGCGAAAGAAAACTTGAGATAATTAATTTTTCTCATCCACCGAGAAAAAAAATGGCTTTCGAAATCTCGTTATCCTACTCGTGTAAGTTTCCTCATCCCGGAGAATTTGTATTTCGCATCCGAAACTCTTCGTTTTGAGGAAACTTGAGATAGAAGTGAAAAATCCGTAGCTAAACGGCGAGGTTCGTCGTTATTTTTCAGCATGATTATTAGGGCAAATTATTAATTATTCTAATCACTATTGAGGCGATCATTATAGAGTACGGAAAAAATTATCACAAACTATCGCAAGTTGGCCGCTGAAAAGTGGATACCTCGATTAGATACCGAGTGGCGAAAAAACATCGAATAGACTGGTCTCGTTCCGAAGATAAGCCGCGCGCAGGCTGTAACTCGCGAGTGAAAGGTCAGTTTTTGGACGGTTTCTTCTTCTCTACTCCAATCTCTTTCCCCCCATTTGCTTCGCGCATTCTCTTATCGACTTGCGCATTGGTGACGTCACGTGCTTATAAATAGCCTAACTTTCGCTATTTATAGAAGCGGTGATGATACAGCGTCATCGAATATCTACATAGGTGCAATACATCCTGTTCTTCGTTTTCTTGCATCCGGTACTGTACACCGCTTGTTTACACGATGCCAGACAACCAATCGACAATTATTGATCGATCAAACGAATATAAATCAGTTGGTATTGACATCTACTTATCCATCGCAAATGGCATTTTATGATTCCACTACTATATAGTAATAGGAATCTATGAAAAGTAATGTGAAATCAGATAACTCGTGATTGGATTGGTTCAGACCTAACTACAGGGCGTAAGTCAGACAGAGTGTGCGGTGGGGAGCACCAAATTTGTATCAACAACTGAGGAAGCCGAGGGTAATGAGTCTTGAGCTTGTAAAATGGTCTCAAATCTTATTTTCAGGTAATTATTTTTAACGTCCACAAGTTTCACTCCTGATCAGGAGGACGCTGGTTCGAATCCAGCCCGGGGAGCATGGAATTATTTTTCTCGCAATATCACTTTGGGATAATGCGAGAAGAGCCAATTGGGCAATTCTATTGGGCTTAACCCGATAGAATTGATTATTTTTCCTTATTTTCATGTGCTGAATGATATATTAATGAATTGTTTTTGAAATTGCAAATATTGAAACAAATTAATAAGTACGTGAAAGAGGTAATTATCACTCGATTGGTTGTTGGAATATTGAGCCGTGGAATTCGAATATACTCAAGCTAACGGTTTTTTCATTTAAATTTTTATGAATGAAAAATTTCGTATGAATTTGATAGTAAGTATTGAATGGTTCCATTGATCGATAGTAATTTTAGTATTTGACTTCTTTATCAATAATACATATACTTTGGGAAGATAATCATTAATGAAATATGAGAATGTTAAATACAAACTTCAATATTAAAGTATCGTCCGAATGAGTCGCGTATGAATGTTGCTGTAGTGTAAAATTATTCCAAGTAGTTCAAGCATTTGTACCTCTGACCTCAGAGGAAAGACAAGACATTCGCTGTGCGTATAGCGAGACGAGGAACGCACCGATTCCGGCCTTCACCTCGCCTAAGCGTCGCACGAGCATTGACCCGATTCACTAATTTTCAATAACCAATATAATTTAAAACTTACCTGATTCGATCAGAGGAACATCTTATGTCCAATGCATATGCTGATAAATATCGTTTGTTCTATCATGAGACACTATAATGTGCTTTGAAAAAAAAATCCAAAGCGATCTTGCGGTCGGACGACTCGTACGTTTGGGTGATGTTGCGTATGATGATAGCCTCAAGATATGAACTTTCGTAGTGTCATAATTGAGTGACACTTGAAATCAGATAAGTCGCGTATTTAATTGTTAGTTGTAGGGGTTTTGATTAATCATAACTGCACACATATACAGATGTCACAGGGAACTACATGTTCAGTAATCATATGCATTCCATAACTCTTCATTTATGAACTGGATGCATATTTTCAATTGCTATTTTATCCAATATCCAATATCCAATTCCATTCATATGTGCCGACGGGCTATAATCACTCCAAAATTGTCGGTACCTTTCTTTGATTTTCTCTATCATTCTGTGATTCTGAAGTGGATAATTCATCAGTATAGGATCAGTTATATACTTGATGAAATTAGTTTAATTCCCTCGATCGCAAACTCAATCATATACACGAATAAAAATCACCAGTGATTTTTGAGTAAATTGTCCGGCCCATCTATATGTACTGAAGTCCTCAATAGTTCAAAAGGATTCAAATGCATACATGAAGTATAATTTTTCATCCGTAATCATGCTTGAAATTCACGAGCTCTCGAAGCCCCACTACTTCCGTGCCTTCCGTACGCACGTCACTCGCCAAGGCGCCGCACGCGTAATAAGCGCCAAGGAACGTTTCAAAGTTAACGATCAGCCGATTTCTCGACCAAACAGATCAATGACAATATATATCGATGCTATATTATCATTTATAATGAGTCGACCTACAGCTAGACTAGAATGTTACCAGCATATCTGTATATGGTAAACCTGGACTCATAAGTACAGTAAGAAAAGAGTTTTACAGATTGACATTAATTCTGTTACTGAAAGTTATTTTGATAAATCGAAGTATCCTCGGATTAATTTTACAGTGGGAAAACTTCAAAATATAGTTAGCAACCGTGACTTCTCAAAAGAGAATCATTTTCCAAAAACCTCCGTTGAAGTGCCAACTGACGTTTGAGAATTTTGATTAATTTAAACTATCTTTTGTGCATGGATCATCGAAATCCGTATGAACCTGCAGGTAACTATACGGGTGTGAATGAACTTGCGCGATTGGATATCTGCCAAGGACACCAACTGACGTATCCAACTACAGGGAATGTAATTTAATTACGTCTCGATTCTTACAGTTTCGAGTACACATGAGCATCTGAAGTTTCAAATAATAACGCGTAGTTGGAATCTATTATTCAGATCTAGGATGATAAGTGTACATGAGATACACTTTTATTTTCGTATTTTTTTCGTATCTGTCTGCCAATCGGCGACGAGATAGTCAACATTTTGTTATTGAACATTCAAGTACTTGATATGACAAGCTGATAATTTCAAAATTTGAGTAAAACTCTTTTCCTTGAAAAATCTTAAACTTCGGAATCCTCGCAGAAACAAGTTATTTGAGATTTTTGTAAAAAGCGTACTCACCAGAAAAACATTTGGGATTTGGGACTTGGATCTCGCTGAAACTTTTGGAGGTGACTCATAAATACTCAAAAAGATAATATGCAGTCATTCACCCTAACGTCTCGATTTTCCTGAATATTGTCATATTTTTATCCAAATATACATTAGATATATAAAATCAGAAATGATCGGTTAGTATCTCAGACAAATCTAAGTACGAACGTAGAAACGAATGCAAATGTGACCTATCAATTACGTACGTAAATACAGACGTTTCTGAGATTCAAATTTAGATCACGAGAGGAAAGGTGTGCGGTGTGTCTATACAAGTAACAATATGATCCAATATATCGGGTAAATGAACCGGTATACATTGACTGAATCTCTTTTTATCATGGAAGAAATTCACTCCTGAAATTCCAGCAAGATCTCATCGGTTAATAGAATAATTTTGAATAATGTATTTGATGACTTCGCAATCGATATTTTCGAATACGATCCCAGAACTAAAAATTTCGTTTAGCACTTGATTTTGAACGAGGCCAATCACTCATACTCGATCAGAAGAAAGTGAACGGAAATAACTCGACCTTGCAGGAGGGTATGTATATGCGTTCCACGTATAAAATTCGACGCTTAACATTCAGACGTGAATCTGCTGGACGACGAATGGGCGAGAAACAGTCGTGGGTCGGACGTTGCTATACAGACTGTTCATCATATAGCAATTTTCTCGTTCATCCCTAGTATAGACTCCGGTGCCTTAAATACGACTCGTCCAATCACGTGTCCAAAATACCGTCCGCTCTCTCACGGCAAATTACTTCCGGTGTATATGGCTGGCGAAATCATCCGGTGCCGATGACCGCTAGTGGAGCTCAATCATTTACTTGTACGGGCGAAATTTGCCGAATCCGCATCAACAACGCGAGCTAATAGGAGCGGAATTACCTCAGCTCCGGGTATATATTTAGATATATACGTATATATGTTCCTGATTTTCTTTCCTTCGTAAACATATCGACGTGTCTTACGAAGAAAGACACATAACTGAATCTGTCCGCGAAGAAAGACACAACTCGCAATCTAGCCTCGAAGAAAGACACAACTCGCAATCTGGCCGCGAAGAAAGACAAATGTCGGAATTATTCTCCCGCGAATATTAACGAAAAAAGAGTTTAAACTGTAGGAAAGGCTTGTTTTTTTTGTCAATGATAACCTACTCATTCTAAGCTTTCATTCCATATATTTTTTACGTCGGAAAATTGTGGGATGTGCGCCATGTATCCTTTTTTCGGCCAGACGCGAGTTGTGTCTTTCTTCGTGGCTAGATTGCGAGTTGTGTCTTTCTTCGCGGCTAGATTGCGAGTTGTGTCTTTCTTCGCGGACAAATTGAGATGTGTCTTTCTTCGCGGACAGTTTGAGATGTGTCTTTCTTCGTAAGACACGTCGATATATTCTTATTTACAATCTGTCGGTTACTATCTACTTCTTCTATGGATGTATACTACGTCACTTTCATACAGTTGCATTGAGATCAAGTATTCATACTGTCGAACAAATTATGTATCTTCCCATACTAAATAACTAATAGTATCGTTAGATTCACGGATAAACTGGATTCCCGTTAGACGCAAATGTTGTCATCCTGCAAAGATGATTCTTACTAGCTCAAACGAATAAATCTCCTTGATCAAAAATAGTCAGAATGAAATAGCATTGTTGTGTGGAACGAGCATTTTTGTCAGTTAATTTTTGTAACTTTAATTTGCAATTTTACCTGATGTGAACGTTGGTTTTCTCGATGATTTCCTGAACATTCACATTCCTATGGTATAGGACCGATGTATGTATTGCAGATTTTCTCATGGATTATCATCCTATTTGTAGATAGAGATCGAACATTCGTCATGTACAACGGGTGAAATGATGTTAGTACGATTTATAGTAAAATCGAAAATTTATACGAAAAAAAAATCACTTTTTGCAAATGGAAATCTACTGTTATCAAGTAGATTTGACTCAAGAAGATTTTATTCTCGCCGCAAAAAGAATTTGGATCCAAATTCAATTTCTAATCGCAGCAAATGGTTTCTACTCGTCTCAAGTAATCATCAATGTTTTCAGCGCACTGCACTACCAAAAAAATTCTCTTGTTCCCTCGAAAATCACATCTCAAGTAGAGGCTTCATCGAGAATTTCCGTTATACTTTCAGACAGAATCTCCATGAAAAGAGACTTTTCTTCTTCTACAATCAAGAAAATATTCGGTTTGAAAGAAGCAGAATCCTAGATGAGGCCTGATTTATCCCATATTTACACAGCTAAACGACGTATTGAAATAAAATTCACATTCGAGCACGAAAATTCGATCGCGAAATACGACTCAAGTAGGCTAGCCGTTGCCAACATGCCTGTGCACAACTTGACGATATCCCGTGGAAAATTGACGATGCCCGCACGGATTAAAAGCTCGCCTCCTCAACTGGAGCGTATATATGTAATACACCTGGTTTCGGCACTCGCGTCGCGCACCCACAAAGCCAGCGGAGAAATTGTATGAGGAGCGAAAGGAAAGTAAGTTTGGCGCGGCGTTCATTTTCTCTTTTCGTAAATTACACGCGACGTTTTAATGCCGGGCTCCCATATGCAGGTGCGCCGCGCGCCGGTCCCGGACACGGGCGATTACGAAACTCGTCTTCCCCGAGATGAGGCCTCGCCCGCGTAACACTCGCGAGAAACGAGAAGAAAAAGAAAAACAAAAAACAGCAAAAAGCGACGAATCGATTTTTTTACCCGCGGCACTCGAGTTATGTCGAGGGGGAAATTTTTCGCGCCTACGTACGCATACATACATATATAGTTTTACGTAAAATCGCGTGCTGAAAAAGCCGCGTACTGTACTGATACCGAACGATAATCGCGAGTCGATACAGAGACGTCACGACGAAAGATAAAACACGCCGTATATCGGGCGGAAAGAGAATACAGTAGGGAATCGAGCGAGAGGGCATCCTACGAAGCAGCTGATCGAGTTCCCATTTGAATAATAAGCAATTATTAATTACGAGAATTAATACTCGGGCACATGAATCGCGATAACGTGTAGCAATCGAGTGGAATCATGGAAATCACCGTTAAATGTGAATTGACACTCGGAACGAAATGAAAAAGACGTTGAGCGTGATGGTTCGATGCGTAACAATCTTCCCGTGGCATGTATAACCGACGCACGTCAAACCCAGGTTATTTTTAAGGATAGGTTACAAAACCAGAATAATCATATCAATACTTGATGAGCATGAGTCGAAAGGTTCGCGTGGGAAGTATTGAATCGAGAAGTATCAATGATTTGGGCCGCGAGCGTGTAAATCCAACGAAACTCGTTTCAAAGTTCACTCCACATTTCCACCAGCTTTCCATTGTAGGTCGAGCGTTCCCTTCCCTCGCCTCTCCGTGTGCTCGCCCACCCCTCGACGCGCATCTGTTTCCCCAGACGACCCACGATCTTTATTCTTGCTTCCTCGCATTACTTCTGGGAAAGCCTCTTATCTTCCAATAAGTTCGAGTCGCGGGGAGCCATATTTTTCCCATGAATATCTACATTTTCGAGCAACTCCCCCGATCGGACTCGTTTCAATTTATGTGATGCCTTGCAGTTCAATTTGAGAGACAATCGAATCTCCGGAATCGTCTCTTTCAGTATTATTATTCAAGTTGGGTCGCAACGTGTATCATTGGCTTTGTGTTATGCGTGTTTTTTTCAAAATAAATGGATTGATGGATAAAATTGCATTTGATCGTTGCTTTCAATAGTTCAGCGATGAGCAAACAGTTTTCAAGGGAATTAGTTCTATTTTCATGTTTATACAGTCGGTTATACGTATAGTCTGAAATTGATGTATACGATATCAATATCTACTTTAGGTACAAACGAAATTTTTGTGATATTCAAATTAACACTATGAAGATCTATTTTCGAAGAATCTGGTTCATTTGGAAACCCATATATTATGAAAAGGCCTACACGCCCCGCCCCGTATGATATGTCTTCGTTTTTTATCCACCTTCAAAAACCATGGAGTACCAAGTTTTTTTTTTGGATCCATCAGAATTTACGATCGATGATCACTGGTGGGTTGAAATAGATAAGAAAGTGACTGCTGTTTCAAGTTAAAACGAGTTGACAAATTCGAACAATTGCTAAATTATCTGATCATTGGTCAAAAACGTTGTTCTGGTAAGATTCCCCAACGCGTCAACATATTCTTTCGAAATTGTATGATAGTTTTCTTTTTTCTGCATGTTCTATCATCGTTGTGACTTTTGAGTTTTTCATATTGTACAGTAATTTTTTCACCCGCATACCTGTAGACGTGGTTTTTAATTTAGCTTCCTTCCAAGCCCTGCATTTTCCATCTAATTATTCGACAGAAGTTTCAGTGTAAGCTTCATCTCTTTTATCATCCGTCACAATTCCTATTTCAGCCTGTTCAGCGTTCTTGATAAATACATCAGCGAGCCGCACTTTTATTTACTTACATCTTGACATTTTTCATCTTGCCGCGATGCTTGGCTTTCGTGATTGATAACGAACTCGAAGTACAATACAGCGAGCAATCGGCGTATTACCATGGCGACTGTATTCAGAGCCTGAAAAGGTTTCTGCACGTATTCGACTTTGTGGTTTCTCGTGTAAACAGAAATTAATCAAGCACATTTTACAATTGCAGTGTCCAGCCGACAGATTGTTGTACGCGCAGTGGAGCCGGCTCGAATTGTAAAACTTCAAGGGTCATATTTAGATCGTTCCCGGGCTGGACGACAAATGAGACGAAGCCAACGACGATCATTGCCGTTTTTAATCAAGCCGCGTTACAGGACACCGCGAAGACTCGTGAGAATAAGTAGCCTGGCGCGTGCATCTGTAGTTTTGCTCACTCGCTCGTGAAAATTGAGTTGAACACATATATATACGGGGAGGGAAAAACACGGGCTGACAAACAATGGATCGGCTCACTTTGGAGCAGCCAATATACGAGGGCCGCCGACTCGAGCTAAGCCCGTCTTTTTGCGAGTCTCCGTGGAAGATTAGAGCCGCAGCCCTGCCATCACTCAGGCTGAGAATATACCGGGCAAAGACCACCTGTGCGAGACATTTTTCAAGGCTAAAGCTGATAAGGCTACGCTACTGGAGCTCTCTGCCTGTTGCATTGTACACGCACTTATGGAGTTTGTCCGAAGTTTATTGGAGACACGTGAGTACAGGGGGATCTTTTTTTTTTCTTTCTTTCGAATTAATCTGTCGAAATTCATCAGGTAGAAATTTGAGAAAGTATGAGAAATTCTTCGGCCCTGCTTGTGAAAATTTGATCTTGGTTGAAAAAAAAAAAAATGAATCTGTTTGATGCTATAACAAGACTCTTTTCTTGGTCCTTGGTGAATGCGTTTTGCAAAGAAACAAGCAGATTTTTCTTTTGTAACTGAGATCGAAATTTTGTGAAACTTGTTGATTCAGCTGGAACCACGAACATGAGACATAATTTACAAATGGATTTGGTGGACGCGATCTCATTCAAATCATGAAATTCTCGCAGAATGCCATCGACAAGGATGCTGCAGGATCCCATTGCCATGAAACGTAGCCTGAATTTCAAATACTCGGGGGATTCAACAGAGCTACACAAACATTACATCAGGAATGGATGAAAAAATTAGTATATACGAATTGTGCTTGGTTCAGACTGCTTCATCGTCGTATATATTTACAATGCACGTATGCATCGTTGGAGAGTAACGTAATGCAACTTTTCTTGAGTCTATAATGTTTCGTTTTACGGGAATATTACTCGAACGCGGTTATAACTTTCGGGAACGTAACTCCCGCTTGGTACAAAGATCGGCCGCAGTAAAAATTTACGAGGAAACAAGAATTTAGTTTGGAACTCCGGGCGCGAGTGTGCTATTTTAATCTAACGTATCCGAGTCAACTTGCCGGTAACTCTGAGATAATTGTAAAATTGCTTACATAATGACTCCTGAAATATCCGAAGCCGTATAAGGCGATGAAACAAGAATCAGCGACAAGTGAAAGAAGTAGATCGATGCATGTATACAACGCGGCTTGTGACGTTCGAGGAAGCCTATAGCCTCACTGTTGAAAAATAATATTAAATTTAATGTATACATTTTATTAATAATTTGATCAAATTCAGCGGACTTTACCACCACGTGAGCTTGAATAATTTCAAAATAAATAATTATTTTTGATAAACAGATTGAAATTTCGATATCCAGGTTACCAAAAGACTTTCCGAAAAATTAATTTTAATATTTCTTTCCGTAGATTTTAAATTCATCACATTGATCAAAATTAATGTAGCATTATAACGTGTGTGTTCATGTACACGTGCATTATATTGAACAGTCAGAATTTCTGATGGCAAGCTTTTACCGCAACTAGTCAAGTTGAAGCAATGACCATCGACATTTTTGAAATCCCAGTCCTTGAAATATAACCGCACGAGTTGAGCTGCTGGTTATCTCGTGCAGCTACGGCATTTCCCGCGATGATTGAATCCCTGTGATGACTGAATTTAATTTAAGTGCGTGTACAGGCGCGACACATCAGATGAATTTGAAATCCAAGCGGAATAAATATCGGTTTTCAACTCGCTCGTTGTCTTTTCTTGAAATCATCAAGTGCATGTTGTACAGAACGAGCCGAAAACTCAACCAGTCACTGCAACGTCCCTTGCGAGCGTCCCATCCGTGCGCGTCTTCGAATCGGTGCGTGTATAAGATCGCCGGGCGTCGAGCAGCGATCGAGCCCCCCCGAAAAGTGATCCGGCCAAGTTAAACGGCGATTGCACGGTGCGCAAATTGGGTCCGCGCGCGCTCGTGGCTCGCGCGCGGCGGCTGCAACTCTCGATTATCCGGCTGCAGGACCACTCTCACCTTGCAGCGCTCGCTCGCTCGGCCGCTCGCGGGAAAGAAAGTTCTTCCGGGTGCCGGGGGGGACCGACCTCCATACTTGCATAATCCCCCGCTGCCGCGGAACACAGCGCGGCACACATCTCTCTTTCTCCGGGGAGCGAGTGCATATCCTGACTCGGTTTCGGCCGCCCGACATACTCGGCTCGCCGATCTTCCCAGGTGAGTACCGCCGCGTGTGCCCTACCGTTCGCCCAATCTTTTGCCCCCCTTCAAACGCTCGCGTCGCAAGCTCGACCGAGTTTTCGGCGGGGGGTCGTTTTCTATCGTTGTTCTGGCGCCCCCCACAAAGAAATGATTTTCCCATTGCTCGGAGTGATTGTGTCCGTGGACGCGCATGCGAGCACGTACAAAAGTGTCGCGTGAATTGGGGTATCGAGTGTGCGCAGTATCGAGAAGACAAGAGCTTGGAATAATGTGTTTTTATACACCGATGCTCGAATTATCGTAAGGTGAGTCTCGTCAAAGTATTATTGTGTGTTTGTGTTACGCGGTGCGAGTGAAGCTAACGCTCTATGTATCGTTGTATATTGTAATCAATATATGTATTCGAAGAATCAGAAGAGTTGTTAGATTGACAAATTTATATGATTCATTGAAATTCGAGCTCTTTCACATACTGTTCTGCGATACACAAAGCTTAGCTCCGTTCGTACCGCATGATAAAAACATACAATAATATTTCGATGAAATTCACCTCAAAATAATATCTGCATCGGTATCAAAACACGTTGTCCTTTTATTGCTGAACTTTTGATAAATTGACGCAACGGTAATATTTGCATGTGTTCACTGGCACAATCACGACGTTCAATGGTGAAATCCTGCCAATAGGAGTTTGAAGCAATTTTCACTTTTATTATACGCAACAGTGGCTCTTTGGTGTAACCGTGAAATTTTGACAGTTTTACTACAGCGAAAACCTTGCGTACGATTCTACCTCAGTTTTTTCTCGATGCCAATCGCGAATAGAAGAAGATATGGAGTGTTTTTCAACTGTTTTCGAGGTGAAATCGCCGTGAGTCGAGAGTTGTTTGTTTTTACTAAAACAACGGGATAACTGCTGAAAACTGCTAGTCCGGAGCGGAAAATGTTTGAATTGTGCTACTCTTCGTAAAAGGCGTGGGGAATATTGTGATTTGTGTATTTGAGTGTGTTGATGTAACGTCACGAGTATACGGGCTTTTTCCTTCGTGGACATTCTTAAGAATCCCGAGATAATACTCGCGGCTTCGTACGTCGGAATCGAATATTATTTGTGAGTGATTCGCCAAATTCGCGTATCTCGAGGTATCCATCGGAGAGTTCTTTTTCACATTTGTCTTGGAGAATCAAGAACACGGAAGTAATTTAAATTGTTTGGATTAGGACAACGATTGGAAACTGATAGGGTTAAATGATAGAGGAAAAACTATACTAGTTTACACCGTACGACTGTGCAAAATGCCGACGAGATTTCTCGCAAAAGTCGTGACATTTACTAGAGTTGAAAGAATAATTTCTGAAAGCTTTTCATGCAAGGTGCATTTTTTCATCATTTTCGTGCTTATTCTCATGAGGTTTGATTAGAAGCTACTCCCGCGAAGTACATTTGCAACCATTTATTCATACATCCATTTCGTACTATCCCTCCCCTCAAAAAGATAAAAAATCACTTTGAGAAAAGGATGATTGAGATGAACGTTTACGCCGGGATCGCGTGAAACTTAAGGACGGACAAATTCCGATGGATGCGCATCAGCACCCGTAAAATCCTTTGTGGACATTCGCCCGCAAAACTTCGATTTATCTTCGATTTATAGGTCGAAATTAATATCCAGCGATTCGAGGCTGTCTCGATATCCCATGGTTTTCAATTCTTTCTCTCTTCATTCCCACTGGACATTCGGTCAAGATAGATCACGGAAGTGAGACTTTCACCTTCCTTATCTTTCCCATGCGCCATGGTGAATTAAGTAATGCGCGAATTGACAACAAGTGCACAAATCAATTCACGTGCGCGTTACATGCAGCGCGGGGAATTTCACGTGACTCGCATAATAACCTCGGTGTAATAATAAATTTTTCTCGTTCTCAGTAGTAGAGGCCGCTAGAACTCGTGTCTACCCACGCCCGGGCTGTTTCTACTTGCGGCTCAACTGCTCGCCACGGACCAGTCGACCGATTTCCCTGCCCCCCGCACTCCACAGCTGTGAGTATACGTTCCCACATGTGTTAATACCTAACTCACCCCTCGAGTCTCGTTAATCAATAACAAGGAATGCCTATATAACGACGAGCAGCCGTCGTATATCGCACAAGTGATAAATAATAAGTGTAAATGATAATGATCGGGTATCGCTGTGTAGCATATGTATATATCCACAAATGATTGCTCGCGAGGCTGGTGGGTGACAGATAAGCAAATAAGTTTCCATGTCGGTGTGATTAAGGGTAATAAACGAGTGTACAGGCCCTATATATCGCAGTCGCCATCTAATGGCTCGTCAACCAACTGACGCGTGTGATCGTTAAGCATCGCACTCGAGCGACAACCTGCACCCCCTCGAATACTCATTGTCGTCGCCAATGGAACTTCGATAACAATTCAACGTGTACACGGTTCCGAATGCTTTATCGTAATTCATGATTGATTGTAAAATGGCAAATCAACGATCGGATGAACAATCGTTTGGATGACGTGTTCGCTCAGATCTTGACTTTTCGAATTTGATGAATAGTTTGTTCAGTCTCCTCGCGATTTGAAATCTGGAAATGAAAGACTGCGGCGTGGACGTTGCAGTCGTGACCATAAATGGAAAATTCAACTCGCTCCCTTGAATCCTCGGAGTGCAAAATCCACTGTATGAAATATTTTGTTGTGAGCGGGAAATTTTCACCCTCAATTCCATGAGATTTGACAGATAAATATTTCACCGTTAATTGACAGTAAGTCCAGTGGAAATTCTCTTCAAGTGATTTTACGGTGAAAAATTGAATTGTCAAATCTTGCGAAATTCAAGTGAATATATATTCACGGGTGTTACGTGAACTCGTGTCTCTTACTGGCGTTCACTCCAAAGCTCAGCCGCACTTGCTCGCTGTTCAATTACACTCTTACGCAGTGAATATTTACATTAATGATTCAAGAGAGTAATTTGTTATATTTCTCTCTTCAAGCGTGGATATTTTTCATCCTAACTCTTCTACGAATGAAAAAGGATTGAAATTAAGAAAAATGTTCCACCGTTTCTCATCCAATATGAGGTATACGTGTACTCGCGCAAACTTGCGGCAAACCCATCGTTAGAATCATCGCTGGGAGATAACATTTATGAAAGTCTCGTATTGACGATTCTACTCGAGCGATTCAATATCTCATGCTCGGGGGAGTCTTTTGCAATTCTGTGACTATAGATAAGCTACTGGCAGAACAAATAGGTCGAACAATCGTGGAATAACAATGAGTGCAAATACTTGGCTAAATCAGACTGCTACGCGTCAAGCAGGATAGCTAGATTTGGATTAATCTTTCAATTTGGCGACTGGTAATTTTCGACGAAGAGTCATGAATTTGGCGTGTTTTGAAACATTCTTCCGCAATTTTCATCCGAGGCGATTTTCCATACAGGTTGCTTTGCCCAAGCGGTCTGGCCACCCTGCTCGTCGGTCGCGTGTCTCAGGTCAGAGTTTCCAGAGAACCACAGAACGACGGTTCGAAAAGTCAGTGAGTGATTTCGATTATCCTGGGGGTTATACGAAAGGGGTAATTGTATAGAAGGGGTGACACGAGCTGAAAGAATGAAAAAAAATCCCAAATAACATTGTAATCGATTCAAGAATTGAAAGGTTAAAGTTTTGTCGGAGTTCTTATCATATTGTTACCCACCGAATTGAGTAATCGATCCAATCCGTCTAAACACAAGTATACTGGCGACTCCTTACAACAATTACCAACCGAATTAACTCTCGACGCTTGCTGAACCGGGAGCCCGATCGAAGGGAATCATACACGATACCATACATACATATAAACAAACTATGTACGGCGTCATACATCACGCACGTGTACGACACCCTTCGATCGGGCTCAGAGAGACAACGGCCGGCGGCAATCGCCGAGGATCGATTGGCGCGGGTAATTGTTTTTGTCGTGTTCCTTCCGGTAAGGCGAAACTCTCGTCGTCGCGACCGAGCTTGCGGGGTAGAGAAAGAGGAAAGGGGTTGGCGCACATCGTAGCTTGAGCGAAGAAGCTCGCGGGGGTGGGGTAAGAGGGAAGGATGCGCGTGGCAAGGGCGGCGATATCGATCGTTGCTCGAGCGATTGCGAACGAGGTCGCGCCAGTCTCGGGGGGAGCTGGCGATCGTTTGATTCGCTCCGGTCGCGCCGATTTACAATACACAAGTATGATACACGTATATACGGTGCGCTCGGAGCCTCGAGCGAGCGCCGCGCCACTCGGCCGAGTGCGCGCGCGGTTTATTTTCGTCGCCGTTAGCTTTCCTTTTTCCGTGAAGAGACGGGGCGGCCCCGTGTGATTGGTCTCGCGTTGCCGACGTATATAGCCGCGCCGATCGATGCCGTCGCGTCGATCGGGCTAATTCGGCCGATCGGCGCAGCTTAGGGGTTGGCCCGTCGATATTGCCCAGTGGGCCGGGTACTGCACACGCATAGACACGGGCGCGACGCCCACAGTGGCCGAGCGGACGTCGAAGCTCTGGGCCGGGTCGGCGAAACGACGGAGCCGAGGTAGGACGCCGCGGATCAATCACCTGTTGAGCGACACTTGTCCTCTCGTTCGCCAGATCTTTCGGCTCGTAGATGTGTGCGTGAGTGTGTGCGAGTAAATATATTGAGACCACCACGTGTTGGTGTACGTGTGTATACCTGCATCGTGTAACGATCGCGGCCGTACACGGCAAAGTGTGGCGCGATATATTTGCGAAGGACGGCTGCTATTGTGCAGAGTGCATTTCACCCCGGGGTATAGGTGTGTATGCGTGTTTGTATTATACATACATACATACACCGTATGCGGGACACTTGTTTGTACTTGAGTGCGGCTATAGACGGGTGTACAGTGAGAATCGCGGCCGTGCGGTAGTTTTTCGCGTGCCGTCGGTGAATCAGTTGCAGTGTCGGGCCGATCATTAATTCCCTTTTTAACTCGACTACACGCGCACTGAACAGCGCCGTTGAGGTGGCTCGAAACGGAGGAAAATCCATTTGTAAATATTGCATCTCGTCGTCCTGCGAATCGATGGGGAAAAATCGCTGCCGTCATGCTACTCCGGCACGCTACGCAGTCGCGAGGAGGCCCACCGTTTGATACGTGACACTTCGTTTTGCGCCTATACATGTGATTACGTCGATTAACCTTTGGTGAGTTGTCGAACGCAAAGTGAAAAAAAAATCGGGAGAATCGCACATTAGTCATTATCGTGAGAAAAGTATGTTTCGAGGACAAGGATGAAAATTTCGAATTCATCATTTTGGATTTTGTATCCTCCATTAATTAAGTGTTTTGGTACCAACAGAAGCTATAATTAAAAACTACTTGTGAATCTTCAAAACCGTATCCTTCGTATCTTTTTTCTATTCAGTAATTTCCTGTTTTGCTTTCTCGGAGAAAGAAAGCTTTGCGAAGGGACAAAAATTTTGCTTGATAACTCTCAAATCGTCAATATAACTTTGCTATATTTTTTATTTCATCAAACATAATATCATCAATCAATTATCATTGAAGCTAGAACTGAAAATATACGGTTATAATCACTAATACATAGAGAATCTTCCGAATAATATTCAAAATAATGTTGAATAATGAACAAGATACATCATTATCGGTCACAATTCGAAGAGTGTATGAACTCGTGACAACTGACGCAAATGAAGAACCGATTAAAATTAAAAGTACTCTAAATCAAGTTGCTTTCGATCGCCCGGATCAGGATCTCATACCAACCAAAAGTTAGCTTTTTATGTTGCGAGACGTTCAGACTAGTAGAGGAATTCTCTCGCACATGGTGAATCAATATATGTATAAGAAAATTGGTAAATATCAAGATTTACCTTCTACCATCATAATTTTTCTAATACCAACAAGAGAATGTTGTATTGTTCACATTCTTGGGTATCATTCATGTCATGGGTATCATTCAATATTTACTTATGAAATCCACTTATATCCACTTATTAACTACGTGTAGTTATCTAGTAAGATCACTAGATGCGCAATTTCAGAACAAACTCAAATATACAGAGTTTGCCTTTCCAAAAATTAATTTAAACCTCTTTGGAAGTAGTTTTGTTTGCCTATGCTGAGGCCTATTTATGACGTAGGTTAGGTTACCGATCATAGACCGTTCAAACGTTGAAAGCCACTTTGGAAGCTCAAAAGTCATTTTCGGATAATCAACAACTCACAAGCAGTGAGTCGTCGTCTAGCTGTTGTAATAAAGGAAAAATTATAATACCTCCAATGAGTGAATACAATAATGACTTGAAAAAGTTGCTTAAAAAGATTAAAACCCGCTGCTAACTGCATTAACAGTATGCTTTCTCGAAGAGGCTTTGCGTGAAAAACAGTTGCTATGTAAAAATGAGAATTCTGTCTTATGTTACCAATAAATGGATGTAGAAGTGATTTTTCAAACTACCTAGCAACGGTTGCTAGGAACGTCAACAACAATTGTTATGGAAAATACAAAGATACTGTATCGTGTGTCCTCAAAAGTACTGAATTAACTTTAATTCGATATTTCACTTACTAGGAGACCACTTGGGATGTGGGTCACCAATCTTGACCAAAATTTTTTTGGTGTTTACTTGTGGCAAAAATGGAGTGTATCCAAAGTTTTAGGGTCCAACGCTCCCAAACTTCCAAGATATTAATTTATGTATTTTAGTTAAAAACGCTGGTCTCGTCCCAAATGACAATGTTATCTGAGACGTATTTCCCTCACTGCACTACACTTTCACTGTTCTCACTGAGGACCCCATCATATTTTATACTGAAAAACATATAGAAAGAGTAAATAACGTGTATACTCAACAAATCTTACTTCCATGTCTTACTCACATAGAGTGAGACATAAAATATGTGAAAAAATCAACGCTAATCGACTTTTCATGCTGTGCTTAGATACTGAAGCAATAACAACATGTATATAAGCACAAAGACCACAAATGTAGTATCATAAGACAACAATTCAGTGTCAGACTTGATTTTTATTCATGGAAACTTCTATTCTAAACATGTGTCGACCAATATCATACTATAACACACACATATTGTTATTGCTGCAGTATTCAAGTCGATTAGCGTTGATTTTTTCTAAAATTCATGTCTTACTCTATGTGAGTAAGACATGGAAGTAAGATTTGTTGAGTATACACGTTATTTACTCTTTCTATATGTTTTTCAGTATAAAATATGATGGGGTCCTCAGTGAGAACAGTGAAAGTGTAGTGCAGTGAGGGAAATACGTCTCAGATAACATTGTCATTTGGGACGAGACCAGCGTTTTTAACTAAAATACATAAATTAATATCTTGGAAGTTTGGGAGCGTTGGACCCTAAAACTTTGGATACACTCCATTTTTGCCACAAGTAAACACCAAAAAAAATTTGGTCAAGATTGGTGACCCACATCCCAAGCGGTCTCCTAGTTAGTAACGATTGCTAGGTACGTAAATAATGGTTGCCAATGAGAACGAAGTATCCGTGTCGTTCACCTACAATAAATGGACTTCAAACTGATTTTTCATTTCTTGTAGCAACGGTTGCTACGGGAAATATCTTGTTGGTCTTGTGTGTATTCGGAACTCAACTTGCGTGGAGAAACAACGTTAAAAACTCAACTTTCCTATAAACAGTGATGAAAATAGTACAATTAGACACTAGACCAAAATACGAATTCTAGGCACGTGTGAGGTTCGAAGCTAGTTCGTTTACTATGAACTATCAAAAAAAATTCAATAATGGATAATAAAGATACCCAAGTAAAAAAATCCTGTCAAGTTTTTATCCAGATTATATACAGATTATATACAAAAGTGATCATATATAGGGGTAGCACAGTTATTACAAATGTTTTGGTGTTTACCCACGCGAAATAGCGAGCAGAGGGGATACGTTTCTATGGAGAAGTTCGAGATTTCCCGAGAATTCAGTGGATGCATAACTTTTCCCTGGAACCCGATCATCCAAGTCGAACCAAAAGGCTCATTGTTTCGGCGGTCGACTCGGCATGTTTTGTTCGCGGCTTTGGATGATCAATAATTCATTCTGCAAAACAATTCCGAGAGTTGACTCTCGGTGAACGAACACAGAGGTATACGCGTGATGTCACAGTCGTATAGATCTCGCGCAGTAGTACAGACCGAATAGTGTAACTTCATTCCAGCATTCAACAATCCTGCTGAATACTACCCACCACCAGCAGAAAATCTTGATTTTCCGACAGAATATACATAAAATTAGTTTGGGACGCAAATTTCAAAAATACTTGTCACCTTATCGCACTCTAACGAGTTTTGACAGTTTTAGTACGTTTCCCACGATTTGCTCCAATCACAAATGTACCGATATAGCCTACACGTGAGCGAGTTTCAAATGCTATTTTTTTCCCTCCTCTACGGAGAAAAAAGAGTTTTGGTGGTGACTCGTAGTGGTCCACCGGAGGCTAATTGTTTAGAAATACCACTTCAATTCGCTCAGGCAAATAATTTTGTAATTATTCGGTCTTGTTTGGTGGAAACTTGCAATACCAACTCGAATCAGTTCTAAGAGAAGGTTAATTACATTGCTGTCATGAATGCGCCAGAAAATTATGAACCACGAGATGATTTGGATCCGTTTGGGAGTCGCTATCTGGCATGTTGAGGACATTGATTCTGTTTTTTTATTACCAAGGTTGAGATTCTTAGAATTGCATGATATTTTTAAGAACATGATACGTACACCACCAAAATATCACGTCAATGCATAGAGTCAATATGATTATCGGCAAATATTTCCGAGAAATAGAACTTGTAGGCGAAACGGCTGTTCATATATACCCAAAAATTATCTCAGGTAGAATTTCATTCGAATTCGCGATGCTATTCTTGGTATCTAAATATATCTTTCATATTCTATGCAATATTTTATCTCAGATAAGGCTATGGTATGACAAATACTCAGTTTTGATTCGAGGTTGAATTTGCATTGATATGGAATAACAAGTTTAGAAATAGCACTACAAACAATAATGTCTGTTTGATGATGTTGTTGTCGATGTGAAGAGACACAAAAATAGAGTGAAAAAGCGGGAGAAAAATGAAAAACATACGTACGAGAGTAGTGATAGACGAACATTGCTCCCAGATGCTGTATTAATTTGGAATTCTCTCGAACTCTACCATAACATACACATATATCTTACATAATGCATAATAAATTGACCATATTGATTTATACATTAATCCATTTATAGTTTATATAGATAAAACATAACTGCTCATAAAAAGAAGAAAGCCATTAGTATAGGCAATATATTTTACGTGATATACATTAAGAAGTTGAACATGGAGTAAATTCATTTTTTCACTAAAAAAGGAGAATGCATTGACGATCAGTCAATTAGCTCTGGTGGAATCGTAGGTTGCATATATTTTCTCGAATGCAGCTTCAGCCTTAAAACTAACGTAAGGAATTGCGTAAGAATAATAGAAGCAAAGATAATTTTTCGTGTTCGCACGAGAAAGTTTGAGCTGAGAAAAAACACGTTCTGCGACTGCATAATTTTGCAACTAAAATCGCAAAATTGACATGCTGACTCGGAAAGTTTACTCAAGACACGTGACATAACTCCAGCATAAACTGCTCAATATACTACCCATATCAAACAATAAATTTTTTCTTCGGCCAGCGATTAACTTGATTCATTTCGCGATATGTTGACGCTTCCTCGTGAAGAGTTGCATCTTGCGGCCCCCCGCGAAGAGTAGCGCAATTCGATGTTTGTCGCTCCGGACTAGCAGCTATTTCAGTGGTTCTTTTTTGCTAAAACTGCAAATTTCACTCTGATACTCGGGAAAACTATTTTCCCCATGTCAAAATCAACTGTCATAATGATTACCACGAAATTAGCGAGAACATATTCACTTTTACAAAAACTACTGTTCTTCGCGGGGAAAAGACGAAATGTTTTACTCTTTGCGGGCAGTACTGGAATTTGCCAATCTTTCAGATGCCTCCTCAAATCTCTTTGCAGTATTCCGAAATCGGTTACTTTTTCCGCGTAGTGTCGACGGTACAGTTTCGACTTTTTGAAATCTGGAAAAATTGAAAACTCCAAACCTCGAAATATAAGATACACCTGCCCAATATGCGCCATCCTGGTAGAAAATTAACCATATTGTGCCTTCAACACCAGTAGAGTAAGATTTAGCTAAAATCATTAGCTAAAGGTTATCCGAATCTCTTGATTAGCGAGATCTTAGCAGTATTCTATGCTACTATAACGAGAATTCAGCTAAGGATATCAACTCCAACCGATTCTTAGCTAAATTATGCTTAACGATTCTACCAGGAAAGGGAGAAATATCACTACATCGCACGTGAAGTGTGAATTTTATATCACATAACAAGTATGTAGCTAATGTGTCCGAGTTTGATTACAGAGAGAGGGAGAGAGAAATAGAGAGCGAGAGCGTGCGAGAGCGAGAGCAATAGCCAAGCGGTCATGGGTACGACGAACGCGCAGAGC
Organism: Aphelinus atriplicis; assembly: GCA_020882685.1. Classification (NCBI taxonomy): domain Eukaryota; kingdom Metazoa; phylum Arthropoda; class Insecta; order Hymenoptera; family Aphelinidae; genus Aphelinus; species Aphelinus atriplicis. Next base: position 15,995,228 of record CM037073.1, read on the forward strand.
TGCGAGGAGCAGCGGAGCCAGCGACGACCATCCGACCCGGTGGCCGAGGCGGAGCCCGAGCCGGACAAGCCCAAGCCGAGCGTGACCGGCTGCTCGGCCATCGAGGCCTTCTACGCGGACAGCGTCGTGCTGGTGACTGGCGCGACCGGCTTCCTCGGCAAGGCCCTCCTCGAGAAGCTGCTGCGCTCCTGTCCCCGCCTCGCCGCCGTCCTCGTCCTCATCAGGCCCAAGAGGGGCAGGAGCATCGAGCAGCGCTTCGCCGAGCTACTCGACAATCCCGTGAGTCCATCCTCATACATCGCAATCGTACATTCGCGGGTTTACTCCTCGTTGCAAAGGTGCCGAAGGCTTCGTGGATATACTCGTATAGTCAGGTCATTAGGGTGCAAAGTCCGAGCTCTACGAGACACTTCTGTTCGTTATCCGATAAAAGAAAAATTCGAATGGATGGAAGTGTGCGCGCGACTTTGTATTCCCTCGACGCGGAAGCTATACTATTTTGTCTTTCAATTTTGTCTTGCTGATTTGCTCGTGATATTTTATTCGCTAACTAGAATCGTTGCTATTGCCATTGTTAGTGTCGCAATACTTGAAAATTTAAATCAACCCAAGAGCTACGATTATATCTGAAGTGAAATATGGTTATTAAAAGTCCTTTGCTGTTGCTCCGCGGACTGTACCATTCCTTGAGATTAATGATGATGACGCTACGAACTATCAACCCGTTTAATATTTCTCTTTCTCCCTCATCATCAACCCAAGAAGAAAATGCGCAATAACGTCTTCGTGGCCTCAAATCTAGCATACTCCTTTGAAACATACAAGACATGGTTACTTATATACTTCCCAAATTTCATTTGAAAAATTTTACCATTAATAAGATCAAGTCACAGTACAACGCTGTCATAAATTTCAATCGACCTGATAATTGAAAAAAGTTATGACCCAATTATCCATTCCATTAGCTATTTTAATTAAGTATGCAATAATAACTATCATCCGAATTCTCGACTGCACTGACAAGAAGATGGTTTCACCTAAGGGCGATCAGTTATACGATAGAACTTTGTGAGACTGTTTTTGGGTACCCAAATAGCGATAATACGTGCAACTATTCAGGTTAACGTCACGATTTCGTGGATCATTAACGATTCCATGCATTCACGTAATATCTACATGTAAGGTAATCAATAGACACTAATATATTCTGTTAATACATGTGATTAGATGCATCGATATATAACAATTAACGAATATGCCTTTCTTCGAAATCGAAACGTTAGCCGATATACGGATGCACAATGAAATTATCTCATAAAGTTTTGTCGTGATCAATCACCCGGAGTTGAAACGGTCCTCTTAGTGAGTCAAAGTTTCCGAGCAAAAAACTGAGTCGCATAACGAATAACTATAAATATCTAATGGACCGACTCAGCAGTTCCCCTGCTAGATAAAAATTCACGAATATCGTATTCGAACAGCTGCATGACTGACGACAGTTGGCTCTGTGTGAAGTTCTAATTTGATCTCGATGGTATGCTGATAGTTGACATCGGATGATAGAACTGCTCCGGCACTATGTACCAATCCGTTTCGCATTAATTTTCGTCAGCTTTCGCGTTTTACTTTCAATACGTGCTCTTTCTATGTACTGTCTGATAAGCTTATTCGATATTGTCATCAGATATTATTACACTTCTGTTGACCCAATTTTTGAATATTTCTGGATCGTCTAATAAATTCAGTGATCAAAGTAATAACTATTTAATAATTAATGTGCCAAAGAAGACAACAAAAATCAGACACTTCACCTTTAGATCTCCGATCAGATTTGGATATAGCTTCTGATTACTCATTTGATATCTTCAGTTATTATCCATCCTTAATTTGTCTGAGATATTTTAACAGATCGTTGCTGATTTCATATAAATTTTATGCATATCTTATATATATGTCACGGGAAGCCACCTTTGCACATATAAAATTCATCATATATGATAGAGGATGTAATCTCATCCCTACTCCACTCATCAAGCTATCTGATTTTCTTTCCATCCGGCAGTGTTCTTCTATGATTAGTATTTTCTCAGTTTCTCATTTTGCATCTAGCATTTTCATGTTTCAAACCCAATTCTTTAATATGAATATATATAAGATATCTTACATTTCCTGTGCCTAATTTTCACACTAGCTTGCCTAGCTTTCTCAATAGCATACTTTCCGAAATTAGATTCAAAATCGATCAAGATCTCAACGTAGAAAGTTTTCAATCAAGGACATGTTGAATTTCTGCCGTAAGAATAGAGTATAGTCACTTGTAGACACTTAAAGCTCTTTGATATTTTTTCTAGTCATATAGTTCTGGTGACCTCACAGCTCTCAGGCATAGTGTTTAATTTGAAAAGCAATTTGTTTGAAAAATCGGCCTTCAACCCAAGATAAACTTATCCCGATCGCGTTAGATAACACGGACTGATTGATTTTTTCTAGCAAGTGCCGAATCTTTATATAGAAGGTCGTAGCCACCATATTGTCGCAGCTGGCATACTGAAAACATTTCGGAAGCTCGATTCTCTTTGAAACTAGACGGTCGATTTTAATAGATAGCTATCCTCGGTTTGAGGGGACTTTTGACGTAATTCAAACGCATGCAAAATTATGTTGGGGTCGAAAATCTCACCGGGATCTCGTATATCATGCTCGATACTTCAATTTTATACCCGTACATATTCAATTTTTGTTTTGTCCTATGCAGCGTAAAAGTTTTCCGATTGAAAGTTTTGGATTGTCCTATATGGAAATGGTTTGTCCAAACTTTCGCGAAATTTTCATCGGAAAAACTTTCGTTGACAATAGACTCAAATTGGTCGTGCGACAAAAATATTCACTCGTAGAAAAGAGCGCAAAAAATATTTACACATGAGAAAATGTTCGGTCAAACGGCGTTTGAAGTATCGCGAAAAATGTAAGAACCATCGAGGTGGCCAGATTATCCGCTTGGACCTTGGTTCGGGAACGATAAACAATGATTCATCGTACGAATCCAGTCCGCGGGCATTTTGCTCTCTCTCTCAATCTCACTCTTCCCAAGAGCCGTATGATTCGCCGAGTCCGATAAATCGACGTTAATCGTGTAAACTCGCGAATGCCCGAAAATAATCACTCGGCCAGTTTGGCGATCTATAAGGGAGGACGACGAACGTGTTTTGTTGGTCACCAGGTGTTCGACCGCGTGCGCAAGGAGAACCCGAGCGTGCTGAGCAAGCTGAGGGCGGTGAAGGGCGACGTGAGCCTGCCCGAGCTGGGCCTGAGCCACGAGGACCGGACGATGCTGATGCAGCGGGTGAACGTGGTGTTCCACAGCGCCGCCACGGTGCGCTTCGACGAGCCCATCAAGGCCGCGGTGAACCTCAACACCCGCGGCACCGACCGCGTCATCGACCTCTCCAAGGCCATGGTCAACCTCGTCTGCCTCGTGCACGTCAGCACCGCGTACAGCAACGCCGATCTCCGGGACATACAGGAGATGGTCTACAGGTCAGTCCAGCCGCAAACAAAATACGTGCCTGAATGGGTAAAAATCATTTGCGAGATCGAGTCAAACGGTTGGTGCACTCGTGCGTCCATGTGCGAGTTGACCCGGTAGAGAAATGGTTTTCTGCTGTTTGGACAGTACAACTCTGAAAATTTGATGTGGAATGGAGAAGATTTCTATACTATGAGCGAATAGACTTCATCGATTGAAATAAATCGGATAGTTTTCGGATAATTAATCATGATCAGCTGTCGCTTACACTTACAAGAAAGACTTCTTGTTACTAGAGAAATAACGCCACATCCAGACTCTTCTTTTTAAGTCAAGAGAATATTTTGTTTGTAAGTAGCGGGACTCAGGACGCTGTCTAATTAATCTGGGAACATGAAGAAATTTTTGTAAGTGTATCCCTTTCGTGAACAGGGAGAAAACTATGCCACGTTGAGAGCAGGTATGGCGACTTGTTTCAGCCAACTATTTTTACCAAGACATCTCCGATGAAGAAGGAATTTCTTCGCGTAAAATAAATTTAAAGTCATAGTTTTCCTCTTGAACTGTCGTACAATAACGTCTTATAATTTCTACCAGAATTAGACGTCCTTAAACGTCCATCTTCCAAATTGTAAGGTGCAATGACATTTTTTGTTTCATACTATTTTAGGCTATCGTTAAAAAAGCTATAATTGATTAAATTGAGACACTTATCTTCGAATATAAATTCAACTCGGATGATGAGTACGCATCGCTTAGAGTCAATAATGAATGAATAATTAGCTAAGATTAAATCGAGATCAAAAGTTGGATCTATTATAATTACTCATGCACGCAGAGGAGCCTGAACGTGATAATATTTTCACTCGTAATTGTCGCGTCACAGATTAAAATGTGCATGAATTATTTCGTGTTTTTCGAGAATTACATAATCTAATAACACAAATTATGACTTAATATTATCGGAAAATGATAAGGCGATGGAATCTAGACTGTGATATTGGAAAAGGTATGGTAATTTTATTTATCACGAATTCAACATGTACTTGAAATTCCTTAAAATGACATCAACGAGAGTCAACAAATTTTCGGGTCTCTCTTTATCAATCATACGTAACGATATATCAATGCAATTTATTTCTTCTTGAGCTGTGACAGCATGCGTAGATACCAGAGACTAACGCGAGCTCATTGAACCTAAAGATGATCGTCCGTAATGTTAATAAAAATACGATTTATGAATAATCAATATTTAACTTTGAGGCATAATGAATTCGTACTAAGAAGACTCACGCCACTGCGAGATACAAAAGATTCACGAACACAGCTCTCAAATTTTCATTAGTTCGAAATAGTCAAATGAATTTTCTTCCGTTTCATTTTTTAGTCTTTCTTCTATTCCTTTTTCTCTTGAATACTGTTGTGGCAGTTTGCAAGGACCACTGTAGGAAACTTTCAAAATTGTATATCGATCTTCATATTAAAATCTCAATGAGAGAAACGATATAACGAAGAAAAGATTACCGAAAATCTGACTCTTCTCAAAACTAAAAACCAATTTTCCCAGGTTTGAAAAAAATGCATCAAGTGAAAAATAGACTGGATTGGGGTTAAAATATATATACTTATCGTATCCTTGATTTCGTCTTGATAATACCAAGTAGTGTTCTTTTTTCAAAAAGACTGTAGTAAAACGTTTCGCGAAGATTTTGAAATCACTATCGACAGTGATTATCAACTTTTCATTAGGGAAAATTGCATAGCTGATTCACGCGATTGAACTCTTAATTGGTTATCCTCAATGTAGTATATATTTAACGTATTTCCTGGTCCAGAAAAATACATTACGGTCCAAAACATTGGACATTTCACGTACTTTCGATCGAGTATTCGCTATCTATCCGCCAGCTGTGCAATTCGTCACTCATGAGAATATCCGTAACTATTTCAAAATATCGATATCGCGATGCACGAACTCTTCGGTGCCCTAACGAATTTGACTTGAGCTTGTCTGTCGAATCGCGAAGCACGAAGGTGAAGCCGCAGACGGTGATGGACATGTGCGAGAACCTGGACGACGAGACGATGGCGATACTCGAGAAGAAGCTGCTGGGCAAGCACCCCAACACGTACACGCTGACCAAGTGCCTGGCCGAGCAGATCGTGCTGAGCAAGAGCGTCGGCCTGCCGGCCGTGGCCATAGTCAGGCCGAGCATCGTGTGCGCCGCCTACCAGGAGCCCTTCCCCGGATGGATTGACAACGTCTGCGGGATAACCGGTTAGAACCATGTGCTTTATTCTCTGCTGTTTTCCCGATGAAAATCAACGGGAGGTGGGGGGTTCCTAGTTGTAATCTCTTGATTCCCAAGATGCAAGACTGTCATTCGAAATTTCACTGCTATCATCCAGTGGATATACTCATAAAAATAGAATCTTGATTCAAGAGGAAAAAACAATTTGACGTTATAGCTGGAAGATTTTGTCTAGAATTAAAACTCTATTCTTGATTCTAGATAAGTCTGTTTAGCAAGAGAATGAATATCTTGCTATAGCGTTAAATTGATTATTCTTCTTGAACTATTATTCGATTTTTCTTGAGTGTACCAGTGAATTTCTCTCGTGGGATGTAAGTGAGAGTATGAGTATATTTAGTGATTTTACGCTGGAAATTTAACTGCAATCCACACGGAAATTCGTCTACCCGTTTACAGTGAAGTTTCACTTATATACATTAAATTTTCAACGCAAGAATTTAATACGGTAGTAACGTTCAGGAAGTGTCGATTCGCGTGAGAATGAATAATACGTAACGGAGAATCTACTCCTTGACGTACGAGGTGCAGTGCGAACGAAATCTGGTGACGATTCTGACTCAATCCTCCGGGAGCCGACTGATTGATGGATTGTTTGAGTATTTGCCCAAATTATTTTTCATCAAACGTCATCGCTATATATTTGACTTGAATAATGAATGACGAAACAAATTGATAATCTCGAGGAGGCTCCTCATCGAGCTTTGCAGATGTTACTCAACTTTCAATGCTCATGCTCGCGAAGCTTACGTCAGTAATAATTGCATACACACACAATACCGATCCAACCTGAGGTTTTTTAGAATTTGGTTGTCAAGGTCGTGAGCTTAAAATTATGCACTTTCGGACAAAACATCCGGCTTCTGGTTATTTCGAATAATTACCACTCTCGACGCCCATTCCTTAGAGGTAACGAGTAACAATCGTGTTCAAATCTGAATTTTAGCCCAACTCGGGTCGCCGATCAAACGTGATCTTGAATCCTCTTTTTAACAGTGCACTCATCGGATTGAGATCTTTTCTCTAAGAGGTGACTAGATATATCATACAGTCCGTCATTATATTGACGTATCAGTCTCTCTCTTGAGTCCTTGATGGAAAATGCACTATATACGAAAGTGAAAAATCGCCGTAAGATAAAGGATGAGTTACTGAATATCCATGAATTCTCATTGTAATATTCACTTGTATTACATCCATTTCAATAACTCATCCACACCATCTTCCAGTGAATTATCACTGTGAAATTTTAATGAAGTCCTTATGAGAAAAATTCATTCATTATTTTCCCTGAATAAATTTATACTGGTAGATGGTGGAAAAACACTGATGGCATACCATTTCATACACGGCTAACTTTAAACTTCCACCGAATTTGCGGCTGGGTAGAGATGATTTTGATTTTCGCTGAAACATCAATGACATGGTATGTCACCGGCTACCAGTGTGATTCGACCAGTGAGATACCCGTGTCCCTATACAATATAGATCAACCAAACATCAACGCGAATCGATGAATTTTTTAGCGATAAAGTCACGTGTTTTCCGATCGCTGAACAATTGATACTCTGATCGAAGGGATCCTGATGGAGATAGGCCGTGGCACGGTAAGGAGCATCGTGTGCGACCGGCAGTGCGTCGTCGACATAATCCCCGTGGACTACGTGGTTGACACCCTCATCTGCGCCGCGTGGCACGTCACCATAAGCCGCAGCCAGCGCTTCACCAACGGCGACAGCGGCGCCCTTCGCGTCTACAACTGCACGAGCGGCAGCATCAACCCTGTCAAGTGAGCTGCACCAGAAACAAATCTAACTTCACCCATGCTTACTTGAACAAATTCACTTGCGACGAGGCGGTTTCACCTGTGGCTGGTTACGATGAAACTTCGCGAGACGATTACTAGGCACCTGCCTAAACTTCTCTCAAACTTATGCCGAACGTTTGGGATTGTCATGGAAATGGTTTGGCTTAATTTTTAAAATGTTTACGTGCAACAACAATAACTTGTATGTGCAAACACAAAAATGGAATTTTGGTTCAAGGAGAAGTAACAGTTTCACGCTAGTAAGAAGATTTTCTCTAGGATCACGAGGCTATTTTTATCATAGAGCTGTTGGTTTGGTAGGAGAATAAATCTTCTTGCTATATCATCCAACTGATACATTCTGATGTACCGAAATTCGTTGATATGAATATATTCTAAATCCATAAAATCGATAATAATCCAACGAATATCTCTATATGAAATCGAAACTGTAGCCCACATGTCTGTTTAATATGTCAGCTACTTGACTGCCTAGAAACCATCTCGTAAGGTTTCATCGTGATTTTTCACCCAAAGGTACAGTGAAATTTCAGAACCCAAAGTTGCCGACGAAAAGACTGTGAATTAGGTATAGTTTGCATATGTGGATCTGCGTACTCTCAAAAATTCATTACAGTCAATTTTCACCTGATTTTTTCACTGACGAAAAAAGCATTTTGGTGCATTGTACCTGTATGGTTGTGGATTCTCCCCCTCAATATCAGTGAATTTTAACTGCAGTTCGATTACCCGATAATTTTGCTTGATACTTCAGTGAGAATCCTTTGATTTAATATTCTGCAAGTCATTCAGTGGATAATTTTTAATTATCAAAAAAATTGTACCCCATCATCAATTTGACTTTTGATCTAATTATTTCGCAATAGGTGGGGTGAAATTGGCGATCTGACGCGCAAATATGCAATAGAATCGCCATCGAAGTACGTGATGTTCTACCCACACGTCACCTTCCGCTCGAGCCACTTCTTCCACAAAGTGGCCGTGGCAATTTTGCATTTTTTGCCGGCTTTCGTCATCGATATGGTTCTCCGATTCCGGGGTGGCCAACCCAGGTGAGAAAATTTTTATTTTCTGATTTAAACGAACAGATGCCGAAATTGATCGAAATCGGTTCAGGCATTCAAGTGTGAATTCCCTATTTTGAATCATTTTGAAGCACAGCTGAAGAAAAACTCACCTTAGAAATGGGTCTCCAATTCTACTAAATTTTTTTTAAGGTAGTTTATTGAGATTCTTAAGATTAATTGAGATAAACAGTTTATTGATGAACCAGTCGTTGATGAGTTTATGCATGAACTGTATAAATAGCAAACGTATAGATCTACATTCTTTGTGTGTAAAGATGAAAATATTTCCGGGGACGTGGTTTCCTCGTATGTGTACAAAATAGTTCAATCGAGACTGTACCACCATATACGTATGAATGTCAAGTACGCGTATAGAGAAAAATTTGAAGAAATATATCTATTGGTAACCCGTCGAGACAACTTTCAAAAACCATCATCAACAGATAGGCCAAAAAGTGAATGTAAAGTTTTTCGTCTCCTCAGACTAATTTGAACTAATACGTCCAATTATCAGATAGAAGTTAATCATATTGAGGAAAAATATCCACAGCACTGCAGTGAAAACAAAAATAGGTTGTTATCGCGATGCGATTGATGGATTCTTCGAAAGAGGAAAAAATATATCCAATAGAATTATAGAGGGGAGATTTTTTTTTGATAAACTTGGCTGAATATACGATTGTCAAAATTGTAAAATGCGTATTTTTCAAAATCAATACATTTTATTTTCTGATTTTGATATACATCGCAAAATTTTGAAAAAAAAATCCAATTTCCTAAGACTGCGTGTACCGAGCCATCACACGCAACAATAAGATGATATCTTAGAGGAATCACTCGAATCATTGATTGTTCGCAGTTCTATCGCTCGTAGAAAGTTCCATCATGAATATTTCACGTGGACCAAAAAGAGAATACCGAAATATCATGATTAATTTAATTACCGACATTGAATCGAATCATTGAACCTTGTGTTATTCCACTAATCAGTTATGAGCATAAATTTATCACTTGCAGATTAATCATGTTTTGAAAAAAAAAATTTTTTATAGACTCTAACGATAATTCTATACATCAGTATACGAGCGAATTCAATTTACTTTGGTTCATTCGAAATTATCGATAACCCAACGTCACAGCCCGCCTCCTTGAATTTTGTACGCAAATGATGAACGTAAAAACTCATTAATTCAAAGTTAATTTCATCTGATTTTTGATCATTCGAGATTTTAAGTAACGAGTATCTTGAACGTAAAGTTCCTATGAATGACCATTATTATATAACAATACCGATCGCAAAGTTTGTGAAATAGTTTTTGGGTACCGGTATGTGCATGAATCGCGCCATGCAAAAAGAGACCCAATTTCATTTTGATACAAAGTCTATAATTGCACGACCGTTTAGGTGAAAAACATCTTTATAGACATAGATCTGTTTTCACAGAAAACGATTCATGTCCACAGCTATTTAGCCCAAATGAGTAATTCTTGAAGCAAAGTCTAATTTCATGCAATGATTTTCCTACATTTCCATACTGCCAGAGTACATGTGAAAAGTATTACTTTCCCGTACACATTTCGTACGCTTCCACATCTCAACTTCACTCTTCATCGAGAGTCACCTCTTTCGTACTTCAAACACAATTTTCGTGAGAAAATACAGAATTGACAAATTTTCACATCCCGCGCGCACTCAGGTAACAGTTCTTTTCGTATCAAGTACGTAAAGTGTAACTTTAGGCCCGCAGTATAATTTTGGAAACTTAGGGACTAACTTGCACCCTACGCCCGTGGTGCGAACGTAGTTTTTTGTCATATCAAGAGTAGAGTATGCTTTTGGTCTTGTTTTTGGGTGTAAGGAATTTTAAGAGCAGTCGTCTTGGAATAACGCAAAACAAGGCCACGTCGCTAAAAAGCTAGACTGAATTACGCACTGATGCTTGGTTACCATCGTAACAGCCTAGTGCGTAATGACCATAAACGTGTACTTTACTTCAACTATGACAGAAAATAATGTTCTTCTGATGAATTATTAACCAGATTGCAGCAATTTTTCCATGTGATAAAAGTAAATTTTCAATCTAGTTCTATAAGTTTTCATACCAACAATTTCTACAAAAAATTCGCAATATATTTTGCTATTGAAACTTATGAAACTAAAGTGAAAATTTACTGCAATCCAGTTAATAATTCATCCATCTCTATACAGTGATTTTTCACTTTTATACAGCGGTTTTTCACTGTAAGCTTTTAATAGAGTGTACCATTCCTAACTCGTGCCGGTTTCGCCGGGCACTTGTCTTGGAAATCGAGTTTTGTTTTTTAGACACTGTTTCTGATGCGTGAATCACGGTTCACGCATGCCGTTAAAACAAATATAGTTCGATACGCGCGAAAGAACCAATCCACTAGCATCAAAATGTACTCGCGTGTGAAAAATAACTTTCTCCCGTATGTGAATAGACATGCTTTATATATACGCGAAAAGTGAATAATGATCCTCGAATATCTGAATAGTTTTATTATGATTGGTAACCAGGAAGGAACTGGAATCACCTTATATTAGTCAGGTTTCATTGATTACTTGAATAAGAGTTTTAAGAACGTAGAATGCGTCGTGTTTTCAGAAAATATCTCGTTATTTTTACTAGTAATAAAAATGAGTGATTTCGAACATTTGAATTCTTGTAATATATTATTGTACTGCACAATATCAAAATCCTATCCAGCGCTCGAAATTACACACTCGATATGGGTACAATTTTCCTTAAGGGCTGCCGACGATTCTGAAAAATGTTAGAAGAATCTTGTGGATGGATATCAAGAAAAAGATTATTACATCCTGGAGTTCCAGAAGTCAATAAAACCATACACTGTATAAATGTGAGATGGAATAATGTATAAACGGGAAAATGATGTTAATCACGCGACGAAAATAACGTGGGCTTCGAAGCTAACGATGATTGGCTCGCACTCATTGAAAGAGGAAGAATCGTTGGATCGGAATAATAAATAATGAACAGTATGTTTTGAATGATAATAGATTAACGAGAGTATAGTGTACACTATAGTTCTCAGACTTGAAATAGCTGAAAATTACTATTCAATTGTGAATATTCACAATCGTTACTAGAAAATTGCATGACTGATAAATATTCACTCAAGTAAACTTTTCTTTCTTGATACCAATGTTGAATCATTCGACACACGGATTAGAGATTTGGGTGAAACTATCAGTGACATGAGGAAGAAATTAATTTACTGTCCAAAATAGTGAATATTTTCGAATAAACGCTTACTGTTATTCTACAGTTATATGCAGCTTCCATTGTTCTTCGACTATTTCAGATTTGGAGAATGAAATATGTTCAGTGGAAAAATCGAGATGTAACGAATAATAACGCCCGTGTAATTGCAGGATGATGAAGTTTACGAAGCGCACCGAGAGGGCCATAGAGTCGGGGGCATTTTTCGCGGTGAACGAGTGGTACTTCCACGTCGAGAACATGAAGGAGCTCGTGAAATGTATAAAGAATTCCGTTGTTGACGGCAGCACTCCGCGCTACAACGTCGATATGACGAACGTGGACTGGGATACGTACGTTAATCAGTACGTGCTGGGCATCAGGAAGTACGTACTCAAAGACACCCCAGACACTTTGAATAAGGCAAGAAGCAAACTTTACAAGTGAGTAGCTCCATTCATGATCTTTCTATAGGACATAACAATACCCTCGCGCCCATTGTATACATCGCGGGTCCTGAACTTTTAATTTGCGAAATCTTACGCCTTATGTTTATTCCATTGGCTTATTGCGAACAAGTCAAGGGCGTTATTTTCGTTGCCGCGTAGAAATGTGTATTTTTTGACTTGTTGACATTTTAAATTCTCTTATATTCAAAGTTAGACGTCTCTCGACCCTTTCCTCGGCTCAAGTGTCTCGCATCGAGTCGACGGATGGAAAACAAGAAAAAAATTTCCTTTGTCTATTTACTATTGAGTGGAGCATACTGTATATACGAATCCGCTCGAAGAAAATCGAGTGAATTAATTTGATGAAAAGTTACAAAAAGTTCGGACCCTAATCCAAAAGTCCCGCGAATGCTATTCTAGCAACTTTGATTCCTTTTTGGAAAAAAAAATTTTCGATCCAGATCTGAGTTTCATATAAATGTAAAGCCAATTCGTCGTGTGTCGATAGTTTCTCATCTCAATTATATCAAACTTGTTTACAGGCTGTATTGGCTGCGCAGGATCACTCAAGTATTCAGCCTGTACGTGTTATTGAAGATCGTTACTCACGCAAGCGCTCGGTGACGGATTATCTTGCGATTATTTGAAAATTTGATAAAACCGAGGCGCAAAGCGAAGAGTTGATATATCTGGAGCTATATGGACATGAGAAAATGTCAAGTATCCATGGAACATCATCACCGAACTCAAATTGTTATAGATCTTTGTAGGATTTGATTATTCGAGTACATTGAAAACTTGTTGAAAGTTGTCCTGGATCTGGCGGGTTTAATTTGATATTTTAAACGAAGGTTCACTGATTATTGTCTTTTGTAATTCTGACCCTGTAAGATCGTATCAACGATTTCCACGAGGGACCAGAGATTAGTGTGTTCATTGTATACAAATAAACGAACGAGAGTCATTCATACAAGTGTCGTAACTAGCAATGTAAATAGGATAATTTAAGTTTTTTTGTAATTACTTTTTCCTACGTCTTTTTACTTGTATTTTCTCAGATTAAAACTCGCGACAAATGTACCGTCGCCATTAGATCTACTTAATTCATATGTTGATAAGCAATATACAAGTACAATATAATTCTAAGTATTTTTCCCCCGTACAAACTTGAGGACTGATTTTCCTGGTAGTAATTCGTAGAGCCAACTGTGCGTTACGAATCATACTGTGCATAAATTATAAAACTATGTATATTCCGAGTATGTTATATGATTTGAAAAGTAATAGACAACACGTGGACGGACGAAAACGGGACCACGCAATTTTGGAGAATCGCATTTATAAATAAATGAGAAAGTACAATGACTGACTGTAGAGGGAGTATAGGTTGTATACGTATTTACAAATGTCACGAGTAGACTAAAAAGCATGTGCCTTTATTATTGTATTCGAACACAGAAAAATATTTTTACATGTGTAACGTATTTTTGCGACATTTATATAAGATAAAAGCTATACGAATGGTACAACTATGGAAGAGGGAAACTTTCTATGCAGTATATATGTAATTTTTCCATTACACCTGCGCAATATAAATATAACACATTATTATTAAGCACAGCAATTGTTCAATAGAATATATAACTCTATATATATATATATTTTTAATATGTACTATGATTGATTGTTCAATGTTACCAACATCAGATGTATACGGTAATACAAAATAAAATCTCTTGTTACTCTGTACGAGCTTCTATATCGATCGTTATATTCTTGACAATCTGATTTTCGACAATTTCTCAAATCAACATCTAATGATATTTTACTTCAGTAGAAAGAAATGAAACTTAGGCTCGAAGGAACATATGAATGATCACCCGATCGCCAACGCGCGATCGTTTTCACAGCGCCGATGTCCTGTTCGGCTCAACCTCCGACGATTCGTCCACAGATTTGCCGACACCAGATCGCGTCACCTGAAACCAATTCGTGTATCTCAATGATGCCCGATAGTGGCTCTGATTTACGGATAAAAAATCTTTTGGGTCGTCCAATTGACCTCGAGCTGATGCGGCTGGGTCTGGCGGTTTAGGTACTTGCGCACAAACGGGGCGAGGAGGGCTGGGTCGAGTTTTTCCGTGTTCTCGTTGGAGACTAGGCTCACGATCAGGCCCACCAACATTGTCACCAGAGTACCGGCGACCGTGTACCACAGGTAGCTCAGCCGGTACACGGCCCACGGCTCACTGGGGAAATTAAATTCGATTAGCAATTGTCGAGATCGTTTTTTCACTATTACCGTGACTTTTCTTGGAGCTTTATTAGCACATGAGTAACATTTGGGATACGAAACATTTTGAATGTATTTTCATGTTTCTATGATTTTTTATTTCGTTCTGTCCGACTGATAATCTAATTTGACTACTTATTCATTATTTTACTCTTAGGGAAAATCGACGAGCAATGACGTGGTAACGATAAAGAATAAGTGGTGAAACCGAAGATCACCATTCACGTGTATTTTGAGAAGTTTACTTTCATAATAATTAGATATTGACATGATATTTATTCAAAAGAAGAAGAGGATAGCCATAATCCTTCGAATAATTTTTAAAAAAATTTTGTTTCTTCAAGAATCTAGACAGAATAGAAAAGAATACGCAATTTTTTCATATAATGTCATATACATTTTAGTATATCCGAAGCAATGAACACTTGCAACATCAATATTTCTCTGAATTTTGACCATAGTAATTATACGACCTGTTCATTCTTTTATATTCTACGTGACGCCCGTGAAAGAAGACACGGACGTCGTTAGAAATTCTCCTTCTCTTTTCTCGAAAAATAACGAGATTTCAAAGAAATCATTGAAAAGTCATATGAACATGTTTACGGAAAAATTAATTGAAAAATGGGATGTCACCATATCAATCATCTCACCCTTCTTCCGGATAATTCAATAGAGTTTCCGGTGGCAGCATGAGCAGCAGATTCTCGGACTGTTGGAACGAGTACGTGCAGCCTTCGGTGCTCACCGGTTTCTCGTCGAACCTGTAAACTTACGCACCGACACATTGAGTCATACTCTCTTAGATCCTTGCAGTAAAAATTCGCCGCATGAAAATGAAATATTTCACATAAGCGGTTGGATAAATTGTTGAATGGATTACGTGAAATTTTCATCAGTGATTATTCACTTACATTCCTTGAGATTTAATGACTTAACTAAGAGTCGGGGATTCACTTCAAAACCACTGTTGATTTTTTGTGATTTTTTGTATTATTCTGGAGCGAATAGCCTCTTGGGGTATTTTGTTGATAGCTTCATTCGTTCGATTGAAAATAAGGGCTATTTAGTCTAGAATTCGACGAAAATTCAAACAAATCACAAAAAAATCAAAGGAAATCACCAGTGATTTCGAAGTTAATACCCCGTCGATAAGAGTACACGGGAATTTATTGTTACTGAATTTTACGGTGAAAAGTTGAATTATCGTATCTTCACGAAATTCGAGTGAATAATTCGCTGCAATCCGTATACAAAAAATTTCATCCACATCCGGTCACAGTGAAATTTCGCCGATCAGGCAATGAATTTCCACGACAAGGATCCAATAGAAAACGAAAGGAGAAGGATGAAGTTTTTGAAGAGCGACGTGTTACCGGATCTTCCCAGTCGCGATGGCGGCTTCCGCGGTCAAGCTGATCCAGCCCATGAACGCGAGGCCGGACAGGCCTCCGACGAGGGCACCCTGAAAATCATCGCACCCACGTGAATATCAATCGAGCACTGCATCAGATTCGACCGTAACGAATTCGAATTAGCCACGGTTGTGTTCGCATGTTAATCGGGATTCCTCGATCCCGAGGTGAATTCGCCGAGAGTCGGTATATATACATATAGTGAGAGAGAGAGAGAGAGAGAGAGAGAGAGAGAGAGAGAGAGAGAGAGAGAGAAAATGAGGTTGAGGGTCGGACATTGCGGTGGCGGCCAAGAGTTCACGAGTAATAACGTACGTTGGCGTTGATCCAAGGCACCAATACCCCCATGCTGAATATGCCGAGCGAAGGTCCGCTCGTGATGGCTCCCAGGCTCATTGACAGCTGCAACAATAAGTTGGTTCATTAGCCATGTTGAGCTCGGTATAAACTTTGTTTTGTATACACATACCTGGAGTACGTGGGAGCCGGCCTTCTCCACGACCAGCACGAGGCCTGCGCAAATCACCCCGAGGACGAGGACGGTGAGCTTCATCAATATGTCAACCGTTTTCGGACTGAACGGCGTCGTTCGGAACGGCTTGATGAAGTCCTCCAGCACGACGGCAGCCATCGAGTTCAGCCCGGTTGATAGAGAGCTGCGCCAGGGTAGAATATGTTATTTCGTGTCCGAGTTATAATCGTCCAATTTGAATCAAGCTCGATAATATTCGTGATTTATTGCAAGCAGTTTCTAGAGTTAGAGTTACAAATTGAGTTCCTATTGATAGAATCGTGCAACAAAATGGGAGGTTTGAAAAAGGATTTCACTCAAGTATCATTACATGTAATTTCGAGGGACTTTTCACTCCAATACTCCCTCGAAATTTCTAATATAATCCTTTCATTTTTTAGCACCCCATGGTAATAAAATTAATAGAATTTGACTTTTTTATCTCGTCAGCATGAACTTTTTTTGCTTTGATTTGGCATCTTAATCTGAAGAGTATAGCTCTTGATTGACAATGACAAGAATAAATTCGTCCATGAGCCCGCAGCAGTACTCCATAAAAACTCCATGGTAATCCCTGTCGGAGTACTCGAGTGAGAGACCCCTCTTGTATGTGGTTTATGAAGTGATTTTGAGTTCAATGCGCACTTCCCACTTTGTCTCACCTCAGAGCAGCACTGAACACACCAGCGACAAAGAGTCCAGGCAATCCGGGCATGCCTTCGAGGATGTTCATCATGAGCAGAGGCAGCAGCTGGTCCTTGGCCCTGGCGAGCTGAAACGCAAAAATCGAGACTCTGTTCGTAAAATTTTACGGGCGCCGTGAAAGTGAACGATCGAACGTACTTTGGTCGTGAGAGGATCGCACTCGTGGTACCAAGCGTAGACCAACATGCCGGAGTAGCCGCAGATGCCGATGAGCGACAAAACTCCGAAGATAAACGTCCACAGGGCTCTGTAATCCATGAGAGACGTTCATTCGATCGTGGCAAGGGCATGATGGTCCGATTGAAACAAAGAAACATGAAAATAACGATCATATAAGGATACGATCATGCAAGGATTTTTATTCATGATTTTTGTTTTCATGAGAATGACCCATATATAAACATAGGATATAGCAATTTATACAGAAGGATCAATACTATAGTTATAGTAAGGTTGAGGAACGAACGCACGTGCAGTGCTCGTCTGTTTCACATTAGTAGTAGCCTCTTCAAATAATCCAACAGCGTGTCCACGTGTACATCCGGTGCCAACTTTCTAAAATATGTATTAAGTTGTAGATAAAAAGTAAGTGAATCTAAGCATTTTTTCGAGATTGCTAGATGGGTAGCAAATTTTAACAGATTTTTCAATCGATATGAATTTGTTTTGCTCTGGGATGTTTACCCTCGATAATCCATACAGTAGTATCCGATAAAATCGGATCCATTCATTAGTTACATTCAGAAGCCGCATGATAAGAGCGTCCTTAATGAATTCGTGGTCATTATCGTCGATTTCACCAAGCGATTCCTCGTCAAGGGAAAATACACAAATTTCTCGAAAAATCAATAGTGCAAGCGAAAAAAATTATTCGGTCGTGTTCTTCTCTTATTTTATCGTTCGCTCGAATTCAAAGAAATACAGCTCGTTGAAGTTCACGTCGTTGATAACGATCGTAGTATCTATCGAGTAATCGGCGCGATATCAATTGCATATAATATATACAGAAATTGCCGAAATCTTCCAACTTATATATTCCACTGATGAAATAAAAAATATCAGAGACTCTAGCCTGAATATACATATGATATGGGTGATTCCACGATGAACTCTTTTCTTTACATTCTGGCTCTGGTACCGCCAATTTCGCTTAGAAACAATGAGGATAGAAGCGAAAAAGACCCTAAATGTCAGATTCATGTAACCATTATTGCGCCCTAGAAAATTTGGATGTAGCAAAATGTATATACATCCTCATTAATGTCAGTTTTCTTTATTACCGCGGATGCCATTGATGATATTATCATAGAATAAATTTGAAAACAACGTTTACAACACTCACTCATTCTTTCGATTGTCGTGCTTTAGCAAATTCTCAAATCGATTTTATAAGAGATCCGGTCAAATATCCCACCCGTGACTTATCACTTTATATTAAAAGCCAGACCCTTATATTTTTAGCCCCCTTTTCAGCCTCCCTTTTTAGCTCCCCTCTTTAGACTCCTTTGTGATTCACCTCTCTAGCGAGTTCTAAAATAAGCGAGTAAGGGGTACCTGCCCTAGTGAAATATAAAAGCATTTGTAATTGTTAAATTTCTCGAGGATAGTAGACAGTCGATTGATAATTGTCGTGCACTAATTTCCTAGTGACTCAGACATTACATTCGGGGTTGCAGTGTCCTTTATATACTGTGGATGTAAATTTCCGTATTTTCAATAACAAGCCATTGAGATATAATTTTCAAATTGCGCCAATGAGTATCAGTGATAAGGTATCAAGCACAATTTGCTAGCTTACCTGCGAGCATGAGCAACGGTTGGCAGGGAAAGGTATCGCTGTATCATATTCTGGTTGATGGCGGATATCTGCAGCCAGTGCACGGCGCCGCCTATGACCAGCGACCAGACCGTGTGGCGCGTCAGAGGACTCCAGTCGGTCCTGAAAGTGCATTCATAACGTTTGCCACAGGTCAAGGGTCATACAGAGCCACATATACTGGCATATACGGAAAAAAATGATAGACTGGAATAACATTCTTTCGGCTTTAATTAAGATAGCTTTCTTATGCGTCAAGCAGAAACAGCTTGAAAAAATAGAGAAAATTCCGTCTTTGTGTGTTATTCCTCTGATTATGAAGAGATAGGGTATTGTCTTACGGAAACAAATAATTCATCTGAAATTCTATATATTCCTTATTTATGTTGAATTTTATTTTTATATTTTGTATGATATCCAACCGAAAGTGAATGAAATTCGTAAGTGAATTAGCATCAATCATCGCGATTTATTAAACTGTCAGAGTTGTCACGACGATTCACAATATATCCCACGAAAAAAAGTTCCTTCAAGTGCTTATATAACTGTATATGGTTTCTTGTAAGATTGATCTACAGAAAAAAATTCTTATGCATAATTCTTATACAATTGTTCTTCAATTACTCGGAATGAAAGGCGTTCCCATGAGTGTGCTTCTGGAATCTTTCGTTGAATAAGGTTACCACGGATTAGCTATACTGATCGTGTTAATTCAACATAATCAGTAGCCAAAAGTTAAAACTTCATAAATTGGTATGGAATTTGTACATTCTGGCAAACTTGAATAGTTTTCTCATTTAGATTGTCAAAACGACTCTAGTTTTCCAAGGGGAAAATCTACACGATAATTGTTGATTCAGCCTAAAATTTTTTTCAGCGTACACTTATAGTATATTCAACTCACGTTGGCAGCTCGAGACGGCCGGAGTCGAGGTTCCGTCGGAGCACGACCGAGAGGCCGCCGAGGTCCGACGTGCCTTTTACCACGATCAGCAGCATCGCTCCGAACATTATGAAGGTCTGAACGAAATCTGTCCATACCACTGCGCGCAGCCCACCCTGCAATAGCCCCGCACGCCAGGTGTATACATCATGAGATTCGTTTCGTGCAAATTTTCAATGGGGATTGGCGGCTGATTTTTGACGATCATCATTTCGGATGGAATGAATGAATCGCTTACGCAGAAGTATTCATTCGAGCTTATACAATGATCGAATGAAGAGGCTGGGATTGTTAGAAGTTGAATGTTCCATACGTACCACACACGTGTAAAAGATACAGACAACACAGACGAACGGCGTTACTACGTGGATGTTGACCCCGGTAACTGGAATAAATGCGATTATACTATTAATTGAGTCTCTCCGGTTGTCATCATTTTGGATTAGAGTAAATATGAATGATCAAAGGTGTGGATGGTATTGTGAGGATTGGCAATCGGTTACCATCAATCTTCGAGATTTCGTAATAAGGTAGGTGTACCCAATATGCGCCAGGACCCAATATGCGCCACCCTTCGTATTTCATATATACGCGCGTCTAGAGCATCACCGCGGCGCAGAATCTTGTCGGCAATACTAAATAATGAAGAAAGAAAACATTTTCCCCGATCGGAAACCCTTACACCAACTTGTTACAACTCGTTTTATCCATTTTTTCGCCAATTTTCATTCTCGATCTAATTTCGCTCAGGTAAGTGCGAATTTTTTTAATACCCTTACACTGGGCCAAAAAAATCGACCGATAGATCGTTCGATTCCTTGACATCCCATCTACATCATCCAATTTTTTTTTTCATCTTACGCCCTTTTTATCAACCGTTTCAATAGCTCTTCGTTATTTTTATCAAATGTACCCAATATGCGCCACCCTTATTTTCTTGTTCCAGCTGCTACATTCAACCCATTCATGGTAAATATCCGCCAAACAGGGTCAAAAGAAAATTTAGTTCAAGCTTTGGAGCAGGTCAAGAAAGGTGAGATATCGCAGAGGATGGCTTCGACTATATATAAGATACCTCGTCGAACATTTCAACGATATGTCAAACAAAACATATGCGAAAAAAGGAAAATGAGTCGACCATATGCGTTAACGACAGTACAGAACGAAGAATTATGTAGTCGAATTAAACGCTTAGCAGATATTGGCTATCCTATAACGAGAAAAATCATGAGGTTATGCGTTTATAAGTACTGTCTAGGAAAAAAAACATCAAACAGAATTTTTCTACCATCATGACAATATAGCTAGTCTCAAATGGGCTCGGACATTTTTTAAATTGAACTCTTCCATTTCAGTGAGAACATCTCAATTATATTTAAAATTACACTAAAAAGAATGTTCATCAATTCGAGAGATTAATATTGGAATTAGATGTTGCATAAGTTAATTTTGTTGATTCAAAAACAACGGTTTTTCATGAATTTTAACTGAAAACTTGATTTGATTTAGGTTGTTAGAAGTTCATATAATCTATGTACTATGGTTCAATCAAAGACAAAATGTATTTTTCAATAAAATTATATCAGAAATATAATTTTTTGTTTGTATTTTATCCATTTCAGACATGCTTCATGCTTCAAATTGGATGAAAAGAAGTATTTTCAGGGTGGCGCCATATTGGGTACACTAAAAATATTTTCCCGAAAAATTTTTTTTTTTTCAAAACCGCGGTATCTTAGCGTAGAACTGTTCAAATTGAAAAAGACTTAGCTCATATTGTAGGTATTGAGTAGACCTTTCATTTGACACCAACTATGTTAGAAAATATTCATTTGACGCTGTGTAGTGACCTTTCTCGCTTAGGTGGCGCATATTGGGTACAGGTACCTTAGTCCAATAGTTGGATTAACAAAGAGATTCTGTTTAAAGGGTTTCTTTCGAGGATAGTGAGTGTTCTATTCTCACGTCATCCTCAATAGCTGTTTATATTTGCAGAGCCTATACATATAAAATGACTGTAGTTCAACTGACTGTGAATTCATGAAGAATAAGGCCACAACAGTAAAGATAATGATATTATAGTGGACGAACAATCATAGGAGAATAGAATAAGCCAGTAGGGTGAGGACAAGACGCTTGTTGGGCATGTGTGTGTGTGTACCTTGATTGAAGGCAAGCGCTGGAACGTAAATGACAATTGGCAACCAAGTTATCTGGAAATAAATAATTAAATATACGAATTAGGTCATCTGGAAGCTCGGCTTAGCTATATAATATGGGAATTGCGCGCTTTCTTCTCAACGGAAAATAGCTTATACCACGAGTCACTCGATCTATTTCAGTGAATTATAAACAAAGAACTGATATGCGTCATTCGTTCACTTATAACTTGCATGATTGGTAGAATTAAAAGTTGACTATAGTTGTTATCGAACTTTCTACGTGTGAAAGAATATATAGCTTGCGTGGAGTTGCTATTTATTGTCAGGGTAGGGATATAATCAGTGAACGAGTACACTTATCAGAGCTACTTTGAGTATGGTTGTATAATTATGGCTCGGAGGGAGTACCACAGAATTCTTATGGATTAATGATTCTTATCATTCTCACTTGGACCAAAATGGACGAAACTGAATCAAGCAACGTACAATTCGACATTACGCCTTCTTCATCTCGTCTCACCATGCGTTCTTCTTACCGATCGTTCCAATAGGTTTTTTGACGTCATAACGCGGCCACCCTCTGAATCATGTATTTTCCTCCCGATTCCCCGAGTTTAACTATCGAGAAAGACAAATTTTCGGAAATACCATTACTCAGCGTGGAAAAGCGTGCGAATCCTATCAGTGGCTAATTTTGAAGGTATCGAGTATATTATACACCGCTCATAATTTACCGACGTTTATAATTATAATACGTTCGCGCTCAGTATGTACACCCGGCTCGTTTAAATAAACGATAGTTAGTAAACAAAATGGCTCGACGACGTACAATGCCGATGGTGAAGAGGACGGATCCGAGTATCCTGATCCTCCTGTCGAACCTCTTGTGCAGGTACTCGTACGTGCTGGTGAGCTTGAGCTCGTGGAAAACGGGCAGGAAGACGTTGGACATGATGAAGCCGACGAGGACGACGCCGAAGCCGATGCACAGGTAGCTCGTGCCGTGGACGTATATCTCGGTGGGCGTGCCCAGCAGGGATATGCCGCTGATGAAGCTGGCTATGAGGCTCATGCTGACGGGGAACGTCGACATGTTGCGCCCGCCGACGAGGTACTCGTCCTCGCCCCGGGACCGGCGGAAGAACCCGAAGTACACGCCGATGCAGCCGCACGCGGTGAGCATCGCGACGAACACCCCATAGTCGGCCGGCCCGAAGTTCTGCAGCGAGTGGATCACGTCCTGCACCGTCGGCAGGTCCGACGGATCCTCCACCCCCGACGACATCCTCCACCACCCGATACTGCGAATTCATCACAACACTGTCATCGAGCACCGCGCGGCTAGCAGTTACCCAAAGAGTACCGACAAATCCGAAAATCCGTTTTTCACATCCGTACTTCCGCGGATATTCAAATATTTGCGGATTCACTGGTGCGATTCGGTTTGATTTAATTGATCGATTGCCTCAATTGATGGTGCAATAATTAAATTTCAAGTCGAAGGCAAAAGTTTATATATTTTTTACGCTTTGGAACTTGTTTTCCAGTCAAATTTTCGATCGAATATACGAAGCACATGGATACATTTTTTTAATCTTCTTTTTTCGGTTTTCTTTTTTGAATGTGAACGAGTTCTGAAGAAAATATTTTGTTGTGAGGGGGTCTCGGTATAGTCGAGCGACAATTTGACATTTTTATATGCAAGAGAAAAACCAAAACATTGCCTAACGCGGATGTAACGGATATGCGGATATCCGGATAACTCGGACAATAGAGAAAACTCCGGATAAAAGCTCCATGTGGAGCTTTTATCCGACAATTTTTCACGGCTGATACGGGGGGTATTTTTGGGAACAACTGCATTCGCTCGCAAACAATAATAAACAAACTAGTGGGGATGGTCGAATATTTTCTTTTCTTATATTGCTATCGATGAAAAGTTCCTCTCGATAGCAGTAAAAAAGTTCCGATGGTTAATAACGACGCGCAGACCATGACACTCTCGAAAAAACTGCGCACAACACAAAGTTCAACTTCATTACGATCCAAGTTTAGAATGACTGCAGGCCACCATTTTTATTTCGTATTCGGGAAATTCGGCAATTACGGTAGGATCGCCCAAAATGGAATTCTGGATATTTCATGATTCTTTATTGGTGAGATTAGATAATATAGTTGTTTATACTATGTTTCGAGACTGGCAAAAGTGCATGAAATATTAACGGAAAAATTGTTACACGACCGAGCGTTGTTACATTGGAATCAGTTTTTGGATTTTATCGGTATTCGCATGCAAGTATACAGCAATAGAGAAAACTACGTGTAATTATGGATCAAATGTATCTTTGTGTTTTTTATATTCAAAATGATTTCGTTGTGAAGAAAATAAATTATTGGGAAATCCGAACAAAAACATCTGGCTGGTTTCATTAAGTATTTTGATTTTTGTAAATATCTAATGAGACGAAATTAGTCTCTATCTGCTATCTGTGCAATCTATAAGTATATCACCATGAGTCATCATAACAATCGTGACTGTGCAAGTATTATTATTTCTCTAGTAAAGTATTTGTATATTTTTCCAGGGTGATTAGCTTGTTTCACTACTAAGCAAATGTGTTATACTATAATTTCCAAAATATTCTCAATATTTTCTGTACGCTTTTTTATTTATCAATCAGTTTCAAAACTTCAATTATGATCATATGACACTCAATAGAATAAGTCTATGAATGCGTGTACTTACCTACGTCCGTCGCTTATCTATATGACCAGTGCCCAAGACGAATACAAACACCAATTGTATAACACTTTATGCATACGAAAGTTAGAAGAAATGTCCATTCAATTGCATGCTTGTTGAGAAATAATATGCTAACGTTATTTTGAATGATAAACGTGTTGATTTAATTGACCATTCACAAGAAAATTTCACCATTATCGGAATTTGATACTTCCGTCAATATATGTATATATGCGTTTCGATTATAATGTGAAATGTGAATAATTTCGGAATTTTCTTTATTGTCTTTTATGTCTTTAGTTTATGTGTTCTCTCGTAATTAAAAACCATCATGTAATCGAAAATTATCATCCAGACGAAATTATTACTTCAATGAATAAGCTTAGGTGGCTTCTGAGGTGGTTTGTGGATGTCTTAATTAGATGTGGTCCAGAAGTTTGATTCTTTTTATCAGAATCAAGTTGCTTCTGTAAATTTACAGTACATCTATCCATGTAATAAAAAATATTAAATATACATTTCTGGGCCGTCTATTTTCCAACAAAATTGAAGCACTAGATCACACGACTATCAGCAAATATCAATATCTAATTGGATACCTTTAAACCTCCTCAGAAGACATCGGCTGAAATAGAGAACCAAATATTCAACTGTCTCCAAGTAGAGTAGAGTAGAGAAGTATGTAACCAATTTAGTTTTTATTATGTTCTTAATACTTGCATCTCTATAATTATTGATTGAAATGTTTGATTTCTCAAATAATAACATTTAAATTGATTACTTACTAATATAGTTGAAAAGATTGAATTAATTTTTTCTCTCGCAATTTCACTTTTTAATAAATTTGGAATGGTCCACTAAGCCGATAAATAAATATTTATCGTTTGAAAAGATTAATTTCGAAAGTACGACTATACGCACAATGAAAAATGTTCAATCTTGCTCATCATTACCAATGAAATCAAACTATGAATAAAATCTAAAAACTTGTCCCGTTAGGATTTGTAAGAATGAGTTGGAGAAATTCAAAAGTTTACAAAAAGTATCATCCTGTTTGGATGTGCGAACTATATTTTAAAATGCAACTCAAACTATAGCTGGACGATTAATCTCAACAAGCCGCTCCGAAATCACGGCGATAAAAAGCCGTGTCATTTGGCTCACTCGATTAGCAGTCCACGGGCTCTGTCAGCTCTCCTCGTGACACCAGCAGATCACATCCCGGACTACTATCGAAAACTGTCGCCGGGGTACACACTAGGTTGGGCTCTGTGTAAGCGCTAGTCGCGTGCGGCGATTTTCTCGTTAACGACCAACAATGGGCAGCTAAGTAAGTGTGCGCTCGGGTCCCGCCAAGTGGATAATACGGCCTAAATTCGTGATACATCAGCGCGCATCCTTGTGCTGCTGCTCACGTGGGCTCTTTCTTCGTCTATAATACAAGCAGCCGGCGAGAAAGTCGACGATTATATTCCAAGCGAGGTGTCCGAGAGTCTCGCCCATTATCCAAGATGCAGTTTCAGCTGGGAAGCATTGACGAGATTGTATGCAAACGATTAATACCCGAGTCGGTTTTACAACTGTGTTTTATTTATCAAATGTAAAATTAAACATGAAGATGGCAAAAACTTTTTACGCCGTAGAAATTGTGTATCGATGACCCGCAAATTGAACGTTAACCAGTAGATTCAACCCTCGTAGAACTTGGGCAAATTGTTTCCGTGGAATACTTCGCGCTGAATGCCATCCTTAGTAATTACACCTAATCTGATGACGCCTCCACTGCTTCCGTCGCGGAACATTGCCAGAGCAACGGCTGAAAAAAAAACCATCAACAATTCATTTTCTGAACACGGAATAACAAAATCTCCAAAGTTACATAGGTGTCAAGATAACTTACAGTTTTTGACAAGTTCAACACACTCGTCTTTGGTCATACCGGGCTTGTAATTAGCATCAACATAGCCATATATGTAACTCGAGCCAGATCCACCAATAGAAATGGGCAGACGAATACAGGAACCTCCAAGAGCAATGTTATAAACTTGACCACCTTTAATTGGATCCCAACCAGCTACTAATATGCCAGCCATTAGACTGTCGCGGTAATTGTAACACATTTCCCTGAATACATTGGCAGCTGTCTGGACACCTGGTTCAGACCCCAACTCCATTCTGTAAATGAGACGTGTCTGTGAGCCACAACAAAAATATTATACACAATTTCTAATGATGCTATATACTTGTGGAATCCCAAATGATATGCAACAATATCTGAAATAGCCTGAGTGTCAGCTGCAGACCCAGACCGACAACAGTAAATGTAATCTGTGACTCTGGTCAACTTGTCAGCAACACGATTTGCTATGTAAGATCTGTAAGAAGCATAAAAAATCAGTATTACCTGATTGGCAATAAATACAAAACATATGTATCCTGTAGACCCATCAACTTACCCAGTTGTGGAACGTGAATCGGCTCCAATTACTACACCTCCATTAAACTCACAAGCCATAATTGTTGTCTGTAATAAACAAATTAGAAATTCCATGATACATTTTTAAAGATACATAAGAATACTTTTTTGGTCAGATAAAAATCAACGGATAATTTAACAAATAATTATTTCAACTTTGCATTGTCATCCTAACCTATGAGAAGGATCAAATACTCACTCCTGTGCTGTGCTCTGAACTCGCCCAATCTGGCATTACCGAGTCGGCAACTGGGTTAGCCGTAGCCACGAGGGGTCCAGCTATATGGGCCATAATTAGTTTGTTAAACAATTATCAACAAGTTACTGCAAAATCACGTCGGCAAAATTGCCTTTGCAAAACCGAAATTGTCAACTGATGAGCGGCTGAGAGCCGCTGAATAATATACCGTAGCGCTACCTGTTCTGGCGGGCACCAACTTACGAACTTCAAATATATAAATATGTATATATAGGTATATATATAAATATAATTTTTTTGATGTGTATAAAATGAGAACAATAGTTTCAAAATGATTAAAAAAATTGGGTATATGAAATGAGATCATGTCAATGTTATTAGAAAAGTGCTTTTATTCAAATTATGTTGTATCAACTTCCTCTAAATAGAGTTTTCTACAAACTTCCGTAATAGGGATATCGGAAACAGGTGGTATACCATTCTGTATACTTTTGCGCTGCTCTAAACAATACTCATCGGTGATTGTTCTTGGATCATCGATATCTGGTGTTAAGGTCATATTTATTGCAGGATATATGGCAAAAGCAAATACAGCTATAGCTGTCAGGATCCAGATTGGGAGAGCTACAGCCCAATACTTTGAAGGCCAGTACGTGAGTCCCAGTTTTTCGTGTAGAAATTCAACAGGCACAAATGCCCATACAAGATACAATAATAATAACATGTTAGATCCTATATACATAGCATATCCATAGACCGATCTTGGTCCGTATGGTGCTGGCGTTCGTTCAGACATGATCTTTGAAAATTAACTAGATGATCAGTAATATTCATAAGCTGGCTCTGGTGGACCAAATTCTTTCATAGTTTCAGTAACCAGAAGGAGTGAATCAAAGAAGGACGTCAATCCTACACGAAGTTTTCTGGCTTCTTGTGCTGAAAATTTTCTGCAATACAAATACAATTTTACTATGAATCACCAGAGATAATGTGGGACTTACAAATAATTTCTATCATCTCCTCACACTTTCAAGATATTAGATTCCACTGATAAACTTTTTGTTACTCCACTACGAGAAGGTTCTGCATCAACTCTTAAGGTTTGAAAAGCAACATCTGCTTCTCGATAAGTGGGAAATGGAATGGATAAATCACTAGTTTGCAGTTGAGGATTTTTTTTCTTTGGTATGAATTATTCTCCTTATTGTGGATTTTCCACATGTTAGAATCATATAATAAAGGATACACACTTAGATCATTCATGACAGTAGTTACTAACTACAACTTTTATCAGAGAAGATAGTGACAATCTTTGCTCCTATCATACCGCAAAATATAAAAGTTTAAAAAACATATACACAATAAACAAGTGCTCTTGAGGTTAAGTGTATAGTAGGTGAATGATTGTGAATGATCAACACGTAATCGTAAACAAAGAAGAGCTATATATATAGTTATGCGGGCCGGGCAAAAATCGACATAGAAGAAAATTATCTTATCATCTGTTGGTCGCACGAATTTAAAAAAATACAATGATTATATTAACAACTATATACGCGAAAAAAAAGATAAAAATGGAAAATTCGAAGAGCATAATAATATGTAAATAAAATATAAATTTTGAACTTTTCCGTTTCAAAATCCGAATTTATCTGGCTTCTTATTATGAGAACGCGAATGCATGAAGGGAACAAGGTTGTCATTCATCCCAATGGAGACATGGAATTGAAGAGGCTCATCAAGAGTGACTCACTTTGATAAACAAACAAGCAAAACAGTCTGGAATTCAGAATGACTCCCTTTGCATCAGTGATCAGTGGTAAAAGCGAGATTGAGTCCGTGATCAGAGGTTGGTGTAGGATCTAAAATCTCTGTTACAGCCAAAGCTTCTGTTTTTATCGCATCGATGGACCAGAGAAAGTGCAATAATCCATTGAACAATATTTTTTTAAAGCCACCATTATTTTGTAGCTGCCCAGACGCAGAATTATATGTTATATACAAATCAGGAATTTATAGATACCTACTAATGCATGGGTTTTCTGGTTCGAGTGAGTTGTAAGTTTGTGAAGTGTCAAGTGTCAGTTTCAGCAGTAAACTGCAAATATGGATGATAGTGATTAAAGAAGTGATGTACTATTGAAGCATTTAATTCATACACTGGTGAGTTCTGGTGATCTGTTGTTATAAAATTAGAAATAATTATATGAAAAATATAGAAGGTTAAAGGCTGTTCTTTCATGCAGTGAATACTTTTGATAACAACAAATATTTATATTTGCTGTTGATTGGAAGAAATCCTGTTTTTAGTGTACAAACAATCTATATATTTACTGAAGGGGAGACATTTTATTGATTTACAGAATTAATTACACAATTTCTACATTTCTTGATATTTTGCTTATATAATTTTATATTATTGCTTCTGATTCTTCCTTTCCATGTACTTAATTGTTTTGTGTATGTATAAGAGCTGTGAAGCTTGTTAAAATGAATTAATGAATGGATCGTATACAATTTTAGTTCATGGATTCATAAAGAATAATTTTAACAATATATCTAATACTATAGAATTTTGCTAAATGTCTCCATGGTCATGACGTTGTAAATGACAAAAGTAAATAAAATGTTTATCTTACTTTTTTATCAATTATGATTAATGATAGCTTATTTAGGCAATTACATATGACTGACGATTATTTCTTGGTGAAATTATATTCAAGGTTTGATGCTTCATAACTTGATGTATGAGTAGCAGATGTTTGGGTTTTGAAAGTACCAAATATAATATCTATCAAGCCTGTTTACATTGAAATTGAAATTGATTGTTATTCAGAGTGTAATTCTATTATTCATTCAACCTCACAAAATGAAAGATAGTTCTACAAATGTTGATAACAGTGAAGTTTGGAAATCTAAAGTGCTCTAGAAACATTCTACCTCCATAGTTTTATTAATCCTGGCAAATTTATAGTTTAATTTATGTTTTAAATTTTAATTTTTATTAGACATGATGAAACCTTCAAAAAAAAAATCAAAAGAGTCTTGCAGCAACCAAAATATTTTAACTGAGCACGCCAGCGAGTCAACTATCAACAAGTTACTAAATGATGATTGTCTTATATACATTTTTAATCTTCTTCCAATCATTGACAGAGTCAAAATAGAAAGAGGTATATGCTGCTACAACAGATTATTTTATCCAAAATAGTAAAAACTTATATGTACTGTACAATATTCTGTGTTGTAGTTTGCAGACGCTGGAAAAATGTTAGTAACGAGTCGTGGAAGCTCATAAGAGAGCTCAATAGAAATAAATCAGCATGGGGGATACAGTTATCTACAATAAACAGATATGATCAGACCAAAATTTTAAAAAAAGTTTTACAGAGATGTGGACGTTTCCTTACTCAAATTTATCTTCGAGGTTTTCAAGTTGAGGATAGCATTTTGTGTGACGTTGGTGAACTATGTTCAAACTTGAAAATTCTGAATACAGGTTTTCTGAAATTAACAAACTCAGCAATAGCAGCATTGACTTTGAACTGTCAGAATTTGAACACACTGAGCATTGGTCCTTGTACAAATGATTGCAACGATGAACACTTTTCAAATTTATTTTCAAATTGTCAAAATCTTAAATATTTCACTTTATACAACAATCCTGTCCTAACTGGTCAATGTTTATTAAGTTTGCCAAAAGAATCCATTGAGACTATTGTGATCAGATTCTGTCCACAAATTTTACCTGAAAATGTTTTTGATGTAAGTAATACTGAAATTTGTTTTTGTACAATATTTGAGATTGATATAAATTTACTATAAGAAAGTGATTGTAATTACAAAATTATAATTTGTTTTCCAAATTATACCAGATTTACGTCATGCATTACCTATTTACAGGCAATGAAGAATTTCAATAAACTTCACAGGCTGTTCATTACAAGAGCAAAAACAGTTCCTGAAAACCATGGAGATCGTAGAATGGTTACTTTGCCAAATAGCTTGCAAGTATTGAAGATCCCAAAGGAATTTTTTAATACCATTGATCTAAATGCTATAACATCATTGACATGTCTTGAAGAACTGGATGTTTCAAAAAGTGATTTAATAGACGATGATTTCTTAAATAGAATAGCTCAGAATTGCAGATACATAACAGAATTAAGAATGGATGGTGAGATTATTGATGAAATATTGCAAATAGTGTAGATTGGTTTGGACTCAAGTATTGATTTATGCATTTTGCGGTTTTCATTTGACCTAAAATTAGAACCCAGTATACAGTGATGCATACGTGCTTCACATTAATTTCATGTACAATTATGAAAAGTTATCAGAATCATAAATTATTAGTTAAATTTAAAAATAAATATTTTAACGTGCAATTTAACATACAGCTTAATTTAATTTTTGGATTGAATAAATATGAAAAATATTGTTCCAGGATGTTCTTCGATAAGTGACACTGGTATAAGAAAAATTGCCAGACGGTGTCAGATCAAAGTTTTGTCTGTTCAAGAAACTAATATTTCAGATCAGTCTATCAAGTATATGACGTCATTGAAGAAATTAAATTGTAGCAGATGTGAAAATATATGTGATGATGGTATTTGTACACTTTTAGTATGCTGTGACAGCCTCGAAGCACTAGATCTTTCCTATTGCCCCAATATAACGAATCGCTCGATAACGCAGGCCATGGTTGTTGCCAAGTGCCGTCTAGAGTCTGCTTTCTTGAAAATTAATGTGAAAACTACGTTAGTGTCACATGATTTGCGTAAGTGCGCGCCGTCGAATTTGATATTAATTTTCTAACTCTAAATAGTATTGTATATTGCTCAAGTCTGAGGAATTATTTCCTTTTACAAAGTTAGCTATAAAATTTAAGATATAATGTAGAAGACTTGTGACTTTCACATGGTCTTTTGGTATGACTGATAATTGATATTTGAAATCGCGTATTGTATGGGTTGTTTGTATGGTCTCTGAATCAAGATTTTGACGTGAATCGGTGATTTTAAAATAATGTTTGATAATCAAAGAAATTATTTTTTTAATTATGTTTACACGTACTGGATTTTAACGATGAAGAAATCTCGAATACGTAGGACTCTTTTGGGAAGTAAAAATTGATAAAACTCGCATTGTTTTTTCGTATTTCTATTCTCTATTTCTATATTTTATTTCATGTAGGAAATTAATGTAGTTCATTCAATCAAGGTATGGTAGTCTGTGAATGGGTTTCTGTACTGAGAGCTCTGAACAGTCTATTTAAATAATTTTAAACGACTTAGTTACAGTATATACATTTGATCAGTTATAAATTTTGCATGCTAAGCATCTGACTTCTGCTCTAAACTAAGCAAGAAGTAACGTTTTCTTATATTACAAGAGAATGGAATATCATTCTTTTGAATACACGAATGCTATAAGGAAACGAAACTGCCGTAGAAACCAACATTCGCAAAATTATATTGAAACACGATGCATCCTAGCGGTACAGATATAAATTACATATAGAAGTTTCGCGTCTCTCATCTAGTATATCGGTATGCGACCTTTTTCAATACTTCTGACTTATTAAAATAATTGTGAACCTGATGATCACCGGACTACTACCTTATATCACAAATAATCTTTTCGCACTGCGCTGCACTATCTTTATATATATTTATACTGAGAAAAATGTAAATTATTTTAAATCTTATTATATTTACATTATTTTACAAGGAGAGGACGCTACCTTGGGGTGTCCGATCACGATGAAACTTTCTGAGATGGTTCATGAGTAGCCTAATAGCTTATATCTGCTGCCACGCAGCTCAACGTTTCGTTTTACGGTTGGAATATTCGTCAACTACTATCGATATTATATATATTATATCTGTATATTCCGAAACCCATAGATATAGATGACTGTGTGTTCAATAATGATTCGTGAACATCTCCGGGAAAACGAAACGTTGGAGTTCGCAGCTGTAGATATAAGCGATAAGATTATCCATGAACCATCTCAAAAAGTTCAACGCAATTGTACACCTGGACGTAGCGTCCCCTCCTTGTTAGTTTTATTTGTTGAAACAAAGTTTGCCAATGTGAAATTAACGATAGTTTCTTTATTATAGTCAATGATAGTATTTTTATCCTGATGTGAGTTACACTTCGATGTTAATAAAACCCTTTTTTAATCATTCTCTAATCTCATTTTTCAAATTTCTTGAAAGAATAAAACGAGCCTGACTGCGATCGGAACCCAATGAAACACCCACGCACGGGCTCTTTCTCGAGAGTCAGAACATCACTCAATGTGATATTCTGAGAAATTCGAACAACCAACATTCAATTTATTCACTTCCGCGACGCCTTTTTCATAATAATCACGGCCATTCCATTCTACATTTCTGTTTCTGAATTCCCGTATTAATCTGTTGATTAAGAACAATTCTGACTCGCACAGTTCGTGTGGAATGATCTGTATATTTTGGTACTATTTCAACTGCGTAGTCCCGATGGAATTATTAAGATAGAGGTAGAAAAAAGTTACATCCGCATGAAACTGATACTTTTTTTTGAAAAGGAACTATTTTTAAGCGGCTATGCTTCAGCAGTTTGGCCTCATCGAATCAAATTCGAATTGGATATCCCGAAAAGGCGAATAAAATGACCAAAGAAAGAAGTCCAAAACCACGTCATGAATTGAAGTTCGAGTGATCAAAGAAAATGACTTATTAAATTAGCGCGAACGCATGAGCGTAAATACTATTTACGTGATTTTTTACGCATCGGATGTTTTTTTGACTTCTTGCGGTCGAAAAAAAAATGACTTTCGATGGATAGGAAAAGCTGCTGAATGAGCATGAGTAGAAACGATTGTCTCGATTATGGATAACTCTCCGCTCTTCACGACGTGACTCATTTATTATTCGATATCTCAGCCCTCATCTCATCACGTCGTTCGAATTCATTTTTTTCTGGCCTGAATTATTTATGACATTTTGGGTATACTTCTTTCTGACTGTAGTGACCTGAGAAAACTAGTGTGTGTCGGGTCCGGCATGAGTCGTATAGTTGATCAAGTACGGCTCCCTTATACGCATGCGAGGGAGATAAAAGATCAGCTACATATATTGAAAAATTCACGCTGAGCAAATAACTGAGAGCCACATGGATGGTGGCAAATGGGCTGAACCTGATCGTGCTACACAATTTATTTCGGAAAGTAAGTATTTTTTCGGCGACGATACGGGAAAGATGTCTTGCGTTGCCTGGATTTCACTGTTCATCGGTTACTTGATTATTAGCGAAAAAAATGTTCACTGTAATATGGAAGGCGAAGACGGGGAAAAGGCGAAGACGGAAGACGGAGATATTAGAGAGTACAGTAATATCGTGTTTCTCATATCCGATGTTCAACAAAATTACAAGGCTCGGAGTGTTTTCTTGATTTACGATAATGATGCAAGTAAGTATGATCTGCTGGAATGGAATATTTTGTTTTTATGAAGGTTTTTTCAATTGATTTCGCTCTGGGTAGTATGCGGCCGCTCCAAGTCGAAATCAAATTTTTCCCGAGGCTTTTTTTGATATAGTTTTGAAATGCTTTTTTCGAGCGACAATCTAAATTTTCAAGTTTCCTCCGTAGAATCGTTAATTCCGTAAGTATACGTCGGTTTAGAAACGTTTGTTTTTCTGGATCTTATATGCAGGTGAAACGGTCACTTCGTCCAGTGAACCATTGATAAAAACGGACGCTCTTGGCAGGAACTTGATGCAAGAGTCGACGATCGCAGATTTCGGCGCGATATATAGAACGCAGATGGCTATTTTACCTGCTTGACCGTATTACCCACAACTATACCTTATATGAATATATGTCCTCAGCATGTAGTATTCCATGTACGGAATTATGTTTCATGATAAGAACAAAACGATATTAAAAGAGGAGACTTGAAATCTCGTTTATTTATTCATGAAATCCAGTATCTATCTAACGAAGAATTGCCGAAAATTTTAAAAAGAGATGAATTTCCTGATCCTAGTCAGTTTTTCTTGACATGTTAGCAACACTCCGAGATGATCCACAGGTATCGGGACAACAACGCTGATGTTAGAGCTGACCCGAGAATTTTCTAGAAAGCTCGTATCATCTTTAACTCTGAATTTCACAGAAGTAATGCACTATCGTGACGTTTACCGCAGCCGCATAATCAAGCCCTTGTTCGTGACAATACTGACTTCGAAAAAAGAAGTTGACATGTTAATGCGGCTATCGAAAGTCCACGAGATGTCTTACGCCATTTGGTTGGTCATATTTACGGAACCAGTTAGTGACATGTGTGAGGAGCCTCGCTATAATATTTTCAATGTTGCTTTCGATACGGAAATGATTGTTCAATGCTTCAAAGATCCGATGATCAAGGAGTGGTACTCACTGTCCGAAGACAAAATCATCGTGAAAGATTTGGCTAGTTGGGATCCCAAGGAAAAATTAAAGCTGCGCAAGCCTAAAAGCTTGTATGAAAGGAGGCACGATTTGGATGGGAAAACGTTGCGAATCGCTACATTTGAGGTATAATTAAGAATGGGACTATTTATTGGGTCCGAATTTTCGAACCGGCGATGTCCTAGTGTTCTCGAGGTTACTGAATCGAAAACTCTCTTGCTGCAGCTCCAAAACTAGCTAATACATTTTTCTCGACATTTTTTCACTCAATTCTCGTATTAGAAATAAGATATCCGAGGATAAAGCTTTTATAATTTAAAATATAATTTATTGCTTGATGTTGTTTTGCGTGAGTTCAAAGGTGCTATACAAAATCTAAACTACTTAAATGAATTTTTCTTTTTGATTTTTTGAAATAATCAAAAGTGCCCGTTCCGAGAAAACATCCTCCCAATGCAATCGGCAGCATTTCTCCGGGATACTTTACTTCCTAATTATTAAATCATTCCACAGGGATCACCGTTTGTAACGACACAAGATGGTTTTATGACTGGTTTTTTCGCCAAAATTTTGCAAGAGCTGAAAAATACTTTGAACTTCACGATAAAATTAGTTGTCAAGGAAGATCCATACGGATCGTACAATGAGAAAACTGGAGAATGGAGTGGCATTCTTGGACAGCTTGCCAGGGGTGAGGTTGATCTTGGTGTCGCCGAGTTCACCATGACCGGCCAACGACTGGATGCATTTGATTTCACTCATCCAATCATGTCGTCACGTAACTGTCTCTACATGAGGCAACCAGATAGCTTAGAATTCCAGTGGTCATCTTATATTCGGGTTAGTTTCATCTCTTACATTCCAAGCTATCGCACCATTTCGAGAGTGACTCGCACACTCATACTGTAGATTTTCGCAATTCGATCAGTAACTATAGACTTCATTCAGGTATACTCGTGGAATGTCTGGATCGCTCTTCAAGCAATGTGGTCATTTTCATCAATGGTTATTACGTTCATGAGAATTTTTTCAAAGGAAGACAAGCCATTACTTCCTGGCCATATATCCAAAAACGCTCTCGATGTGTGGCGTATATTGTGGCTACAAAGCGTACCAGGTATGACAGAGAGAATCAATGAGGGTTAAGATAAACGTACATTTGTGTTTGTGATAAAGTTTAAAATCTACGAATATTTTAGACTTTCCTTCTGCATCGTCAATGAGGATAGTTTATTTATCTTTACTGGTCACTGCTGTGATTCTTACTTCTGCCTATTCCGCTTGTCTCATCAGTTATCTAACGATTTCCATTCCGAGTCTTCCCTTCAAAAGTTTTGCAGAATTTGCCGAGGATGGTTCTTACAAACTAATGACGGTACAACAGAGCAGTGATCATGACATATTCGCCGTGAGTTCAATATTTTTATAAAAGAAAACCACGTTCTTGGATCGTTCCTGGAACGTTGTATTGTCGAAATTCAACCAGCTGCTGGAATCCCGTAATTAATAGGATGGAATAGTGTAGGGTAGCGAAATAAATTAACTCGATGTTAGGGTCGTAACATAAAAGTGAGGTAAGTATACCCAATATGCGCCCCCCTTTCGATATCATAATATAGAGATAGTCTAGAGCAACGCCGCGGCATTCAGTCTTGTCGGGAATACATAATAATGAGTAAAGAAAACATTTTAACCTTTCGCGAATACTCACACCAATTTGTTACAGATCATTTTCTGCATTTTTTCAACAATTCTGATTCTTGCTTAATCTAATTGCGCTCAGATACGTGTGATTTTTTTAAATACTCTTAGACTAAGCAAAAATAATCAAGTGACATACCATTTGATTCCTTGCCATTCCATCTGCATCATCTATTTTTTTTTCATCATATGTTCTTTTTATTTTTCCTTTTAATGGTCCTTCGTTATTTTAGTCAAGTGTGCTCTACAGTATGCGCCACCCCCACCCCTCCACTCGCCAAATCATTCACTACTGATTTTCCTTTCGATTTTCCGCGTCTAATGACCGAAGAAGATCATATTTCGAAAAATACCGCGTAGAAAAGTCTAAAGAAGATGCGGCTTTGCTCATTTTGAAGGTATTTTGTAGATGTTTTTAGTTTATCTACCATCTAATCGGATTCCAACCTGAATCGAACTACAAAAAGAGACCGGATGAAAAAAATTACTTTCTGGGTGGCGCATATTGAGTATTGATTTATTATATAACATAATAAAAAGGGTAAATTTTTTTTATTTTCACGTGATATATCTCAGCCTAGAAAAGTCCGCATTGAATACAGCTCTCATTTTGGAGGTATTGAGTAGATCTTCCAGTTGCCGCCAGTCACGTTGCAAAATTTCCATTTGACGTGGTGTAGTTATCTTTCTCGCTCAGGTGGTGCATATTGGGTACACGTACATACACCTAATATATTAGACCCAGAGAGAAAAAATCTTGCGGCCAAAATATTACGAAAATGAAGAATGATTTACATCTTAGAGGCGGGAGTCAATGGGCGTGTGATCTTGTGTATCATTTAGAGTATTGCTAGAACTAACGTTTCAACATCGTTCTGATGATGTTCCATTGTAACGTTCCCGCGGTCCCTGCAAGACATTCCAGAAACAATTCTATAAGGAAACGCGACGATTAAAGCAAATGAACAAGTTTATTTTTACATGTTATTCCCATCATTTGAATGGTTTATGAAAAAAGTAATTGAAAGTCAATCTTGAGTATGATGTTCAAAACAGACCCCGAATCTCACACATCTTTGAATACTACTGAAGGTTTCGAATAACAGTCACAATAGTAACTAACCACACATAATCAAACGTAATTTCAATGTTTCCGATGTATGAAACTGAATGATTAACAATACATTTCTTAATTTTGAATAGCCTATAAATGTCAATTACTATATCGATTTGACTTTTCACGTAATTCTATTCACAGTCTTCAGAAAATGAGATTTTGAAAAAGATGTTCAGTATGATGGATGAGCCTCATCATCAACCTGAAACTGTAATGGATGGATTTAACAAGGTATTTATTAAAAAGAAACCTATCAGTTAAATACTTAGGCTACTAGAGTCGCTCCACGCTTGATATGTATAGGCCTGGTTAAAAAAACCGACCGACGTACCTTCGATTCCATTTCATTTCACCTTGCAAATCTAACACTCTTGATCAAATTCTCTGATACATTTTTGTTTTTTTTTTTTTAAGAGAGAATCAAATAACGCATATCCCTGAAGAATCATTGAATTATGTTTTAGACTTCTTTGGATGATCAAAAAAAAAATTTTTTTTAAATTGTATACCATAGCAAGCAAAAATTCGAATTCAACGCAACTTCGCTTATTTCGAAGGATTTGAGTACAACTTTTATTTGTCATAAACTTTATTGAAAAACTCGCTTTTTGGATGTTACTATAACTTACGTTGGCATCATTGAGTACTCGTATCTAATTCGTGTGTTCTGTGTAATTGAAGCGACAGATATTTTTCATGGTGTGCGTGAAGTATCACATGTGAAGTACCATCATTGAGTTGAACAAATA
Source organism: Aphelinus atriplicis (assembly GCA_020882685.1). NCBI lineage: Eukaryota > Metazoa > Arthropoda > Insecta > Hymenoptera > Aphelinidae > Aphelinus > Aphelinus atriplicis. The sequence continues at coordinate 16,034,931 of CM037073.1, forward strand.
TTTTCTAATAAAGGATTTTTCCCACTCAATTTTAGGCTTGCAATCATAGAGTTGCATTTTACAAAGATGAGGAAAGTAAAAGTCAAATAAGTTCGGCAATACCATGTAACGTTCTTCATATAGATTCAGGGACAATCGATAGTTTTAGCATGATTTTGATGAAAAATAGTCAATATAAAGGAATTATCAATTATCAGTGAGTTGTATCAATTAACATAATAGATTCACAATGAGTATTCATGAAAAACAATTTAATAACAATCACTGTCTCTATGAAAGCATAATTTTTTTTCAGTCTACAGAAGTTTAAGGATGTTGGGATTATGAATCATTTACGATCCCGAGTCAGCACGGAACCACCAGAAAACAAATTCAGACCAATGAATTTAGTTGGAGTTGTTTCAATATTAATGATTCTAGGCATTGGCATGGGTCTGAGCATGATAATACTTTTTTTTGAGAAAATAATATTCAATTCAGAGGAAGCTAAACGAAGGCACATCAACCTAGCACTATAATTGGATGACATCAGTACTACGAGAGATGAGGAGAGCGACGAACAATACTTGAAAATCATACTATCAAGAAATCCTTAAAAATCTACGTTTAGAATTCTAATTATTCCGTTGTATTTTAAATCTGAGGCAATTGCATCTTTACAAAATGGAGCTCGCAAGACTTGAAAAATTTATAATTTACCAATAATTGACCGTTTAAATGAATTATAATTTGTATTTCGTTTGATTCCATACCAGAAAATATTTGATAGCTGATAATATCACATTGACTGACTATACGCGATTTATACTACTGAGAACGATGTTCCACCTTCAAGGACTATTGTCGAGGACCCTTTCGACATCACAATCACCGCAGTTCTTTCTTCTCAATTACAAAAATATTTGTATGTATGTGATCCTTTTCTTAGGAACCAACAACTATCGAAAAAATTGTCCGATTTTTCCGAAATTTTGCGAATCAAGTTCAATTTTCAGCAAAATCCGTCGTTTATTTCCTAGTAACCGTTACTAAGATGTTTTTGGGAAGTTCTCTATAATTCCTCGTAATTACTCGTTAGGGTCCGAATACATACAAGGGTCAGCGAGAATCAGCGAGATATTTCCTGGAGCAACCGTTGCTACAGAGCAATGGTCAATTAGTTTAAGGTTTATCTGCCAATGGCGGAATACATCTCTCATTACCATTATTTTCTTCACACAAAGCATCTTTCAAAAAGCATACTGTTGATGCAGTTAGTAGCGGAACTTGGCCTATGCCAAGGCCAGTTCATCACAAATTGTTGTTAAAAGTGGGATACTGCTGAAGGACTAAAGTTTTAAGGGAGAATAATAAATGAAACAGGGCAGTTGAAAAAAAAGACATTCTTGAGTGATTAATTGATCACGGGGTATCAGCCAACATATGGGCACCAATAAAAGGAGCAGCAGAGTAAGGCTGCCGAATCCCGTCCAACGTGGTGACGAGGAAAAGGGAAGTCTTGTGCTCCGAGATCAACCAACATCCCTATAGGGGGTGTTATCTAACAACATGTGACGGTGCTGGATGAACATGCTGTTCTGCGGTGCTCATCTTCCTTTAAACGTCAAAAAAAACCGGTTGTGCCGACCCTGCACCACCCCCTGTTCTCTATAGCACCCCTCGTGCGCTCCAGCCAGTTTCGAAATTTGAATTTCTCCGCGCTCGTTACAATATGTTTATGGGAATGGGTGCAGGTCCAGGATGGAGAAGACTGCAATTAATTCCAAGCAATTTATTAGTGGTCGTTATGACAATCTCTCGCCTCTGTCGGAGGCTATGCCGCTAGGCCAGCTACAGCGGAACTGGTCGTTGTCGCGCCGACTGCCCGCTCGTTCGCCCGAGCTCTCTCGCTGCTGCGCCACGCATGCGCAGTCCGCAGTCGCTACACCGCTGATCGCAGTTCCCCACATGACTCCCCCCCAAATGCGGCTGTCGGGAAAGCCTTTATTGTTTAAACAATGTTTTTCGCAGTCGCATTGAACATACGTAAAAGAAAAAAAAATTATTCAATTTTATTGCTTTACATAGGAACTGCATGTCAGTCTTAGTGCTGAAGGCACATTATGGTAAAAGATACTATAAAAACATACTATATTACATCTAAAGGTTACTTTAATTTTACATCTGTTTCGCGCTAACGCTATTTATCACATTCACAAGATATCGCAAAGAATACCAGAAAGGGTCACATGCACAATTCATGAAACAATTGTAGATTACTCAGCTTTGAAACTGATTGGCGAGGTAACTTGAACCCTCATGAATTGTGATGATTCCCATTACAATATTTAAAGCATACCGAGTCATCACTCTCCCCTTAAGGAGCTTTTTAATTGTAAATTATGTTGAATCACATTATAGTCTCACTATCAAGAGCTGTATAAGCGTGTTATCTCAGTCATAGATTTTACAATTCTGCAGCTTAACATCAAAAATCAGTCTGCACGCATAAGGATAAACTTACATCACAGTATAACGTGAAAGACGTTAATCAAAAATTCAGTATGGTAAGCACCATATCCTCAGTAGAGTAGTTAAACATCTTGAAGCTGTTAAGCTGAAGAATTTGGTATCAGGTGGCAGATTAATGCCAGTTAAATCGAATGTTCTTACAGCTAATCGCAATTCGCATTACAATATTGTAGTGAATATGACTAAACGCAATCTAAAAAAAAAAGGAATACTACGAAATACAGATGAGTGAAAATTGCTTCTATATTTACATTGGTCTGAATACTATTACTTAGCTAGTTCGTAGATTGATCAATTCTACTAACTGTCACGTCACATGGAATACTATTTATAAAGATTTATATACAAGAGCGTACTGACTTGCTGTGGGCGCGCAATCCACAGGTATAGCCGTCGCAAAGAAATAAGAATTAGGTTTATTTACATAAAACGTACGCAATCAACACTTTGATTGCTTTAGATTAAACTAGAAGAGCGCGAAAACACGACTTCATGTCTGAAAAAAAACTATTGTTCAAAATGTTTACTTTGAAAATATCTGGCCAATATAAAACTTGCATAAAAAAAAAAAAAACTTATTCGCGCTTCTGCACTAAGATAAGCTGCGAGTGAAAAAGAAGAATATAATCTCGCTACACAAGTTACGGAAAGAGAAAAGAGATAAGCCTTATGCACAGAGGTGCATACAACATATAATCATGAATATTGCCCTCAGCCAGATTAGGCGAGGCAACTAAGTGAATGATCAAATTTGGCAATAACTCCGTTAACTCCCATTCATAAGCCTGCACTTCATTAAAGAAAGATTATCGAATGCGAAGAAACGAAAGGCATCTATTCAAGCGTTGGCGTGTTAAATAACGCATTCGCGCTCAAATCAGATTTACCTGCAAGGCATGAAGGGGAATGTTAACGACACTGTGCAAAAAGATCATACAAAACGTTACAAAATGTGTAAAGACGTTGCACAAAAAATAATTATGAAGTGACTGCAATGCGCCTAGGAAACAATCTCAGAATGAGTCCCGCAAAATGACCTGCTGTAAGGGCTTATTTATTTACACGCGTCCAACGTATAGAAGTACCGCGTGGCCTCGAATTGCAGTAAAAAGTTCGCAGAAAAATTTAGAGAGCATAAAAAATCCTAACGAGGGCCAAAATTACCAGTCAATTAACTGAATGAAAGTCCAATGGTAGTGTCAGAGGCATAAAAAATTAGACACAGTCTGGCACTAATCCTGGAATAAAAATGATGTGGAGTAAATGATGTTTGCATAAAACTAAGGGTCAAAGCATATACACGCAACCTTAACAGGAGTCATCATCAGAAGAGCTACCATGTTCGCGTGAGCGTGATTCCCATTTTTCAAACTTAGCGCAAATTACATCAACCTTGGCAACAAGCTGATCAAGAGCAGGCTCAGATGAAGATACCGAAATGGAATCTAATTTTACATCTGATTTAAATGGAAAACCTAATAGAAAAGCTTGATCAGCTATCTCCAACATCTTTACTTCCTCAGAAAAATTTACAACGAACAATTAAATAAAAGCAGGCAAACGCCTTGTCCACAATTGCAAAAGAGTGAGTCTGTCAATTTCATTGCGCAAATCATCGATGGCCTCAACAACGGCACTCACTGCTTGCTCATCCATAATGACAGAAAGGACAGAATTTTTAATTGAACAAGAAATACTGCACAAACAGCAAAAAGGTTACTTAATAATACTGAACTGTATTGCTCAACACCCATGCACACACACGCATGAAGGCAACTTGTCAGCTATGGCTCACCAAGACCTTGGCAACAAGGAAAAAAAGGTACTGCGAGAACCTAAGCCAGCTTGGTGAGCTCAAATGCAGCATAAAGAGCACGACCACTCTGGTTAGCATACAATGAGCCCCCTCACAATGCATAAAGTCCTCGAAGCATAAACAAATATACTACGCCAAGAGGTCCAGCTAAAACCATAACCAAAGTTCCCATAATCTCATATGAGAAAAGAAAGGGTGTTGTAACGCCAAAGTCTCACACGAGTGAGCTAATACTTATTGCTAAGTATACGCAAAAGATCTCCTTGATCATTAAAAAAAAAATAAATATTCACTTTCGCTTTCAAAATATTCAAACTGAAAAAAAATTATACTGAGCAAAATAAATAATTACTTAACTCAACAATAATAGTCAAATCAAACATGAAAACTGAAAAGTATTAAAATTATATTAGTTTCCTCACAACGTATTCATAACAAGAAACTAAGTACTTAAGGAAGATCAAAATGTTGCGATACCAAGTCAAATGAAAATAAGGATTAAGAGCTAAATGCTCGAATCAAAATAAGGCTTGTTTTGAAACTGATACTAACGGTCTCGCATGACCTCATGTTACCTTAGGGTAAATAATAATACGCAAAGATGAACGGAAAACTTCTTGAAGCCGCTGCTCTGATGAAGATGTTGAGTGATGCGAGACGTCGTCGCGGATGCACCACCAACTGAAGTCGATGTCAGGTCGCTCGTCCTCGAGCGCGAAGAGTCAGCACTGCCTGGCAGCACACCACGTGCGGCCCAAAGAAAGATGGAAGGTTCTGGAAGGCTCGGGAGCACGAAGCCGTGCGGCCCGAGCGTTTGAAGGTCGTCGCAAAATTGAGCGCGGCAAGCCGCAACTCAATGACTCCAAATCCAGCAACAAAAATATGGCAGAATTAGCCGTGGCTCACGACGCCCAAGGCGAGCGAACTCAACCTTGAAAAGGTGACGGGGACTTTACCGATCACCAAGTGATGTTATGTATTTGCAGCTACGATCACGAGAGAGAGATAAACTCAATCCGTGAGTCGTCGGCAAAAGGGAGTTGTCCGCTCACGACAGTAACGTCGAGAGAGCGAGAACGAAAATTGCCGTACATTATAAAAAAAATATATAGGCAATTAGTATAAGAAAAAGGTTTTTCTTTTTTGCTCGAGTGTAGCTTCCGCAACTACCTCAGAGCGCGCCGAAAAATATGGCGCCGACTCAAAAATGTTCTCAAGTGAGAACGGGGGGTGAGAGTTGAGAAATATTAATAAAACTCTCACCTGAGTCGAGGAAATGTAGCTACGGCGAAGCGGGAAGCGAGAGACAAAGACGGCGCCGTCGAAGTTGAAGCGACGCCGGTTAGGCAGATTTGGCGGCCGACCACGTTTTCAACGAAGAAAAATGCCGCCTGACGAAGCGCTCGATACGTGAGCGTGAGGGCGAAAATGTCGGCTCCTCTCGACGTCGGGGTCACCAATTTATGGGAATGGGTGCAGGTCCAGGATGGAGAAGACTGCAATTAATTCCAAGCAATTTATTAGTGGTCGTTATGACAATCTCTCGCCTCTGTCGGAGGCTATGCCGCTAGGCCAGCTACAGCGGAACTGGTCGTTGTCGCGCCGACTGCCCGCTCGTTCGCCCGAGCTCTCTCGCTGCTGCGCCACGCATGCGCAGTCCGCAGTCGCTACACCGCTGATCGCAGTTCCCCACATGTTACTGCGCATGCGCCGTTAGTTAGAAATTTTTTATCCGTGATCCTGACAATACATATTATTCACATTTATTCACAATTTTCACGATACATATTCACATTTATGTTAATATGAATAAATAAATAAATAAATATATATAACATCAACAAATATTAGAAACTTAGCTATATATATATAGAAACGTACTCTACTATACTCATTTACTCATCAGTGTCCTCCGTGGTGTCCTCACAACATACTTTTGGAGGGGATATAGAAGAAAAGAAAAAAACATATCGCTCATGTGGCATGCGGTTCACGACGAAGATAATAAAATGAATACTTATAAGTCACATGGGTGTCCAAGAGATTTGATACTATAAGAGTTAGGCGCCTCAGCAAAATTTTTGGCCCGATCGCCAAAATATATCTGAAGTATATATGTTTTTTTTTTTATTTCTAAGGCTAATCTGGTGTCTGATGTATACGCTTTTATTAGCGTCTAATTATATTCATTTATTGTATGATGTCTTATATGATGTATACAAGGCGTACATATGTATTTACTGCATACTATAAACTTTAATAGGTACCAATGATATTGAGTATATTGACATTCTCAACTTCTGGCTTACATACAGATTCCATAGAAAAGAGTAAGTCTGTGTCCTGAAGTTGTGATGAGTAAGTAATACAAATTTAATCCTTATCCTTATATAAAAAAGTGATGGCCTTTAGAGTGAAGGCATTAACTCGTGATTTGTAGTGGGGTGTATGTAGATATAGAGTGATAGATGTATATATATAGATAGAGAGTAGCCCAGAGTAGCCGATGACATGATATTATAGGTTAGCATAGTCAGTTTCTTTGATGATGCTGTCATAAGTATTGACAATTTATTTTCAAAACTATAATTGTAGGTATGTGAATTTGATTGATGGTACGTGGATATTTTAGGCTACCTTTTAGTTTTGAACAGTTGTCGGATTGGATAATTCTGTTAGGTTAAGATGTCTGACTTGTAAATTTTATGTGTTATGTGATTTGATGAATAGTTTAGTATTGAAAATCTGGGAATATCTGGGAAAATCTGGGAAAATCTGGGAAAATCTGGGGATACGTGGAAAAAATTATTGAAGTATGGTTTTGAAACGCATACATGTAGATCGCGCGCAGCGCGTTTGATGTAGCTAGTATTATATATTTTCCAACATCATTATTTGAATACAAGTATATATCCCCATTATTTATGTCCATTTTATCTATTAGGAAATCCTTTACTCTTACTGAGAATTGATAGCAAAGATGGAGAAAGAGAAGAGACTTATTACCAATGCATTATTAAATTGGGATTTCCTGAGGTTAATAGCAACCACTAAGTCAGAACGATTTCCAAAGCAGGCTGAATCTTCTAAAAATGCAAGAAAGAAGGGCAATGAACTGTATGTGAGAAATGATCACACAGCTGAAACACATGAAGAGATTTTTAGACTTTACTCTAAAAGTATTGCCCTTGCGCCAAATAATTCAGAAGAGCTTGCAATGGGATTTGGAAATCGATCAGCTTTGTTGCTGCACCTTGAAAAGTATGAACATAGTATCAGAGATATTGATAGAGCTTTGAAAATCACAAAGTCTAAAACACTGAAGTTGAAATTATTGAGCCGTAGAACAGAATGTTTTGATCTACTCAACCCACCTGAGAATAAGATAGATCATTTTTTAAAGATTGTAAGTTTGATTAAATTATGATTCTCTATTGCAAGATAATATGATTCTTTGACAAACATTTCTAAACTTATTTCTAAACTTTTTTTTTCAAATTTAAAATTCAATCTGATAAGAATGAAAAACTTGAAGATGGAGAAGACAAAAAATATATTGATGCTATGCAAGCTGCTATAGACAAAATCCATCCTAATGAGCCAAGAGAAAATAGAGACATTTTATTAAAAGAATTGATTACAAAAGCAAAAGAGTATTCTTCAAAAGCAGTAGATGAAAGTCAACTTGATAATTTATTAAAATTGTCTTTGAATGAATCTTTGACAGAACCACCTGAAAATGATAAGACCAAGTTATTGAAAACCTTGGATAAAAAATCAAAAGAAAATCTACCAAGTTTATTTGCTGTGAGATACAATGAAAAATATGGCAGACACTTGGTTGCAACTAAACAAATTGAAGCAGGAGAGATTATACTTGCAGAAAAGCCATATGTGGCTTGTTTAAATATCACAAGACCATATATTTATTGTTGTCACTGTCTAACAGTAGCTTGGTCAGGAATACCTTGTCAACACTGTGGCTGGTTCATGTTTTGCTCTGAAAAGTGCAGAGTCGAAGCTTGGAAGCAATATCATGATATTGAATGTTCATACATCTCTCACCTTGCTCATTTTATAGCTCATTTCCATAATACCTCAGGTCAGGAAGTTTGCTTTGATGGACTCAGTATTCGTGCCTTAGTCAAAGGATTGAGAGAAGCAGGAAGTTTAGTTCAGTTCAAAACTGAAATACAATCTGTTGATAGATGTACAGGTTTGTAGTTCTACATTTACTTTTCTTGTGAGATTTTGAATTTAGCTTCAGAAAGTTACTAGGCATTTTTTACTAATAAATTTATGAACAATTACCGAGGACTATTTATGTTTAGATAATCGTACCAGAGGTTTTTCTAAGGATGGCAAATTCGAAAATGATAAATTTAGAAGTCTTTATAGTTTAACAAGCAATATTTCATCAGATGAACTGGAAGGACATGTTAGGTTTGCTGCCATGGCTTTAGTATGCTTGGCAAAGTACACTTCTTTTTTTGGAAAAGATTTCATTTTCTCAGGGCCAGAGAAATTAGCTTCTAATGCTGATGTAATTTACATTGGTGCTTTGATTTTGAAACTGTCTAAAATAAGTAACATCAATAGTCATTGTGTGAGTAATGATTTTTCTTTATCTCATATTTTATGTATAAAAATTGTAAAATGAAATATTTTTCTGATCAATCTGTTTTAGATCAATAATGTAAATGAAAAGTGTAAATACTCTAATGATCTTGTAGACTGTAGGAAAAATATGTGCTGTATCAAAGGTGTTTGTATTGTACCAATAGCCAGTCTAACAAACCACAATTGCAATCCTAATGCTAGAAGATGTTTTACTGAAGATCTCAAATTCATTCTGTATGCTATACAACCAATACAGAAAAACTCACAAGTAGGTGTATATTTAGTCAAAAAATCTCCAAAAAGTTAATTATAATTGCTATCTTTCATTTTAGATATGTGATAGTTATTTTTGTTCTTTTTTTGAATCACCCAATCCATACCGACAATCTATCTTGAAAGAAAACTTCAACTTTGATTGTGATTGCATAGCTTGTGGAAATAATTGGCCTTCTTGGCCAATCTTTGAAATGCCTTTTGAGGTAATGCAACCTATCTCAATTATTTAAATAAAAAGCAATAATTCTGATAAATACAGTTTTTTATCAATAGAATTTACATTTTTTATTTTGAATTACTTTATCTTTGATTTGCTTATTACAGATACTTCTTGAAACTGATATAAAATTGAATCCAAAAGAAATAGAAGTATACGAGAAATATAAAAAATTAATAGAGATTACTCAGAGTGAAGAAACTGAGCAATATGATTCAAAATTATTAAAAGGTTTATCAAAAGCTGTTGCACACTCAATGAAAAGTTTGGTCCAACCTTCTGTTATTACTTACAAGTTAATTGGTTCTTTGATGCAAGTCTTTGAAGAAATATATGGATTCAAATTACAAGCTTTTGATGGATGTACTATGTAAAAATTGAATTTGATTTTTCACCTAAATAATTATAATTATTAAAGTTTTGACACAGAATGTAGAGATATCTTTTTTTAAACTTACATATTCATGAAAAATAAGCTCCAAATGAGAAATATTAAATATTTGTGGAACTGATAAAAAATATGTAGAGGGAAATAATAAAATGTACTTAATTGAATTATTGTGTGACTTGCACTCATAGCCAAAATTCTAATATAGATTTCTCACTCGAGTAATTTACTGAGACCGAATTGAACAATTTTTGAAAAAGAGTCAAAATCTAACCAATAGCATACGAAAAAAGTTGTTCAATCAAATATGGCGATATATGCTGACCGAGATGTGCGCGTGAAAATACGCATATAACGTGCATTAAAATGTATTATTACAAATTTATAAAAACTACTAATGATTCACAATATGTTTTTTGAAAAAGATTACGAGTATAGATATATCTATTGAGTTGAAATAGTATATTCATTTTGATATTACTGGTTTGGTAACAGTTAGGTTAGAATCAAATGGTAAACTGAATGATAGCCCGGTTTATTTTCTGAAACTTCGATGATTCAAAAATGCGTATCCACATTTACAAAAGTAGGAGAAAAAATAATCACACGGCTAAGATATAATTGTGACAAGCATTGTATCCCAAGTAGATATTATTCATACGAAACTTTGAATAAAGATCATTGGAGTATTTTATTTTTTGGCACAGATGAATTTGCACTTTCGAGTTTGCAAGCGCTGCATGATAGTTGGTGAGTATTTGATTTCTGTTGATTTGCCATCTAACAATGCCTCACTTAATCGTTAATACACTATTAACTTCATTTAATATCATCATGATTCTTATTCATCAAATTTCATTAGTAGAGAAAAAAAGCTACGACGATTGGAAATAGTGACCGCTTACAAGGGAGAAGAGAATGATGTAATAAAATATGCCAAAGACCATGATATCTTCATTCATAATTGGCCACCACAAATCCAGAAGAATGAATTTGAGATTGGGGTTGTTGTTTCATTTGGACACATGATACCTTCAAGAATCATTGAATTATTTCCGCTGTGAGGTTTTGTGATTTTATATCAATAACATCAGGCAGATGCCAAAATAAAATTGATAATTGAGTTTTGTTTAGAACAATATAGCTCAACACACTCTTACTTTTCACACAGGGGAATGATCAATGTTCATGGTAGTTTATTACCAAGGTGGCGAGGTGCGGCTCCAATATGTCATGCTCTCATGAATGGAGATACTCAAACAGGTGTCTCTATCATGAAAATAATGCCAAAAAGGTATTTTTAATAACAGACAAAACTTTGATTTTTTGAATGTTTTTTGTCTTATTAATTTTAACATTTTTCTATCAACAGATTTGATATTGGATCTATAATTGCCCGAAGAGCAATTGAAATTCAGCCTGAAGATACTTATATTGAATTATATAGTAAATTAGCAGAATTGGGTTCGGGATTATTGATGGAAGTTATTAGTGAGCTGCCTGATGTTCTGAATTCTGCAAAAGCACAAACTGAAGATGGAGTGACTTACGGTAAAAACAGTACTAGTCATTTTTCAAATTGTTTTTTATCCTATAGAGGTGAGATGGCATCTTGATCACTTTCGAAACTTTTTAGCACCAAAAATAACTAAAGAAATGTCTTATATCAAGTGGAACAAAATGACTGCTAAAGATGTATATAATTTACAAAGAGCCTTAAATGGAATACAACCACTGAGGTCTCATTTTGGCAATGAAACAATCAAGCTGGAAAATGTTAAAGAGGTTCCTGTAGATACCGAAATCAATTGTCCTCAAAGAAAAGTACCAGGTAATACTTCAAAATTTATTACTTCATCAAATTAAACTACAATAAATATTTCTCAAAGGTTGAAATATTTCAGGATTGGTTGTGTTTGACAAAAGAAAAAAACAGCTTTACATTGCCTGTCAAGGTAATAGTTGGATCACAGTGGGGACTATAATTATTCCTAATCGACGACCTCAGTCGCCTGCTGATTTTGGTTCTGGATTCATTCAGAATCGAAAAGAGAAATCTTGTTTGTTCTACTAGAAATTAACATAAATAAACATTTTTATAAATAGGAAAACATTTGAAAAAAATTGATTGATTTTTTAATCAAATTTATTTCAGAAATAATATATAAAATTTATTTCACATTTTTACTAAAGTAATCGATTTATTTGCTGCCATCAATATCATTATTTCTTTAATTTGTTGATAATACATTTAATCCATCAAAAACGAGCTTGCAACATAGTTACAAGCAGATATACAATTTTTTTATTTCTCGATAGCCTAAAATCTATAGAATTGAGAGAGTCTATTGAATAGATTAAAATAATGTCTTGTAATTATCAAGCTAGTAAATTAAGTTTTATCAATTGTAAAATTGAGTAACCATGATCTAAAACAAAATAACATTTAGTCTGAAAAGTTAAACTGTTTCATTTGAAATTCAGAAATTTTTAAAATAATCATTATTGAAATAGATCGACCTATGAAAATAATCATTGTTGAAATAGGCCGACCCACCATATTCCAAGCTATGGATCAAACATAACTTTTCGGGAACGTAAATTAGGAAGCTACTAGTTTTCAATAGTAAGTTACTAATTTCAAATAAAAATGTAATGTTGAGAATATCGACTCTCTCAAAAAATGTTTTAATATAAAAAATTACATTTCAAAGCTCAATGTAAGAATCTTCAAGAAAAATGATTACCGAGGGAGAAAGTGAAGTTTTGTGACAATCACCCAGCAAGGTTACAATTTATTTTAAATATCTATCGTCGAATACAATACTATCGGGAAATGAAGCTGTATTACGTTTTTATTTAAAATCCAAATTCATGATTAATTCCATTTTTCTAATTTATTGTCTCTCTCGAAAGTTATGAAACTTTAATTAATTATTAGATATAACTAGAAAGGAAATATACTTTTACCCAATCATCATTTGCATTATCAATTGAGTCCGCGATAGCAAAGAAAATATTCCATTATACATAATTACAACGTCGCAGCCAGTTAAGATTTTAGAGATAGAGATAGATAGAGAGAGAGAGAGAACAATTGAAAATATTCTAAGCGATTTTCTCAATTCATACATGATTTGTATACTTCACGTACCTCACAGTCACTTCATTTTTTTCTCATTAATGTACAAAATTATACAGTTCTGTTAGTGTGCTTAGTGTACTTCAGTTCAACTGGTGCTAGTTTTCTGCTTCAGAAGCCTGAAAATAGAAATCACATTTGTCAGATTGATCAATAAATAACTTGAACAGATTAAATTTCTGATATGGAGATATTATTTTTGATGGATATATATGAGGTAACAGATGCTTGAGCTATAGAAAAAAAATTATCAAAGAGAATAAATTACTCAAGAGAAGACAAAATAAATCGTGTAATACAATGATATTCTGTAAAAAGAATCAGCGTTGATTATACTCACGCTAGGATCGCAGTCTGCACAATGCCAAGAGTAACCTCGCCGTTTTGGAGATTTCTTTACTGGTGGATCAAGACATGTAAAGTGATAGCACTTTTTACATTCATCGCACCTGAAACAAAAATAAATCGGTACTGATTTTAAACTACAATATGAAGATCCCATCACACAGTTTGATTTCAATAAATTGATCAAAGTTAATGAGTTAAGAATTCCAACGGCATCTCACGTTGTTGGTAAAACTAAATAAATAAGAGTAAACATAGATTATTTCAATGATTTTACACTTCTTAATGTTCCTTCGCGATCAAGCCAAGTGATCATAGAATAAGTAATCCAGACTCACATGACAAGGTTCTGGCTGGTGCCCAGAGTGCTGCATACGATGCACTGGGAGACGAGGTCTGCGTCCTTCGACTTCCTATTGGCGGAGAGGCGGTTTGCGCCGGCCATCGTGGATGTGGGCGTCGTCGCGTTCAAACCGGGGCTGTTGATCAGCAGCTGGTGGGGTGTGGGAGGTGGCGGTGGCAGTGGCTGCAGCTTCGGTGGACTCGCCATCTCCGTACTCGTGGACGACGCAACGAACATCTGCGTGCTAGTGGACGACGCGACGAATAGTTGCGGATTTGAAGCCGAAGCCACCTCTCCCTCCGGCATCGGGATAGGCTTAATCTGAGATTCACGATGAACGACATTAGTTGTTCTTATGGTATATTCAGGCATTTCATCGATAAATTGCTTACTTTTATAGTGATACGTCGATGGACCTCAGGCGGACCATTCTCGGGATTCTCCACGTCCAGACTCTTTCGTTTATGCTTTCGTTTACGCTGCTTCACTCCGGTTATCGGATCTGGAGTGTATCTTTTGTGCTTTTCTCTAAAAATCGTAAATTGATGCTTATCGGTTACATGAAAATTATTATTAACGTGGATACTGTGGTTGATGAAATCGTACGTCACACCGAATGGAAGATTTATTAGATCGAAAAATTTTACCTCCTCCTTTTTTTCCCACTTCGACCCGAACTATGTTGAACTACACCATCCAGAGGAGCCATCCTATACTCGGGGGATCCTTCTCTGATTGGCATGGTAGAATCATTAACTGCGTGATGGTGGTTGTAATTGACTTCATCTAGTATCATAAGCTCAGGCTCTATTGGCTGTGGTCCCATTGGTTTAATCGTTAACTACGACATTTAAAAAATGTATCAAAACATCAGCTGACAATATATTATGAAGTTAAATTCAAAGTTCTCAGATTCATAAATGAGCTTGTCTTTAATATTTTCCGGCGAATTTTCATTATAATAATTCAATTCAATCAGCGTTCGAATTTCATATCGAGCGCGACGGCAAGCGAGCAATGAGAATAAAATATTTTTATGCAGTATTTCTCTTCGAATTTTTCAACCGTGGTAGAATTTTAACGTATAAACGTAAAGAAGAGATCGAATCAATTATCGTAGATCCCAAGATGCTCACCTTCGGCGTGGGAGGGAGGAAATTGAGAGGCACGACGTCGTTGCCGTTATTTACAGGCTGGATTGTTTCAGCAGCAACAATCGGGTGCGGCTCAATAGGAATAGGAGGCACCGGAGGAAGGGACTGTCTTTTCTTGGGAATGGAGGGCGGCTTGTGCACCTGGGCCTCTTCGATTATCTGATGCAGTTGGTACGCCTCTTCCTTGCAGTGCCTCAGCTTGCGGGGCGCTGACGTGTCTACTTGCTCCGGCTCCGAGCCCGACGTCTCCTTGTCGCACTCCGAGCATTGCCTGAAAAGAAGGACGAGGTCGATTATCAGTCAGAGTTTGAATAAATGCGGGTTTTCAGTGTCGATGAAGTCTGACATTTGCTAGATCAATTATCCTTTTTGTTTCATAACATTTCCAATTTTTGGTTTTGCGTGACGTGACTTTCAATCTGAGCTAATTAATTGTATCATTGACGAACAACGTACAACTCCGCTACGTGGAGAGAAAATAAGAAATTATAATTTTGTCGGAAGCTAGGATACCTTGTATACTACGGGTGCATAAACAAAATCTTATTTCCATTCGTATTTTCGGGGGATCGCTTTGTAACAAAATATCGGTGTTTAGCCTGCTATAAATTAATGTTTGTGTATTTTGCGTTTTCCGTTTGTTCGATAACCATTGAGTAACCCATTTTCTAACGAAAGGAACAAGGAAAGGTTGATCGACAGTCGAATAACTATTCTTACTTGCCACACTGGAGTTTGAATCTATCCTACGCCTATACGTGATTCTACAGTAGTCTGGCGAATCGGAATTAATTCTCTTTGTGGCGTTATTTTTACCACTCCATTATATTATATCACTCTAACGCAGGAAAAGATAAGAAACGATGTTATATATGCGAGACCTTCATGTTGAGATCGTCAGTTCACACAAGATAGAGTAATTAGGCTCGAGTTCTGGCCATTTGAAATCAAACTATTATCATGATCCGTTAGTAATGTAATAAAATTAATACACGAGAAAAAAGATGAAAAATAAAAAACAGGAACTTCTGGAAGAACAAATGTATCAATCGTACATCTTCGATCGTTAAATGCGTATATGCATTATATGAGTATCTAATATTTAATAATTATTCATGAAAAATCATCAATATTCATTGTGAATCAGTTTATTTTCTTGCGAAGATCATTCAATATATTCTATATATGACCCGCACACGTTTCGTTGATTCCTAACTACTCAAACATCCGTTGCATTAAGCGTGTTCAATCCAAACTCAAGTTTAAATGTCCGCCAATAACATTCGACGTTTTTCCGTGAATCGTGTTACTGTTGCTACTGGCAGCTGCGGTGCAGGCCGGCAACGAACTTATCGTAGGCTCACATACACCCAATGATTATATGCTAGAGAACGAGCTCGTGAAGAAGGAATAGGGCTCTGTAGCCAAGAAGACGAGGACTTTTAAGGACAATGGACGCGATACAATGACCATGGTAAAGATGCTCGGCCGGAACGTCAAAAGTAGCGGCATAGTCACGAGTTATCGAGTTATAAAGTCGTAGGAAGTAGTGTCTCAGTTTCATTTTAATTCATTTCCTAGATTATTCTTTTTCAAAAACCTAATGATATTGGAAGATAGATTGGACATAATGATATTGTCGAATGTCGGGATTGAAGAAAATTTAAATCGAATCAAAATTGAATTCAATACTATGGTCAAGCTCATTCATATTGACCACTGTAAAGTTTAGTAAAAATATTCAAAAACATAAGTTGAAGTTAGACAAACAATTCAGGAATTGCGTTAGCTCCTACCTGACTAGAAAATATAAACGTGTTGAGAACTAACAGTGCTATCTAACTCTCTCATTTTCCATTCCTCATGTTTTATGTCAAGTGCATTGAAGTATGCGATCTGTGATTTAACTCACCATCCCATAAGCTTCGTTTTCTTCGGCATACGCGTAAGGGGCGGCGTGAGGCAGGATAAGTGATAGTGTAGGTGGCACGTGTCACACTTGGCGAGCAGATGCTGGCTCGTTGACCTCCTGCAGATACCACACTGATGCCTCAATTGAGGTATTAGAGGCTCCGCTTTATGGTTCTCCTCGGGTAGTGAGTTGCCCGAGTACCGTGAGTGATCCGCCTTGCCTATTATTCGCGGCGTGCTCACAGGTAACTTCATTGGCGAGGCGAATTCTGGGTAAAAAGGTAATTTGTATTGACGTATTTGACAAGGATGTAAAGACAAGGTGTTTCTAAATCCTTTGCTATAAATTTCATCATAAAATCTGACAGTATTCGTGCCGTTGAGAATATTTTGCAAATTCATCATTCGAAGTACTTTATAATCGGAGAAATTTTAATAACTTTCATAATATTTTATGACTATTTTAGAATATTTTCTAAGAGATACTTCAAGTTAATGCAAAAAAAACTCTTAGCAAAGGAAAAGAGTAAGCTCCTCACCTGGGTTTAATTGTACTGGAGGCCTAGAGAGTTCATCTAAACCGGGCAGGTACTTATTATAGTTTAGCGCCTTGAGTACCCTGTGATACATCTCGATCCTGAGCACATTCTCGTCTTTGAGGTGAGCCTGCTCCTCGTTCAGTTTCATCGCCTCATCGTATTTTTTGTCGAGTTCTTGTTGTTCGCCGATTAGCTTTGTATTCTCCTCAAGCAGTTCGCTAAGCCTCGTCTTCATCGAAACTAAGCGCTCCTTGCGGTCCAGGTAGTAACTGACGAACTCTACACTGAACGCCGGCGATATGTGCCACTTTTTATGCATATCCACGAGCGAGGCTATCTGCTCCTCCTGAGTTTCTAAGGCTATTGTGTCTATCCCCATTAGCTCAGCTTTGCGCATCAGACTCCGGACGGCTGACGCTGACGTAGTTAATAACCGAGGCATCTTCTGTGTGGGAACTGAAATTTTGAAAATTCATTTAGAATTAAGTTTTCAAGTTGTCAGTTGATATAAAACTATATAGAAATTGAACCAGACAAAAATTGAAGATAATATTGTACAATTCGGATTATCACGGTTTTCAATAAACGCGAATACTATGGAGTAAAAATTTACGAGATTTGGATTTTTATTCAAAATGTAATATTCAAAATATTCTTCTTTGACATATATTTTTAATTCACGTGCCTGAACGACTCGAAAACAGTATCCAAATTTAATGTATTCATGAAATACATTCGTGAAATATGTTAAAATAACTCTAAAGAATATCGGTGATTGTTTACCCCAAGGCGGAGGCTTCGTTGCTTTGTGTGCCAAATATTTTTGCCGATGCTTGGCGAGT
Organism: Aphelinus atriplicis; assembly: GCA_020882685.1. NCBI lineage: Eukaryota > Metazoa > Arthropoda > Insecta > Hymenoptera > Aphelinidae > Aphelinus > Aphelinus atriplicis. The sequence goes on from CM037073.1 coordinate 16,053,035, forward strand.
TTTCTCTGGATACGTTTGAATTCTTCGGTTGCTCTGTACTCGGCTTTCTTCAGCAGCTGAAAGCGATACGATGCCCGCAGCTGCAGCGTCAGCCAGTTGCGCTTGCGCTTACGTACGAGGGTCTTATCCGAGTGCAATTTACAGTGTGCGTAGAACGGATCGGCCTGGTCGACTTCTTCGCTGTGCGCCTCCGACAACATACCTTCTCTTTGAGCGCTGTAATTTTGATTAATTAGATACACAAAGAAATGTTTTCTAAAGCAAAAATTATCCATGAGTCAAATTAATTGCTATCAATCATGAATCTAGATAACAGTAAGGCTGATAAGATTGAAAAATATATGGAATTTGAAAAAATACATGTGTCGATGATACGGAATCTATCGCTGAAATTGTTTTGAGATGTATTTAGTTACACGATTATTAATTATTTTTTAAACATACCAGGTGACGTGAAAGTATGTGTGACACATTCCAGCATCGCACTCTATACAAACGCCAGTTCGAGCATATCTTACATCTTCGCATAAAGTACATGCTTTTGCTCCCCATTTATTGTACGGCATTTCGAAAAGTGTTACACTTGTTAATCGATCCACCTGGAAAACATCAAGTTCAGTTCAGCAAAGTAATATTAATATTAAGACTATAGTCAAGCATAATTATTATAAAAAAATGTACAAAATCAAAAAGTTTGAAAATCACAAAAAAAACTCTGATAAATGAGATAAAATTTTGTGAACTCACTTCTCCAAATGCAACGCCAGGTACATAAAGAGCGCAAACTAAATGAACCCATTTCCCGGTGTCTGTTTCTTTAAAAATACCACCTTTGTTAGGACAAAGTTCACAGCAAGGATCTTCGACTCCTGCACTGCAAGCTTCACAAAACCAAGGCGCAGACTGTGACAGTGAATCTGTACTAGAAAAACTTTCTACATCTGATACACCATAACAACCTAAGGAAAATTATTACATTAAATCAATTAAATCATAAGGATAATTTAATCTAATATATTCATTTCTTTTACCTTCATGAACTGTGACTCCGCATCCATCACACTCAACAATTTCATTAACATCATCACTTCGATCTCCTAAACAGCCACAACATATTAGCATTTTTGATAACTTATCTTCTAAAGGTTCTCCCAAATCAGCCTGCTGTTGAGCTTTCTTTATCAAATCTCCAACACTTGCTGCTTCTCCATTCTTTTTACCAAGCAGCGGATCATTCTTTACCGAGTCGTCTGATTCACTACTATCATCATCATCCTCATCATTGGAATCTTGATCTGTGGAAATATATTGTTTTTAACTTCATATGTTTCATGTACTATTCAAAGATAAATAATATTTTATACAAAAAGTGCCAGTTAGTAGAATTAGATCGCTCTTGATTCATTTTATATAGTTCAAATCAATTTACCTTTCCCCTCGTCGTTAGAGTCTACTGAGTCATCATCAGATTCACCACAGTGATCTTCTATTCGAAAATCACTGTCATCTGAACTTTCTCCCAAATCAAAGTCCAGCAATGATGTTTGATGCTCCACTGGCTTGACCCTTCTCTTTTTGGGATCCCTCTCAACTGAAAAAATAAATTTCATCTCTTAGCTGAATCAAGATACTAGTATTGTCAGTATGTAATGAAAACACACAGATGAGTCATTGGTAATTTCAATAATATTTGATTTAAAATCAAAGCTTGTTTGCAACGTAACAAGTTATAGAAGTTACAAGATATTCTTTAAAAAGATTAAAATGAATTCAATTATTGTTTCAAAGTGCATTTGTGTTCACATGCAATAAAATATCTATTAGCAAACAATGAACTGAAAAATGAATCTAGAATGGGAAGGAGACAGAGCTACAGTCATATTATTCCAAATAGAATTTCAATTTGCATAACTATATGCAAATTTGAATAAGAGTAAAATATTTGTTTAAGTGGATGTAAAAGTTAAAATTTTTGGAGTGTTATGAAGCAGAAGATAATTTTCAATCATTTGAAGAGAAGTTGTTATTAACTGATTAAACTAAAAATAGCCTACTGAGTATATATTTTCAACTAGTATCAAGAAATCCAAACAGGTAGTTATGATGCCAGAATGATTTGGAATTTTCCTCTAGAATTTTTGTGATTGTTCAAAAGCGAGAACTCTTACGAAAAACGACAAAACACATATTAAAATATCTATATAGGATCCACTGGTTTTACAGGCAGCAGAGCCAGGGGGGTCGGAAGAGCACGGCCCAATATATTCGTGCATATAGGATAATATAATAGGGAAAGCAGAAGATTCGCCGGTGCGAAAATTCAAATGGCCGAGTAGGAGGAGGAGGAGGTGGAGGAGGAGGTGTGGGACAGGCGTGGAGCCAGGCGAGCTACTACAGGAGTTGTAGAGCTGCTCTCCACACCCAGAATCGCGCGCGGTAGGGGCGAAAGCCGACTCACTCATGGTCTTGTAGAGGAATCCCACGTCGTCGTCGTGCGACATGATGGTGCGGGGGCTGGCCGGCTGGTGAGCGGTTGGGCGTCGCGGGTGGCGCGAGCAGCCGGCTCCTAGGGCCAACGGGGCATGGGACGACGCGGGCTGCTGCCAGCTAGCACGCGCTGGACGCCGAGGACGCGCTCCTGTCTGCTCGCTATATTAGCGGCGGCTATAGTCAGCTCTCCACTCCTCCGCTCTCTCTTTCTCTCTCTCTCTCTCTCTCTCTCTCTCTCTTGCGTGCTGTGAGCCTACTGGGCTCTGCCAACTGCTTGCCAGCCACCCGGCGGCAACTATATAGAGACACTCCACCAGGGGACGCGCGACCGCCCGTCACACACTCTAACGTGGCCGACCGGCCGCGACGGCGATATTTTGCTCTAACCGCAGAAACTCTGACCCGCGAGCTGCTGCAATGATGCGAGCTGTCGCCATTCGAGATTTATCGACGGGGCACGCACGGCGCGCGCGACCTTTTGACTTTCGGATATATGTTTATACGCATGCATGGATGGATCATTCTCGTTGAAACGGCATTTTTTGCCAGACGAAATTCCATCATATTGGATTATTTTCGACCCGTTTGTTTTGCTATTTTAGTATAACGGAACGAGCTGAAACTCCTTGTGCCTCTTGGACCTTCGTGATACTAGAAAACGTATACTTACGTATAGTATTGTTCTCGTCACATTGAATGTCAGTGCAGCTGGTTTAACTGAGTTATTAATCTCTCAAAAGTTGGAGTATTGTATGAGAACACTGTGGTTTCCATACTCTATAAAAAAAAAGGAAATCTATATTTGAAAAACATATAATTTCTATACTGACTTTGAACGTTTGTAACTCTGTTAATTTAAAAAATTCACTCACGAGAATAATCATGAGGGCACAATTCACGTATTTTCCCTGCGGTCTTATTTACGAAAACATGCTTCTGTGATGAGATAAATTTAAGAAATTAAAAGGAATGTCTGTTTTCAGGGATTTTTCTTGTTTCGCTCAGATGGCCTGCGACTGTGTATCTTTAGAATATTTTTTTGTGACAGAACTACTCAAAACAAGTATTTACTAGCCATTTTTACTTTTATTAAACTTCTTTATCCTGCCAGTCTTGAATAAATTGCATTTTACATCTGTTCTTCGATTGTTTGTTTGCGCGCGCGTTAGTCAGTCAAATTGTATATATTCTCACTGAATTGTTATTGCGAATTAAACGCTCACGCTCACTGAGATTTTCTATACAGTAAAGCCATCCACAAATATCTGCCCGCAAAAAGGATACATGGCGCACATCCCACAATTTTCCGACGTAAAAAAATACATGGAATGAAAGCTTAGAATGAGTAGGTAGTTGACAAAAAGCCTTTTCTACCGTTCGATTGCGGTTTAAACTCTTTTCTCGTTAATATTCACGGGAGAATAATTCCGAAATGCGTCTTTCTTCGCGGACAGATTGCCATATGTGTCTTTCTTTGTAAGACCCATCGATATACGATTCGATTCAATAATAATTTTGAATCTGCAATAACGTTGTTGGGAAAAATTTTCGGTACAAGTTATTGAATGAATGTGCATCCGTTTTCGACGGTGAAAGTTATTCTCATCATCATAATCATATTATTATTGTTATTATTATTATCATCATCATCATCATTATCAATGTTTATTTTTACTTCGATTACTAATTGAGTATTTTTGGATGTATTTATAAGCATGGGGCCATATAACGCGCATCAATATGCGCACGTAGGTCGATATGGTTGCAGAATGCAGGCGTTGATTTGGCGGAAGATCCTTGCTCGTGTTTTTGATTCTGGCTAAGAATTTGTTTTGAAGTATAACTTTTCTTCTACTTTTCTTTCACTTGTAGTCTAGATAAAATCCGCCGATTCAGTCGCGGGAGATTAAAAGTACGGCAATCGCTGGAGTGTATTGAAATAAAATGAGTGGAGAAGTTTATATTGTTTATATTGTTCTTGGAAGGCATTATCTCTCACAATAGCTTTTAATGTTGGATATTGATTTTTTCGAGAGGAATTAATGGTCTTAAATTCATTCCTGCAGGAATGTGAGCCTTCGTAAGCGGCGACGACCACGTTGGACTTTTTATTTCATATGCCGTAAAAGAATTTTCAGTGCTTCACTATCATTATTACTCACCATATATAGAATTGCTTCAAGTATAAGCAATTTAACAGAGGAATTTTTCAAAATGCATATTGATCACAATTGGATGAAATCTGTAAGACCGATGAGTAAAATGCTCAGGACATGAGAAAATGAGATAGAGATATCGAAGATCAGAATTTCCAAAATACACAGTAAAAACGATTACAGAAAAGTGTTGCAGTACTGAAAATCAATTTTACTTAAAATAAGTTCAAAAAATCCGAATTTCCTTAGTTTCAGACTGAAACTTTCAGTAACTATTACCTAAATTAATATTTTTTTTGAATTCAGTATATAAATTTACTGAAATTGAGTTTTGTGATTCCTAAAATCGATTCTGAACTGAATTGACAGGTTCTTGCATAAAGATCAGTGTTTGACTAGTATTTTTGTGAGCATTCGGATCAAAACTAGACAAATTCACGAGTTGCTCCGAATTCTGAGAACCTGATTAAAACAATAGAGAAAATAAAATAAAAAAAAATACACAAAAAATAAAAAGAAATAAACAATAGATTAGAAAATTACATTTTTATTTATCTTGTACAAGGGTTATCGCCCGCATATTTTTGAGATTGAGACACAAATGAGAGAATAATCTAAATACAGAAATGAAAATGATTAATTCAAATACTTCATCGTGCCGAAATTCAGTACCAAAAGTACTTAATCTAAGTACAATATAAGAATTTTGATTCAAGTACATTTTGCTTTCTTAAAGAGAAAGCTTTGTAATGGGGCAAAAATCGACCCACCGAATCAGACCTCGGGACCTCGATTTTCGTGATCTACGGGTCGAAAAACATGGAAATCCAAAAGTGTCTGTATGTATGTATGTGTGTGTGTGTGTGTGTGTGTGTGTGTGTATGTGTGTGTGTGTGTGCGTCCCGTTTTTTTTCGTCCACGATAACTCTCGAAGGAATGGTCCGATCGTCCTGAAATTTTGCACACAGGTTAATCGCGGCAAAATCTCGGGCGAGTTCAATTTTCAGCGAAATCCGTTGTTTATTTCCTTAGCAACCGTTGTTAAGGTGTCTATTTTTTCGTTTCTTTCGTCCACGATAACTCCCGAAGGAATGATCCGATCGTCTTGAAATTTTGCACACCGGTTAGTTGTGACAAGATCTAGTCCGAGTTAAATTTTCAGCAAAATCCGTTGGTTATTTCCCTAGCAACCGTTCCTAACGTGTTTTCTCACAAATCCTTATGAGTGCTCATTGGGACAAGCCGGAAAATCAGTTTTAAGTCACACTCGATGGCCAAGGACACTGAATTGTTGTATTTGCTCCATAGCAACGGTTGTTTACCTCCCTAGCAACAGTTACGAAGGTTGGAAATCATTAATTTATGACCCATTTCCATCATTTTCGACGGCAAAGGACACAAAATCTTCCCAATTAGCTCCTTAGCAACCGTTGTTTACCGCCCTAGCAACCGTTGCTAAGGGAACGAAAAATTCATGTAAGTTTCGTTTCCAGTATTTTCAACGTGCTATAGATAAAATTGGGAAAATTTGGTGTCTTTTGCCGTCGAAAATGATCAAAATAGATTTTGAATTGATCATTTCCAACCTCAGCCGCCGAAAATGATCAAAATGAGTCTTCAAGTTTGCTAAATACAGACTTAAGGGCAGGATGGATCGATTTTAACCACCATTAAACCGTATGACAGTCACAAGATGAATTGATCGAAAAATTAAGCAGGTCCAAATGTCTCGCATCGTGTATAACCTAGAACCGTTTGCTTTGTTGCATTTGATCAAATAATAAGAGAGCCCGGGCAGACATCAACAGTCGCGACAAAGTTTGGTCAATTGAAAAAGAACGACACTTTACACAGTCACGAAGATACGAATTGAACTGATTAAATAATATTTTTGTAATTTTTGAAAAATAAATGATAGTATCTACGCTAGTGGAATGGTGAAAATACAGGTTTGGGATGCGTTTGTGGGTGATGTTGAAGCCTCTTTGAGAAAGCATACTGCTAAGGCACTTGGCAGCGGTTTTTTATATTGAAATTCGTTCCGTCCCATTTTAAGAAAGATTTTTTACTCAAATCAAGAAATCGTGTTTGCTGATAGCTAGAATGATATTACGAAAATAAGATAAAACATAAAATTGTCATTATTGCTGCCATATAAATTGACGATCAAGTTCCAACCAGCTACTGGGAATGTATGTACGAACTTCGAATATTGTAAGATACAGTTTTTGTATTAACATACTTTTAATAGTCACAAATACCGACATTATACTTTATGTGTGAATTATTATGCAAGTATTTCAATATATATTCTGTACGTATTGAAACTGCATTCCAAATTACTAATGGGAAAGATATGCAGTTCAACTACTGGAAAAAATTGATTAAAAACTATTTTGCCAGATAAGAGAGAGATCGAAACGCTCAGGAAGAAAAAATCATTTTATTCACTACTTGTGACTCGATTACTCATTTTACTATTGAGAAATTTGAAACTGTGGATTAAGAGTAATTTTTGTACATAATTCGTGAATACAAAATTTACGTAGACATCTACATCGATATTTTCTAAAAGGCAGTGCGTTGAAATTATTTAATAACTTATTATATTGAAATTGATCTGCAAAAATACTCGAAAATACTTCGAAATTGAATGAAAAATATATGAAAAATCTGTTTTTGGCTGAGTAAGTTTCGACATTTCATTTCAAACACGTTACATGGTCCTCGTTCGTGGATTTGCCCATATCTGTATTCATAAAGCCTTGAATAAGAAAGCATACAGCTAATTCACTGGGCAATGGCCCCCTATTGCAGTCTCTTCGAGGTATTATTTTATATTATTCTTCGGCCTGATCCTTCTCATACTTTGTGAGAATTCATTTAACTCATTCGGTAGGCTTCACGTATCCTGCCAATATTTATCTGTGCATTTTTATTATTGCATTTTTTTATTGTTATGGAGTACAAAAACTGTATTCTTCAATCACCAGTTTGGTCACCTTCTTCAGTAAGTACTTTGTTCTGAAATACTCTAATTCCCTCTCTGCTTTATTAGCGCTTATGTATCAAAGGCATTCCTTTGCTTTCAGAAGTCAACGTTTAAAATAAATAAACTTCAAGAAAATTAATAATTGAGACAGATGATTGTCGTGGAGAATGCATAATATTGATTATAATCGTATAAGCCGCTACCTAGACACTACAGTCAAGAGAAATGTTTACATACCTTGAAACTAATATTTATAATTTCCTTCAATTATACTAATTAATAATCATCATCGCGAGGCACTATAATTATAACTTAACGTAATATATGCTCACGCATTTCCACTTTTCTTCCAATTAATTTGATTGATTATTGATTTTGAGTGAAGGTCTCTCTCGAATACAGTTTTTTAACTATTTAGACACTTATATATTCAGATGCACTACACGGGATCTGCACTCAAACGTTTCAAAATTGTATTTCAATCATTGAATTTACATTCATACAACAATTATAAGTTTGTTCAGCACTTTGCCCTGGCCCTGGCCTACTCTTTCTTCGAAAAACAATATGTCTTGATTCTGGTGCAATACTTATATTTTATTCACATCTCATGGTTAGTTCTGAATAAACCAAGTAACGAGTTACCTGGCTTCACTTCTCATGTAAAGAATAGTCAATCAAAAATTACGAGAATGTGAAGATTTCAAAGATATTCTTATTGGCGTTCGACATCAGCTGAACAATTCACGTCGATGAAGCTCTATTTATCATTGATACTAGGGTTCTACATTCATTTGGGAATGAGTCATAATTTATTGACACCCATAAGTGAATCTTCAGAATGCAACAACCTGTCGACTGGATTTGAGGTAACAAATGAATAATTATTTCCCTTTATTCAATATTGTGTATAGTAAATTATTATAAGTATATACATATGCGTAGAATTAAAATTTCATCAAGGCAATGCTTCTATTTCTGTAAAATTCTAATTTATTTTAAAGCAAGCTATGATCAATCAATATTCTTCTGATGGAAGAACAACTCTTTTGGTTGTTGAAAATCTAACCATCCCGAAAAATCATCAACGTTGTCAAGTATTTTCTAAGCCTATTTGCCTCTTTGCAATTATGAAAACGGTTGATGTAAATTATGGTGAAATGAAGCAAGTGCGATATCGATCGACTTCGGAAAATGCCTTAGTCAAAAGCTGGCCTGTGAGAAAAATCATTATCAATGAATACAATATTAAATACCTCAAACTAGTTTTATATGAACTGAAGAATACTGTTTGGTGGAATAACAACGCATTCTTTTTGGTGAAAAATACTCTCACTCTTAACAGTTGCACCTCTGCTATCTCACTTTTGGAAATCCTGTGGGAGTTCAAAATTCTTTCAGCTATCTTCCTATGTCGTGATGTGAGCTTTGAAGTAAGTGTCTACACTCTAAATCCATATTCCGATGTTGCTCCAAAATTTTGGAAAAAGAACGGCAGTTACAAAGAAGCTAACGGCTATCCTGCAACAATTTTCAAGAATGCTTACCGAATTCCCTCAGGCACAAGTAGATCACTATTTCAAGTTTGTATCATTCTGAACGATCCAAAGGTATTATTGATATTTATCTAATCACAGGTTCACAATTGGTATTCGAAGACTTGTGGTTTGATAAGACTCAAAATTTGAAGAATTATCCAATAAGAATTGCAAGTCAGGCTTACTTTGGAAATCCTTATAAGAATAAAAACAATAAACATGTCTTAACATCTCAACAAGAACTTGTGGAATTGATTTTTCAATGTCTCAGAACCAACAATACATTATTTCCATACAAGTCAAGTGGATATGGTAAAATTAATAGTCAAGGCTTCGCCAGTGGAATAGTTGCTGATGTTCTCGAAGGAAAGTACGACATTGACAACGTTCCCAATTATTCACGAGGCTTATGGAGAAACGAATTGAATACCTTTCACGAGGATGGTTTGTGTATCATAGCACGTAAAATGAGATTGCCAATATTGAAACAATTGTCGCATGTATTTCCATTGAAAGTTCGACTGAAGTTTTTAGTAACGTACCTCGGAGTTGTCATAAATTTTTGGTTAATGCTGAAGGTCGGTTGTATCACACTGTTCTTCGATGTTCTTCGTGGATTTTTCGGATTCCAGATGATTAATCATCCACGTACTAGCGTGGATAGATTGATCTTCATTTGTTTCATTTTCATGATTATGGGATTCAATTTTTACCTTCAGGGCCAGTTGAATTCTATGCTCACTATCATAACTACAAAGAACAGTCTTATTGAATCGGTCACTAGTTTAGCCGGGTTGGAGTATGAAGTCTATACCAGATCATCTATATTAGAATTTTTGCAGAATACTTCACTGAACGATAGTGCGATGGTTCAGGATCTGTTCGAATGTTTGAGCTACATGAAGAGCCGCTATGATGTCGCTTGCTTGGAGTCTTGCGGGATCACGAAATTCTCTGCTACCGAGGATGATTATTTGAGCATTACAAAAGACGATAATTTCAACCCATTGATAGTTTTCCTTTTGACCGAAGATTCACCATTGAATTCACGAATACAGATGACTTATTTTCGATTGTTCCAGCATGGGTTTACCAATTATTGGGTTGATATAGAATCAAGAACTCACATGAGAAGAAATTACGCTGGCTTCAAAAGTATTTCCTTGAACCAATTGAGATCTGTTTTTTATATTTTCATCATATTAAATTTAATAAGTACTTTTATATTATTATTAGAAACAGGAGTGGAAAAATTATCTTCAATAGAAAATATTTCTATTTGTTAATAACGTATTATATAAAATCATTACTCTTCGTTCTGACTGAAATGAAACTTGAACATTATTGCGATACATTCAGCTATCAAAGTATGATAATCAAACATTTAAAGGAGTATTACAGAGTATTATACATTGGTCTAATGAATATCGCCGTATGTACGTTAAAAATCCAATACCATTGAATCGTGAAAATTACACCCAATTGATAATATCAATTCTATCAAATATGTACTTATCCCAATATCCAAAAGTTATTAATTTTATTTTCCAGTATGATCAACAAATCATCACATTATATATTCAGATAATAAACACTGTTCTTCCGCCTCCCTCGCTCTCTTGAAAAACTTGGCAGAATGATAATTTTTATTTTATATATTGCTTCTATTGTATATATTATATGCTTATTCATACATACTTATTCTTTTTTTTAACATACGTTTTCTTTATACATTTTAAAAATTCAAAATGCTCCACCTTTTTTCTTTATATAAGTAGCAAAAGGAGTTATTTTTTATATTAAACACATTTTCAAAAATCCGGAAATTTTTTGAAATCATATCGGAAATTTCACTCTTTGCCGATCCAGCGTTTTCGATTTTCAATAATTTATGTACAGAAAAACACCATAGATTTCAAATCGTAATTTCGAATATATGATACTACTTTTCTTAAGTCCCAGAGATATGACCACACCCATCACATGCGTATTTTCTTCATAAATGTATGTACACACAAATTATATTATGCATCTAGAGAATAAAGTAGGCTGTGAACTTTATTCTCGAGTGCAGTATGCGATTTTGTATGGCCGTATGTTAAGTCCCAGAATCAGCGTGCTCGTAATTCTCGAAAATTTGATTTTTGAAGTCAATATTTTTTGAATTAAATACGAATTAAGTTGATTCATGTATAAGGGTATAAACTTGAACTCACCGTTAGCGAATCTTTATCTAAACATTTCAGGAACATAAAAACAATATTCAGTAACATAACTGATTCAATCAATGGCTTATATTCAAGTATTGTGCTCATAATCAATAGGGAAAGGTCAAAAATGAGTAGATCGGAATGCTTTATATCTTAGAACCTTTTTTATTTATCATAAAATCATACAGCAAAAGCGTCGAAAGTGTATACAGAACGTGGTATTTAGCAAGAGGAACGTGAAAAAATTTGCAAGACGAGGATCGAAGGCATCCTATATTACCCAGAGGAAAAAAATAGCAGACGGTCAATCAGTAGCAGAAATTGTCTGCGTCAAGAATAGGTCTACGAAGGAATTTTGAAGCCTTGATCGCTTGTCTAACAAAGTCGGGACTCCATATTCGGTATTTCTACTTTTCGCTTTCGTCTTCCTGTCCCGCGAAATAAGTGTTATCGTCTCTTAGTAAAACATTGACGAAACAATAGAAGTAAACAATAAGTATTACTTCATCACATATTCTTGCTTTATTTTCACTTTATTTTTCATCCTTTCTCCATTCTTTGAAATTACGAACTAAGATTCCTCAGAGTGACGTTTTTATCTAAAATATATCATTATGATGTACTTAAAAATACATTAATCATTGTAATAACGCAGGCTTACGTTAGTCCAATTAATTACAAGTGTGTCACGGCAAAAATCTATAAAACAAAGCGAGTTTTTATACAAATAGCTCTGTGGTACTCAAATTTATTTCACTACTATGGCCTAATTATTAAATTCTTTATTTATATTTATTTATATATTTATATAATATATAATAATGAAGAGAGCTAATGAATAAACTTTCGAGGCATTCGGTCTCTGGGATTTTGAAACTTCAATACTTGGCATATTTGAAATCGAAAATTGATCTTCCATCCAGAATCAGCGTGAATAGTACATTATATGTGCCTGAGCGCGTGTAGACGTTTTTCGTCACAAGAACAGGTTATACGTCCCGAGTCAAGCAAATTACAAGTCCACTGTGTCGAAAAACACCTATATAACCGCGGTGCACACGGAATTTTTCGTTACAAGGGAGGAAACTGGTTTCACTCCCTATAGGAACAAAAAGACAATAGACATGCAAATACTAGAGCAATACTCGTTTTTCAAAATCCCAAAGTACCAAAATCAATCTGACGTGAATATATTTTCTCCACTAAAACTTCAATAAACGGCGGGTACATGTGTTTATCCGTGAGTAAAAGTTCGTGCCCGTTAATTCTTTTCATGTTCTTCTGTATTAAATCCAACACTTAACATTCATCAAATCGCTCTTAAGCATTAAATTCGTCCGTCATTGTTATCTTCCTCATCATCGAAACACGACTACCTCGTATATTCCTTAGAGTTATTCATGTATACTTACTTAACTGTTAGTGACTGCACGTAATTTAATGATTATTAATTACGATGATTGCAATGAAAAATGTCATGAGCTTATTTTTACGAGTCTGTACGCGCTCTGACGCGTTACTTCAGTTTCCTTCTTTTTTTTTCTAATTGATTTTTTCTCCCTAATCATCCTCTCTTTTCATATCTCGCACGTTACCTTAAAACGGACTGGCGCCGATGGTTACCATCGACCGTAAATGTCCGATCGCTACGTATTTACATAGAATTTTCGGATCGCAGCGCATGAAAATTTGCACTGAATGGATGCTGACGAAGATTTTTGAAAGCATCGAAGGGAAAAAGCAAACGTGTGTCCAAGCAATTGTATCTACAAAAAATATACCAACATTTTTTAGCGTCAACGAATGATAGAAAAGTGACATGCTATTGAATGATGAAATGGTTTAATCTCTCTGTTTGCTCATCATTATATTTTTTTGGCTGGTTACTAGTTTGTGATTAAGGTGCGAATCACGAGAACTTATCTATTCAATTTCCGTTCAGATTTAATTTTCATTCAAGTTTGGTTATGAAATGGCATATCATCAATGTGACTCGATGATGATGCAAATGGACTACCGCTAAGGAGCGACGTCAAGATAGAGCATTTGAAATTTTTTCTTCATGAATTTTTATGCGAAATTCGAGTTCTGTCTCATCGGAGGGACATGTGTTGGGTCTAATTAGAAATCATACGGAGAGATCCATTTTGATCACAGATTATGAAGGAAATAATTTTTTCGCGCGAACGTAATCAATGGGTATTTTGAAAATATATTATGTATCGTTAATATTTGTCACACACATCACGCTTCTCATCTTGCTCAGACGGTGAAGAGTATTTGGTTTCTGCATTGTCTTGTACAACACATCGAGCTGTAGTTCCTGTAGGTTTCTATCATCTAAAGAACGCAGCATATCAGAATCGTATAATTTTCTCAAGAGCACAGTTAAATCCTTTATCCGAGTGTATAGTGTTTTAGGTATTAATTTTGCAAAAATTCTATCAAAAACACGCTTCAGTAGCAAAATGTACACAAAAACCATGCTTTGGAAACATTCATGTTAGATCTTCTGTTTAGTTTATTAAAAGCACCAGAATATCTTTTACGTAGACTGTCACTTTGAAGGTCTTATAGGGTTACCGGAATTTGGTTTATTCTTTTTTTTTATGAAGACATCAATTGATCTTTATCTGTAAGGCTTCAATCAATGGGACTACCTATAATAAATAGTCCATTCCTAAATATGAACGGGTTAACGATAGCCGCGGAGATCAAATAAGTTTTTTTTTCTTTTTATTTTTCTGTGGAATAAAATTAACGGAGAGAGACGTTACACAAAATAAAAATCGTTTTATGAATGAAAAAAAATTCTGGAAATCAAAACAAAAATGCACATTGCTGTGAAGTTAAGTATTGTATTCAATATTTGTCACTTCCTGGTGGACTATTCAGAATATGAGAGATTTCTTCATTGTTCCTTTAAAAAAAAAATTTATCTCATTCTCACGTTATCATCCTTCTTTCTATCGAATAGTTAGTTATAATTTACGGAATAAATCCAAGAGTATACATTTCCATAGATCCATTAAATGGATTGCAGTTTGTTTAATTTTGATGTTATGCATTTAGTTAGTATACTTGTTTTATGGATACTAACTAGAAGTTGCTACACGGTAATCGGTACCTCAGTGAGTCATTGATGAGAGAAAATGACAATTTTGTTCACTTTGTACAAAGACATTTTATGTGAATAAAGTACAATTGAGCATATTTTCTTCTCCATAAGAAGTATTAAAAACAATGTTTTTGAGAAAAAAATAAAAAATAACAGCAGAAATCATTTCCAATAATTTTATTTTATTTGCTGAAAATCTTTATTTATATAACTTCCATATTTCATCAATTTTAATCATTTGTATTTAAGATTATTTCCTTCTCGTCAATCTTTAATTATTTATATTGAGGATTTTAGTAAAAAGAGTTGAAAAGGAGGTGAGCAGAGAAACGCGTGTCTATATTTAAATTTTATCTACAAAATTTACAAAAATGTTGCAGCGACTCTGTATAGGTGGAAAGCTTGACTTTATCTCAAGCTAGTCTTCGAGTTATGAAAATCTCATCCCACATAATTGAGATGATTAAATTGAGTATATTAGATGTTTCCCCATCTAATATACAACACGCGTCACCAACTGCCAGGGTTTCATATATATGTATATGGGCTGATATTTAAATATGATTGCGATCAATACATGCAAGATGATTACATAAAATGAGAAAAGTGTGTATAACTTCTGAATTTTTGTATGTGACTAGTTAAACATTAAGACACATCTATACAGAGAGATAGAGATAGACTATTTTCTTTAATTTTTTTTCACTTCTAATGAATAAACATTAGTAATTAGATTTATATGTGACAATAGTTATTTTGAACAATCATATTTATCATACGTTTCAACAACAAGTTTTTCTATTTGATATTAATTCTGATTTCTCATAAGTTTTCAATCTCTTCAGTCAGGGTCAATCACTCATTTTAGAATTGACGCTGCAATCGATAATAATTGGAGGCTAGATTACCATTTAAAAATCGTGATATTATGATCATTACCTTGAAATTATATTCCACGCGTATAATTAATGCCCTCCAACGAATAAGAATATTCAACCGAAGAAATTATAAAGAATTCAAAAAGAAAATCGGTTTCCTATAGTCGAAAAAGGAAATTAGTATAATTTGCAAACATTCAAATGATATTCGTAATTTTCCAACTCACTATTTTCGTGTCATCAATCGGCAATATATCTCTGTATATTATATATTATATATGTATAGATGATATAAATACTTAACGGATTTTTCTGTGGGGAATAAATTGTACGCATTGTTTGAAGGAGATTCATTTAAGTTTTCCTCTGCGCGAGATTAATTTCGGCGTTTGAAACCTTTTTTAATTCCCAATAATTTATTCGAAATCTTCGGATCAAATCCGATCACTATAGTAAGTATATATTAATAATTACTTAAACATGAACACGCAATGCTTCAAACAATCCTCTTGACACCCTTTACAAATTACCAAAATTTTTTATTTACGATTCAACATAATTAGAATTATTGTATTACCGGGCTGTATGAAAAAATTCATGATAAAATTGTCAAGTCATTTAGTTGTACACAGTCGCTATTTTTTGTATTCTTGATCATATTTCAATTATATGCCGCAGCCACCTAAGTCAAAATTTTTATTTCATATCTAGTACAGACTGAAGTTATATCAGGGACTTGATCAGCGCGACACTTAAAAATATTATTCATATCAATCGAGGATTGAAAATGTCATAAAAATGAAACTCGTGAAACACGCCCATAGAAAAGATTTACATTCCTCTATTTCCATATTCCGCAGTTGATATAAAAGCTCGGATAAAAACGAGCATATCTATAATTTCCTGAATCTTGGCTAGAAATTTCATTTTAATGTCAACATAATATAATTTTCGGTTCGTGAAGGCAATGATAAAAAACGATGCTTTATATTTTTTTAATGTCGTCTACGTGTGTGCAGAAACTGTACAGCTTCAATATTTCAACGTTTTACGCGTGACATACTTTAGGTATAGTTGAAGTCATTACGTTCCAGAGAAACATTTCGCTCAGGAACATTTCTCACTAACGTAACAGCTAATTCAGCATCATTCAGTTTTCATTTCTCAACATACCGATCTTCATAATTATATAACTTCCTTTGAAAATATTCTGTCCTAACACGTTAAATTCTTTAATATCCACGGAACGACCCACATATTCTTCTGATTCATCTTACATTTTAATTTCTAGAAGCTAAATCATCTATGCTCGTGAATCGTTAAAAAATTTAAACATAGCCAGGAAGAAATCTTCGAGGTGACTTCGAACTTTCCTGTGATTCGAACTGGCAGTATCGTCAGTAAGTAAATAGGTAAATACTTATGATACATTTAACCTACTAGCGTATGAGCACTCGATATTTCTCTTACTCATGTTTCACCCAGTCTCAAGTTAATCCTTGATAATTTGAAGGTCGCTCATAAGTATTGGGCGGAGTAACAGAAAAATTACCGAGTTACGCCCTAACACATCTTCTTGTTCGATGAAAGGTAAAAAAGCTTTTCAATCATTTTCATTTCTCAATACTTAAGTAATTACAATCAGGCATTTACACATTACAAACTCTTCTCCGATCTTAGGTATCACATCAATAATATGCAGTGTTTCTGATAGTTAAATTATACAATGACAAAAAAAAACACGTTGAAGCTTTAGAAAGTGTCAAAAATGATTTTTCGCCATAGACCACGCATCGATGAAATCGCGCAAATGTAATGAACCACCCTGACAGCATTCAGTAATTAGTTATGTTCTATCGAGTTTTCTGTATCTCTTCGATCAAGACATTGTAAAAGCAATGTTTTCTTAATCAAAATTATCATCCAAAATCAGAGAATATTGTCTCTATAAGAATGATGAGGTATAATTCTCACACTTTGGTTATCGATTTTAAAGCTCAGATCCGCGTCAGTGACCAGAGGATTCTCAAGTCGCTCTACTAATTTTTTCCCGAAGCGAGTTTGGCTTTAATGATAATAATAGGCACATTTATAATAAAGTCCTGTTGCGGATGAATCAACGCCCTCATAGAGAGTGAGAGAGAAAAGTTACTGGATAGGAAACAGCAATCATTTTTGCTCAAAAAAAGCGTCTCTGTACTTATAATTTTTTGATTACATTATTAAAATAAAAGTTCGAATGTGACCTCGGTGATAGAGCACAAAGTACTCTAATACTCTGTTATACTACGCTCACGAAATGGCGGACCGTTGTCCGCCATCTTGTAGTGTGTATTTTTTTCTCTCTCTTTGTCGGAATGAAAATTGATCGTTGAGACAGATCATCGAAAGTGTACTTGTGATTCTAATCATATAATCATCGAGCGGATCGAAGTCTCGTCTCGGTTTTGTCTCTGGTTCGAGGTAAGGTCGCAGTGGAGGCTTACAGCAGCCATTTTGCAATGAGCAGCGTGAGCAAATTGGGCAACAAGAAGCCAATGGCTGGGACGGTTCCAACTGCAGCGTTTGTCTGAATGTCAGCTTCGGTCAGCATTACGTGGTCGATCACGTGGATGATTCCGTTGGTGCAGGCTACATCTGGTCGGACTACCTTGATCTTGTGACCCCTCCATTCAATCTGATAACCTGTGGAAACCATAACGTCCGTTAATACAAAATCTTGAACATTATATTCATTCATCTTTTGACGAAGCGAAGCGACATTTTGGCGCGTACGTAATTTGTTCATAAAATTTTGCAACAAAGCATATTCGAATTTTCAGTGAACCTTAAGAATGATTTATAAAATACACCACAAGACACTAATAGACTCGTAGTAAAATTATATTCTTGTTAGTAAAGTGAGATTCTAATATATCATAATATATATGTTCAATTAAAAATTAATCGTGTAGTTAATTCGGATTCTAAGTGATGTACGGGTACTAGAAATATTATTACAAACTATAATTAGTTTGCTATACTGGTGCATGATCAGATCAAATTTTCTCTATGATAGATTTCATTCTCGATATTCTCAAGCAGTTTGGAGAGTATCAAATATGTAATGTTCTATACTACCAATTGAAAGAGGGTGTGTTTTACGGTTTGCCTAGATGCCAGATTGAGAAAGAAATAAGTTTCAACTGTAGTGTAACAGTATACGCGTGAGAATCGAAGTATAAACTGAATAAATTAGAATACATAAGTATAGAAAGTGAAGTAAAATTATAAATTCTTTATCCAGATAAAAAAGCCGTGTATATTAATTTTATGAAAGAGATAAACATAAGCTGGAGAATTATTAGGGTAAGTCTAAGATAAGCTCGAGTATAAGCCTAGCACAAAGCTAATTGAAGCTTTTAAGGCCTGAAATAATAAAAACTGATAAGTAACAAATGAAAAAAAGCATAATAAATATACGAAATAAAGGAATAAAATTGCTATGGAAGAACTATGATTGTGATTTTATTAGTAAAATTTACCACCTTATTTCTATAAGATGAAAGAATGTCCGTGTGTAAAGTTGAGCGTGTAGGAATTTTACATCGCAAAAAGTGTAAAATAAAATCGAGAACGTAAGTAGATAATTAAGGGTCGAAAGTTGAAATGGAAGGAAAATGCGAGAACACGAAGCAATTAGCACGCTCAAGGTAATTGAAGAATTTGCATTCAAATAGCGGCCGGAAGGTGAATAATAAATAGTCGTCCGTGCGATGAGGTTTCAAAATGAACGCGCACAATGTCTTTGGCTGCGTTTTAAAGTCGGACACACTGGCGAAGTTGTGTTGGTTTAACTTTTAGAAGAGAAAGAAATAAGGTTAGCCATCCCTTGTACCCGGTCTAGTTCTACGGTTCTTGAAAAACTTCGTTGCAGACATTCTTATCTTACGAAAAGAAGAGGAGAGACAAAATTATTCTCGTTAGTATCTTCTGGTAACTTTCATCATTTAAATAATATGACATAATATCTGCGTGAAAATTAATTTTTTCAAATTTCGGAATTTCTCATCGTTTGATGGAGGTGTAATGATACTTTATGTTCAGACAAGGAAGACAGGAAGAATTTCTTTAGATATGGCTGATTAGATAATTGAGATGTACCAAGTCCATCACTATTGTGAGTAAGCTTGTATATGAGTCATTCATGAGGATGTGTCTATGAGATGTTACGAATAATCGTACAGTTTCTAGTTGAAATAATATATGAATGTTTGTAATAAAAGTAAGCGTTTGCACTGAAATTGAAGTAAGATAGTAACTGCCCTGCAGGCTGTAGTTCATAGCTTTTTTAAATTATCATTACAACCATGAATTCATTGCTCGGTAACATTTTTGGCGAAGCCATCATGCGAAAATTTGCGACAGACGAGTATGAACTTTTTTCATTCTGAGAATGATAGTTTTGCATAGTGCTATTCGAATGACTCATTGCATTTGTGCTGATGACTCACATTGTACTCTTTTGAAATCGTTTCTCTCTCCCAATGAAAAACATGAAATTTTTCCAACCGATCCCAATCAAATTCGTTTACTGGAAGATTTCGAATCACACACAACATATAGACTAGACAACAATACACGTATACTTAGCGTTGTCACAAAATAGTTAGCGTAGAAATTTCGAATTAAAACTACGAATGGGATAATCAGAGCGAAAATTGGCGATTTTATTGACATATGCCAATTGTTCGTATGTCGTTCAAAAGAATACGTGTAATAAGCTATATATTGTTGCAGAAGCGCGCGTGTCGCACTAAGCATGATACTGACTCACCGCCAAGATTCGGACGAATCGCGTTTTCGTCAACGACGTTGTCGTCTGGATATATAATAAGAGCAGATATTGTTATAACAAAGCTTGGATCGGCCATTTTACTGTCTAGATTGATTAATTGTAAGATAGACTCGATTGGAGATTATATACATCATGTTTCCTGTTTAATTCGTTTATGAAATCTGCACTATAGATTTTATGGATTGCCCATAATATAATCTTTTAAATTCGTTTTCCAACGTTGCAGAACGTTCATATATATGTGAATATATGTGAATTCGTGTGTTTACTTTTCATTCAAACTATTAATGTAACTAACGTATAACTTCTAAATTATTAATGCCATTTTTCATAGAAGGATCAGATCTAACATCTCCCACAGCAGCTCGTTTATATATATAGAAATAGTCATATACTCACTTTCGCCAGTTTCCTTAACTTTGATATGAAGCTTGTCCCTGGCAGGCTGTAGTTTCAGAGTTCCATTCCGGTCCAATTCTACGAGTCTCTTCATCGTGAAAGCTTCGCCAACAACAAGATGTCTTTCCAGAATTTGTTTCACCTAAAAATGCATTAGACATGGATACGTTAAAACAGTCGAGTTTCCATGAGCTTCCAAGTTTGAGCATATGACTTACATGATACGCAAAGTCTTGCATGAACATTTTTTTATGAATCGAAGGTTGCATCACTTCCAAAGTTTTCCAAGCCTTATCCTGAGGTGCGAAGTAAGTGAAGCGCTGCTTGGGATCGTTAAGTTGATTATTGAAGTCGTATTGCATACCCAAATGGTACGTAGAACTAGAAATATGGAAAGAAAATCATTATATCAGTTTTATTAAAATATACTTCTTCGTTGTTAGTATTAATCAGGTTGCAGGCCTACGTTATAAACTAAAACTATGAGGCATGAACATTCGTAATTATTCATCGCATAGGTATTTGATGGAAGATAATTTAATTATATGCAAGGAGGCACTTTATAATTGGGCTAAGTATTTCGAGCTGCCTCGAGGCATCTCGTTTATTCAAGTAAAAATTTTATATCTAATTTAATATAATTAATTTAATATAGTTCATCCTAAATGTATATATAATACCGTATTCAAATACAGTAATTTCATATTTTGAACAACATTAGGAAACCTCACGCGACGACGCTTTCTCAAAGTGTAACTTCTTCTTCTTCGTTACATAAAAAATGTACATGACTTCACTTGGCTATGGGGGTATAGATTTATCCAATTCATGGATAATCATAAATGCTACTTATGGACTTGAAAGGTAAAAATATCCTAATATTTATCAAAATTATCTTTCCAAGATGTTCAATAGTCTGGTCATTTAATTCTGTTAAGAACCATGATCTGCATGGAGAATTTACTGAATTTACAAAAGTTCGTATACAAATTGTATAGCATGTAATGTTTTCTTAAATTCTGTTCCATTATGTATGCTTCGTAAGCAATGCACAACTGAATAAATTGCACAAGTTCCTTATTTGTACTTCAAATATCTTGAAAACATTCATGATCCTTCCTCTGTACATAGTATACATTACTCTCGAAGCGAACTTTTAAGTGAATTCGCAAAAACATTATTCCATAGCTTCATGTGGAATATTTCAATTTCAATGTTTCCATTTGTTCGTGTAATAATCCCGTTTTCATGGCATACGATTTAACTTTGAATGTCGAGTTTGACACAGTTTTATTTCGAGGGAAAATTTCGTCATTCAATAAACTACTTCCAATCGTATCTCGTTTGACCTTTTCAACAATGTTGACCGTGTGATTTCAAAGAGCAAATAAACGAATTCGCTAGAATTACAAGGAATCGATCCTTTAGTATTGCTCAATGCACACTACGGGTCCGAGAGGCCGCAAAATTATACAGGCAAAAGACAAGAGGCAATATTTGCAAAAAGCTGGCTTAGCTAAATTGCGTTTCAAGGCGTGCCTCCGTTGCCGTTCGGCGACTTGATAAAGTCCGAGGAAAAGAGAAGGTAGCGGCGCGATATATATATTGCATACACGTGCAGCTATGCAATTCCCCGGCTCGAGGATGCGTGCGCACTTTTTGCCGCGGCGCAAAAGTAATTGGGATGGGAATTCGTTGCGTTATTTTAATTAAATTTTGAAAGGAGAAGAGTTGCGCAATCAAGAGAGCCCGAGTCTTACTCCCGCGCAGGCGATGCGTTTTAATCAAGTGGATTCATTGGATACTTTTTTAAATATACCTGCGGTCTTCCGCATGGGTCATTTGATCAAATTCAAGACTTATACGAGCTAGTCTTTCGTGAAAATTCCCTCAGCTGTATTTATGCAGCTGCAATATAATTTTTCAAACTAAAGTTCTTTCATTCCGCACGCGTTCTTTTGAAAGTACTTGTTTCAAAAAATAGTCGAATAGAGTTTTTCATTGATACCCGCATCCCCGGACACTGTACTGGTATGTAACTTTCACTGTCAGAAATTTGAAGAGTAGACTGATTTAATATTCAAATTGTAAGATAGTTTTGGAGCGCTTAGCGCTCTTCAAATTATATGAACAATTGAATTGAATTGAATTGAACAAATTGAAACCAATCGCAATATTTTATTTGAAATTGATCTTGTTTCGAATCGATGATATAAAATTCTGTATGTAAAAGATTTGTACTTCATTAATGAGAATTATCGATCGTATTATCCAATTGAATCACCTCGCGAATCATGCACTTTGTACGAGATTGTATTGATTTCCAATTACCAATTCAATAACTGCACGAGACTTGAGCTTCTTAGCAAAGGATCGTGTCTTGTCTAACATAGGTACATCGTGGTACCAGGAATGAATTCTTTCATCGTATAAGTGCTTCAATGCGTCTCGTTCTCGTCAATCATGACGTTACGAAGATTTTGATCGATCGTGTCAAATTAATTTCTCGACGAATGAAAATAAAATTATAACGACGAAGCGATCGATGTCTCATCAGTTATGTCTATGCCACGAATAATTAATTGGTATAATCCTGGCCTGAATACCCGGTAAATCGCCCAACTTTGAAGTTCTACGGGAATAAAAAGCCATAGAGAAAAGGTGAATAAAGCTCACTTGAGTGTCGGGTCAGATTTGAGTTTGTCGTAGACGGTCGTGTATGGCACGCCGAGAACCCTGTCGATGATGTGGATGATGCCGTTGGTGGCGCCGATGTTGGCCGTGATTATGGTCGCGTTGACGCCGCCACCCTCGACCGTGACCGTATGGTTGCCCGACGGACCCTCCACCACGTTGAAGTACAAGCTCGTCCGGGGGTGGGCTGTTGGTACCTGCGTATCGGAAACGGGCCACATTTAGATTATCGTCGATCCGCCAATGTTTCTATGCATTCTAAGAAATTCAAATATAGAAAAATGGGCTCGAGTATGAGGGAATTGACTTAATGTCACAACACAATCAAATTGACAAATGTAGCGAAGGCCCGAGCCCTTTATTATCTGTATCATATCTGTGGAAGTAAACAAAGAGAGTTTGAAGAAGTGTGTCAGTGTAATATTGAATTAGATTCGTTTGAAAAACTGAGGCTCATTGTGACTTTCGGCATGCTAACGTGATTTTATTTTAATTTCGTGAGCGTTAAATAATTACTTGCTATGAATGATATACATTCATTCATTCTGATGAAGGAAATTCGATGAATGAAATTCTAACGGTGTACACACTTATGATGGAGATGGTGATTCATACTGAATGATCATCAGAAGTTCTATAACAAATGGCGGTCTCAACCAAAGGATGTCAATGTTATCACTCTAGTAAGATATGTCACTTTTATTTGATCAATCGCATGTGGTTCGATGAAATTTATAAATATTCGAATTTTTTTTTTACCTCCACGTGGCATAGAACTTCCATCGCAACGCCTGATCATAATAACAGTATGATGTGTTCTATGATAGGAATTTGTCAATCATGCCAAATAGATCAAACATATTAAGGAAATATTTCAATAATATGGTGTTTTACGATTGCAATTACTGGATACATGCGGGGCTCTAAGATCCGCAGATCAATACAGTACAAATTAAACTTCATACACTAATTCCTCACAGACTTTTGTATTTCTGGATAATGTTGATTCAACAATTTATGTATGTATTTATGTGTTGTTTAGTGTTGTATGAGTATGATTTTGCGTATTTTCTTCTAAAATTGCGAGTAATGTGACCTACTTGACGATGCGTATTGTATTTAATATAGATAGTATGTTTTTAGGAAACGTAAGATTCTTATACCGACAATATTAATAAAATTTATTGATTCACATTCGGTGGGTGTATCTCTCTACCGTTGTTCGATCTCCAAAATACAAAATCCTATTACCGACAGCACAAACTGGAACGATCGAGAAAAAGTTGAGATCGTAGCAATATGACTAACTGCATCGAGCTCGCGCTTCCCCCATAAATCTTCTCAATCACTTTCAGAGCGTTATATATAATTCAACGAATCTGCAGGATCGCGAACAGTTCTGGTTCATCCAACGGGCTAAAAGTCGAAGTGCATTACACGCTCTCGAGAAAGGCGCTCTGCGCTGTAGCCATTCCCGAGTTTTTACTTGCAAATCGAGCTGATCGCAGGCGCCTTTTATCTCCGCGCCGTCACTCAATCCACGCCGGCTTTGTCATTGATCCATTCTCATGAATTTCTCGGCCTCGGGGGTCACGTTCGATTACTTCATTGGGCGGTGCCAGCGGTACTGTTACGCAAGTGTCCCGTAGGAATATTCACTGCGGCACGAGCTTACAACGGTGACGCGCGACGCTTATAATTATATATACGGTTTCGACTCTCAACCCTCAGGCAGATCGAGTTTTTATTCATTCCCGTCGTTCGGACTGTGGAATTTTATAAAATGGCGATTATCGGCGACGGTTCAGCGATCCCTTTTGTAGATCTATAGCGGCGATACCTGATAGGATATTTCCGATTTCTTTGCAACAATGATGAGAAATACTCTCTCATTATTTTTCCAGGGCAAGCAATGAATGTAGGTTACGTACGAGAAATTACGATAGTATTAATTTTTTAGATTATATTACGGACAACGAAACTCTCGAATAAAGCGCAAACCCATTTGTACGCTGTAGCGAGAGCCTGGAAGATCTTGTCTAAATTCGAAAAGATAAAAATGAGCGAGCTGCTCGCAATGGCAAAAAACACAGGGTAGGCATGGCGACGGTGAATTAGCATAACTGCAAATGTCTCATACCGCGGCTCAATGCTGATTAGTCTCGAAGAAGCCGTTCTACTACAAACGGAATTGTCACATGATGTCTGAACTAAAGCTCACGCGGAACTCTCGAGAAGTTACACAAGTCAGCCGGTTTGCTTTACGAGGACTATACAAGCGACTGAAGAAAAGCCGGAGTGATTGGACGAAGATTAAAAAAGAGTCGGAACGAGCGCAGTTGATTAGCCAGAGAACACATACTTGTAATCCGTCCGTTTATTCCCCAGCCGGTGATTAATTGCTAACTCTCAAACTTGCGAATCAACTGTTTCGTTGTCCGAACTAAGATGTTTCATGATATCCTGTAATACTTCGCGATGAATCATATACTTCACGAAAAGTCCTTTTTCCCTTTTTCCATCGTTCTTCCCGTTCTATTTTCGAAGCGCCGAATTCTCGCTGAAACACACAGATCCTCGAACGCAATGACCTCGGCCCCATGAACTGCAGCCGCTATTGGTTGAATTACGAAACGCGCGCGTGGACACATCCGCGGCTAATCTGCAAACACTGTTGGCCCGCGCCCCGACGTGAACTCTGCCCGGATCCATTTGGCGCCCGGAACGTATGCGTTTTATCGGTGCATTATTGCGAACTTTCCCGAGCGGACCAAGCTTGAAAACGTGGAAATTGATTCTCCGCTCGAGGCAGCTTCATTTTCCTTCTATTTCCGATTCGTTTGGCTTGGCGAGAGGGTAACTCGAACTGCACTACGGATACTACATTTTTCGTATACGGTACACGCTTTATGAACTAGGATTTTCGAGAATTTGATTTTTTTTCGCCTCGCCGTCGAGAAAGCTTTGTGATGATATATTGGGAAAAAATCGCGCGTGTGCCAGGGTGATTGGGTTTTTTTTTCATCAGATTTTTGAAGGCCTTTACTCATTTGATTTGTTCTCGCTGACAGAAGAAATAGCTATGTTATATTCATCGTGGTCTTTTTTATTTAGGGTTTGTCGACTCATTTTTGCATAGCAAAGCATCGAATTTTCAAACCAATCACTTGAATTTTGTAGAGTTTGAAAGATTATTTGATTTTGACTGTGCTTGGACATTGTTTTAGAAGAAGATATGGAATTTGTAGAGTATTCAAAAAGAGGATCAGATATTTAGGTGTCAATATTTTGATAGCGGTTCTCTTTACTGGTTGAGCATGTATCTCATACTGAAGAATAATTTTGATAAAGGAACCTAGAGTTTATTGGATACGATTAGAGTTTTACGAACAAAAATATATTTTTCAATTGCAATCAATGAAAATTCCTGAAGAAATGAGGCTTAAATAGTGTTACAACGAATTGGATTTCAAAGGTGAATGCTCTTGAAAATCATGAGAAGGAAATATGCTCAATTACACATTTTTAAAAGAGTATTCGCGAGCGCTCGCTTGCAACAATAGTCTCTCGGGAATCTCTCCTTCCGAAAGGAACACAGCAAATGATACGCTTGCAAGAGCAAAAGAAAACGACCACCAGTAATTTAGCAGTGAACGGAGAGGAAAAATTCCTCCAATTGTAATTGGATTTGAGTTTCGTATTACTCCGCTCGAGCAACATCCCCTCAGCCAGTGGCAGCAGCAGCAGCAGCGGGGCGGTAGGAAATTAAAGGAAAAGAAAGGCACAAACTGAGCGGCAAGAAGGGCTCGAGATACTGAAAGAGGTGCGGTGGCTCTCGAATTACTCGGGAGGGAGGGAAACGGGACTAGTGCTCGCGGCGGCTCATCATTGTCCCATCGACGCCGCCGATTAGTGAACGCTGTCGTACTCTGCTTTGCATTCTCGGTTTCCGATACTCCCAAGCTCGCAACAGACGATTTTCCTTTTTCCCTGTCTGTAAGCGACTAATGAATGGTCACTAATGAGAAATTCAAAATTCTCAGCGGGCTTCGGAGTGTGTTGCTCTTGAAATGTCGTATTTAAGGGGGATGCTAAATGCTCGAAAAGATTCGGAGAAGATAAAACTTGTTCCAATGTTTTTTTTCTCCTATTCTTATTCCTGGTGTTTTCCGAGCGCATTGTTGATATCGGCGTCCGTGTAATTACCATCGATAAGCTCAAATGGTTTGAAGATATCTAGTAAATTGCCAATTACTCGTTACTGCGATCATTTGCTTCATGATTAAAGTCGAAACCACGGATTTTTTTTCACCCCCAACATCCCATTCAATCGGTCTAATAGTTAAACCACTCTAAGTGGTTTGAAAGTTTTGCCCCGCGGTTCTGCGGCATTCAGACGATTCACCGTTTCGCCGTTTTACTTTGTCTCTCTGATGTTCTGCAGCGTATAGCACGATTCTTTTTCTCTGCCCTATTTATCGATAAAATGCTACAATAACGATTTATTTCTTACGCTTTGTTTCAAGTAAAAGCTTTTTGACTTTTACGCAAGTATTATGCAATTTTTCTTTTACGTGGTGAAATCAGACTTGGAAGAAACATTTTCATCATAATAGAGTACTTAATTACTCTAATGATAAATTTTGTGAATCTTTAAAATAATTTTTCTCTTAAGTATGCATCTGAGATACATCTCGGTGTGCATGTATTGGTATAAGTAGTCAATGTCTTTCACTAGTCAGCCATTCTTAAACAGCCAGTGAATTTCTAAAGTTCCGAAATGTTCTTGTAACATATGTTTTCATCATGTGTATTGCACTAAAATACTGAATGTGAAAGTGAAATTGGAAACATGTTTCGGTATTAAAAGTGGTTTTTCTTCTTTATCACGAATTGATCCTATAGTGATACAAAGTGTGTAATTACATACATGTATAATAGTAAAATTATATATTCATATTAAAGTAAAAGTTCTACAGTACACAATGTAAATGAATTGTAAAAATATAACTACAAGCTACAGACTACGATATTTAATGAGAAAAAGATTTTGATATTCAAATTTTACTGGACAAATTGTATACGAGAATCTACGATAAATGGAAATAATGTTGAAACACGTATATAATGTATAAATATTAGTTACCGAATAGTACGTCTTACCAACCCAATGAGGCTTAAAAAAACATTAAAAAATTATTACTCTTGGGTACGTGGCTTTATTTTTGAAGTAAATTATAGTATTCGTACTATTTCAATTATCATTAGTACTCATAATTCCAAATATTCGAATATTACTTCAATTCGTTACTGACGACCAAAATTTTGCATATACTCTTGTGATTGAAAATGGATTGCGAAATTTCTGGATTATTATTTATAGTCGGAAAATTACATGGATTAGGCAGTTGTTATTTGGCAGTAAATCGTTTTATTCGTTTCTAATTGACAGTAACTTCAACACTTGCTCCTAAAAAAACTTGGACCAGTTCAAACAATTTTTTTTTCCTGTACGTTAAACAAACTTTTTTCATCAATTTTTACTGCCTACAGTAATGATTAGTATATGGTTCTGTGGCAGTAGGTGGCACTCCTTGGTGCTACAACTACAGCATTTTATCGATTGTGGCTACAAGTGATTGAAAACAAAATGTTTCTCTGTCCATGTCAATGCACAGAGATGTAATAAAATTTTTGGCCGTCAGATTATGACTCGGAAAAGGTTTGAAACTTCTACTTGATCATGTATGTACATACATTAGGCAGTTACAAATTAAAATTGATATAAATGTTATTCAACTCTTTTTGTGATGTGGGAAAATGGGATATTTCTAACTTTAGTTTCATAACTCCAAACGTTCCAAAACAAATCATCCATTATTTCCATGGATATCTATAAGTTTTAGTTAGCGTATTGTATTCTTTCGTCAAATATTCATCATATTCCTCGCTTATACTGCATTTTGCAAATAGAAAATGTGCTATACTATATGCAAGAGTATGATACTTTCGGTATGTACATATCTTTTCAATGTCACAACTCGTTATTTTATTAACGTAAGCATATCTTGTATAGAAGAATTTTAGATTAGTGAGGCGTAATTTTGATTGCCAGTAAGAGATCACGAGTCCAAGTAATATGTTAATGAATTGATTTTAGGTCTAGAGTTCAAGATGAAACGAAACATATACTGAGATTCAACACAAACCTTGGGTTCTTTCTCTCGAGAACCTAGTGTCTTTGTTTTTACTAAGCAAAAATCAAGTTCAGTCTCGCAAACAACTTCAACTCGACGCGAAAAACCAATTGGAATGGATCATTGTCAGATCCTATTCGATGGGAGAAGAGTGACAAAAAAGAAAAGCCACTCACCTGGCGTATCGTCTTCCTTTCAATGACCTCAAGGGGCAGGTACTCCTTGACGTAGTGCAGATTGAGCAGCTCCTTGACACGTTTCTTGTCTTGCAGGATCTGCTTTACTCCAGGCTCGTCCCAGGCGGCATTTCTTGGCGCAAAAAGCGTCACGTTGGTGCCGTAGCGCGAGGCTGACCTCATGAACTCGTCTCCCTGGTCACGGATCACCTCGTAAAACTTGTACAATGGTCCATCTTCCTTGTCCTGCATCGTGCAAAATTTCAAGTTTTAATCGTGGGCAAGATGAAAAATAATACTATGCAAGCCTTCGATCAAGCTCTGAGTGATTGTAGTCTCTACCATTGTTACTCTTGGAAGAGTTTGTTAAATAATTTTTTATGTGATTAGGCAAGTTAAATCAAACAAGGCTAAAAATAATAAAGAGTTTTTCAGTCGAGCTCTACGTTTGATGATCTTTTCTTAACAAATTCAAAATAGTTTGTTTCAATTTTTCTTAATTTTAAGAGTGGATCAGTTAATAAATTCCCACTACTCCTTAATTACATCAAATATTATATTAGAAAAATTATAGAAAAATCGCACTGTTCGTAATATGTTCTACGAGAATTTCGATCGAATTCAAGATTGTTTACGTATCCATATATCATTATGAGGTAAATTAAATTCATTTATAGAAACTAAATAATCAAACATTAGAGATCCACTCAGAAAAAAAAATTTGAATACTTTGATATTTGAAAATAATAATCAGAAACGAGAAAATCAAGAGAAGAAAACGCAAAAGATGGAGAAAAAGTAGATATTGAATAAAAAAAGAGAAGTCACAATAAAAGTTAAAACAGATACGCCTTCGAAACTGCAGATATTTATGACGAGACGCAAAGTATTAATTAAGCAAGCAATTACTTTTTCTTGTAATTGAAAACATTAATTAGATAAGTACAGAACAAACACAATTTGAATTTAGAAAAATATACACAACAATTTAATTAGAACATTCATACACTCATAAATATTAATATTCCATCGTCTATATTTACAAATCTATCAGTCCGATCTGATAGTCTAAAAGTATTTTGAAAATTATTAAATCACATGCCAATTTTATCGTTTCCTTCTCTCAGGCTATCCGAGTAAAAAATAAATATAATAAAGATAACTGCACAGCAGGCAAAATCAAGATATAACAAAGTCCTATAATGGTAAAGTGAAAAAAGTATAGGTGTAACTAAAATTCACAGCACTACACATTATGAAATTTTCTTTCAAAATTATCATAATTCGTGTAAAGACTACTGATCATCTAAAATCTACGAACGATGACACGTGACTAAATGTTTAGGCTATACAAAGTCCATGAGACATTAATAATATTCTTAACCATATCATACATTTTATACCGATAATTCTATGATGACTATTGAAAATCTTCATAGAAGATTATTCGTAACTTAATATTCTTTTACATCACTATCAATCCCTTCTTTTTCAACATTGTTTTATCAAAGAAAAGCGATGAATTGAGTAGTCTCTATAAAATATTTCCATAGAATTACTCCCTCCTTGAAGAAGCTTTGTAATCATCCTAAAATAATTCATGATAATGTTTCTTTTTCCAGTATTTTGAAGTTAGTAAATCAACTTTTTATCAAAATGTGTGTATATATAATATGTAGGTGTCCACTCGCAGATCAAGATTATCGACACGCGATTTATGATATACTTAACGGGTTATGATGAATCTTGGTTTGTTTTGTTTGATTTATTTTCCGATTGGTGTTGATTAATAATTTTCTATTCCGTTGGTTTCGATACTGACCATTGAAATTAATTTTCAACATTACTTCAAGTTTTTGCAAATGCTTATGGTTTTTGTCTCTATGCATAATTTTGATGTTTTGCATGAATATTATCAGCAATAGGTTTCAGAGATAACTATTTCTATTCAGATTTTATCAATCACTTAATTTTCCTGAATGCATTTGGAAAGTGTGATTTTGCAAGTGTGCGCATAAATCCTACTCTCCAACTCGCCTAGTTCACACTTCACACTTCATTTCGTACGTCACACTTCATCGGAAATCACCTGTAACTTATTTTTTGCTTGATTTTTGGTAAATTTTCCAGATGTGCGCTGTAATGTTTTATGTATTCGTGTTATGTGAAATGACACTGAGATTTTCAATGAAAAGATATGTTAAAATCTCGAAGTTATATGCCAGATTTTTTTATGTCAATCTTTTTTAACAAATCGTCGGGATGAATCCAATATTTAAGAATATCATTTTATTTGAATATGAATAATCCGATTCTTTGTCGAAAGAAAATGCACATTATAACTGAATTCATTATCGGATAACAAAATCATAATACACAATTTTGATTATCAATAATTCTATCAATATTAACCAATGTACTTCTATTAAATCCATAATACCGTAATATTGAATGAGTTCACTTGTTTGAATACGAATCAGTAGCACAGGGCACATTGAAACTTTTAATTAGTCAAATTTTACATCTTCATTGGCTAGCGATTGAATCAGATTACTCATTGATTCATTCTGTCGAAGCTAAAGTGCTCAGAATTAAGGAGTCATTAGTGATCGACTGGTGCTCATTTATTTACTTATTTCGCATTCTACCACGTAGTTCAATATAGTCTGCATGAAGTGAAAATCCAAAATATTTATGAAGTTTCATAATTAAATTTTGTTTAGTGTACAATAGCTGATTCGCATATTATTTAAGATGGATAGAAAAATAGTGATGAGTAAGGGACTTAAAGATGTTATTTTTCGCATGATTGATACTGCTATTCATTTGAATCACAAATCACTTAATTCATCGCATTTTCTTTTTCAAAAACCACATGGAAAACTTTATGTTGCTTCTGATTTATAGAAACGTTTCACAATAAGTCCTCTCTCAAAATTCGACCACAGGTTGTGGATTAACCAAGTCGAATTCATACAAAATATTAAGTATGGGTATATGCGATTGTATTATGATTATGTAACTACAGGGAATTATATGTTTGAGAGTGTGAACGGTATACTGGATGATGATTGAGTAGTCCTTTTTAGTTAGTACTTACGAATCCCTACACGACATGCAGAGTCCAATAGAGACATGCAAAGCACCACAGAATAACATAATTAAGTCAATGCGAGTTATAAAAAACATTAACACAATAACCATTTTGGAATTCACGTGAGAATTACTTAAAACTGATTACAAACAACTGGGGTACATTGAGAGCATTCAAGAATTACATTTTTTCGAAGATTTTCGGGAAGTCATTGGAGAATTTAGAGCTCTCATCGAAACTTTTGAGAGAAAAAAAGAATGAAAAACATCATTATTCACAAAATAAGAGAATTTTACGATTTCACATCAAAACAGAAATGATAATTCACAAATCGATTATTGTCTTATACTATAACTCAATTTTTTCTTTTCATTTTACAATAAATTAGTTCAAGTGAGAAAGAAAGACAATCGAGTGAAAAATTTTAGTCACAACTTTATTAGTGCACTTCTCACTCAAACATTAAACTAGTCTAATTTTCATCTGAAAATAAAGTATTTCTAAATAAGAAATAAAGTAACGTACGAAATAAATTTCAGGATAAATAATAATTCATGTTCAGGGTATTGATGAGAAGCCTGCTTGACCTGATGAGCTCTTTGCATGATTGATAAATAAATACGGAAAATAATTGTTCATGGCAATCGATGATGCAGGGGAAACGTTCTATTTTCCCCTGGCGTTAGATTTGCGTACCTAATTTAGCTAATTTTTCGTTAAATCAACATAGGATATAATTTTTCATTTTAGTCTTAAATAAGGTAGACTATAAGGAGAAAAGTTATCCGAGACTATCAGGTGACAGTGATATGATAAGATTTCTGATTAATTTACTGTTTGATTGACAACGAAAATGGAGACGATAGACGAATGGTACTGGCTAAATGGGAAGTGAATAAATCGTAAACAACGAATTTTTCGATTGCATCCACTGATGACTGATGATTTGTGGTTATTCATTTCACATGAAATGCCATGAATCTGTTATGTTTACGCAATATTGAGTTTGTATTGTAAGCCATTAAAAATATTAGCCAAGCAATGTGAATTTTATCTTTCCCCATCGTGTTTCATTATTAATTTATTTTGATGACTCCAAAATAAATGGAAAATTTTAATTATATAAGCACTCTAATATTGTTTCCAACAATACTAATGTAACTTTATTGATTATTTTTTTAAGCTTTATCATGCAGCATCTATAATATTGGCCAATTTTGGAATCTACAGTGAATATACTAGTTCAAATTAATCATGATCATGATTCGACATACTATATCGTAGTGCTGGCAAAATACCTAGAAAAAGTATCCCATTTTCACGTCTCACGATATTTTTTATATTCTCACTTATCAAATACGTTCTACTCGTAATTTCCATTCTTCTTCATCAATACCTGATATCTCTGAATTCGTCAAATCATTTGCGAAATATAAGGCTTCAGTCAGATCAGTGATTTAGGTCTTTTGTGGAATAAAATAAACGAGCATTTCCCATTGCGACTATATTGTTAAACCAGGATGTTCGTTAATATTCAATTAATTATTATCTCAATTGATTCGCTATCCCGGGCGAATATTTTGGCCATCGGAATTCCTACACCGCATAGCTGTAAATCAAGTCCACGCAAGAGCTCTTATATTATATATATATATGTCTCGGGGTAAAACCACGCTGATTTTGCGCTAGCAATTAGTGGGCAAATTTCCAATTTCGTATCGGGAAAAGGCGGACGCAGAGACGCGCGGGATGGGAGAGAAAAAGGAGAGCTCTCGTAGCGACATTTTGCCCGTACCCGAGACTCCAAGTATATAGCCTGCGATTGGCAAAGATAAAGGGACGTAATTTATGCGTTTCGGCCTTTCGCTGGCTCTGAAATAATTCAAGCGGCTACCATAAAACGATCGTTCGGAAAATTAAAAATGATCTTGCCGCATTTCTTTGCTCAGCACCGCTCGAGTTTCCATCGTGAAATGACGGTTCGCATGAAAAATCGACCCGAATCCATTGAATCTTCTTATCGGGCCAGGGGGGGGGGAAACATCTCGGCTAACGACGGCTAGTGCGAAAATCGTATAACGGGGGGGGGGGGCGTGTAACACGCGAACACGAGATCGCAGATTGAGCCGGCAATACCGGGAATCCGGCGGACTCCGCGCATGTACAGGCTGCGAACGCGGCGAACACGCGAGTGTGCCGCCGCGGTTTCGTTTACCGGGGATTTCCTCGTTACGAATTGATGACGCGGGCATGCACGAGCGCGCGCGATGCTCGATAAACGCGCGGCGCCGCCGCCGCTTTCGTTTTTAGTCCCGGGAGAGCCTCGGTACGGAATCCATAGTTCAGCCCTGATTACAAGCGAGCCCATTAGAGGACAAATGACTCGCGGAGCCGCGATAAACGAGCCGGGGGTTTTGAGTTTTGAGGTTTGGTTTGGCTTGCCGCCCTCCGTCTCTCTCTCTCTCTCGACCACGACGGCACTTTGGCGAATTACTCTTGCCCCCGCTCGTTTCCACCCGCTAATTGTCGCGGTGCAGTTTTTTCATTATTCAAACTCGCTACGTGTAATCGTTTTTCGCTATATCTGATCTACGATTCGTAATCATGGAACTCGCGCCGTGCGATTATTACGCTAGGAATTTGTCTCGGTGCAAATCCAGGTTAGCGTAGCACCAGTGATACGAGTCAACCGTCCGCCCGGCACGACGCCTGTCGCGCGACGATTTTAGAATATTTAATTGTGTAGTCGGCGGGCTCGTTCGTTGCTCCTACATTAGCTGGCCGAGTGAAAATTACGAGCTGGTAGTGGCGCGCGAGAAAATACGGCAATTGAAAATAAGCTGCCGAGCACACGTTCCCGCTCGGGCGTTGATATTTTTTTAAAAGTCCGTATTTGAATACAAAAGCAGAGGCGACGGGAATAATTGCGCGCAAGTCGCCGGGTCAGTTGTCCGTTATTCTCCATCGTCCCGGGCTTATAACGTTGGTTCCCGCTCGCGTGTTGTTTTTTTCTTTTTTTTTCGCAGTCGCGTTCAACTGTTGATTGCCAGAGACGCGCGGATGAACGTACGGCCAAACGGGCGAAATATTTCCCGAGCTTTTTTGCACTCGGCCGGCTCGCGCGCGCTGCAGTTCATACGAAATTAGTTTTCACTGCCGGGGGATGGCGTGGCGATGAATAAATCTCGCGTGACGCTGTTGTACGAGAGATCAAAGGTGTACTCGCGGGATTATTGAATTTTTGTGCCCGCGTGTATGACGTTTGTAAACTCGTCAATTATTCATCGATGTCGAGCGGGCGCGCGCGGCTCGACTACGCGTATGATTCATGCTCGGCGAATAAAATTCCAATATACTGTACATTTCATTATACTGAACTATTCGATGCGCAACGAGCGATCGTAAATCACATTGTAATACAGGGGTGGATTTATCCGGGCGTAAAATTTACGCCGATGAGAATTTTCGATGTTTCAATAATGCAAATTCGTCCGCGGGGCCGTGAAAAATCGCGGATAATTTTCGCGGGACGTACGAGTGCACTCCCGCCGTCGGGCAGCCTCTACTCAGCCGCCGGCGCGCCAATTCCCGCTTCGGCCGCAATGATTTGGCACCCGAATCTTCGCGCGCGGGGCACACACTCACGCACGCGCCGCTCGATTTTTCAAATCTCAACCGACGCGCCGGACGATAATCACGAGACGTCTGCTGCGAACGAGCTGGTACAGAAACATCGATCCGACACATTAGCCGAGCAATAATAGCGACTAGTTGCGAAGCTGTATAGTCCCGGGCGCCGACGAAACAAAGAGCGCGCGAACTTTTCCCCCGTCGTTCCGCCGACCCCCCTCGTCAGGCGAGAAAAATATAGCGAGGCACGCGCCGGAAATTTACGAGGCTTGTTTCACCGGGCGAACCAAGATTTTTCAATGGAGACGTGGCATTTTTCATTCGGCGAGAGAAAGACTACCGTGCGCGCGAGCGCGCGCCCCAGCGACTTTCCCTCCACTTTACATGTGCGCCGAGCCGGGCTGCGCTATAAGCTCTCCCGCGAGCTTTCTCGCGCCCCCCGCATTTTTCAGAGCCCCGACGACGTGTGCCCGCGCGATCCCTCGCTTATTTCCGGTCCCGCTTTTTAACCCCCCTCCCCACACCACCGTCCCGCCCTTTTTTTTCTATGCCGGCTTATTGTTTACAAGAGCCGAGGAGTCCCGGGGAAAAAAGTCTGTTTCAGGAGGAAGTTGCTCGTTTTTTTTACCATCGAGGACGAGTTATGACTTTCATATATACTCGCGAGCGAGTCAATTGCGATCGCGAACTGCACTACACGCTGTATTCCTTATTTGATTACACGCGTCGAGCATCTGCGCTAACTTGTAATAACTTCCAGTGGGAATCGCGCGTCGATTCACCAATACCGAGTCGAGAGCGATTTACCACTAGAGGAAAGTTCGATACTTGGGTATGCAACGATGATGGAGTACCCGGCTCAACGAGTAATTTCGCGTTCGATTTTGAACACCACTTCAATTACTATTCGAGCATAACTATACGCCTCATTATAATATACCCATCGCGGCTTCCAATTTCTCCCGTTTCGAGTTATATCTCGGCCCGATTTTCCCCCGCTCGGCAATGAGAATCGCGAAATAACTCTCTGGACCTCGTGATAATTCGTCGCGAAGTCCTTTCCCGCGTGGCGTAACATCCGCTGGGCTTTGCACAACGAACGAGACGTTATAACGCGCGGCACTCGGGTCCTGGTTTAAGTGGCGAGCTTTCACACCCCCACCCACCCGAGTTCGTTTGTCTTGCTTCACGCCCCGGGATTAACTCCGATCGTTACACTCCCGGACGGATACGGATACTTCGTTTGTTGATCTTCCCACTCTCGCCCGGCCGGAATCACTTCAATTAACGATTCCCACGACAAACAAACGCGCGTCGGATCGCCGACGCTCGAGAATCATCGTCCTTTATTTTTTTCTTTCTCGCTGCACCTTCCCGCAGCCTCGGTAGAAAATGCCATACACTCGGGCCGACGAGCGAGGCCCGAAAAACTCGGCTCTGCCGACGCGCGAACCTCGGCAAGACAAACAGATGGGATCTGCATGCGGGACTCGTGCGCCGCGAGGGTTAGCGCGCGCGGTGTATTCATGGCGTGCGCCAGACCGCACGGAGCGCAGTCGTCGATGCCGTCGCGCGCTGCATTCGCAATTGGCCAGCTGCGAGACTATTTTCAATTTTCCCCGGTTGTCGCTTTGGCTGCCGGTGCCTCCCCTTCCCCCCGTACGTACAGTCTTCGAAATTCACCGCGGCTGCGGTGACGACACGAGAGCAGAGATTTATATACATATATGTGTGTACTCGGTCGGGTATGTGCGTGCGCGCCGGCCTCTATCTCTCTGTCTCTCTCTCGTTTCATTGCTAGTCGGCTCGTCTCGTTTTGATTTTTGACTGCGCCGCGGGCGCCGTGGATTTGGAATTCGGGGCTTTGATTTGTTTACGCGCGATTTGGAATTCGCACACGTCCGCGCGGCGCGCCGATTCTCCCCCTCGTGCCCCTGTTTAACGAGTGACGAACCAACGAAACATCCGAACCGCGTCTCCGTACGTTCGCAATTATTTTAATGCCGTATATGAATATTTACCTACAGCTGAATGTTATATTAATCGGTCCGATTTTGGATTCGCGGCGCGAACAACGTCGAATCGTGGGCTAGCGTCCAGGCCATACCCGAATGAACCCGAGACTCATATTTCCCGCGGTCAAAGCATAGAACACTGCGTGTGTCTCTCTCTCGGCTATCGTTCCCACATGGCCCACGGGGAAAAAAGTCTATCCATTCCCACAGCAAGCGAAAACTGATGCGATGCAAATTTGGCGGAGAAATAATTTGGCGCGTACCTATAGCGGGGCGCACGTCGATTTCGAATTTCCTCGCGCGCGCGCGTATATACGTACATACTGCCGACGGCTGGGAAAGGTGAAAAACGCTTGGTGCAGCTTGGGGGATCCGCGCGGTTCCCTCGCTCAGGGGCGAACCGGGCGTCGACGTTGGCGTTTTGCGCGAGTCGCGGCGCATTTTTTCTGGCCGGAGAAAAATTGCCTCGCTCTCTCTTTCGGGGCCTCGGGGATGAATAAACGATTTGCTCTTTCTCTCTGCCCGCAGCCACTGGTTCGTTTGAAAAATTCACGGCGAAAAGCCCGCCTCTTGCGTCCGACATATATACGTATACTTTGCCGTCATTTCGGATGCCTTTTGTTAAACCTGTTGTCGGCACATTACGACGAGCTGCGTCTCGTTAATTCGCGCGTGTGTCACGATGCTGTCGCGACGTTTCTCGATCGAGCTCGGAGTGGTCGGAAAATCGCAGAGGTGGAACGAGGTGGGATATATATACGTTACTGTTGACCCAGAGTTCACTGATAAAATCCGCGGCGAATCAAACAGAATAAATATATGCTTTGTGTATAATCTTCTTCGCGGAAAGTCTCCTTCTTTACTTCCGAAAAATTTCCAAATGGAAGGTAAACTCGACCAAGATTTTCCTCTCTCGCGATGAAGCGGTCGGCGCGGAACGGACGAATGTCATCCGTAGTGCTCTCGCGAGAACGAGAGGGAGGAAAAAAATGGGAAAACAAAGGGGAGTCGGGAGCAGACACGAGAGGCGCAACGCCGTGGCCCGCGAGCGTATATATTAGCTCCTCTCTCTCTTTCGTGCGTATATACGTAGAATAAAAATCCAAGAAACAATCAAAAGCAGCCAACCAGAAAATATGAAAACACTCACTACGCAAGATGCACGCGGGAGATAAGACAATAGAAAAAAAAAAGAGAATCGAGAAAGCCGGAGAGAGGCGAGGAAAACTCGGCTCTTGCCGGCTTCCCCATGGGCGGGCGGGCGGGCGCGCGCATGCAAGTATTAATATCGTGTGCTTTAGTATGCAGATGTATTTGCTCACTTCATTTTCCCCGATCGACCAGAGCGTGTATGAATACTCGCGCTGTTTATCGAAAACTAACGATGTATATGCTCGATTTACCCGGGGCCGGTTTAATTACTCGCTGTTTCGGGCGCGCGTATGTATGGGTACAGAGAAGATGAAGTGAGCGAAAGGATGCAACCAACGATTATACATTTAGAGTTGGATATATGAAGAAATGTGATGAGGCTGTTA
The DNA here is from genome assembly GCA_020882685.1 of Aphelinus atriplicis. Lineage (NCBI taxonomy): Eukaryota > Metazoa > Arthropoda > Insecta > Hymenoptera > Aphelinidae > Aphelinus > Aphelinus atriplicis. The sequence continues at coordinate 16,092,997 of CM037073.1, forward strand.
TGCGTGTGACAGATAAAATGGACCTTCGTTGATCAGTTAGACGCTCCTTTTACTTTTTCCTGAATAATCTGTCGGGTAACGAGCAAAAGTACGGCAAAGAAGCCAACCGCGACGGTGCCATTAGGGTCGTCTTACTAATCAAATCAGTCCGTTGCGAGTGGAAGAGATGAGAGACCTGACGAATATAGAATGAGTGATGGAAGAACTGAGAATAGATATAGGTTGAAATGAAACGAGCGATGTAGCGCTGGAAAAACATGGAGGAAAAATTCACGAATCGAGGTTGGACCCCGATGATTGGTTGATCGAAGGGAAAGAAAAGAAAACTTTTTGAAAAAAAAAAGAAACTCAAATCAAACTCAGGGGGGGAAAATTAGAAAACGTCAGAATAACAAAAAAAAATATTTATAAAATTACGTATGACCGAAATTTACCTTCCAGGTCTGCACAGAGAAACCAGCGGAACCAGGATAAGTCGCCAGTAACATAAGAAGCGAACGAAAACAGAAAAACAGATGAACTTGCGTTAGGTTTTTTTTTCTGTAAAATCGTGTACGTGTTCATTGGAAGATATATCATTGCGATACAACTGTATCATAAAATGTTTTTTTCGAGGGCCGGGGAAGAGCCGATTCAGCATCGATCGGCGTTTCCTCGCTTTTGATTCGACGCTCGGGAAAAGGGTGCTATATACGAAGGTACAAGTGAAACTGAATGTGATGAGGTGCGTTGATCGATGGACATATGAGGTATGCCAGTGTTTCCATTGCCTGTGTGTGATGGAGCTGTATACACTGTTGGAGGAAAATAGATTTGTTTGTGAATTTTGATGCCGCTCATACCGAATCCAATTTTTGCGTTCTACGGGTGGCTGTTGGAGTATCTGCGAAGAATATGTGTCAGTTACATCTACTTGAGATGAGCGCATACGGCATTCAGATTAAACTTATCATTTTTGTTTCACTGTAAAATCTTACTTGACAACTTTTTCACTACTGAATTGGTTGTTGTTAGGAATATCGCTATATATAACTCGAATATGCATTCCGAAAGCTATCGAAATCGTCTGAATCTGAATACGTTGCAAGAGACAATAAAACAACGTTCGATCTAGAGAAACTACTGCTTTTGCCGAATTTCATGAACGATACTTTGGGAATCACACGAGATTCGACGTCACCGAATCAAGTATTGGAAAGGGGTAACTTGGATGTCCTCCATTGGTTTACAATAAAAACTGCAAGATTGCGAGTACCAGTTGCACGCGTTGACGGGGAAGCAAACAAATAATGTACCTCGGAATTCAAAATTGCGATTATTTTGACTGTATCATTGGAATAATTCATTTTTTTTTCATTTCACATGTTACAAACATCAAAAAATCCTCAACTGTCATAAAGCAACGGACTTTCAATCGAGCCACCGATTAAACGTGAATAAATGATCGGTGTCATATAGTACGCGGTGTGTATCGGTTGAAAATATACAAAATGGCCAATATCGGACGGAATTCAATCAATTAGCGAGCGAGCTTGATCCCGCGTGTTTTACCACGATGCATCCAACATTGCGGAAATAATTGAAAGGCCACTCGACAATGGACGCGGCGTACACGGGGCCGACTTGGGGCAGGCGCGATATGATTGATCAACGCGAAACAGTCTGTTAGCGGATCGTTTTAAAGATTCAGGCGCGGTTTATTACGCGTTGCCCGGGGATTACTACGGGGAGTATGACGGGCCCGGACGACGACCGATATATTTCATGCAGGGTAAATATCGCAGGATGAGAAATGTTTGCGCGCCAGAACGAGCTTTTTTTATTTACTCGGCGTCCAAACAAAATTGCAATTTTGAGTCATGATGGATTAAACTTTTGCCGTTTGCGTCGGGCCACAGCTGGCTCGGGCACATACGTATATGAATATTGCTTGAGATCCTTATCTGCTTGGAAAATACTGCGATTCCGGAGGCTCTTATCGGACCAACGAATAAACGAGATGTAGCCAAATGTGACAAATGCGATTAAAGGGTAAAAAAAACATACTTTAATTTCGAATGAATCGTAATTCAATGGGAATTTCAAGGCGCAAACGTTGCTTCAGCGCGGGGGATTTCAAATGCAATCTACGCGAGAGTTTACATTCCTCATCGACCCGTGCAGCGCATAATAACACCATGTTCTAGAGTCTAAAATAATAAAATCTCAAGCCAAACACGGTTAATCGTTCCGGGGCGAATCTCAAAAACGAAAGGCTCTCTCACTCTCTCGTGCTCACGAGTTATGACGCGATAAGAACTAATGGTCCGACACTTGCGCCCTGATGATTTATTTAATCGCGATTAGCCCGGAGAGAGCCGCCGCTGCTGGTGCTGGTTTTTAATTATATCGCCAGATGCCGGTTGCAAGAGTGGCGAAAAGTCCTTAAAACAGAGAAAGGGCGAAGGAGGAGGGAGAGAAGGGGAGAACCCGCGGAGTTGGTGCAAAGTAATTTAAAAGAGTGAGCTTTTAATTGGAAGTGGAAACGCGGGACGAGTGGCTCTCCAGTTCGTCCTATTTCCTATGAGCGCTCTCGAATCTTTCGATGACTCCCACAGTGGCGACTGGATTCACAAATGAAGGATGCAAAAAGCTCTTGGGAATTGAAAGACGACATCGACAGAATTTTCCTTTTTGTGTTATATTCAAAGGAAATGAGTAGCACTCTTTTGCCGAATGAGAGATTTTATATATAAAGTATATCGATACTCCACACGGGAACATTATGACTAATTAGAAACGATCGTTGGGCATTAGGGAGGAGATTCGATTTCAGAAGAACCTATCAGCTTGATACGCCAGAGTTGCGACGTGTACCGGGTATTTTTGTCGCTTTGCCTTTCAAAGCTTATTGAAAATTCCGTCGAGTTGCGATGGAATTTACTGTTGTATTTCAACCGACTATTTTACAAAATTAAAGCTCCGGCATGGTTTCATTGGGTTAGTCACTTCGCATAAATTCGCGATTTAACCGTGGATGCACGTTCCGATTTTGCAGGATAAAAATTTTGAATGATGCAGTCTGACGAGGGGCGTATAATGATAACGTCGGGAGCCGCAGTTACGAATGAAACAGCGATAATCTCATCGGGAATTTTCTCAACTAATTAGAGGAACGTATAAGACCCCCCGGACTTCTAATTCTACAACTAAAAAGTTAATCAACTTGCCCCAACAAAAAGAATAGGTAACGAAGTGTACGAGTACCAAAATTTAATTAAGCGCATTAAGGGCTCTCGGAATCGTTTGATAAACTGGCAACTTTTCGAAGCTGCGCGAGAGGAAGTTTTTCAATTTTCTCGGTTTTAAGGACAAAATACAGACTCGAGGTTATCCCGCGCGCTTCATGCTTGCGCGCTATGATTTTGCGTGTAATTTTTCCGAATCTGTGTTAGTCTGCCCAGGAGAAATATGGAAGCGTTTGTCGTAAAATGTATAATGGGATAATGCAAATTCAGCGTTTCATTCTATGCTCCCTCCGTGTAAACTCGTAACGGACAATGAATCGCACCTGCAATTGTTGGAATTTGATTATTTACCGACATTGTCGTAATAACGTCCCGCGGTATAATGGTGCCATAGTTATAGATATTAATGGATTTTCAACGTTAATTTGAATCTAATCAAAGCGATTGTCCAAGCCTTCGATCATTATTGCGTGATACCGGCGAGAAATCAAGATTCGATGGGAGCTAGCAAGGATATTAATAATGGGGGACTCGATTGCTTTGGGCATATCGAACGTTTACCCGAAAGAAAAAATCTAAAAATATCCAGGGTAAAAGTAATATTCGCCGATATTTCACGGAGTGACAAGAAAATTCGCTGCGAACCGGTTGCCGGATCACGTAAAAAGCGATCGTGTTTTCCGTATGCCAGGGGGAAAGGAATCTCTCCCGCCGGTGTCTGAAGAGCGGGGAAGGAATTCAGCGGCGATCGAATCCTCCCTCGGCTTTTTTCGCACTTGAAAAACGGACGACGAGCGATGCCCGCATATAAATTGCAGCGCCCAGGAGCCGCTGTTTCATTTGCTCGCTATCTATTCGCGTCTTCGGCTCGTATCTCTTCCGCCCGTGGTTCTCGTGCTTTATGGGAAAATTATGGGGGACGTTTCGCTCTCCGCTTTCAGCCCTGATTCTCGAATGACAACGTCCTTTCCCTTTGACAAATTGATTAATTGACGTCGTCCCCTAGCCGCATAATTGCTCTTTATGATATGCCGCGAATAAATGAAAACACTTACGTGTAATTAGCTCGAACGAGAAATTAATTCAGCGCGCCCGTTCCACGTAAACAATAGTGCTGATTTCGGTAGTCACACAAAAGTTTCGAGCAATTTTCGCGTAACAGTTCCACTCTTAATCACATTTATCGAATAACAATAGGATAATATCGGAGCAAAAAGTTTCTACATTCGTACGGAAGGAAGCTCATGTAATTGAAACAATAAACGCGTCACAGCCGACCCCGAGTGGTAAAATCCTCCGAAACGCAATCGCCGAGATCGGCTTTTTTCCAATGCACACATGCTTGGCGAGGGGACGAGGCGTCGTTTGCGGCTGTGGGCGTCCTCCCAACTAGGCGCGTCAGCGTCGGGGAAGGAGAGAAAGGACGTGATGTCGATTCTCCACGTATTCCATCAACGCGCGCCGCATCTTCGAGCGCGTCCTTGGCATTCCTAAGGCGCCGAATTCCCGAGCCACCTCACCTACTCGCCGTGGACGTCCTGCGCGACGACGAGCGCTCTCGGGCACGTGTTAATTTTCGAAATTCCGCCTCCCGACGGAAAAGCGAAGAATTTGACGGCCGCTGCACTGCGAGCCCTGCACCCTTTTGTTTTCTAGCGACCTAGTCCAAAATAATCGGGACTTTACGAAACTTTCGTCTTTTCGTCCTCAACGCGTTCCTTGGCGGCAGGGGGGGGGGCAGAACCACACGCCCGAGCCATGGCGAGATACGAGAAAACTGGCCGCAAAGCGCGTAGGGGTCCGAAAGTAAGCAAGCGAAAGGGGAACGAGAGGGAAAATCAAATTGAGAAAAGGGCTTTGTTCCTCGTGCGAGAGAGCCGAGGCGAGTGTATACACGGCGGACATCGTCGTCGTCGAGTGGCGGCTCGGCGGGGAGGAGGCGAAACGGAATAATAAAGAGCCGGGAGGGGGCCGCCCGCGCGCGACTCGCGTCATCGTTCGCGTATATGTCTGTATATATATAGGCCGGGCACAAAAGCCGCCTCTCGCCACGTCGGCCCGCGGCCTTTATAGGGCACTCGAGACTGACGGAGCCGAGGGAACCAGACGCCGCTGCTTCCTTCAGTTTTCATATTCAGCTGTGGCTTGCATTTGCCATGTTTATATAGAAGTGTTTGTGCGTGTATTCCTTGGTCGCGATGCACGTCTAACGATTCGATATACGCATGTGTGTTTGCGTAGCTCATCCCATCGATGGATAGTTTGGAAAAACACGCGGATACATTGATTTTCTCGGGGAAGTGTGAGACTGCTTACCCGTTTGGGAGAAGGGGTTATTTATTGGGGAATATGCAAAGTTGATGAAATGCAGATTCAAATACTTTTGGGACCATCATTCGCTACTATACATCTTTATGTTTTAACAGATGATTCCCGCACAAATAATTCCCAATGATTATGTGCATGATGAACTTTCAAAGTGGATTGGATACCCGATGAGATATCCCGGGTTTCTTGAGTTGAGGATTGTTGATGACGATGTATTTTTTTTTGTTGAGGTTCTCAGAATACGTAAAAATGTGTTAGACAGAAACAACTGGTACTTGCAATCAAGCTACATGATACTTGATGAAACAAAGGTAGAATGCTATTTGGTCGGAGAAAGATTTAAAAATTATTTTACGAGAAAGTCAACTTGTAACTAACAAGTTTCATTGTGAATTGTATTCCCTGATACAATTCACTGCAATTTACTTCAAAATAGTGGATAAATATTTAGAAAAGTACTACCTAAAAGTACTATTTGTGCGCATGTGAAAATCCATACACCCATACAATGAGCATAACGGTATATGCAAGTATATATGTGAACGTGAACGTGTTTAGGAGTCGCAGAGTAAAAAATAAAGAGAGTTACGTTATGTTGTTTTTTCCCCCATTGTTTCCAGTATAAAGTTTCGTGAACATTTTGATAGAGCTCCCGTTTTCATTTTAATGACTCGAAAACATATTTTGTAAACTGTCGTTATCTATTCCATATAAAATTCAAACATATTCGCATCGTATATTTTACAACGTTCTGGGGCTTTTAGATGTGAACGTTTTATTCTCTATCGTTAAGCACTAACGGCTACTAACTCTGATTTATCTCGCTCAATTGGCTATAATTTGCGTAGTCGTTGTCACAATTATTCTCATCGATTTTCTCTTTCTCTGTCCCACATACGTATGTACTTGTCGACACATCATGTGAATTTTTGCCCTCGTCGTCTGTATAACTGCAAAGAAAGTCGAGATGAACGCTAATGTAGGAGTATGAGAATGTGATCACGGAGAAATTGGAGAGGATGAGACAAAAATTGAGTGAGTTCACATATTTGAGTAAACATATAGAGATGATCTCAAATATTCGCCGCAGAAGAAATGTCGAACTGATAGATCGGTGTACCTCTTCTCCGCTCGATTGTTCCACGCAACTCGAAGCGTGATCTGGATTCGGCGCGGCATATGCAAACGATCGACACACCGTCGCGTAAATTCGTATTCAGTTCGAAATTTCTCCTGCTCTTGTTAGTATTCCATGGTTTCTGAATATATTGTTTGTAGAACATCTAGGCTGTGCAGTAGTCGGCTTTTGTGCTTTTCTAAACACCGAAGGGATACAGCGGTACACATGTTTCGAAATAAATGTCGTCTTTGCACCGTTAACATTGTCGTTTCTTGTTTTTTTGCTCTTTTCAATCCTTCAAATCAATGCATGATGCGAGAAAAAAAAATTGTCACTCCTTTTCACTCCCCGCCCACGACAACGCAACTCTGCCGCAAGAGCCACACGGTAAAATGCCGAGGTGCACGTGAAACAAAGAATCGAGGAGAGTAATGATCGAAGGGAGCAGAAGTGACAGCGAGTGAAAGAAAAGTATATAGACAGTGACAAACAGACAAGAATAATATAGATAAATCAAGCCTATATAATATATATCCAATGCACACTCGCTGCGCAGCGTCCATCGAATCGATTCATTCGTCGCAGCTTTCCCAAGGTCGGCGCAAGACTCAGTAGGTAAGGGTGCAGACAATAGGCTGAGGATGTGCCGGAGACGTGACATACATATTGCTTCTTGCACTCGCGACAGACTTTGGCATTCCCTCGGCGACGTGTGCGTGTATACACCTCCCGGAAACAACCATTGGCACTTGGCTCAACTGAGAAACACGGTATACACGCATCGTCGGCCGAGTCATCTTACCATTATACTTTATTTAAGTATATCTTTGTAATATATATGTATAATAATATATATAAATAAATAGCCAGGTCAGATGTGAACATTCCACTATTATTGTTGACGTATACTGCCGTGACCTGATTGAATTCCATTCTTTGTAAACACATCTGTCGGCTTCTGCAGTATACTCTCTATTATTAAAATATACACAGTCTCGCTAGAGGTGCAATTGCAGGAAGTGGTGAGAGCGATCGATAGACAATCACGATCATCGTATACAAATATATAACTATATATGTATATGCGAGTATACATATTTTGCTGTGTAACGTATCGGTTGGAAATAGAGATCTATATGATGAATGGGGTAGTATGACGATCTGTAAGCAAACGTGATTAGACTTGGATGATGGTGTGTGGTGTTGCTGCTAGTGCGCTCCTTCTCATTTACTTTGTATGTATTGCATGTGACACAATCGTATATTATATAACCGATGAACAATCGTCGTTGATGTACAAGTGACGGAGAGATAACTGTGACCTATACGAGACTCGTAAGAACTGATTTTTGTTACTCTCTCTCTCTCTCACACACACACACTCATACTCATCGGGATGTTGACATACCCAGTCTGACAGTTTTCGCGGCTCGTGAATCTCGAAATCGAGAAACCCATCGACCCACTGCAGTTCTATGTACATAGGCTTGAGCTCAGCCAGACTTGCTCGCCATTCCTCGTGTCGCGTGTCCTCTCGCCACGAGCACCAGCGCGAGGCCTCTTCTCATAAAACCGGGGAAAAAGTATCCCCAACGGCTCCCTAGCGTCATCACGAGAGAAACAGCCTCCTCCTCCTCCTCCCCCGTATAACAGCATCAAGCCGGCGGCTCTTTTATTGTCTCATTATCGAGCAGTAGTATATAAGCAAAGTTTCCGCGGCTTAATTTTAATAGAGGACGTAACATCGTTATTACTGAAAAGGGCCAGACTCGGAGGCGTTGCGAATATGAGAAGAAAGTAGCCGAGCCATCTTCCGATGTTGTATAACGCGGGGGGGTGGGCTTGACGAGCGGCGAGGATTTTACGGGAAAAGTCGCGAACCCTCCCCGTCTACCCCCGCGCAAAAGCCGCGCGGGGAGAGTTATTGCCCCGGGCTCGTAAAGTAGCCGGCCGCGAGTTGATTTAATTAGGTATTAAACAGGTGCGCAGTTGGCGTTTTTTTTATATTTCCCGCCGGCCTCGCCCCGGATAATTTACTTTCGGCGGCTGTATTTGCGGACGCGCACCGCGAGCAAACGGCCGCAGAGTGGATAGTCGGCTCGTTTCGCTCGGCTATTTTGCCTCCACTTTTGTACTGCTCTTTTGAGAACTACCGAATTCGGGAACCTGTGGTACGCGCGACCGCTGTGCAGCTTGACGCTCGGGGCAAAGAAAACAAGAGGCGAATCCTCGGTTGAATCGGGACTTTTAACGATCGGAGAGGAGCGCGATTGGAAGACTTCGGACTCACCCGGCCGTATGGTATGCAAATGTAACGGGCGTGCACCTGATCCGAAGTTTTTCGGAATATTCTATCGCGAGAGGCGAGAGGATATCTGTGACATTGTTGATTGGAAAAGTTTGTCGTGACCGATAATTTAGGTGCAGGTAATGTGCCCCCCTTGACGTATCTATAATGAATTATTACTATAAATTTTGATTTTCCAATTATTTTAAAACCCTATGAATCGAATCATTATAGTACTTGATATGAATTGAATTTAAAAATGAAAAAAATCGACATTTTGTCTCCCGAGGTGGGTTACATTGGTTGATAGGTACTAATGCCTGCTCGCACTTCATCTTATAAAATCCAATAATCTCGATTTGAGTCATTTGATAATTATTTTCCCATAATTTACAAGATTTAACAAGAATCGTATCATTCAAAATCATTATACCTTCATTTCGATTTTGCTCTTCGGATCAAGGAACTTTGAAAATGTCAATATTGTAATTGATATCACATATTCATCCCACGACCGACACCATAATTTCTACCAAAAACTTTACACTCGACTATTCCACCGCAAACCAAGCCTCATACTTTTCGGGATCCCGATTTTCGCGGATTCAATCAAAGCAAGAGAGATAGATTGCGAGAGAAAGAAAAACATTCCTTGGGCTTCGGGCAAGTTGGGATCAAAGAGCGGAAGTCGAGGAGCAGGCATCAGCAGCAGTTGGCATCAATTATGAATTCCGAGCGTGCGGTGCATTAGCCCATGCCATTAGTATTCTCTCGGATGTGTAGGGGGGATGGGTTGGGCCAGCGATATATATACGCGTCAAGCCATGCTTCATTGCAGCGGACGTGACGTGCCCGTTAAATGGAGCCGAGGCCTTGTTTTGACGTGCCGGTGTAATCGTCATCGACGCACGTGCGCTTCGCTGCTGCGCCGACTTGGCATCGATGTCATGACTCTTCGTATACAACAAAGTGTATACGGATATTCGTCCCTACGAAGTTCTAAATTATTTGCAATATCACTATCGGCACGCGCTCGCGAGAATAGTATCACTCAAATTAACGGAGAATCCGTTTGATTTTACAGCTCATTGATTTCTCAATTTGGAATTTCTCCTTGTACTCCTTGATGAGTGCACAAGATGAAAGGTTCGCGACCAGTTGATGAGCAATGTCCGGTGATCGGACCGCTCACAGTCAACTAATTGTCGATAATGAATCAAACATGAATCTCAATTGTCAACATTCCTCTGGCTCGTGAACAGGCAATTTGCATGATTCTCTCGAGGGTATGTTCCCGGGAATGAATTTACTCGATAATCTTGCGGAACTCTAATGCAAAGTCGTGAATTTAAAACTTTCATCTTGACAAACGAAAACTCACCCGGCCCGAGGAACTTCAATAATTATGCGGGCAAAGGGACGCGGGGCAAAAAGAATTTGCCACGGAATTCAGCCTCGCGACTACACACAGCGTTGGCTGCATCAAATTTACACTGCGGTTACGTGGCGTTTAGTCAAAGGGTCACGGCACAGAGACACAGAGAAGCGCCAGTCTGGGAGAGAGAGAGAGAAAGAGCTTTTCGACTGATACAAGCGAAATGGATTCTCTCGCTATTTTTCCCAGGGTCCTCTCGACTCTCGTGTCCGAGGGAAATCATTAGACTACTTTTGACCGTCGGGGAGGACCGCAGTCGGCTGCTTTGTATGGGGACTTTTTTGTTTTCACCCGATATTATTACGAGTTTGCTCTCGCTGCCCGACCGCGTATCGAGTTCAAAGACCTCGAGTGATTGAATATTTGCGTCCTGTATGACTCGTTCCTCGCGATTCTCCGCGTCGTCGCGGTCAGCCAACGGGGCGCCTCCGACGATCTTTTGATATTCCACTGATTCGAAGGAGTTTTACCCTTTGCCGTCGTGCAGTATCTTCTCATATCGGCTCGAGAGCAAACCCGTCGTGTTTGCAGACATCGACGAGTGTTCTATCGGTCTGCTGCGTTTATACGTAAACATTTTCCACGTACCAATGAAGAATACAACGGGAGTTGAAAAGTTCCGCGCGCTAGGTATACGAATAACGCCTGCAGCCTCCGTGGATTCTCCGGAAAGTATGCTCGCGGCAACGGGATTCCTCCGTTGAAATTCTTTCGCGAAGAAAAGAAAAAAAAAAGGAACACAAACAAACCTCGGCATTTAGCAGCCGGACAGCTGCGTGGCAGCGTGTAATTAAGTAATTCTCGAGCCGATGGCTATGTATGCTAAAAAATTCAACCGGATAGCTCGCGAATGCAAATCATGCCGCCGCTTAATAAATTATTTGCCCCCGCGCGACGAATCTGCATGCGCACCGGGGGAAAAATGCAGCAGCGCCGGGCGAACTTGATAAAAGCCGGGCGCGCCTGTTTAATCAGACGGAGTTGGGATGTTGTGGCCCGGCCATTAAACCGACGTACGTCTCGGCGGCCGCAACTTTTCACCGCGCGCGAAAGTTCGCATAATTGATTCTGCCCCGCGGAGCTTCTTCTTCTCAGCTGCCAGCGGCGATAAAGCCGAAAAGTTGCGATAGGGCCTATCTGCCTTCGCGCGGCTCGTATAATAATTCCGCGAATCAACTTGAGGACGACAGGATTTTCTCCCGGGCCAGAGAGCAACTATGGAGGAGAGATTCTTACGTGGGCTGCTTTGGGGTATGTACCGCAGGCCTGGCTGAGCTCAACCGTGTGATATATCCACAATGACATTGTGTAGAATCGGCATCGATCGAGGTTTCATTTCAAACCTCGGTATCGATTGATAATAATGAGTCGGTCCATTTCACGCACAGTACTATAGTTTTACCAGGGTCTTGAACTTTATGAGTTAGTAAGAAATATAGCTCATGATTCGACAATACAATACGTTTTATATAACTCTAAGTAATGATTGTTCAAGCATTCTATGCGTCTCAGAGCCCCAAAAACGGAACCGCCCAATCTGTATAATCGCGGTATTTGAACGACCGCATGTAGCAGCGGCGCGAGTAGTACGAGCGCGTGCACTGTCAGACCGAGTAGTAGAAGCCGAGTGTGCTTAGACACTGGCTCACCCTCGCTCCAATTAATCTCTTCTCCGGTGGGCCAAGAGTCCTCTTCCTCGCTTATCCTTCAAGGTAATTCTAAAGAGATAGAGATAGAGAGAGGGAGAGAGGGAGAGAGATAGAAAGTGGGTCGGCAGGAGGTATGAGAGCACTGACCTGAATGAACTCCTGCACTGTGGTGTCGACGACCATGAGCGGATTCTGGATCAGGTGCACCACGCCGTTCTTCACCGGGATGTTGGGCTTGACGATCTCGGCCAGGACCGAGGCCGACGGGTGCGACGAGTCGCCCACCAATGTGTCCGACTTTACGTAATCTGTCGAGGGAATACATTTTTGATATTATTGCCGATGAAATTCAATTTTCGCACGTGTGCCGGATATGTTTGAGGGGAGACGATCTTCGGCTGGCCTGGTGATTTCAACTCAATAAACGACTTTACTGAATATACGCCACACAGTAGTGAAAAATGAAATGAGATTCGCTTACACTTGTTACTGCCTTTATCCGAGTGCTCAGTAGAGAAACTGATGGTGACTTTGAGGTTGTCGCTGAAGGCGAGGGTCTCGAAAGGCTTGTTGCTTGGGGTCGGCGCGGTGAACAGCACGTGATTGGGTATCACGTGACCGTCAATTACTTGCTTGTCGATCTTGTTGGCTCGTGGCGATGGCTGTAAATATAAGTTAATTATTAATCACGGTTGGCAACAATCGTTTGTCTTTTGCTTGTAGAACGCAGCTTACGGTAAGTAATTTTACAATCAATATAGTACGACTTCCATAACTTTGTGAAAGAATTTACTAATTCATGCCTTGCTCTTCTAGTTTTTGAGTGCCCGTTATTGTTACAGAAACTCCAGAAAAATTTAACCAAATATTGTTTTGTTTTGGATGCACATAATGTGTCCGTATAAATGTAACTTGAATTGAAATAGTTTTGAAAAAGCATTTCCTGACTCTAGAAATTTCTTTTTCTTTTTATTTCGAGTGTTTGGTGAGTGCCGTGACTCCCTTTTCAAGCTATGCTCTCAGAGATCCTTAATTCATTTCTATCTAATATTAGAATACTTCGTCAAATCTGCTCGGAGTTCACTCGTTCAATGTGATAATATTATATCATACACTAATTTGATAAAGGATTATGATGAACTGCTGTTAGAATTCAAGTTGTTCTAGTGAGATTGAAACGTTGCTAGAAACGAAATGTCGAGCAACGGTCTCTCTGAGCTAAACGTCGGAGTAAATGAAATAGCTTGGTCTACACAATGAATCTAGATTAATATAATAATTACTGAAATGCGTATGCTCTACTTCGTAATCCGGAATTATGAAATGAGATATCTAGAAGTGCTGGATGCGAAATTAATCCGAGTAGCGATCTAATGTCACTTCAAAGCTCTCTCCTTTCAGGAGCGTTTGCTTTGTAAGAAGAACCATGAAAAAACTATCAGAGGTTCGTTCTGCAAAACTGTTGAAGTAGTGCAGCTTTGAACCTTTAGTTTTCTCTGTTCTTTCTCGGACACCGATTCGCAAGAGCGAAGACTGATCGCGCGACTAGACGCAATAAAGCCCGATCCGAGCGGTCTCGGCAACTGGTGAACGATATTCAATTGTATCAGAAATTTTTGATTTTTGTAATTAACGACTACGCTGAACTATAGACTTCTTGATATGGAAAAATAATCGATGTGTTAACTCTAATCAAACAATTCACGATACATGAAAAACCAAATCACTTCTATTTTTTATGGATTGTGGAATGTTCACTTTTCTCTATATACATATTCTTAGAGTTTCTGAATCTCCATCGACCAAAATTTCTCAATCTTGCTGTTCTTTATCGCAAATAGTCTGACGGGGGGGAAAAGCGTTCGGAACGTTTGAGAAGATCTAAAAAAGAGGAAAGCACGTCGACGTCAAGCGAAGATCTGGACAATAGCGCAGGACTATGTGTGCATTCTTCGCGCCTTCCGCGAGTACTGAATAGAAACATTCTTGCGTAAAGGTAGCTAGTCGTGGTGTGAAAATGCTGAAATTGGGCTTTCCCTTTGTCGAGACTTTGTCGTTTCAAGTTCGCTCTTATAACACACGTCTTATATGGCTTATGATCACAACTCAAACCCATAGCCTGGATCTGAGATGCATCATCCATGGCTGATGATCAATATTATTTCATCACAGAGAAACAATCATATTGACTCTGAACAATTATTACGAGGAAAAATTTCTACTCGGAATAGATAAGTCAATTCCGAGGCGTCGCTCTCCGTCTTGAGCACCTAAACAAAGATGAGTTTATTTCAAAAACCTTCAAACATCCTATTTTTGATAATTTCATATACCGAGTGTGACTAAAGTCTTGAAGCGAGACTGCGACACGCGAACGAAGTGCTTTCCGATACATTTGTCACAGGGCTTTTCAATGGCTAAGAGCTTTTCTCGAACCATCCAACCAAATTCACGAAAAGTGGCACCAGTCGAAAGAAGGAATTACAAGGTAAAATTTAGAACGAAATTGAAGACAACGTTAGAGTTTGTGTTGTGAAATAATTTTTACTCCCTACCTTGAAACCTTCGTCAACTGGGATGAAAAAAGTGAACTTCCCTTCCGTGCTGAAAATGTTGGTCTTCTCCGTTAGCTTCACACGTTGCAGGAAAGTGCTGAAAAAATAATAAAGAATTTTCATCAGTTTTTATCGATATTTCGATATTACACGTGTATTGCATGAAAAAGTAAGTAATCAATTAGCTTTCATATCAGGAATTTTTCGTTTGAATTTAAAACTTTGTCAAGAAGTACACTACACTACACTTTTGTCAAGTGTATACGGGCTAAGGTAGTGGAATTGGAATTTCTATACACTCAGAAGAGTAAATTTGACTTTCACCTCTTGAAAACACGAACTTTTTTCAGTACTCTAGACTTTCATAAAAATGACCTTTTGAGCCGGAACGACATGTTTCTATCAAGGTAGCTTTAATGGAGAATATCCTTAACATATCAAAATGTTCGAGCAACGTAATCATTTTACGACGTAGATGTCTCGACCGATATTCTTTCAAAAGTAAAAGTATTGAACTCACCGTATGCGATGATTTCCCAGTTTCAAATTTTCACTCTGGTTGAGAAATTGGAGAGCATCCGGATTGTAAACGAAATGTTCGGCAGTCCGCATAGGCTGGACCGGCTCGAGTACTTCCGAAATCTTGTGTAACACCTGTAACAAACGATGCAACAATTCAATCAGACACAATTATGAACAAATCGGTTTTTTTTTTCGTCGATTCACCGTTCAAGAGGAAAGTCGAATGATTCCCGAGTATATAAGTACAAAAACACTTCGGGAGCATCTGAAATAAGTGTATCCGCAATTTTTTTCCTTCCAAGCCAAGAAAGATGCAGCCTCATGAATATCCCACCTATACGCTTGGCTGGAAAAAATGCAACCATCGCAGAGTCCCGAGTAGAAACGCCTGAAAGGGCAAAGGATGAGCGCGCGCAGGATTCCGTCGTATTCGATTCCCCGCCGAAACACAAAAGAAGAACAGGAGGGGGCAGGCGAGCGAGCGAGCGAAATAGCTGCAACGAGCGAGAGAGGAAAGTGCGACGGGCTTCGACTAGGAGGAATGCGCCCGTGTCTAAACGTGCGCCGCATGTTTATTCAGCGCTGCTCGCGCGCGCGAGAATCAATTCGGGGATTCCCCAGAAATTGGAACTCGCTCGGATGGTGATTTTTATGGGGGCAAGCAGTCGTCCCCTCGATATCCTTCGCTATGCCCGCGTTCGCTTGCCACTATTCCGGCCGGTCGTTGCGCCCCACGTCGCTGATCGGCCAAATTGTTGCTGCGATGTCCGGGATGTTTATCGTAAACTGCGATTGCTATCGCGCTCCCCCCGAGTGTGAGGATTACTCGAACAAAATACGAATGAGAATATCTGAGAGGTTTATTCCCCCGAAGCTTTTGTGATTTTCAATTTTACATGTCGGTTTATTTGACTACACTGGTCCACAGTAGGATTTGTACCCGTAGGATTTATACCCATACATATAGAGGTATCTTTCGTTTTGTAGTTAGACAAATTCTATTGGTTGTTTTTTATTCGCCAGTAAAATCACGCGCTTTATTTTTCGTTCTTGATTTAGCAATAATTACGTATAGACGTAGTGAGTTGAATTTCCTCGTAACATCATAATTCTGGTCGATACATGATATACAGAATTATAATGTTCCATCAACGTGATGTGAAACTAACTCACTGTATCTCTCGTATATCTCGTCAACTCGAGAAATACGTTTAGATTATCTTTGTAGTTGAACTATAACAATCAAATGGAACTTTTCATGCGACTTTCCCATTTTCACGCTCCGTTTTCACCCTTCGAGGTCTTGTTTTCTAATAGAAATCTCTTCACTTCCAGGCAATTATAATTTTTTCATATAGACGGATTTATCACAAAGACTAATGCGCGATCGTCGAATGTTTTCAGTCATGATTCGATCCACACTCAAAAAAGCACACAATCGACCCACCATGAAGTTGAGAGCAAAAATTAAGACACACTGCACAATTTCCGCTCGTACATCTTGCGCGCGTTGTGTCTGAGGAAAAAGCTGCGCAAAAGTCAAACGCATTCCGGGAATAATTCATCGTTTAGCCTCGGAGCTATTTCTCGAGACAGGGGAGGAGAACTGCCTGGATCCGAGGGAGAACGAGATGCGTTCCATTTATCTGCGACGTCGAAAGCTCGACGCACGACTACTTTTGATGCTTCGATGGACGTACGAAGAAAAATTACCCCTTTCTATACTTCAAGTCGTTCGCGAGAGTCTCGCGATAAGAGCGTGGATGGGAAAGCAAAAGATGACGAAGTGACGAATTTTGCGGATATGTGAAGTCCTGCTGGTATGCACAGCTTATAGTTGGACAACGAGTAAAACACTACGATTCCAGTATTTTCATCACTTGATGTGCCAAAGTTAATGATTGGTTTGGTGAAACCATTGTGTGATGTTATTGATTTTCGTGTAGTGGCGCGCAAATGTTCCGAGCATGTGTTTTGCACGCGACTCATGCAGCGGCTTCTTCGATGGATGATTGGTTACGAGCGCGAGACTTTTTCCCCCTTGAGAGAGTAGCAAAAATGACCGTGGAATATTATATAAATCACCTGGCTCAGACGGTATCTACCCCCAAAGTACTACCTTGAGACAGCAGAAAAACTAGTGAACGGGATAACTTCAAAGTTAGGCTGCAAGGTCGAATACCTGGGGTAATCTTAAATAGTAAACTGTTGTGAGGAAGATACCTAGAAATGAAGTACCAAAAGTTCTTAGCCTTATCATGATAACTGAGAAGATTCATAGAAGGGAATTGGGGATGGAAAATAACAATAATGAAGCGGATGTTTGGTTATATAACCATGGTTATGTGCAACTCTATCGTCAAAAAGTAAATCGGCGACTGGACTGACAGAAAGCACGAAGAGACTTGGAAAGAAGTCCAAAAGTATACCGAACCTGATACCGAAGTTGATAAAAACATCAAAGATGAAGAACTGGGCTCCCAAACTGCTAAAACTAAGCAGGAAAAAAGTAAAAACCCTGATAGGCATAGTAATTGGCTACAAGACATTACAAAAATACAGACACATAATAGGGTTCACTCACGACCCCCAACTGTATGTTCTGTAGGAGGGAGAAAGAGATAACAAGCCACCTAATCTAGTCGTTTTCTAGAAGAAACTGATTCCAAGGTCGAGGACGTATACGAGCTTTTTCTTTAGGACTATTTGGATGAACGCCCACTCGAACAAAAGAGAGACGCCGAAGAATTACTCGTGCATCTGGGAGGCTACCGAATACTCAAAATACTACAGAATGATAATAATATGTAAAATTGAATATTTAATTTTCTCACGCCAATAATAGACTTATAAGAAAACTCCAGGGTATCCAGAAGACTAATCGAGATGAAACTTGGCGAGATACTTTTTCGGTACTCAAATAGGTTATTTATAGAGTCATTCCACCCATTGCCTCGATTTCCCGGGGACAGTTAATTACTGTTGATTTCATGGATGAACAGTATATTTAAACTTATGAGCTTCTGTACATACAGATATACGCCACACGCATAAAATCGAGTATAATCCAAAGAACTGTTGAATTTTATAATGTGAATAATACATGTAACGTCTCAAGATTTTAAGTGAGATTGAGAATGAATATAGTTCGTAGATTATAGAAGAGGAGAATTAGCACTCCGGGGAAATGAAAATTAAATAATAAAGCGTGGAAATATAGTAAAAAATATTAAAGGTTTCGGAGGTGTTTAACGCCGAAACAGGTCGTGACAGCCGACGTTTACGGAGCGTAGGGTTCACAAGACGCTGAGAAAGGCCAGCGCCGTTACTCGAGTGCAGGCTGACTCAAAAGAGAGCTTTTGTACCGAACGAAGCTGTAAAAAAAGACGTCGTTAATGTATTCTTTTTGCAGCTTAATTATGTCCTCAACTGGAGTGCATCACGCTGGTACGATTTCGCTCAGACCACCCGAACCGTACTTTCGATTTTAATATATGAGAATGTCGCTTGTAAATAATGTCATACAGTTGAGTAACTCGCGCGGAAGATCAAGGGTGAGCATTTTAAAAGTTATGATTGGAAACGTCGCGAGGAGAGATTACACGATGAATATTCAAAGTCCGGGGCTGTATAGTGTCTCAGGTCTAAGTTAACGAAGCCCTTTATGCTCCGTCCCTTGATCCACGAGACGCGCGCGCGCGCGCACACGAGGTCTCGGCGCTCAATGTTTGAAGAGATTCTCGAGGAGGCAATTTTTCAGTCATTTTGAAAAATTTGCCCGTCCGACGTAATGCAAATTGCGCTATGCCTCCATGATGGGACTGTTGAATTTTTCATGAGGCTTAAGTGGCTCGCTAATCACTGCGGTAAACAACGCCACGGCTTTGCAGCTCGCACTCAATAATCCCATCGCCCCTCCACCGAGTCACCTTATCCCCGCGATTTTTCTCGTCATCCGTTCCTAGTACGACTCGAGGTCACATATGCGTGTTTGGTTATTACCGACCGCCCGAACCACTAGCTTGATTTAACGAGCAGCTCGTATAGCGCAGTGGCAAACCCCGTGGACGTCGTTCGATGAAAAAAAAGAAAGATGCGCGTCGCGACGAATGATGAAGTCGCACAGGCGAAAAATAAGGACGCGAAAAGAGAGACAAAGAGCGAAAGTCAAACCGAGAGAGGGAGAGAGAAAGAGAAAGAGACTAAGATAAACAAAGAGCTAGAGGACAAAAGAGGCGGGAGGGGGGGTGGAGGAGGGCGGCGGCGGCGGTAGTGGAAAGTGGCGAGAGCCCGGAGTTTGTTTGTACCACGATAAGGTGCAGCGAGCTTCCATTTGTCTTTGGAGCCACTCCGGAAAAATAGTGTAGTGCTAGTAACTCGCCGACTCCGCACCGCCGTGCGACCCTGATAACTCGGACCCGACCCCCGCCATACCCCCGTAATTACGAGCGGAGATAAATAATTTCGCGGGAAATTCATATCGGCCCTACGGGGACTGATAGCGCGCCCGGCTAACGGGGAACGAGTGCGAGCAGTTGGCAGCAGATAAGACACTCCTTCCCTCGCCCGTACTTGATGTTTCTTTTTGCCTTGTGTATATATATACCTCGCCACCGCGTCTTCCTCCGCCCAAGCCCAATTTACTTTTTGTATAATTAAAAGAAGCTCGCGGCCGAGGATAAATTATAACGAATGTTCGCGCGTGCTCTCGAGAGGAAGTATAGCCTTTGTGAGCCGAGTGAGCTAGTTCAAAGCGTGATCGCCGCGATTGAGAAAAATTGAATTTCGCAAAATATACGACGGATCGCGCGATAAGCCCGACGTATCTACGGTACAATGGACGCACGTGTAGCTATTGTCGACCTTCTCCGTTTCCCACGCCTGCAGATCCCGCTACGACGTGATAACGCGTTGACTAAAAGCTCGGATTTGTTGTCTTATCGGCTCGAGGTACCGCGCGAATAGGTGAGCTCTTTGCCTAATTGACAATGCAATCTCTTGAACTCGGAGGGCGAGAGTTCCAAGAAGAGACGAGGGAGAGAGGGACGGGCGCCAATCTGTCAGAGCTCGCGGCGAAGTTGCGTTATTGGTTTACGCCGGCCGACTTGGCCGCGAGCCCGCGACTATCACCGGGGCGGCCCCCTCTTATTAAATTTGCCCGGCAACTTCGGCGCTCGCGGGTTTGTGGGTCTGTAGGGTGCAGAGTCGGGGTTCGCTGATTGCTCGGGGAGGAGGGGCCGATTCTCGCGAGTTGCGATTGTGCAGGGCCCCCGCGCGACCCAGAGTGACGTGCGTCTTCGATCTGTGTGTGGCGAGGCCACGTAGCCGTCCGATTCGTGTGTGCATACGCCGCGGTTCTTCCCGACTGCCCCAACTGCGGCAATCGTCCGAATTCGTGGAAAGATTTTTCCGGAGAAATTGGATATTCGAGCGAAAATTCATATTTCTCGCCGAGTGGGGAGCAGTCGTTCTTTTTGTTTCCTTTCCGTTGTAACGAGAAGACGCGGTTCGAGAACCATTTTGATGGATTCGAAAAATTGAGAAATTGTTCTGAAAATGCGAAATGCGAAAATGGACTAGAATAAAATGAGCGTCTATTGTCCCTGGCGAGAGAAAAAACTGCTGCTAACTTCATCAACAGATATTATTTCTCGAAGAGGTTGAAATGCTTGCTCGTGGGATTGAGTGATATCTCTCGACAACGACAGCTCCGTAGCTCCGTGGCAGTGGGGTGTAAAGTACGGGATATAAACAATAGTTGCTACGAGAAATGCAAAGATCCTGTGTTCTTTATCCCCGGAAGTACTGGAAATGAAATCCAACTCATTTTCATCCTGTTATCAACGGTTGTTAAGAAAGTAAACAACAGTTGTTTTGTAGAAATGATGATTTTATGGACTTCAACAACAGTGATTATGGGAAATATTTCGTTGATTCTCGTTGATCCCCGTAAGTAGCTCCACGGTGGCACCTAGAAAATTCAAGGTGGCAGAAGAATCGATTGCAGTCTCAAAATGAAAAGTGATGGGTTATTAGAGAATTTACCAGTACCTCCACGCTGCTTGCTTCTCGGTTGAGCGAGGAGATATTACGGGATACTATGTATGACCTCTCTACAAGATTGGCGAGTCTCTATAATCAATATTTCAAGCAGTCACTCTTCGCGCGATCACAAAGCTCCCTCCCGGAGGAGGCGATTTATCAATTTATCTTGCAGAGATGAGTCAAAACGTCGTTGGGTGTACGGGACATGAAATATACATCACCCTGTAGTCGCGCGTGAATCCAATCCAATCCGAGGATAGATTATTGAAACAAGTATATATACCCCGGCAGCATTTGTACACCTCGCACCTCGTTTAACGGCCGAGAGTCTCGGGCTGATTGCAATCCAAATCGTCGGGAAAAATCTCGCGCGGAGGAGAGAGAGAGAGAGAGAGAAATCCAATTGTCCGTCGTTGCGGAGCTCGAGGGGCGGCAATTGAAACTGCTTCTCGCGCGAGCCGCTTGATCAACTCGGCCGAGAGTGGCCCGTCCACCCAGCAGCAGCAGCAGCAGCAGCAGCAACAATCACCATTCGGCCGGTACGACACGGCCGTAACGTCGCGCCGCGGAATCGCCCGCGACACTTCATAAACGCCTTATCTCGGGGGGCGCGATCGCGGCCCGTTACTCGTCGCCCGTCGCCCGCGACTGCAGTACCCCGATTAGATTTTCCCGGAGACTACGGCGAGACTCGAGCTCGCGCGCACTTAATTGCCCCGAACGGCCCACCAAGAGCAGTCGACTTTAATCGGGCCACATAACCCGGCGCATCAGCCGGGTTATTCCATTTTGCCGCCGCCGCCGCCGCCTAGCGAGAGGCGCGATTGCGCCCGTAAAACCGCGCGCGTCGGAAAAATCCTCGAGTTGTATAATTCGGGCGTTTGCCCGTCTCTGTATACTCGCCGCCCGAGGATTGTTCCTGCCTGGGTTACGCGGCTCTATCTTCGCGTTGTTTAGAAAGTTTTTATATAATGGCCCCAGCTGCCCGTCCGAAGGATTGTTGCACCGTCAAGCTCGGCTGAGCCGGTCTCTCGAGGGGCGGTTCTCTTTGAAAATCAGTGTGAAACCGTAGAATACATCCTGATCGCCGCATTGTCGTAATGGGATGGAGGGCGAAATTCGCGACTCCGAAATGAGCTCCTTCCTGCTCTACTACCGCGACACTCATACTCAAATGGCTTCATCAATCGTTCAGGACTGAAGGATTTTCTGGCTGGTAGACATATCAACTATCTTATGAGAAATCCAAGAGCCAGATGATATGAGAGCCAGATATAATTGCAATATATAACAGTAATCGTGATAATGTTTCTCACTCTCTAAGTCACAGGTTGCGTGGACCATCAAACGAACTACTATAGCTGATATTGGAGAAATATAGGCTCTTCTGGTAGATTTTAACAAAGACCAAAGAGGCATTCAAATGTATTCGATAATGGGAAGTGTACTTGATTTTGTTACTGTTACTTAATTAGGATTTGATTATATTTCCATCGATATCACTCTTCCATTCACATTATTGTTCCGCCCAAAGAGCTATAGAGCTCGCTCAATTGAATAAATCAATAAATAAAACAAACGAACACACGAATCGCGCGATGTATCGCACGTGATCGACGAGTCATGCGCCTAAGACTCTCGGCTGTAACACTCGTAAATCTGCGGGAGCCAAGCGGGATTCCCGCTATATCGCGAGGCGTGTGCGCACGGCAAATTCGTTCGTTGTGTATACACACATATATAACAAGTGGGGCGCGAGCAGAAGTATATATATATATACACACTCGGGGGTGCAGGCTATCACGAGGCCCCGCACAGTTTTGCGCTACAAATTCGTTCGCCATTCAAATTGTGATTTACGTTAATGGCCGTCTCTCGCTATATAAAGCGGCTATTGCACCGGCGAGACACACACACATACACGCACGTGCACACGAGTGCGCGGGGCTTTAAACGCACGGGGATTTCTTGGATGAGGTGTGATTATGGGGTCTGAGATTTCGCGAGGCGCCGACGCCGCTTTATGCCCTGTGGCTGCTGCTGCTGCTGCTCTCGAGACGAGTTACAATTATTGGCCTCGCGAATTGCGCGGATTCTAATGCTTGAGAGGAAAATTCACGGAGAAAGCTGCATTCAACTGTGGTTTGTCGGTGTAGTTATCTCGGAGAGGAACGAAGCTGAGATTCGATTCGATTATTTTTCATAGTGGAAGAACATTCCGTATTTCGAGACACTCGAAAATAGTTTCTTCATTGCCACGAAAGATAAGTTGTCGGTTGACGAAATCGATTCGTATACGACAGGATGGTTCCCACCACGAGGCAAATACTACCGGGTCAAAAATTCGCTGGCGAAAAATTCTACAGATTACGAGCCAACCATACCAACTCGAGATGGAATGTGTTGAGAGTTTCCGGGGCGTATTGTCGAGAGATTATTATGGCACTGAGCGAACGTAATTGAAGAGGGTGTAATTGATCTCGACGTAACCGAGTGGGACAGAGAAGTCGAGAATAATTTTCAATATTGCACCCTCTCATTCCGGATGTAGAGGCATCCTTTTTATGGTTGGGAAAAAAGAACAAAACAATTTCCTCGTGGTCACGACTCTCTATCACTCTATCTACTGAGTCAACTCCCTAAATTTGAAATAGTAAAGAAACTACTATTCTTCAGTCAAAAATTGCATAGCTGACGAAGAATGGCAAATGTTCTCTCGAAAATTAGTGAAATTTTACCAATTTCCATGAGTCATGTAATTTCTACCTTCTTCCTGACGAGAAAGAAAGCAAAAGCTGCGTCACGACAGCGCGTCAGTTCAATCGTCAACTGTACAAACGGTTTCAATCGACGTTTTTCGAGTGGAAGTTCGAAAGAAACGAAATCTTCATTCAATAATTGGACGTGACAGAAGCGCATTCCGATTCGAAATTATGAGACATGACACACACGCTGCTCCGTGTGCTTCCAACGGAGTAACACGAGAGAATACAGAGATGAAACAGTCAGCGCGCGAAGCTCGAAGAGACTCAAAAGCGTATAAAGTGGCTAGCCTAGCTCGCCCCTTCCTAAACCCTCCGATCGTCCGGAAAAATGGAGCGCGCGACTCAGCACTTCGGGCGTGTCGGCGGTTCGCGAGGCATATCCCCGAGGGGAAGAAGGGGCTCGGCTGACCGTTAAATTGAAAGGTGCCTCTCCTCGGAGTCGCACTCGGGCATTCATTGAAACGGAAATTTCGGCTCGCGCGATTCTTCCGCTCCGTCTGCAGCCATAAACCTCGGATCCGCGAGCTTGCAGCTCTCTCTCTCTCTCCGAGTGATTGTTTCTCGCGTGCCTCGCGAGAGCTTCGGCCGCGCACAAAGGGATCAGCGCCCTCGAGCTCATGGGTATTTGATGCTTTCTGGGACGCGACGCGCGATGCCCCAGATACTGTCGTGCGTGTCTACGGCTTCCGAGGTATAAGCGCAAAGGCCCTGATCAGCTGTGCGGCTCGGGGGCGAGTTTTGAGAGTTTCCCTTTGAGCTTGGGGAAAAATGAGCAGTGCCGCGTCGGCGCGGCTTATAGCTCCCGCCGTCGTCCCGGGGATTGATCAGTCCTATATTCTGATCTTCGGGTGTATATACTCACTCGAAGCTGCATACAGAAAACAGAACGCGTCGCGGGCGTTGTGTTTCTTCTTGTTGGATAAAAGTATAATTACGAGAACGGAGTAGAGGAGATGACGAGCAAGAATACGTTCACCTGTCCGTTGAATGAAATTGGTGAATGAACTCTGAGGTGAATAAACTGTGAGTCTCGATACCGTACTGAACCCGAGTTGGAGATCAAACGCGACCTCAAAAATTACTGCAGCATTTCGCTCTGTCCATTGATCCCGTGAGCTTTCATGGATTCCAGGCAAAAAACCCCCTACAACTGTGATCATTGAGTATACCCATCCCCGAGAGAACGATCCAAGCGGATTGAAGAACGAGCCGCCCATGAGGTCAATGTACTATAGTCCGAGAACGATCGTTTCCTTTTTGATGTCCGACTATATCATGGTTGAAACTCATATAACGCTTACTATTTGAACCGAGTAAGAAACTTGAGTCCAATTTTTCCCAAAGTCTCCCAAAGCGATTGGAACTACGTTATGTGGAGCACACGTAATCGTATTCCACCTTCCAGGTAGAAGAAACGTCTTTTCGTAACCGAAAGGCCATTCACAACAGAATGCAACCTATCACTAACATAATATATTTAGACACAAGGCACGGAAAAACGGGCTCTCGCGTACTGATATTCCCACTCTCTTGAGTCGTAATCGCCAATAATATCGAGAGCAGCTCTGTCTCGACACCTCGGTGAGCTGCGTCTGTTTTCCCGCGATCTCATCGGAGCACGTAAACGCGAGAAGGTCGTCTAAATTTTTCCTCCCCGACGACAAAGCTTATCCGCTCGAGCAGCCATCGTCGGGTCCCAACGGCCCGTCCCTCGTGCGCCGGGCAAACGTTGCATACGATCACCTGGCCCGCGAGCGATACGCCAGCCACTGAGAAAATTTAATCACACACACCCGCGCGAAAAACTGCACCCGCCCCGGTATTTGACTTTAATCTGGCGGACGCGTCGCGACACGGCCGATTGTTCCCGCGTCGTACGCGTCATTTTTAGCGCCGTTTGAGCCGCGGGCAAATATTCGCGCGCGCGCGCGTTAATTGTATTTGCGCGTGAGGCCGGCCTTAATTGGACTCTTCGGCAAACAGCGTCTAGGGAGCGAAGCCACCCCGCCGCCGCGAGCTGTTTTTCCATGTGGAGCCAAGACTGCTCGCGAGCTTAGCGCCCCGGCGTGAATCGATAATGACCTCTATATGGATGGTTCAGAGCTAAAAATGACGAATTCCGAAAATACACAAACTGCACGGCACCATCGAGTCGCTCATTGGAGAGTCGTTAAATCAATAACAAGATGAGAGGAATACCAGCTCTCGTATCATACGCTTCCGGCTGCAGATAGCTCGCGGTATGGGCTTTCATTCGAATGAATTATAAACGCGTTGCGCGATTCAGTGCGATCCGGCGCGCGCGATTCTGGATGTAATTCATAAATTACGAAGGGAAATTGGACGGCCCGAGCGAGCGGCGCGAGTTTGATATATTTTCCAAAATTGGATACGTAGCCGTATCCTGCGCGTGAATTCGCGATGATCCGCATCAGGACTCGGCCGGCCGCATTTATATCCGAGTCGTGCGCGCGGATCCGCAAGTTGCGCGGCGAAAAGTTGCGCGCTATTCTTTTCCTCGGGAAGCACAGGGACCGCAACAGGCAAGACGGTTTATTTAGCCGCGGAAAATGCTTTTATCTCGTGCTATTTACGAACGTTGCCCGGGAGGTCGCGAAAAAGTAAAAGTTGCGTATATTTCTTTGGTGCGCGCAAGCGCGCCAGCGCGGATACAAACACTGAAACTACTTTATGGCGCGGCCGCGACTTTGCGCGAGCAACTCGACCAACCACTCGGACGCTGGGTTTTCGCGCTGCTCACTGTTCTCCTTTTTTTTTTCTTTCCCCCGCGAGCTCCGAGGCCAGAAGCGCGCCGAATAAAAGAGGCATCGCGCGAAGCAGACACGGAGGAAAAAGCGGAGAGAGGGAGAGAGAGAGAGAGAGAGAGAGGCGAAAAGCCAGGATGAGCCTGTCTTTATGTATAATTCCCTTTTGAAACGCGAGGCTCACCTTCAATTACAGGAACACGACACGATTGTGTAGGGCGGGGGGGGGCTGTTCTTTGACAATCTAATTATTTCGCGTTCGCGTTGTATCCATCTGTTACATAATTATTCATTCACTCGATCCACCCCGGCCGGACGACACACGATCGACGATTCGAAATTCCAGTACAAATTGAACCTCGCGGAGATCATGATAACGTAATCCAGGCGCTGTCTCCCCCTCTGGCCGGCACGATTGTAATTTGGGGTACGGGGTGTATAATCATAAACGCGGCCGATGGGCAGCGTGAAATCTTTTCCATAAGCCTCGGGCTCAAACGAGCTCGTACGCGCAGTCCTATACCGGGCGCGCCTCGGTGACAAAGCTCGCGCAGATCCTTCGGTGTGGCGCGCACGATGTGGTAAGCTCGTTTGGTCCCGACTGACTTTGCCGCGACTCATTATACAACCAGCCCTTTGACGAGTTCTCCCGTGCTGTATTCATTGGCTCCGGTGTGTCCGGCCACGTGCATTATTGCCCCCCCGCGTTGCGTAAGCCAAACCACCACGCCAAATCGCACGGGATTGATTTCGCAGCTCGATGACTCTGGGCAATGAGCGTTCCGAGTGGCAAGTGATTTCCAATCCGTTCGCATACCCGTGCATGCGCCTCTTGGGATTGTTCGTTTCTTCGTTATTCGTTACGCGAGTATGAAACTAAAGTGAAAGCTCGCGGAGAAATTTTTCACCCGAGCTCCGCTCGCTTTATCGTTATCAAAATGTCGGATTTTCGCGTAAATCCTATGTGAGCTGTGAGTTCTGGACTTTGTAGATTATTTTTTTTTTCGAAAACAACGCAACTAACTGTAAAATCACTCGAGACATTTTCTTTCATTGATTTCACATGGAATACGATGTTATTATTTTCTTTCTAAAATTCTAAAATTCTCTCAAAAAGTTTTGTCAATTTGAATATTTATAATTCCGACATGATTTTGAATCAGCGTGTTCTAAAACGTAAAAGTACTGTAATAAATTAAAAGCTTTGAAACTTGCTTTGCCGGCATTCCGAAAATTGTTGAAGAGATAGAGTTAGAGATAGATATGTTTTATTGTATACGAATACAAAAATTGGCATTTTACATTATATCAGTCGTTTCTCTAAAATATTAGTCATTCTTATGAAATTATTTCACATATCATCCTTGTCAACATCATAAAAATATATATAAACAGCGATTTATCACAGATAAAGTGTCAGAGTACTAATATGGGGAACTATAGGAAAAAATTTCTTCGTAAACTATTCTGTTCGCCCTTCATCATAATTCGGAATGAATCCCGATTTATTCTCGACTCGAGAAATATATGACAAGGAAAAAACCAGCTTTATTATTTTATAAATTTTCTATTCAAATACATCATAGAGGTTTCTCATGGTATTTTTCTTGCACTTCTGACCATGCCAATTGAAAGGGCTCAAAAATAATATGGGATTGGGCAGAATATTTTAGCGTTCATTATGATCCCTAACTTCATTTGAGCTTTCTTGAGAAAGTCGATGAAAAATCCAAGAAAAGCGTGATATTTGGCAGCGGTAGGACTTACTTGTATTTTCCGATTGTTTTCGTTGGGCCCGAAGGACGACTCGTAGTTGCTGCCCTCGAGGATTTTCGCGTTATTGATGAAGATCTCTTCGTAGCCTCTCGATCCGTGTCTCTTCGTGACCCATAGTGGCGGATTTCCCTCGAGCTCCGAAGTAAGCGATGGACCAAACTGGTCCGTTCTGAGGGGCTGATTAGCTGTAAAACAAAACACACAGATTCTTCACTACCGATTACAACTGCTATCATCAAGTCTAAGAGTGGGCGTGAGAAAAATTTCGGATTACACCCCAAACGTCAGTTTGCTTTCCTCCATGCATATATTAGTTCGACGGAGACTCGACCTTATTGTGAATTTGACACAGAATCGATCTTGTCGCAATTGAATGGTTTAAATTTGTATTTCCACGAGCTGAAATATACCCCGAACCTGACAAGCAATTGCCAGCGGACTGTCGCGATTCCGTACAATCTCGAATACATACTTCGATAAATAATAAATCAAGCGCCGTGGACTCGGGGCCGCGTGAATTGGGCGAGTCAGTCAGAGGAGCCGTAGCTCGGAAGCAACAACTGACGGCGGGAGAGAATCGATGGCGCTATCCGAGCAAATCTATTTTTGCGCAGTACCGTACAAGCGCGGCGACAGTAAAACGGATGAGAGCAACGGAGCTTTCTCGATATAAAGTACCCAACGAGCGAGCTGAAACTTCCTATCTTGATAAAGAGCGAAAAATTAACGCGACGTTTGACTTGTAACAAGTATAGGGTGTCCTGTATCTCTGGCGACATACTTTCCGCTATGGGCAAACCTGAACAATCTTGGCGGACACGCCTCAATTGAATTTCGTGGCGATTCGAATTTCGCACTGGCAGGAGTTCCGATCGCCGCTCCTCTCGTTTCTCCATTTGAATGAGAAAAGTTTTCCATCCGAAACTGCAGGTGATGTTGATGCTTTTTGAATTCACGTTTTTCTCTTCGTTTTCAGCCATTCAATTATCCAACGGAATTTCCGGAAAAGATTTTAAGACCTTTGAGAAAATGCTCCATTGCCCCCTTGATTCTGAAGAAACTCAAGTGATGGAAGGAAAGCACGAGTTTTGTTTACATCAATTATACCGATTCCTGGTGAGAATAATCCTCAAAGTCGTAGCTCTTGCGGATAGATATAGAAAGTATTTCTGTCCCCGGTCTAATTTTTCAATGCACGAGAGTATCGTTTCGTCGATGATCGACAATTTGCGCACATGCGACTCGTGGCGCGCGCGGGATGTCGGCGAGTTCGCAAATTCATCGGGGTACCCGCGAGATAAGTCGAAGTGGGTATACACGCATCAAGCGATAAGGCCTGAGTTCCGTCTACATCTGGGAGCAGCAGCGTCGTGCCCACAATACGTCGAGCTGATAAGGAGGGGCTTCGGCTGGTTTTCAATAAACTTTGATGCATTCACCGCTGCCTGCCCTAGCCGCTGATAAGCGTGTATATATATAATGTTGTTTCGAGGGGCCGTCCTCCGCGCTGATAGCACGAGGGGTCGGACAGCGCAAGCCTTCGGGGCGGCAGAATTTTCGCGCAATTTTGCATGCAAGATATGAGAGTTCACAAAGGTATTCGCGTCTCGCCAATCGTGCTATTGAAATATATACAGCCGTGTGCGGTCAGACGTTTCAATTTTTCCAAAATATATATTCATGAATCGCCATTCACTGTTTGGCATTTGCAGTGTTCTACGTTTCTTTGGAGAACTCAATCTGTTGGGGAGAAAAGTATTTACTCAACTATGGTTATTACAGTAGGAAAGAAAATGGGCTATTGCCGTTCGAAGTGAAAGCGAGGATCGGCATACACGCAGGCGACACACGCGTATACTCACAATCTTCCCGAGTGGCTGTATTATTTCATGTTGTGACCTATACGTCGGAGAGAATTCTCATATCGCAGTAAGTATATAGCAAGTACAGAAAGTATAATGCAGTCTAACAAATCATACGATTGTCACACGTATATGACGGATCAGGTAGATTACAAGGTCCACCGTTCCAAATAGGATCATGAAAATTAAGTTTTTATTCTGGCATCGATCCGACCCGATCCGATCAAAAACGTGAATAGTAACTTTTCTTCAAAGCTACTTTATTCAATCCCAAGATGGCAAGTATAGCACTTTTCAGGCCTCTTCACAATAAAAAAAAAACCAACACTGTTATTAATTCTTCACTGTGAGAAGAAGTTCCAGCGTACCTCGCTTTCGCAAAACAGTATTTTTCGCCTATTTCTTGTTACATTTCTTGCGCGGATCAATTTACCTCGTTGGTTAACGGCTCTTGGGTCGACCAACGGCTTAACGTGACTTCCTAACCACACGGAGACCTTTTTACAGAATCGGAATTACGATAATTACGCGGCGCTGGCTTGCTAGAGCTTTTGACAGAGTCGAATGGTAAGTGAGTGCACCAGGGACTCTAGAGCTTTTTACGGAGTCGGTTTTTCCTGTAGCGGATGTCGAATCTTCGTTAGATTCGCGTGAAAAAATTCCGGCACTCACTCTCAAGTTCGCTTGCTTACAAGAGTCGAGAAATACTGTAATTTGCGGATGTAATCTTATGACCATTGGTTTCCCTAGATCTGAATATTAGAGTCGGGAACTTATGATAATTCATAAGATAATTAGTAGCTTGAATGAATACTTGAATTGAGTAAACAAGTGATGAGACGAGGATCCTAGAACTCGGATGAGAGTCGGCAGTCTTTGACAAGCCTGATTACAGCAGATCTGTTACCAGAATGAAATAAAGTACTGATTCAAGTGGCCTATAAAGAGTTCGCTTCACTTATCCAGTGCAACGCCAACGTTTCCGTGATGTCTATTGAAAAAATTACTTAGTATAATATTTCATTGGCAGTTCACTACAGGAAATTGATTTTGAAAAAAAAATTAAAAATTGTAACGACCGCCACGTGTTAGCAATTCATCTGACTTTGTTTTTTCCATATTTAGTGGAAACCTTCAAAGTACCCACTGACAGATGTAACAGCTGAATTGCGAGTTTCACGTCTCCGATATTCACAGTATATTATGCAACCAGTGCGTAAAAGTTTAAAGAGGCAAGCGTGGACGCGTCGACGAGTGGTCGGAAAAGCCGGACGACGAGTGTTCAAATTTCAGCGCACCTGACAGAAACAATATTTTATATTACGAGTGCTCGTTTGAGAGCCGTTAAAAAAAACGCACCGGTGCGTAAAATGGCGTTCCAACCAACGAAAAAATTAATCAAATTTGCTTCAGGCGCGGGAGCACAGTGTACAATATCTCGCGCGCATGAGCACGTTGATGTGAACAAAGTCACGCAGCTCGTGTAGCCCAACCATCAGACATGAGCAAAGTGAAAATTGTGGCTAATCGGGCCCGTATTGATCATTATCTATTATGAGTGCGACTGCTGCTTATAGTGAGCAAAAAGAATGTTTGTTTCGTACTGTTGTATTTTTAATTCAAACTCACACTCACTAGGAGAGGTTGACAATTTCGGGTGACCAATCATGACGAAACTCTCCGAAATGCTTTTTAGGTACCTCAATAAGTTATATATACAGTCGTTCAGTCTAACGTTTCGATTTACCGGAGATATTCTCAATTAGTTTCGAATTTATGCATCGTACAGTATATCTATATATGCACAAAGGAAAAATATTCTGTTGCGGTTATTTAATTTCTTCTTTCCATCTGTGGAGTTTTCATCGGATTATCATAATTTTTCAGATATTATCAATATTCATTGTATCTCTAGTCTCAGTTAATATTGACACGTACGAGAAGTTGGCTCAGAATAGAATACGCGGAAGAGAGTCGTACAAATTTTGAAAAATTTACACTGCGTTCTTGGAGAAACAAAAGGTGAATGCTGCCTGGACAGGATTGTAAAGTTCAACTTTACGGCTGGTGTTTTTGCATATAAACGACCCCCGCGGGTTTTACGGCGGGAAGTTTTGGCAAAAGATAAGCGCGAAAAATACCAAGAATTTGTAAAAAGTTGGAGACGACGGATCTGGTCAATCTTTTCTACTTTTTAAGGCGTCTGTTTACGATACAGATTCTCATCAGAGAGGTGTTAGTGCACAGTACGGAGAAGAGAAAATGCCTTGTGCATAAATTCAAAACTTCACGCACTTGTTGCCCAATGTACTATTCGAAGATCAGAATCACAGAGCCGAATTTCAATCAAATTATTGATTTTCAATGCGTAGTCAACTTCCAACTTTCACCAATATAGCTGAAATTGATTATACGCAATTATCCTATATCGCTATTTCTATTCATTTTCATGATACATTATTATTCAGCTTGCTCTGCGTATCCACCTATTGATCTGGAAATCGAAGATTCTGCACACCTGATTTTTATCCGGGACGATTTTATGTTCTGAAAAGATATTCCGCTGAAAAAATATTTCTATCAAGAGCTATTCGTTTCAATATCACACAAGATTTCAAACGTGTGGACTGAAGTGATGCATGCACGCAAACTTATCCAGATAATAAACTCACGAGTTTGTTAAACGCATAAACGCATCAGCATTCATTATGGTAATATCGAAAAAAAATGATGAAAACCTATTTATAAAAATACACTTCTGTACAAACGGCTAAAGGGAAGAAAATAATTTCCACCACTCGAATATGACCTACACGTTCCTTTTCAAAAACGTCCTTTTCCTTTTAGTTATTCACGTCAAAGCGTTTTGATTCTGGAATACTTTTTCTTTGATCAACAGCAAATTTTGGTTTACTCTACCGAGCACCATGAATTTACTGCTTCGCCAAATACCCCGGAACAGGAAATCCCACAGTACACTTTGAAAAGAAGATCTTTTTCGAAATACTGAGCCAGGCTAACTACAAGTAACATTTTTTAAAAAAAAACGAGCCTGCACACACGCAAAATCGCACCGCGATAATCTCTCGGATTAGGGCGAATAGGCGCGAAAGCAGAGGCTCGCACGATTCGTCGGTCAAAGCGCCCACTTATTCTTCGAGCTCGCATTTAATTAGCGCGAATTAACAAAGGGGCCCGCGAATCGATTGCCATTGGTGGAATATCACGCCCTCGACGGGATGATCGCCACCGCCGCTCGGCCGGCGTGTGCGACTATGCTCGAAAATTGTGCTCCTTTTGTCGAAGCCGCAGCTTTGCCGATCGGTCTATTGACGCTGATAAAATAATGGAATAGGTGCAGAGAGAGAGAGAGAGAGAGAGAGAGAGAGAGAGAGAGAGCTCAGGTAAATATGAGCCGAATCGATTGTAATTAACCCGAATATCGCAACGAAATCCTAATTTAGCCGATTTTATGATTTGGAGAGAATTAATGAGCTCGTTTTAATATTTAACCCAATAATGATGCTTAGGCCATTCAATTCGATAATGTGTCAGCATTCTTGATTATCCGGGGGATTATCGGTTCTCGAGATGTTTTGCGTGTGAATACTGCAGGTAATCGAGAATCCTGGTGTCGAGATTGTGACGTTGCGCATAATAATAACGAAAAAAAGGAATAATAAACGGTATGCTACTGTTACAATATTATGCAATCAAAGAGTCTCAGACTGATTGGAATATTAAAACCAATTGAATTTGATTTTTACTTTCTTTTTGTTAATACATCAAGAAGATATTTGCGATCCAACGGCCGGTAGTGTAGTGCAATAGTAGCCGGAAGTTTGTCGGAAAAATGAGTTTCTGTGTTAGGATGGAACATTCCACGAAAAAAAATGTTCATTTCAAATAAGTGGATCGAAATATGTACAATTTCAAACGAGTTGGCTAAAGTTGGCTCACCAGAAACTAGCGCAAGCGCGTTTTATCCATCTGCGTTCGTCACTGCTAGTCATTGTGAAGAAATGTTACTTGGAAATTCGCTTTTATTGTGTTGTAGATGTTTATACGTCACAGCGCGAGTTATTTTATTGTAAAAGATGATTCTACGGAATATTTGCATAGAAACGTATTTGAAAAAAAGACGTGTTTCATAATATTTTAATTCCGATTTAGAAAAACTTCAGTTCACATCGATAAAAATGGGAAGAATTTTAGAAATGATTCTTTTTTTTTTATTTAATTTTCTCTTGAAGGCTGATCAGATCTGATCGGATCGATTCGATGTGTAGCACCTTAACATAATCCTCCTTACGATGACTACTTGCAAAAAGTAACAATATTTATATCTCACATGGAAAAAGCAAAAATACGCGTTTGATCATTTGAGTTTGAGAGGAATCACACCTATTCCAGGCCCAACACATTGGTCAGTCCGAAGGTTGTGACCTCTTCTTGTTACAGAAACACCATACACATTAATTCTTCTCATAATCTAAGCAACGTGACGTTGCTTTAAAAATGATTATCCCAGTATATAACAGGCTATTGCTTATTTAATCTCTTGCCGACCCGTAAACAGTTCAGTGACAAGCCAGAGCCAATCCGCTTACAAAACTTGTCTGCGAGCATCGCATAATCATCCGAGCTTTGGCGACCGGCACCTGCGATCCGATTTGCACCGAGCGAACTCCCCCGGTAATCCTGCAGGCGCGAGCCCATAAAGGCTTATAATCGCTCGACAAAGGCGAGCAGCAAGAACAATGGCACCGTTGTCTTTTCTTTTTTTTCTCTCTCGCTGATCCGAAACGGGAACACGTCCCTTTCGTTTCGGATCTGCCTGAGGGATTTTTCCCTCAGCGCTACAGCTATTATCCTATTCCTACTTCTTCTTCTTCCTATGTTATGATCGTGGAATCCCTGAGTAGGAAATCCGGTTTGCCACGATTCAAATGTAATTCTTACGGCGGAGCGTGATTTTGTTTTGCGTACGTGTGTACCCCCACCTCAACCTCAATTCGTGCGTATGATCGTCGCACTTTACGGTTTCGGGTGGCTCACCGAGTCGCAGTGTGATTGGTCGAGGCACTCGATATTCGGAAAAAATCAGAATCCCTCCGCACTGGGATTCGAATACCACATGCCCCCGCGAGAGCTCCAGCTCCGTATTATCCTGTACGCAGATGCTCTTTTGTGCTCTTTTTTTTTCTTTATACAGGCGCGCCGAATTCAGTCTGTCGAATTCCAAACGGGATTGATAGGATTCAGTGTTATTGCGCGCGTTGCGGACTTTTCCCGCACTTCGAAGAGACTCGCGGGGGCGGCTCTACCGTGCAGGAAAAAAGTTGCGCGCCTCGAAATTTACCGTGGATTATCTTGCTTTCACAGTGCGGAATGAATCCCAACAATATTTTGATTCGCATCAGGTTTGCGAATAGGACTAAGGGACTTTCGAATGAAAACCTACGAATTTCCGGAATTATTCGGAATTCTCTATACGGAAGCCAAATGTTTTTTACTTTTAATCGAATTACCGTCTACATAATGGAATAATGTATATACAGCAGTGACGCGATGAGCATTATTTAAATGGAAGAGTTTCGTGAATACGAAGTTTCAAATATTTTGATCCAATTACAAATTCTGAGTATTCTATTACTGAATTTGCCTGACCCGGTTATTAAGCATTATTTCGACAATGGTATCTCATTAGTATCCCATCTACCGTAACTACCAACATCGCAATCCAGACAGATGGAATATCAAGATATAGGAGATGAAAAAATTGGATAATTGAATGAAAAAACGGAATCCTCCTTCAATACCTTATTCCAATGGGAACGAGCTCTGAATTGCAAATGAAGCATATACCCGCCAACGTCCTTTCTCAACTGAAAAATGACCCGAACAACCAGTCACGTAACGACGAGCGAATGATTCGAACGAAATTCCACGCGTGAAATTCCGCTAGACGCGCGCACGACGACCTCGACTATATGCACACACGCCATTTCAAAAACGACGTCGAGCGAAGCCAGCGAAGACCGTGCGCAGCGTGTAAGCCGCGCTGCAATATTCGCGCGGCGCGCGTGACGTTGGGCTGCAATATTCGCTGGGGCATGTACGGGGGGGTCGCGCGGGTTTAGCCCCTCGACCCGACGAGAAGTGCAGCGGCGGCTCGACTTGCACATAACAAAGTCAGCTGCTGTTTGGACTGGCCTTTAAATCAATTATCGAGTTTGCCCGGGGCCCCGAGTTCCGAGTCGGCCGCGCTCGCGCGAGCACACCTGGGAACGATTGTTTGCCCCGGCGGCTCAAATTCGATCCGGATATACTCCGCGGATTTGCGATTCAGATATAGACGTGTTACTCGGGGATTAAGGAGGGCGCGAAATATGGACCGCACACGGCCAAATGGAGAAAGTTCATTTGGTTCACCCTAAAAGCTGGGCTGAATTAATTCATCGATGATTGCTCGAAGTTGGGGACTGAGATTTCTTGTACTAATGATGAATTGAATGTCTCGACGCCAACGCTTGCTTGTGATACAAGATTCTGAGAGGGACTTCTCAGTTGGAATCGTCGATTTTCCGAAAAATAATGTTGAACCGAATGGTAAACTTGCGAGAACTTGGGTTGCGAGAAATTGTTATGATACCCAATATGATGGGTATGGGTACGATCGGAATGATTATTCATCTCACGCAAAACAAACCATATCTTAACTAGATAAATTATAGACATTATAGACTAATCAGCTATTTGGACTATGTGATTGATGACCCAAAGATGCATGATGGTGTGCGGTTTAAAAATTATACTCGGGTAGGATAAATTACTTTTTCGCTTTTATATGGATTTAAATGCTCCTTATCTTACGATGATCTTACGATATAAGGTCGCAGATAAAACACAGGTTAATAAACTCATCGCTATTACAAGAATTTTGGCTGAGTTGGTCTCGTTTTGCGCTACACCATGCACAGCTCATCACTAATCTTGGCTTTTCAAGTTGAGATCCCCTAGAAGTCTTCTTAACGTATTTATGATGATTAAGCTCACACATTCGTGCGAATTATACATGAATTGTTCATGAATCATTCTAAAGCAGGGCCTCCCTTGGCTTATATTGATGCGCCAAACCAGAGAGGATGAAACATTCTTGATAATATATTCTGTATGATTACAGGAACTGTAACTATGAAAAAATATGTAATAACCATAGAATTGGTTGTTAGCTTCGTCTTAGAAAGTTGCACCGATCGCGATGGAACTTTATAAGACGATTTTCGGCTTCCCTAATGAACCATGCACGAAGCCAACGTTTTGATTTCCCGCGGAAATATGAGGTCCACAAGACCATAATATCTGATTGCACGCAAGAACAGTATATCTATAGATACATCTGTAAATTCGTAAAACCGGATATATATCGAGGGAGAATATATCCGGAAAATTGGAACGTCAGGTTGGGTTCGGTTGCCATCGCAGAGTTTTCAACAAACTCTCTGTAGGTTATAAAAACGAATAGTCGAGTCTGCAAGTATCAGAAAGAATCTTGTTACGAGAATACATCTGTGGCCCATCAAATTGTCAAAAACATCGAGTCTCGTGTCCCTGGATCCTCCAACGGGTACGTGTATAGGCGCGCATGCGCCTCGGGACCATTCTTTCACCGCTAAGCTTTGGCGATCATCTCGAAGAAATCGGTATAGCTGCACCGAGTTAGCTCTCTCTGTTTCTTTGTCTCGAAGGCGCCCCCGAGAGCTGACCCACGCGTGCACAGAGCCGTGTGACGACGTCATACTGCAAGGATTTCCTCTGGTTCCGCAACACATACGTGTGTTGCACTCGGCGTCCGGATCCCGGAGGACCGGGGCATTAATCACGCGACTTATCGGCCACCCATCCATCCTCCCAGCGCGCCTTATGTTCCCATTGAACGTTCCTCTGGCCGTTCCGCGCGCGCGCCCATACTAGCCGAGTAGCCGAAGAAATGCTTATCAGAAAATTAACTCGCTCCGAGTGCTCCCGTGTTTTTTTACCGTCGGGTGGCCTGGGCGAGAATTTCGCTAAAATCCGCTATGGCGCGGATCGCATCGGAAATACGACGATCCGCGCACTGTACCATATGCGCGACGAGATGCTCGGCTGGTTCACATCGAGTGTGTTCGTATATATATCGGGTGATTTTTCCCGATGGGCGAATATAAAGAGCAAGCGTCGCTGTATAGGTATCCCCGCCTATGGCAAAAGGCCTCTCTCATCTCTCCGCGGGCCGTACGTACATACACCGCTGGAATTTTCTCCTCTCCGAACAATACCCTTCGCCGGGCAGCCGCGCGCGATCGTACACAACCCTCCATCAGCTAATAAACCCACCCACCGGTCTCGCGCCCCCGTATATACGTATCGGCTAATTTTATTAGCCGTGCGCGGCCGGCGCGATCGCTTTCCGATATACGCAGCGCACGCGTGCTGCGTCCCGATTACTGCGCCACGCTCCTCATTTTTGCCCCGGCCCTATACATGCGCCCGCGATAATAGAGCCGCGCTTGCGGATCAGCCCCGACACGTGTACACTCGGTCGCTCGGATTATGCTCGATTATGAGCCAGCGCCAGGTGCTCGGGGGAGGATCGACCGATTAGAGGCCACGTAATGATATACTCTATATGTATACGCTCGCGGGGTAATAATAGCCGTGGCCCGACACGCCTCGAGTTTTTCGAGAAAATTAATCGAGACATGAGATCGAGATGAGCGTGGGTGCGTGCAAAAGATGATCGCGCGTGTGGATGATCGTTGGGAGGTGTGGTGATTCCGAGGGGAGAAGGGAATGGAGCGTATGTTTGTTTATGGAAGTTTCTGTAGACTCGGGGCGGAATGGCAATCTATAAAGATCTATAAAAATCCAAAAATCACTCGAGTGCGTGCCTGGGATTGAAAGATATACGATATGAGAGCTTCTTTTGAATTTGATCCTCATGATGAATGCAAGCGCTAACCTACTTTATAGCTTGTACTGAAATATATTCATCAATAATAATTCAACCGAGAGAATTTTTCGTAGGAATAAAAAGCCCCGCAATTTGGAGATAAACCGCTTTCATCATATGCGAGCCGGAATAATTATCGAAAATAGAAGTATTGTGAGTCTAAAGCACTAAAAGCTAATTGTGTATACTCCAACGTATCGCAGCGATCGGCCCCGTAGAAATTCAGACTATTCTCATGGAAATTATCGCAATGGAATTATTCCACGGGAACTCATATTCAAAAGAGAGAGACTTATGATCAGCTAAAAGCGATTCGGTACTTTTCTCCATTCGCATAAAACTTCGTCATTAACGTTGGATCTTGCAAACTTCACAAGTTTGTTTGAGTATCATTGTTGCAGTTGCTTGGCTTCTAGCCCCCGTACGACGGAAAGTTCCCTTTCTCGAACGGGTATAGGTGCACATACTATGCTGTCAAAGGAAAACCAAGAGTGTATTTTTCCTTTCATCAATTGGTTTCGTAATTCGCAGGAGCCATTACACGGCTCCTATAACACACGTATATTAAAGAATTCAGAAAGATCACCGTGTGCTAAATGGGAATTTGTCAGATGCAGTTGCGACTTGTACCCTCGCAAAATAACCCGGGTGATTCCAACACGAGGGCGCGACAGGTTTGCGACTAGCAATTGAAGCGGGGTATTCAGGAGAAGGGGGCGAATAATTAAGGCCGCTGTCTACTCGTTTAAATTCTACTTTATTATTTTTGTCATCTGAAAATACTATTTCGCCGGCCACTTCAGCGTACGTTAGCTTTGTACTCGTGTGCGTGTTGTAATTCACCTTTTTGCAAAGTGAAAAGAGAAGAAAACAGGGCCGCGAGTCCTTTTTGCCGAGAGGTTCTCTTTGACTATGCGTGTGCTGTACTAACAAACACGTACGTAGTCGAATTTATTTCACTGAATCCAAGTAGCCTAGTTGTCGGCCGCGCACAAACAGCTGGGTTAATTTAAACAAACTAGTGGTGATTATTAGGCTGTATATTGTATCGGAACTAGGGACGCGCTCGTCGTGCGTGTTTGAGTGGGCGGGGGTCATACCGGATGGGCAACGTAAACAATTGTCAAATCCACCCGTAATTTTCGTCGACCCTGCAGTCTCAATTTGCGTTAAATCATCAATTCCGAAAGTTAATTCGATTGATAATTAATGATACAGCAAGCCGCGGGGATACTTTGCTGTTTGCGGATTGAATCGATTACGTACTGATGCCGTTATTCGGGCACTATTGTTCATTTTTGGAATTCGAATTCGCATGGAACGCCGAAGAGTATAAATTTTGGAGAGTCTACTTGGAGCTTGATGCTTACAATTGCGGGTCGGGCGAGGCTGTGCGAATTTCGGGTTGTTTGAATAGTGAAAATAGACTTTGGTTGGGATTTTACAGCGCGAGTTTATCACTCCGGTGCAGCGACTACGCAATATCAACGTACCCCCGAGAATCGTGAACATTTACTCTGCGTGTTAATTGCATGGAAATTTCGAGCTATGCGTCATATATGTACATACATCTTAGAAAAGTGATTTTCTTCTCCAACATCATTTTCTTCCAATTCATCCTATTCGTTATATCATCACTGTAACTTTGAGGTATTTCAGGGTCGAATAGATGCTGGAATAGAAAGGTCAGCACATATCTCGAGTGCATCGCAAGTGCATTGTCCCGTGATCCCGGCATACCGGGTAGTTTCGGCCCAGATAAGCTACACCAAGAGGGACAATGATGTTTGTGAACAGACGTCGAGCGCTGGTGTGTGTGTTCGTGGCTGCGAGCGGTTAACCTGAAATATTCCCCGAGATGATATCGAGCGCGTGCGAATTAGCGCGGCGGATGTTTGGCGAGCTTTCGAGATTGCGTCCGTTGAGCCGGCTGTTCGAGATACAACGCGAACGACTGCCGCAGGCCTTATCGCGGGCCGCGCGGCGGCATTCGATTGGGAATTGATACGGCCGTGCGCTAAAACGGAAAATATGCGCGAAACAATTGCCAGCTCGCTCGGTGTGTTTCGACTGGTCTGCTGCGCGTAATACGTTCGATGCCTCATTTCAAGGCTCGAAAAACCCGTGACTCCGACGAGCCTGGAAATAGTAGTCAGCGAAATTGGATATAAGCTATTATATACCTTTGATTATTTATGTACAGTGCAGTACCTGCAGTGTACGGTGTATTGTGAATTTGGGAATGAATCTACCGTAGAATAAATTTGAATCGGGATAACGTAATTTGCGGCAGGAAAAGCTCTCGTATTTATTTTGTATTTACATTTCTCTCGAACAATCCGTATACAAGTGCTTGATATTAATTTTGCAGTATGGATCCAGTAGTAACAGTCTTTTGCATACTTTTCTTTGACTGTCCGCAGAGGTTGAGTCATTTACGCACATGTAGTTTCAGGCTAACGTCATTTCTCAATCCTTTAACCTTAAAATCACGAAGATACGTTGAATCTCAGTTCTCGCTTCTGCGCCTGTCGGAATTAAGAAACATCAACGACACCATCTCGAAAACGAAGTCACTCGTGACCGAAAATTTGCGGTCAATGCGTTCGCG
Source organism: Aphelinus atriplicis (assembly GCA_020882685.1). Lineage (NCBI taxonomy): Eukaryota > Metazoa > Arthropoda > Insecta > Hymenoptera > Aphelinidae > Aphelinus > Aphelinus atriplicis. The sequence continues at coordinate 16,134,939 of CM037073.1, forward strand.
ATCCAAAAGCTTAAAGTAGATGGTTCACTCGCGGGCGAAGAATGTTGCGGTTCGGGTCGCTCGAAATTCCAACGCGCGGTTTTCTTTCGCGCTCGCTAGTCCCCCTCCCCCCCTCAAAGAATTCCCATACGTAAAGCTACTCTCCGAAAAAGGACCGGTGGGGGGGAGGCGTTTCACAACGGGGGAGTAGCATCAGCTGCAAGTCCGAGTGGCGCGCGCCAGCAACGTCGGCCGGCCTGTCATATCCGCGCTTTTTAATTAAGAAAAAGACTCACGAGCGCCGCGCGTTTTCAATTACCCGAGCGACTCTTTTCCGTTTTGCGGCTTTTTTCTCTTTCGCCTCTTCCCTCGCGTCGGCCGCAAACATTCTAATCCCCCTAGCCCTCCGTCCGCAGCTGCCTCCTTCCTCGAGCGATTGTCCATGCAAATCGGACAAGTGTAAAACCGCGGGGCAAACAAAGCTCGAAAAATTAATACAGCCCGCGCGGGAAATTAGTCCGGAACCGTCGTCGCCGCGGCGTCACTCGGGCGACTTCTGAGAGCCCTGTACGAGTCCGGGACTCGCTGCGCCGGCCACCCGCGCGCCCATATATGTATGTACACACGAGCACTGGCTCGCACATAGTGGAACGCGTGTGCGGCTCAAAGGATGGAACAATTGACTCGGCGTACATCTCGCATTTACATTGGTTAGCATATTATTCATGTACAATCGGGCCGCGCGGTCCGCTCCGTATGAATATGCAGTCGCGCGCGCGCTCGGGCGGGGCAACTTTTTCGCGTAATAAGCATGTGTGCGCGCGGATCACTCGAGGATATTGCGAATTTCGAGCTGGAGTGAGCGCGCCCGCGGCTCGAGCTTAACGAGGATCCGCCGCCGTTTGAATTGCAGATTGGTGCGATCATTGATTTAATAGCTTCGCGGCGAGCCACAGACACGCATTTTTCAAACACACGGCGAGCTGTGGATGTAATAGACGGCGCCGGTTTACACGTCGTCTAATTGTTTTCGTTTGGCCGTTTATCAAGCTGATCATTCGTCTCAATTAGAGGCCGGTGGATTTTATCTTTCTCGAGGACTCGGGGGAATTCAACTCGAGACTCGCGCGGCAGTTTTGATTTACACGCTTGAATGCATTACCTTCGAGGTGAATCAGTGATGTTGAAAAAAGCAAAGCAATCGCGAGGTTTGCCGCCCGAGCTAAGAAAGGCTGGTAATCACCTTTTGCCCTAGTATCGAGCAGTATTTTTCTTCACGAGTGAGGAAGACTAGGGTTCAATGATCAATTTTTCGATACTAAGTGATGAAAAATAAGATTTTCTTGTCGGAGCTACAAGGAACGACTTCATACTACGACGCTGGGTTAAAACAGAAATCACGCAGGCGCTTCTATAACCCCGAATGAGTTCATTGACACGAACAAGAGCCAATTTCATTACGACGAGTATCTTCCGAATGACGGTTATAAATAGCCAAATATCTTTTTGCTTCACCATCTCGGTGCCGCCACGAAGCCGACTATATTTTTGGAGGGCCCAGGACTTTCCGAACGGAGGGAGGATGGAGCATCGTCGGTCGAGCGTCTCAATTTAGTTGAACGATGACAAGATCCCAATAGCCAGATAAGCCGGGCCTTCTGCGAAAAACTGATTGTCCCGGCCTGCGCGCCGCCTGAATTCGGAAGCAGTCGCGGCGACGGCGGCCTCCTTGTTTTCTGCACGAGGAACACGCGCCGAGCTGTCAATGGCCCACGAAGACAGCAGGAAAATGAAGCGCGCAGGAGCCTTTCGATTTAGCCAGCGGAGCCCCGTTGTTCTCGAGAGGAGCCGCACTCGTCGATCGGCATTATCGATTTACCCCTTCAGGACCGAGTTGAAATTTCGATCGGAGACGTTCTCACCCCCGTGTTCCGGTCGTGCTCAACTCGATATCGATTTTCAAGAACAACGATTGGATCGTTTGTCGAAATTATGAAATTATACACAATACACACGCAATCGGATGATCATTCTTTCATGTGTTTGAAAAATTTATCTGATATATCCTACGAGTATCAAGTTTTTGATAATAAAATTTGTAATATACGAGTATATGTCAATACTAACGTTGGAATCATATATCTAACAAAATGGTGAATTCTTGAACGTTGCTCTCTTCGGAGCAGTGGCATCGATATGAACGTTTTGCCATTGAAGTGACACTGCGGAAAATCCAATTTACAATGTTTACCATGCATCAAAGCGTACGTCCAACATTTTCGACGCACTAAGTTCAACCTACAGCCGTGGGCTATATGTCCGTATTTTGCAAAGCACGAACGTGAAAAAGCAGCGAAATTTATTTTCCCGGTGAAATCCTTGATTGAACAACAACGTTTCATCTCTTATTCCGAATTAACCATCCTAATCGTACCGAGCATCTAAATCCACGGCGAGGCCTCTAAACCCGCGCGCTCGCACAGATTGTTCGAGAATCTCAATGTGCAACCGAAGCAGCAAATACTTTCCGACGTAATCTTCGGATCGACCTACACGGGCCGTGTGACACCGGCCGTCACCGGAAAAAGAAACTGCCGAGGCCACAGCGATCCGTCAGACAGTCGGTCGGGATTCATTGTCAACTCCATCCCCGTCGGAGTGGCGACGCTCTCGCGGTGCCTAATCCAATCTTAAGAACTCAATAAATCGCGGCTCGCGCCCGGCGGGGGCTGCTCCTCCGAAAAGCCCCTCTAATCCGCCAATCAAACAACTCGATTCGGAGCCAGCCACCCGGCGACCCTCCACCAGATTCCCCGGGCCAAACAAATCGCACGCACGATTTGCCGACACGCATTGTCACGGGCGCACCCGCGCGCGCGCCCATCTGTCCTCTCTGCAGCTCGACTCTGTGTATCTGTATATACACTCTCACACACACACGTATGTAAGCCGGCTTATTCATGCTCGGCGGCGCCCCGAGAAAGAGTTGGCACAGACCCGGGGTGACATTGAGAAACTCGACGTTTCGGGGCGATTTTGTGCTTGTTCCATTGACCGTGTATTTCGGCGCTCCACAGCTCCCGTTTGGGTTATATACAGGCTCGAGTTTATTCGCTTGATTGGGCCGATTATCTTCTATACAATCATTCCGATTCACCGTACAGTATCTAACAATGTTCCGGCTTTGGGATTACGCTCGAGATTTAATAATACGCGCGCGTCTATCGGTTAATGCCACGCGATGCGAGTTTCCTCTCTCCAATTGACCACACACACACACTACTCGTGGAATTGGGATTATTCTTGCCAGAGAGTCTCGTGAATTAATGTTAAAAGCGAAACTGGTTCAGTGCATTGCCTGGCTCGGCGTATAGTCATTATATAGAGTGCGCCTGTAGAGGCATTTTGTAAAATGCCTAGGGCGCCCCGAGGCATTTTGAAAAATATTTCGGGTCAGTGGTGTGCTACAGTGGATCATAAATTTGATTATAAAATGCTTCAAGATTTTTACATAAGACGGTAAGGCGGCATTGTTTGGACGTTGGGATATAATAGTCGATTCTACTGTTTGAACTTCGCGTCGTTATAATTTGAACCATAAAATTGTCTATAGCACCGAGCTTCTGAGCGAACTCATTTGTGTAGTTAGTATATGCCTTTTTTATGATGAAATCATCTCAACGTGTCCCAGTATCTTTCACTTTCATTGATTCATATATATTTTCCAATTCACCATCTATATATCTAATCGATTTGCATTTTCTTCTATATTTAGTAATTATTGTTGCTAAATATATATATTTATGGATTGTGAATATATCTGAGGTGATTCCGAATATTTTCATATGATTAACCGCATGTGGCACAGTTGCTTCACTCTTATCGCATGCAAAAGAGAGTATTTTGAGTAAAATAGAAAATAGATTGGGGAAAAGAGATGCGACCATTCGAAAGATGAGATATTTTTAGACTAGTCACATGTAACACAATAAGAAAGATTGCACTTATTTATTGTAATTTCGTTACCAACATAAGCCAAGGATCGCTGGTGGCCAGGAAGCACCGGAAAATATGAGAAGACTGCCGCACATTGCCTTCAGTGGCCAACTGGCTGCACTCACCTTATCACCGTCCTGACAATTATCCCCTCCGTAATTTCCTTTCCGCGCTTCCAAGTCAATGCAGACAATGGATGGGGAATTTTATTTTTCCCCGATAAGACAGCCGCACCTATGACCGAACTCCACGCGAATCCAAATGGTCCCGGCCGATACTGTATTATCAGCTTGAGAGAAGCTCTCGGCCCCTCCCCAGAATCAGCCGGTTTTATCGACACTACACAGCTGCGGGGAGGGGCTTTTCACGCGCTAGCCTCTCGTGTTGGCTCTTTCGTTGGCGGGTGTGTATCTTTTCCGTGGCCCGGGGGCATTATCGCGCGCGAGTACATTGTGTGTAGCCTCGAGGGCGCATTGTCGGCCGGCTAAGCCCGTTGATGCTGACCCTTTCGCCAAATTCGCCGGCATTTAGGCCAGCCGCGAGATAGCCCTTTCTTATTCACCGCCGCCGCGCCGGCACTCGTCCTAATTTATGTTTTGTGCTGCGCGCCCGCCCGCTTGTTGCTTTGTTCCCGCCGCCCGCGCGCTCAGCCCACTGCTTTTACTGCTCGTTTGTTATTCGGCAAGCCACCCTTGAGTAATCGAGCCTGTTTCAACACTGTTTGCTCGGCTAACCACTCGGCGCGCGGGTGTGTTTTCAAGATTCACTTTGGTTGAACCTACCAGAGACGCGGCGCTCGCGTCAACTTTTTTCCCCCCAAGAGTCTCGATATCGTGCACAGCTGTCACTCTTGCTCATGCCGTCGCTCGTCAAGACTCGAATCTAAGATATATTACACGGCGTTTGAGCAGATTCCCTGAGAAACCTCGCGTGGATGCGATTACATTTCCTCGTTGTGATTCTCATTATTGGCGAGGAAAACGAAAGCCGTCGCAGAGGTCCCCCGAATACATCCGATTCGGAGAGGTTCCAGCAACGTTACATTGCAAAAAAGTTACGTCACCAATGAAAGTATAGAATACGTTCCCAGAACTACGAAAATGTTCGATTTTGTTGCAAAGAAACATTTCCAGAATGTATCGGAGAGAGGTTTGAAACGTTTCATCGTCGTTTCCGTAACGTTTCCGTGGAAACGCGTTTGCTACGTTTCTGCAACGAAACTTACTTGAATAAACATCTCCGGGGATTCTAGTCATTTCAGGAACGTCACAGAAGACAACCAGACGCATCGCATAGAATCGACTTGGCAACGTTCCTGCAACTTATTTCTTCAATAATCAAATCAGAAACGTTTCGGCAACGTTTCAGCAATCGACTTTGTTTTAGTTTGATCTCGTGCTGTTATATATTCAAAATGTTACAGCAATAAATGTCGATTCCATTTTGAAAATTGTACGCTACCAGGGTATACACCTGCGGGATGCTTTCGCAAAATCCAATTTTCACGTGTACACGTATCGACCGGGGCGGTTAGATCGGCTGAGTCCTCTCGAAGCCTTGGCCATCATCTTTGTGTACATCGTGCAATTTCGCGATGTTTGCCGATGTGTGTACCGTGATTCTCAAAATTCCGATAGATATGAAATATCTATTCTGCCTCGCCGTACTATCCAACGATGAGGTTCGAAAACGCTCTAGACCGAGGCTGTCGATGAGAAAACGCAAACCGAAATTATCCGCACCGCTTATCGATCGTTCGTGAATCCTCGCATTCCCCTCCGAGCACGCGCTCCTTTCCATCCCTGTAGGTATTAGTATATTCAGCCGCCGTCATCCTCCAATAACTGGCTCATTGTTCGGCCGCAGTCGCATCTGCAGCTGAGCAGGGCAAAACGATCGATACGCCACGCTCGGCTAGATCAACCGATATATACGAGTTTCTTTCTGTCCCGGCGTTCTGGCTGCTCTATACGCTGGACTGATTCTGCCGCTCGGCTGGCTGCTGTAAATATACGCTGCGCATCTTGCGCGTCCCGGCTATTCCGTTTGCGGCGACCGGCCCGTTTCCGCGCCTTTAGCCGCAGCTCAGTATTGCGCTGCGACGATACGCGGCTTTATACATATCTCGTGTGTATTGTGCCCGCCTCATGGCAGCCGGGACTGTCTTAGTGTTACCCCAAACGGTCGGCTTCGTCTAGTCTATTGATATATTGGGCTTGGAATGAAATCCAGCTGTTTTATTTCATCGGAATTGAGATAGGTGCGTCGGAAAAGAGAGGCAAGCACGCGAAAGAGTTGCAAGGGATTAGCTGTAACGACGGATATCGTACCGAGATCCTTATTGCCGAATTCCGGTCGTTTTTTACTTTTCAGGATATTATCTCAATGTTCAAAGTCTTGGTAGAATACACCGATTTATATCCCCCACGAGCCAAGAAATCTTCATAGAACTCTCGAAGCGTAAATTTTGGCGAGAGACGGGCGCATCAATTACCCGCGGCTTCTCCATCAACCCGCAGCCTGGTCATCTTCAAAACGCGTACAGGATCCTCGCGGCAGTCCGGGCGCGATTATCAATCCACGCGTGCGGGCGCGGAGGTCGTCAATCTCTCCGGCGCAGCCGAGGCGTTATCTTCACGTCCGACTATCCCAGCCGCATTCATTTCGTACTCGGTGCGCCGCGAATCGACGTCCGATGGTCTTACGGCTCGACGCGCCCTCGAATTGATGGATTTCGGTTGTTTTTGAGCTGCCGACGATCCGGCCCGTATACATACAGGCTGTGGCCATTCGACCAGTGTGTTAACCCGTCGAACTTTCGCGTCTTATTCGCGTGACGCTGAATCGACTGCACAATCACACTCGCGTTATGTAGGTAGTTGGAAAAATTTCGTCAAATTGATTCTCCCGAGATCGAGGAATACTGTGAATTTCCTGTCATCCCGCCGTCGGGCAATGCATTCACAAAGAGACCCGCGGAGATCGACAGGCTCTCAGCGAGATTGATTTCCCCCGGATTCGACTACTACTGTGCCGTGGAACGTTCTCGCCGCTCCTCGGGGGAAATGTCGCTGTCGCCGTTCCCAACTGCAGCTTCCTCGCTTCTCGTCGGGCTCGTCGGGTTGCCGTTGAGCTTATTGTCCGAGAGAAATTTTCCTGGAGCGAATCCCGGGGCAAGTGTACGTATACATGTACGTGCGCTTGGTCCCGGAGTTTCAGATGGAAATATGATTTTGTAGGTTGAAGTTCGGATCCATCGGAAAGTATGTCAACCGGATCTCGTATATGGCTCGGCCGAATATGAAGTTGAGATTGATTATTGGGACTACTCGATTCTGGAGTGATAGTTGCATTAAAATAAATGTCAACTCGTTGGAGGAGATTATTGAATCAGTATATTGCACCGATCTTGACGGAGACGAATAGAAAGGAAGGGATCCACAATAAAACCTCCCTATACTGAACTCGATCTCGACCAGTTTTTAATGTTGTACGTTGACCAGTGCCTCTTCCGTAACTCAAACCTAATGCGTTTATCTCTCCAGAGAAAAGAGAGATAGAAAACCATTGGTTTCTAGGGACGGCAATACAGTGCCCGTAAGCTATTGTGCCCTGTTCGCTTTGAACGAGTAGACTTCATAGCTCGAGAAACGATATTACACGGAATTCACGGGGAATCGAACTAATACTTACTTGCTCCTCTACTTTTTGAGTTCTGGACAAAAATTTCATTATCTGGATTTTAAGTTGCATGTCTCAAATGTACATGAGAAATCCCATTTCAGTTGGCGAGGTTTCCGATAGTATATTGTTCACGAATCAACTGTATCGAATGCCTCGAGTGCTGACTCTCCATATCAGTGAGGAAGATGTCGAAGTCGCAATAAAAACTAAGCTTGCTCACTGTGAAGCGTATCGAAAATCTCATGAAACTTCAATCAACAATTCGACGTAGCACACGACGCCGAAAGATTAATTCGCATTGTAAAATCAAATGGAAGAAGCTCTGTATTGAGAAATAGTTTTTGAACGCTCGAAACCAACATGTGTTCTATGAACGATTCGTTAAAAAATGAAAATTTTCGATGATTTCAATCGTTTGTTTTCCACGGAAATCGCGTCGTGATAGCTCGATTCAGCGACGCGGCCGATCAGGAAAGCCGAATCAGAGCTATTAACAAATCACACAAAAGGACAATTAGAATTTGATGGGACATCGATGCTTATGTCCCGTGCAGCGTGCACAGACTTAACAAGCCCTGCGGCCGTATTCTACCCAACGAGCTTCCCAAACTTTCGCGAGCGCGCGCCGTCTTTCCTCCGAGAGCTTGAATTCGAGACAAAAGAACAATGAGAACCAGGTCATAGAGTCGGCTCTCGGCTGAAATATGCTATAGCAAAGCGCATTACGCGTGTACGCGCCGATGAAACCGGGCTCATTGTGGGATAGTGTCCGCCGAAAGGGCATTGCTTTGTCCGTCGAATGAAAAACGATCGGAATAATGCGCGCGAATCGTAATCGCGTCGGCTAATCGTAATACCGCGCGTGTTTGTTCGGGCTCAAGCTTTATCGAGCTGTGCTTCTCAAGCTTTGTAAGAAGATTGTGATCTGGAATTATTCTACAGGTCACCGGCTTCACTGCGATTCAACACAGCGTCGAAAAACCATGGAATGTAACGTGCGGGTAATATTACACAAGAATTAGGTTTAATCAAAGCTCTGCACAACATTGGCAACTGTGTACGTTTGAGTATCCACGTGGTATGCAGGAGCCAGAGAACCAAATTACCTGTTTCGCTGAAAATCATTTGCTAGCCGTGTATCGATGCAGCTCAATAGAGGCCGCAAAAATTACGCGTTACTCGAATGACGATCATTCAAAATTTATTGCAAACGACTAATTCTCTTGATGAAATTCAATAGATATAAATTGCAGTTATATTTGCGGAAGGGGCGACATAATTTGAGGCTGTTCCAATATCAAACTCGTTCAAGTCTCATTTAGATTCTGTACAGTTCCGTATACATCTTATAGAGTGTTTCTCAAAGATCATGTCATGCATGACCAACTTTCCAAAGTCGGTTTGAGGACTGCGAAGTGGCGAGAGTGCTTCTATCGGGCAAACAAGCGTTTCCCTTTGACGACAAATGCTTTTCGCGGAAGCACTTTGATACGAGTAAAACCAATGATGAAAATTCTCTAAGACATCTCTTACCACAGGTGAGATATCAACCATCATAAAACATAGAGTTTTTGGTATAATTGTTGGGTTATTTTTGCATGATGCGTATCCTATACGGACCGCAGTCGAGGTAGCAACCAACGTGATTTCACTTCAACCGAGAGCAAAGAGGCATCGGCAAATATTTGATTCGTTACCGCGTGGCATCGTTCGCCCGATCTGTTTTTCTCTTCTCCGCGGCGTTTCAAAGAGATTAACATCGCTCATAACTTTTTCCGACTATGATAACCAAGCAGGCTCAAAGCGAAAGAAGCTTAAGCTTCATCGACTTTTTCCTCCCCGACACGGCTTACAACCCCCTCCCGATTTTCCCATTGCGAAAAAACGAGGTAAGAATCCAACAGCGTGAAAAACTCGATCCGCAAGAGCGGCCGCGGGGGGGAGGGGCGAGTCGACGGCACTTTTTTTCACGCCACGAAATAAAAGCGAAACGAAACGGGTAATAAAGTAAAGCCCGAACGAGAGGTTTAATTCGATATTTAGCGAGGAACGAAGTTGGCCGGAGCAAGAGGAGATGGGTACGGGTACGGGGCAGGGGAGATGGAGCGTAATGATTAATTAAAGCATCGCTTGGGCAACAAAAACAAGCCGCGAGGCCTGGCCGGGGAAATTATGAAAGTTGCGCCCCCCCCCCGTCCCCTCCCCCGCGCCCGCAGCGACTAATTGTGAAACTTTATCCCGCGTAATGTACAAAAGCGACAGGCCCCGCGAGCCGGGAGCGAGAGCCCGAGATGATGCCGAGTCGAATCGTGAGGAAAAAGCCGGTCGCCCCACCCGCGCCGCCCTGCCGGACAATTAAATTTTCATCCGTCTCTCTTTGTCAGCCCAAACTTCCGATGGGTGCTCGATTCTCGGCGGGAGCGAGCCCCGAATCCGTCGGCCGATTGTCGCGAGTTTTCGCGGCCATTGTGCGATTAGCGAACGCGCCCGCCCGCCCTCGCTCGCGTTAATTATTTCGCCCGCTCCTTGAGCGCCGCTCAGCTGCCCTTTGACTGCGTTCGAACAAAACACGCCGTGCGCGTAGTTGGATGTTGAAAAAACATTCCTCTTCGGGACTCCCTGAACGCGAACGAATCGACGAGACGATTTTTCCGGGTCTCTCCCGCATCGCGAAGTATAGTGATCGACTTCGCAAAGTCGACGGTCGATCCACTCTTGGTATATAGATTGACGTTGGAATAATGACGCGCCTCGTGGAACCCAACGGAAACGAGAATTTTCCTCGAGAGTTGAGCCAGTCCACCAGCGCGCGCCGCGGCCGCTTCGATCTCGAGAGACCGCTGCGGGGATGAAATCGAAAGAAAACTCAATCCAGGTGCAATAATCACTCGCGATCGTGCCCCTCTCCCCTACATTTCCCTCTGCCGGCCCCCAATCAAACACTCACCTGGGCGGCATCGGAGAAACGACGAGAGCAAAGAACGCCAAGTCAAACACGCACGAAGTTAGCGCGGCCGAGGCGGGGGGGGGAGAAGGCGCTACGCTAGAGAACCGACGAGAGACGGCTCTCGCCCGGCCTGCGCGTACAAAGCCCCAAGACAAACGAGCTCGAGTTACTCGCCGCAGACGGCCGGCCTTTGGCTTGTGCACACACACTCACACTCACACGCATGTACACCGACTATCGGCCCAAGACGTCGTGTGTTTGCCCCCCCCCGTACTCTCCTCCCACCAGCCTAGTCGATCGCCATGCACTGCACTTTGACTTCGAGGGGGGAAGGAGGGCGATTTTTGAGTGCGAGTGTTGCGTTATCAAGTGACACCGCAGCTCTCTATAGAGAGTTCATCTTTGGTTTAATTTTTTCAACGGATATTTCGATTTTCGCTCGACACTTTTTGTTTCGTTCATACACTGTATAACTGGTTGTGGGTCATGCAAAAGCCAATCGATTCATTTGGGATGTTCAGTCTCAAAACGTCACGCGAAAATGTCGCGGAACAATCGAAGAATGATATTTTCACTCTTGGGAGAAGTTTTAGGGATTTTTCTTTTCCCGTTCTACTGATTCGAAAAATCGTGAGGAAATCAACCGTGAGAAAATCTGTCTACCGAATCACAATCGTGGATATCGCAATGCAATGCTCGCACGAGTCCCGAGACACTTGGGGTAACTCTGGCGAGGCCGGGCCTTTGTCGCAGTCTGTCTGACCCTAGCGGCACCTGTACTACTTGGAAGATGGGGCGCGCGCCCGCGAGCAGCGGTGCGCGCAGCGTAATGAAATTTCTGCGGTTCGCCTGGTGGCCACAACGTGGAACGAGTAAATTGGCAGGCTTTGAGGGCCCGCGCAGCCCGTTATGAAGATTTTTCGAGGAGAGCTTTGACGAGTTGGCGCATTAATTGCACCGAGCTGGGGGGATATGGTATTTGACTTGCACCGACGTCCCGGTGAGCCGAATCGCCATTCGAAAATTAATTAAGAGGGAGTCTGCGAGTTTTGCCTCTACCGGAAAACGAAAGAGAACAGTGCTCGCGTGAATTTGGTACCGCGGGGAGGAAGTTGGTTCGACGGTGAATTTTCAAGTGAGCTGACAGAGTTGACATTCGGGTGAGCGACTGCTTTTTAATAAATTACGAATTTTTACAGAACATTCTGTTAATTGAGCGAATTCAATGCCGCGTGCGCGCGCGCGTACCGTCTGATTTCACGAGGAGACTTATAAAGCAAACAACAAAATTTGAAATGCACACGACCAGACGAGCAGACGAGCCGCGTTCAACATTATTTTCAATGGAAGCTCGTAAAATCAACCGAAAATATCCATTCGCTCGCTTTCAGCAAATTCACGAGCAGACAAGTAGAGAAAAAACAAAAGAGATTTGAGCTCGCAAAAAATGATGCTTCGGTCAACAATGACACGAGCGAGCGAATAAAATTCTCCTGTTAATTCGCTTCCCCCAACGAAACGAAGCATTTAGCTCGTTATATAATATCCTGTATTGAGGAAATTGAGCTTCGAGGCAGGCGCATACATCGACAAGCGTGACTTGCGCTCATTGTTTTTCCAGGACTCGTTTAAACACATTATATTATTAATTCTCATTGAAATTCTTCTAAAATTCAAGTAAGCCACTGGCTGTATTTCGTATCTGAGCCAAAGTATTCGAGTCAAGTCACTCGTTATTCCCTTTTTGAGGTCTCGACTTTTTCTACAGTTGTACTGCTTCGAGTGACGTTCACTATGACAATGACTGATTCGATTGATTTAACAGTATGCAGTGTGTAGAAAATTCTTCATAAGGTTATTTTCACGATTCACGTCGTTTTCTAATTGAAAATAATATAAAATATACTCATATGTATGTCCCAACGACAAGATGAACTAGAAGCATTAGTAGCATGCACATGCTCAATCCATCACCCTAATAGCAGCTAAATTGAACTTAAGACTCTCATAATCTTCTTACGCTCCCGAGTGAATGAGTTACTTAGCATAAGAATGAGGAGTAACGAGACATTTTTCATGCCGGCACTGTTACGACGTTATTACTTCTCGTGTTCTAAGCTGAAGAACTGGATGGGGAATTAGCAGATCAAAATTGAGTGTAACACACTGCAAGATTACGCGGATCATTATCTACGAACCCAATTATCATACGCACACACCGTAGAAATTCAACGTTGCATAATCTAATTTGAATTAATACCAAGTTGATTTGAATCTCCAACTTTGACATTCATTCATTGGCAGTAAAAAGTGGGAGAGATTACGACGCTAGAGATTTCTTTTTTTCGACGTTGCTGCTCCGCTGTAAACAAATGTTCGCGAAATACCCGTATAGATCGCGGGCTTGGATGCGCGATCGAGATAACTGCGCTATCGGGAGCGAAAAATAAAAAGGCGCGGCTGACGTATGAGCCGTGCAGCGCAACGTCGAAAAGCGATGACAGAAAGCGATATAGGATATGCGGAATCGTGAATATCGAGTAATCCAGTCGTAGCGCGCGATCGCTGAGTAATAGTCGCGCGCGGCTCTTATCAGACGGGACGTTGTATCCGCTGCAACACACGGACAAACACACATATATCGGCTCGGCTAGCGCAACTGCTCCCCGACTCTATCAAGGATTGATTATCGACTGGCGAGGCGCACTCGGCGCGCCGATAAACACGCGCGGAATTCACGCGAATGCACGTGAAAATACCGCCCCGCGACGGCCGCTATAGAAATCAGCACGGCTGAGAAACGAGGGGGAATTTTTCAAGCCGGAGCGCACGCGGAGCTGGCGGAAATAGCCGGCGAGAGCTTCTAGCATCCGGCGCGAGTGACAGCCGGTCGTCGCTCGCGTTCGCCGAGAGAGGAACAATTACCGGTGGGAGAGAGATGGGAATATGATTTTGATTGGCGCCCGCGGGATCGATCCGAGAACCCACTTGGCGCGTGACCGGCCGTCTCGAGCAGCACACCAGTCCCGCGTGTATATATAAATGCACCGCTGCAATTTCTCGCGTGCCGCGGGATGATGATTCGAAAGGACTGTTTTTTTTCTCTGTCGCAAGACGCCCAACGCGATCGTCTGTGCGCGTATATGCTCGCGATGGATTTCACAATTGTATACCGCGTACATTCATCCGCGAGTCGTGAGAAGGTATAACTCGGTTCGATGGCATGCAGATTCGATATGCGCGTTTTACACGCGCTAATAATCAATTTCGATGTATAGCGGAGCCGCGCGCGGCTGCTGTTCCACGGACGAATGCTGAGCGCCGCGCGATTTCTAATTAAGCCTCATACAATTAACATGAATATATATGTTCATGCGTTATTCAAAGGCGGCGCCGTGGCGTTTGCGTGCATAAGACTCGAGCCAACAGCGGCACGCGTATAATGAGGAGCGTAGCGCCGCCCGCGCGCGATAATATATATATTCATACGATGTTTCGCGATATATATATATACACGCGGAGCGCGCGCATTATCCACGACCAAAGTCTCAACTGGCGCGTATAATTACATACGACTCCTCGATTCGGACGCTTTTGGAATGTTCCACTCGATACTTGTCGTTTTACGGGATAGTCGTTGGCAGCCGGTGCGTAACGTCATCTCTCGAGCACCGATTGTATGCGCAAACTGCCCCTCGCGCTTTGACTCGCGTTTACAATGCTCCTTTCAACGCGGCGCGCGCGCCGCTTGTGCACAATGTCACTTTTGCCATATTGATGAAATTTCACTTACATATATGGTAGAGGACCAGGCCGTTTTCCGTGCTGCCCTTGTACCTCTGGAACGCCTGATTGGTCGGGGCGAACACAGTCACGTGCCTGTGCATCAGCGTGATATTGGCGACTGGACTGCTCTCCAGCAGCTGGTAGAACTGCAAACAGACAATTGAGCAAGCCATTTAGATCGCGGCTCGTCGGTTCGTTTTGAATTATATGCGTGTGGTTGCTGAATTTCGCTGTATGCGTATATGGTTGGCAGGATTTTCAAGGGCAGCATATATAGCGTCGAATTTAATTCGAGCCGTTTGTAGGGATCGTATGGGAAAAACATCTGTAAGAAGTTCGGCCCTCATCGGTTACATGTACTCATTAAAAGTGTTGGATACGTCGAAATGTTTCGACGATTTACGAAGCAGCGAACGAATCAGCTCTCGAGTGTCTAGTAAGCTCGATTTGGTTTTACTGCTTCTCGTTGACCCGGCCCCTATCGCTCCGCCAAATGTAGACTCTTTTAAATACCCATCGATCGGGGCTTGCGCCGATATCCTGAAAAAAAGGTTCAAACCCTCGAAATTGATTTTCTTCCCGATGAAGCTCTCGAGAGCACAAAGGAGAGTAACCATTTCCAGCCCAACGCCCGGCTAATCCGGACAAAGGTAGAAAGGAGGAAGCCGAGGGATAATAAGCGGCGACGTGGATCGAGCTAACGCTGAATAAAACCCGCCGGCCGCTAGCTCTCTCTGTACGCCGCGCGCTCGCGCAAGCATACGGCTCGTTAATTATCGAAATGTAATTAGCTGCCTCGGCTCTTCGTTTTCAACTTGCTCCGGCGGAGCGAACAAAGGATGAAAGACGACACGTGGGACTCCGGTCCGAATGCCAGATCGAGAGGCTTATACCGCGCGTAATTCTCGTGGCGCCCAGCTAAGGTGGAAGCGGAAAAACAACCAAGTATAATCTTCCCCCGTGTACCATTTGTATTTCCCCCGTTTCACTAACTAACCGAACTCGTGAGCTCAATCAATTGTGCCCGCGAAATAGAAAAAAAAAAGAACGAAGACACGTACGATTGTCCCGCTTTGTCTGATCACGAGACGCGAGAATTTTTATAATCAATCGCGAATTGGTCTTTTTTCCGATTAATTATAGCCCGGGGTCGGCGACCTCCGGCCCAATTGATTCCGCAATTGAATCAATTGACGGCGCCGAGTACGATGTGTATATATATGTATGGATGCCGAAGGGCACGCGACCAAGCCAGCGCGCACAGTCGTATGTGACTCGTATTTCTGATGGATTTTATGTGCCGGTACGATTATTGACTCCCAATTTAAGTTTAAGAATATGAATTTCCATCTCCATATTATACACCTATAACTGTCATGATCAATATCTCAGAAATACTCCAGAGTGATTTTTATTCCTTTAGAGTCACTGATAGTTTGACGCAAATATTGAAGCCACACAACCAATCTAAAATTCACATTTGCAATCATTTGAAAGATCTGATGACTATACTACTGAGGAAATCGACCTCTATCCCGATCATCCGTTTCTCTAACGGAAAATCGATAAACTTTACAAAAGTAGAGGCACAGTAATCCTTATATATAATGCGAATATTCAGCATACCAAAATTCGTTCACAATTCGTCAATTTGAATAATGAGTTTGATTGCGACAGGAGAATCGGACCGAGTACATACTCGTTTATTAGTGGCGCCATAAATAAATCAAACAGGCAAGCTTTCAGCTTTCCATCCCTTCCCAAAAACTATTGAGTTTTTCGGTCTTCCCTTGCTGTGCTCGCATGAACACATGGACAAGAAACGGAAGTCGCCCGCTGATGGCTGAGACGACAAAAAGAGCATGCCAAAAACGGCATAAGCTTTGGCATGGGTTCGCGGCAGATGCCATACATTTCCGGCTGTATTTTCTCTTGATCAAAAGGGATGTGCCCTTTTCCGGGGAATTTCGTTAGCGACATTCGATAGTAGAAAAAATTCCAATTAGCTCATGGATATTAGATTTTTATGCAGCTTCCACAGTACGATCGGTGAAAAAGAATTACTCCCCGAGACTTTGAGTTGCTCGGTGAAATAAAATACCATAGGAATTTAGAATATTTCATGAGATTTCTTTTTGATGCGAGATTTACCGTATTATTCCCTATTCAATTGCACATAAATTTCCCGTGGCGTGACCCAATGAAGGTGAACCCTCGAGAATAATTGCTATCCCATTGTTCCGTTATAATTTTCCAATATCCGGAAAGTCAATAATATCATCCAATACCCTCGCAACTTATACATTTGGTCGACGACTCGAGTATTGAAAGCAAAGCCAATAGCTTCTTATAAAATTACTTTCATAACGCGCCCGCGCGTAATGAGGAGCGTAACTTTGCATTTGAGCTCATTTACTACGTTAAAAGGCTGCATTGAAACCAGAGAGCCTCGTTCCTTTTCTTTTTATTTTTTTTCATTCGCTATTTCTCTTTCGTACTATTTGCCTTGAACCCGTGGAGTTCCCCCAGTCGGCTTGTGCAAGAAATAGAATTTGATCAATTAGCGAGATTAATTAAAAACCTAATTCCAATTCTTTGTAGGTGATCCCACTTTTAATTTGGAATTGCCAATTTACAGAGCTCTCGCGAGTTTCATCGCAGCCTGCATCTACTTCTTCGCTTATTACACTGCGTAAGCTTTGGGAAGAAAAAACCCACAACCGCTCGTCGTTCAAAGACCACTGCCAACTATATTGGGCGGTGATATATTCTCAAATTGAAAAGTTGAAAATATTGATCTCGATGATATCGTTGTGGGTAAATTTTGATACAGATGTGTACGTTCAGTTCTTTCCTTTTGAACTGCATTCCACCGTAAACTTTTTCAGAAACATACTGAACACGCTCGGAAGTATATTTGCAAAACTTTTTCACATCCCCATACGAATGTCAAAAAATCTATACAACCCAAAAATTTACTCACATTCGAAAGCAAAAAAAGTTATCATCAATACAGTAACCCCATGATTAATGAAGAAATACAATGAATAAGTACTGCAAGGATTTTTCCTTGGGGCACATACTTTAGTTGAATTAATAGATCTAGGACGAGCCGTATCACCATTCTCTCAAAGTCGTCCTGATCAAAGGCGCCGCCTCTTCTTATTCATGGACCAATAAACGCATCAGGCGTAGTTACAAAGCTCCTTTGCAATGTAAGAATGTAGAAAACAATGACGGCGCTCGCTAACGATACAAAGCGAATCTCTCCTTGTTTCTGGTATGGGGGAAAAATCGTCTGCCGCCCCCCGCAAATATAACGGCACACGGCCGGAGATGATCGCGTACACGATCAAAGGCTGAATATTGCAGAATAATTGGATGTTTTTCCCTTTATCCCCCCCCCAACCGCCCACGCCGCCGCTCGCCGCGAGCTTCCACCTCCGAGTGAGGGAAAAAAAGAGGAGCCCAAAGCAAAGCGAGTCCTTCGCGTAGTTTGTCTTCGCTTTTTGTCCCGTGGGGAATATAATGGAGCCGCGCGTCGTCCTGACCCCAACTGATTAATTTGCCAATGGCAAGGGGCAGAGTCTCGCGGCCACGGCGAAAGAATAAACGCGCAAATGAGCCACGAAGTACTTTCGCGTGAGGATTATTATTGTTATGGCGAGGTTAAAAATCCAACGGAGCTGAATTAGCCTGTCCAGGTGCTCTCACGTGAAGTGAGCTTTGTGACGCATGATTGATGTTGGCTCGCCGGCTCTGGCGTGCAAACTTTCAAACGACTCGTGATTAATGGAATGGCAAACACCCATAGACTTTTTTTCTCGAATGGAGAAATTTCTTGTTTCGCGGCCAGACATCATATTAACGTATATCGGAATTTTATTGTCATTTGAGATTTGATAAAACATTTCGCGGATGATTTTCGTATTTCAGAATACATCGGGATTGTCTATTTTCACTTTAATAAGATATCGCACGCCGCATAATCGATTGAATTTATTCTACATCAATCAATAACGACTTTTTCAATTTTATATCTTTTGATTAACGTCACATTACCCAGTCAATTACAGCCCAATATCGAATAACACGCTCGAATCAGCGAAAGATATAAATATCGATCTAATGAGCATGGATACGGCTGATTCCCGAGTATTTTCGTCAAGGCGCGACACATAGACGGCGCAAAGTTTGACATTAAAACCCGGCCATTTCTCTGCGGACCTCGTGAACCACATGGCCCGGCTTGCGTTGCAACTAATTTATGACAATGAATTGTTTTTTTTCTTGCCCCCCTCGCATCGCGACTACGCGGACACACTTCGACATCGACGACCCGTAAAAGCTCGCGGGATCAGAGAAACAAAGTACATAGGTTCGTGTTCCGTGCAGTTTAGCGCGGGGCAAAGATTTCGCTGGTGTTTTACGAGGCGAATTCGAGCAAATTTACGGCCGCGAGTTGGCGACTACTGCTGCCACTGCTGCCGCCGCCACTGCTGCTGCGTTACTCGTAAAACGAAAGTGTACGCAGGAAACGGCGAATCGATTCGGGCGATACACATTTACTATGGCCAAAGGAGTCCGGGAAACTTGCTGCAGCTTTTTTGGTACGGGGAGATGATTTTTTTTTCGGGCTCGATATCGTACCTTCTGCTCGACATCAAATACGTTCGGCCGAATGAAAGTGTCGAGGACATTTAAATTCTGCCCGGATTCGAACGGGTAAAATTCTTTTGCAAATATTGGATGTCGAGGGGGCTATACGTGCTCGAATTTATTGACCGCCCGGTAAAA
Source organism: Aphelinus atriplicis (assembly GCA_020882685.1). Taxonomy (NCBI): domain Eukaryota; kingdom Metazoa; phylum Arthropoda; class Insecta; order Hymenoptera; family Aphelinidae; genus Aphelinus; species Aphelinus atriplicis. The sequence goes on from CM037073.1 coordinate 16,154,128, forward strand.
ACTGGGTATTACTGTACTCCAATAGATTGCTGCGCTGGCGCGAAAAAAAAGTTCTCCATTTTTGAGCAGAAGTAATTAAGGATATCGTGAATTGTTCGTTTACAGAGCTTTCAGGGCAGCTGGGGGGCTAAAACTTTCTGTCATGAAGTAAAATAACGGAAAAACGCTGTTTTCTCTTTTCGCAACAGAAAGTTCTGTATGCTCCTGGCTCAAAACGTTTTTCCTTGAGCGAGGCGTTTTTCCTTGGCTTCGCTAATAACACGTCCTTGTGCCGAAAAATGCCTACACTTGATCGGATGCACGATATACATCGTTCTCCAAATTAAAGTACGTGTTTTAGTCACCAACAGCGAGGGCTGAAATATCACTTTTTCACGTCTGGACAGTAAGGGGCAAGAGCACAACAACTTTCCGCAGACGTAAACACTTCTACTGTATCAACGCGTAACCTAGACTTCTAAAAGCCAACAGCCGACAGAATTTTCATCACAAACACCGAATCGACACCAATATCTCAAGTTTTTGATATAAGAAAGTGAAAAAATGAAAAAAATTACGGAAAATATCAAAGTAGATATAGGATCAAAGATAAAGCACATAAATATAGTTTAGTGGGATGAGAATCTTGCTCTCGCAAAGGAGCTACTACAATTTTCATTGATTTCAAAGTCTATGGAGAGTCTAGTTGAACAGACGTAATGTACAATTGAAAAAGTGTATAAGAATGTATAAGGCACTCGGGGCCGAAATACTATTTTATCTTGTGAATAATTCAATTTTGAATTAAAACATTAAAACATTTAAATATCTCTGATGAGTAAATTGAAAATTCTGTCAAGATACCAGAACAATTGTTGAAGGGTATTGGTATCTATTGAGTTCAATAAGTTAGTATATCTCATAAATCGTTCTTTGTGGAGGAACAATACATTTCGCTTTGTCCCCAAACGCATCAAGAGACAAAAATTTCGATTAATGTAAATTGAAATAACTATAAATGACGAGCGGTTCTATTGATACAATATGCAGTCTGGAATCCAACTGATCCTCTCGGGATCATCAGTCGTCGTTCTATTAAATCATCATCTCGACAAGCATTTTCTCACTCGACTCGTTCCTCAAGAAGAGTGACATTGAAATTTAGCCGAAAAAGCCGCACGTACGCGCGTACTCGTCAAGTGCAAATTTTACCACCACTTGGCTCTCGCCACATTGAACCAACTCGAACTCGAGGTTTACGAAAACGACTGCGGTCTGGTCGATTCCCTCGGCCGTTTCCGCTCCCCTACCTGCGCGCACTACTTTGCGGTCTTCGACTCGACCCCAAGAACTTCTTTTTCAATTTGGTTATATTGGCTCGGGCGAGCGAGCGGGTATTTGAGAAGGAAATTTCGCCTCGCCCGGACATGTGCGGGGGAAGTTTTGAAAAACAAGGTCAAAGTCTCGTTAGAGTTAGCGCACGCGCGCTGCGTCCGAATGCGACCGCTCCACTGGGTACTCCTGTACATATATATGTATATATATCCCAAGAGCGATCAAAGACGTTGGCAGAATCGAAGTTGGTCGCGCGATTCCTTTGATCCTATATACATATCTGCTTCAACGGAATATGCTTCCTTTATATTCTTCATCAGTTGGCCGGCTGGCGGCGGAACGAGAAATGTCGCTGAATCGTATGACGGGATGAATCTTCGACTTGGCCTTATTGTTCGAAATATAATGATATCTCGATCGATCCGGTGATACTGCCAGTCCGAAGCGAAAATACCACGGTGGTTGTTTCTAGCCCGCGCGCGAGCGCGTGGCTTTGCGGTTTCGTCTGTTACTACTGCCTCGGAGGGATATATGTTTCTTAGATAAAGCTTGTATATCGGCTGTGTATGCTTCCCGGGGGGATTGAAATAACGTCCCGCGGGCATCTTTGATTCATCTTCCGTTTAATTAAACTTGCCGCGCAAGTTGGAGAGAAGGGGTATAACTGAGAACAGCGTGGCGGCATAATGGCTCATTTTATCACTAAAGTAATTTATCGAGTGGTCGTAACTCACGCTTACGGCGCGCCCGCGCGCGCGCGCGCTTTGTCTTGAAACATATCTCGCTTAATGCGCTCTCCTACATAATTAGCCGGCGATTCTCACGACGCGCGCATCAGTTGAACAAACAAGCGCCGCCGAAACCAGTGCGCGCTAACGAAGATAACTCGCTCGGATACACTCCCGCGGCCGCTGCTGATCCCCCAAACGAACCTCGGCGGCAGCTCCCGCAAGGCAGAAAGTATCCGAACAGCGAAATTAGTCGCGGCGGTAATCGGCTCGAGAGCCTCTGCGGCCCGGCGAAAAGACGGAGGGGACACGTTCGACACGCGAGCCACGTATTCAATGTCGTTGGCGGCCGGCGTCGCGGCGCCTCCCCCCCGCTGCAGCGAGCCCCATTAGGCTCACGTGCCGCTCGCTGCTCGCATGTTTACCTGTTTCTCGCGCTATCGAGGGGCGTAATTGCCTCGACTGCGATTGCCGAGGCTCGAGTCGCTTATACAGGGGATTGGCTTGCCACCGCGTGCGTTCGCGATTTATTTAGATGACAATTTCGTCATTTTCTTGTTAGAGATATATTCATCAATTCTCCGATGACTACAAGCTTTATATATAATGTAGCTTATAATGCCATCATAATGCCGGATTTTTATGTGTATTTGTGTAGTCGGGTGCCTGTGTGGGTAGTAGAATAATCAAGCTCCGCGTGGTAAAAAGTTTTTTAGTCCTTTCGCGCGCTGTCTGTTTTCTCTCTCATTCGGGTGGTTGTCGGAATACGCTGGAATAAAAGTTCCACTCCGAGCTCCTATCGCGTTTCGTGACGAGAACTGCATCTAAAGTCGACCGGCCACAGCTGCCCTCGTTCGAAAAGTATTCCAGCATTCCAGAACGTTTTGACGTGGATAATTTGGCGTCACGCAAATCCCCCGACAATCGCCAAGAGTAATCCACGAATTCCCCGTGTGATATTTCGGCGAGGTCAATCAGATTCACGTGGCTTATCAAAGAATTTGCTATTTTTTCAACTCCGAAGCTAATTACGTTGATTCATCTTATGTGATTGTGAATTTACGTGCAAAAAATTGTGTACTTTATGATGAATCCTATATTAACTAGTCGCTGTAAGGTATGAGAGATATCGAATGTGGCTCACCTATAGCGAGTTTTTGGCTGGAGTGGCGCACGGTCGGTGTTGGCATAAGATAATACTAAGCTAATATTGTTAATCGGATCAGTCATTGAAGTAACTACGACTTGATTTTAAGTTAAGTATTTCTTTTGTTCGTTACTCTAAATAGGTATGAGCAATTGTTTTCTTCGTACGTGACTATTCAATTATACAGAAAAAAATCTCATCTTCCGAATCTTCAGATTCGTTTTTTTGCTCTCTCAAAGAGAAAGCTTTTCCAAATTTCGCATCGTATAGTATTGAGTGAAGATTAGTGCCAAAACCATCCGGCATTCCCTCAATGAGAAATCAAGATCTTCGATATGCATCGCTTTCCATCAGCCCATCATACCCGTCGTCATTAACCGCATCAAGCCTGGATCCATCGCACTCGCAATACCACGTGCTCACCACCGGCGTAGTACCCGACACCGATACCTAGTGTAGTGCTCGCATTTCAAGACAATGCCCATCAGAGCGACGTCCCCGGAGGCTTATACTGCACCTATCGCCTACATATAGCGTCAATCAATTTGCTCGGCTCGATGATATGCGGGGCGCGAGCTCGCGAGCGACTCCGGCTGTCGCGCCAATTCGCTCTCCCGCTTCGTGTTCCGCCGGTATTGCACTCTGATGTTTCGATACGCGCGCGTGCGGCGAGCCGGCAGCTTACTCATTTTTCATTCGGAACTAGCTTACAACTGAGATCCGGGCCAGAGGAGCGATCGATATAACGCTTCGTGCTTCGAGATTTACTTGTGGAAGAATGGATATTGAAATGGAGGAAGCGAGCGAATAAAAGCGCAAACTATTAAGCGGGTAGAAAAATAGCTTCTTCGTATACATACGTATCGTAAACGAGTACGAGTAATGGAATTGAATTGACTATAGGGACGAGCCATGATTTACCATTAGTGTCTCATTTGTTCATTCATATAGGCAGTATAGAAATTGAGGAGCTCTGAATATTTAAGTTCAAATTCATTTAGCATCTCGAATGTCGTGCGTTTCAGACGAAAATTTTCATTTACTAAAACAGCGAACACGAATGTCCAATCTGGACCGTCTACTAGTTATATAACTGCGGCTTGCCATGACAGTTTTCATTGATTCAATAATTGAAAGAAACTGCTGAACAAGGTATATACGTGAGCTCGCATGGCAACGGAACGGACGTAACCATTCTTTCTATCGAGACTATTTTTGCAAATCCTTTTTTTTTTTCAACAGCGAACTGTTATATCCAGCTGAACATTCGACCTCCACACAAAAGTAAGCCGCGAAAGCCTCGCACGAGCTGCGTTCGTTAAAAGTTCACCGGACGCGTGACGCCCATAATTATTCCGTCATTGTCATTACCGCATCGCCAAAGCGGGCATCGCAATTCGGCCCCAGGACGCGCGCGCGCTTCACTGGTCAATAATCCGTGAGCCGGCGGGGGATCGCGGCTTGCACGTCCCGTCAAATACGGGAATAAACATTTCGTTACTCCACCATTAAGCGGCTTTTCAGTTGACGCCGCCGGGAAAAAGTTCCACAATTAAGCGTGCGCGTTCGGCTACGCGGTCCTCCCACCCCTAGCGGCGAAAAGGCACGAAAGTTCCGATTTGAATTGCAGAGGAGGTGCGACTGAATTAAAATTAGAGAGCTACACGAATGAAGTGGCTGCTACATTGGCGAACGTGAGTTTTTTATTTACCCGCCGCGTCGCCGCGAAATGAGTTGTGCATATATACGTACATACGCACAAGCGCCTCGTTCATTGACTTTCGAGTCTTTCTAGATTGGGAATTTCTCTATTGAAGAAGCGCGTCCTGCCAAATACAGACCATTATTGCGCGCGACAGGTTGGTGCAGCTTTTCATATGAGTTCGTTCGATTCCCAGTTTACAGTTCCGGCAGGAATCACTCTCTCTTTTCCGTTGGCCTTCCTATATAACACGAGTCATCTGAGACGAATTCCCGGTACGCGATAACCGTCTCCATTTGTGTTGAACGTACGACAAGGATGTGTCGTATTGCTTTCTCAAAGAGAAAGCTTTGTAACGGGGTAAAAATCGACCCACCGAATCGGACTTCGGGACCTCGATTTTCGTAATCTACGGGTCGAAAAACATGGAAATCCGAAAATGTCTGTATGTATGTACGTACGTATGTACGTACGTGCACTTTTTTTTGTCGTACGATAACTCTCGAAGGAATTGTCCGATCGTCCTGAAATTTTGCACACAGGTTAGTCGCCGCAAAATCTCGGTCGAGTTCAATTTTCAGCCAATTCCGTTGTTTATTTCTCTAGCAACCGTTGCTAACGTGTTTTTGATAAAAGCTCCGAAAATCATCATCAATGCACGATGGGTCTCCAATTCTTTCGACGACGATCGATGAGAATCGATAAGACATTCATTTTGGAACAACCATTGTTTATTCTCCTAGCAACCGTTGCTATGGAGATACAAAATTCAGCTTCAGACTGACTTTTTTTGTCGTACGTTAATTTTCGAAGGAATGGTCCGATCGTCCTGAAATTTTGCACACAGGTCGGTCTCCGGCAGATGTGAACCGAGTTCGGTGTTCAGCAACATCCGTTGTTTGATTCCATGGCAACCGTTGCTAGCGTGTTTTCGATAAGTTCCCATATAATTCATGATAAATGATCATTTGGGTTTGTATATTTATGGGATTCTATAACAATCAAAGAGACCTTTCCCGTATAAACCATTGTTGATGTCTCTAGCAACCGGTGTTTATATCGCTTGCAACCGTAACTAGGGAATGGGAAAAGTCAGTTGGAGGTTCATTTTGGAACTGTTGATGACTAAGAAGTAAGAACATCGAAGCTCCGACATTTACCATAGCAACCGTTGTTTACGTCCTTAGCAACCGTTACTATGGAGTGTGAAAAATCAGTTGGAGGTCCATTTTCGGAACTGTTGATGACTAAGAAGTAATAACGTCGAAGCTCCGACATTTACCATAGCAACCGTTGTTTACGTCCTTAGCAACCGTTACTATGGAGTGGGAAAAGTCAGTTTGAAGTCCATTTTTGAAACTGTTGGTGACTAAGAAGTAAGAACATCGAAGCTCCGACATTTACCATAGCAACCGTTGTTTACGTCCTTAGCAACCGTTACTATGGAGTGGGAAAAGTCAGTTGGAGGTCCATTTTCGGAACTGTTGATGACTAAGAAGTAATAACGTCGAAGCTCCGACATTTACCATAGCAACCGTTGTTTACGTCCTTAGCAACCGTTACTATGGAGTGGGAAAAGTCAGTTAGAGGTCCATTTTCGGAACTGTTGACGACTAAGAAGTAAGAACACCGAAGCTCGGATATTTACCATAGCAACCGTTACTATGGAGTGGAGGAAATAAGTTAAAGGTTCATTTTGCTTTCTCAAAGAGTGGTGATTAATGCAAATTGAGGTTCAATTGCAATACTTTGAGAAAGCATACTGCTGAGGCACTTGGCAGCGGTTTTTCCTTTTGTATTCGGAATTTTCATTTTTTACTTTCTCAATGTGAGAGCTTTGTAATGGGGTGAAAATCGTCCTCTCGAACGGACCTTTGGACCTTGAGTTTCATTATCTGCGGGTTAAAAATCTCAGATGTCGCTCCCTAGAATATAAGTCACTCTAAGTTACAGTGAGAATCTGTAACTTTCTATTGATAGTTTAATACTCACTGTAACTACAGTGAAATTTCACTGGAGTGAAAATGTTTCCACTGAATGTTACAGTGAAATTTTCAGTAAGAAATTTAAAGAGTAGCAACCGCTGTTTTGGAGTGCGAAAAATCAGTTTGAAGTCCATCTGTCAATGGTGGAAAACAGAATCTTTATTTCTTTATTGCAACCGTTTTTCAAGCAAAGTCTCTTTGAGGAAACATACTGCAGCGGTTTTTCCCAGACAAATCCATGCAAATTCAAGAATGCTGTTAACGCATGTTAAGTGTATCCAGTTATATTATTAGAAACGTTGAAATGATCGCGAGCGTACATGACACAGTTTATATTGTACTCCACATATATATGTAAATTGAACTTCTGGTGCGCAGTGCACATACGCATGGAAACGATTCCCCCGGGGGATACTTTTTATCCCCGTGAATTTTTATCAAGCTAGACACACAGTAATCGTAACACGTTATACTTGCCACGATCTCCGAGCCCCTATTAAATTTATTCGCAAGAGCTCGGAATGTACAGACACGGCGTCACTTTACATCGAGCCTAGAAAAAGTCTTCTCGCCCGTACGACTGCTCGAGGGAGAAGCTCGACTGAGAGAGAGAGAGAAAAAAGCGCAGCGACTGAAAGCCCGCGGACAAACGTGAGAGTGTTGCGCCAAGGCATCGCGCGATAAAGTTCCGGGCGAGCTACGGGGAACAACTGATGCCGTTGCCGGGGGATGGCGTAAACGCCGTTTGCCCGAGTTGGCCTTTTCGGAACGCGGCCTCTGAATACGGAAAGTGCCGCGAGCGCGCGCCATCCCAGGCCGGTTTTTCACGAGTTAAGAACACGGCCGCGAATAATTTACAAGAGTCGGCCGCGCCGAGTCGTTCGAACATTTTAGCGGTCGAGGACCCTCTCTCGCCGTGGATTCCCTTCCACTGGGTCAACAGCGGCTCTGCGTTGGCCTTTCGGGGCCAAAATTTTGCATCGACAACCCGGAATCAGCTACGCGCGGCTGCTATATAATTTGTGTACTCTAGAGTACAGCCGCGGTTTGAAATTTGCGAAATTCAAATATTACTCCGTGGCCCGGCTCGTGCGAGAGCCCCGGGTCCGAATCAAAACATACCCTCGTCGTTGCAAATCGGGGGGAAAATTGAAAACGAAAGGGGCCGAGCGTAACGGCCTGGCGTAAATCAATTATACTCGCGAGAGCCTCGTTTTTCATCTCGCGCAAATCCAAAATATGGTAAATAACGGGTAAACAGAGGAAGCGCGCGCGCGGGAGAGAGGGTGAAAGCAGTATAGGGGGAAGCGTTGCATTAGCGAGCAGAAATGATTTAATAAACGTCGACGATAAGCGGCCCATGAATATTCATTGGGATCGCATTTTTCCGGCTTTTACACAATGTGCGCGCGTGGCTCTCGGTGATAATGTAAAAAATATACACGTCCGAGGGAGGGTGGGAAGCGCGGTATACGGCCGCGCAGCGACGAGAAGTCCATACGCCCGCTCTTCGCGATATTACCATCGATGCCGACGCGATTTTCCCCTGTCATTATGACGCCGTACGGCTTCGAGGTAGAAAGTTGTTTTTCTATTCGGTTATATATACTCGCGATGGCATAACTCTACAGTCCGTATGCTTCCAATAGCTCGTCCACATATTATTGTACCTCGCTTTGACGTGCTTCAATGAAGTTAATACGGCGAAACATTATTTAAATGAGGCGCTCGCGGCTGCGGAAGATACTTTCCGCGTAGTCAATTGTTTGCTGGATATAGGAATCTATCAACAGTCGTAGTGCTGCTTGTCGTAGCGACGCGTCCTGTTGATTGTATGAAATTGGTATCCGGAAGATATATTTTTCCCCCGGTATTCTTAGAAACACGGTCGAAGCAGGTGCTCTGATAGTCCAATCGTATCCGTAACACGTATGATGAGTATGCACGGATCGAATTAAACAAAGTACACGAGGCAGGGCGCCTTGTATCAGTCGTCAATTCACTCGCTCGACGCGCGCCTTTCCGCGCTATTTTCCAAACGTTTCTGGAAATACACTCAAAATTTTCTCCCGGTACACACACGCGAACGGGATCGAATCTTCGCGACCTCTTCATACACGGAAGATCTCGAAGATCCTACAGACTTCTGAAGCAATTATTCAAAAACTATCGTTGAAGTGTTCGAGATTGTCCGTGCGAGAGCACATATAGCTCACGAGAGCTCCTGCTCCTCGTCTTCGTCTTTCCCGGGCACTCGGGTGTTGGAGGCTCGTTTCAAAGGCCGGGAGATTTTCATGTTTAATGGAAGGCGCGCCCTGGGCTTCTTCTCGCGCGCGTAAGATGAAATTTTTGCCGGTACGCGATAGGCAATGTGGGTCGAGCTCGTAATCAAAGGATTTCAAGAGACGTGCCGGAGTAATTGGGTCTCGCGCGTGCGCTTCCTCCTTCGGGGCGCGAGTCGCTCCGAAAGCTCGAGTGGAAATCATTAAACAAACAAGGGACGAGCTTGCATTGGGCCCTCGAAGTAGATCCTTATCTTTGATCTCTATCATTGATATTCATTGGTATTTTTCCCACCTGGAATTCATCACAGCCATTTTTTTTAAAGACCAGCGCGAATAATTTTTTGCTTTGTCTCGCTTTTTCATTGTCAATTTCATAATTTAAATTCTCGAAAAAAGCCAAGTGAGTCCAACGTGTTTCACTAGCTAGCTCTTATTTGACGAATAAATTTTACTCGAAGGAAAATTTGAGTTTATTGCTCTCTGTTTTTAATATCTGCAAACATGAGTATGATGCTAGCACAGTATTGTCAGAAGTGATGTGGACCCGGCGGCAGTGATACATCACCTATAACAATCTTCAGTCGTAGGAAAAAGTCGTGCACACTCGGTTTTTGAGAAAACTACTCAGTCGAGATAGACGTGTGTATACGTATACGAATCGCATCGAGATAGAGAAGTTACGAGTCACTGGAGCAGCTAAATAAACCGATCATTCGCCGCAGGCAAGCGTGAATCTCAGTCCGCTCGGCTGTCTCGGGGGCTTGGGGCACGTCCCCGAAAGACAACAAACGCTCAATCGAAGCGTTGGGTGGAGGGGAGGCGAGGGTAGGCGGAAAAATCCCGGACGCGCTAAAAATCGCCGAGGCGAAGAACACATCCATTAGGCTTCGACGCGCCAAGACAAAGCGAAAACATCCCTTTGACTGGCGTCGCGTCGAGCCCGCTCGTTCGTTCACCCCCTAATGGCCCGAGAGTCGATGACTTACGCACACCCTTTTTCGCGCTACCGACTCATCCGGCTTTCGGTCGCGAGCTGCTTCTTTTTCCTCCTCGAATTTTTCGGCGAAACGTATACATATGTTGTATCCGCGAATGGAATATGTTGAATTTTTCGGGCCACGCCAACGTCAGTTCTTATCCAATTTGTTTCGAATCAAGTTCTCATGTATACGAGCATTTTCCAACTTTCTTTGCGAGAATTAGCAAACGAGTTAACCGTCGTGCCGGGGATGACGGAATCGGGAGAAATTCACTGGACCCCGTGGAAAAGTGAGCAGCCATCGATATTGGCCACGCGACCAAAGCCTCGCACACATACACAACATATACAGAGCTCGCACCAGAAGCTCTCGGCTCTCGACGATTGCTCGGCGCGTGCTATCGGGGGAAAGAAAAATCTCGCGTTGCGAGCGCACTTCAGCCAACGCGCCGCTGAAAGCCTTTCTCTCGACGCCCGAGAGTTCCGCCACGGTTCTGTTTGTTTACGGCTGCTGCTCCTTCCCTTTTTCTCTTTCTCGCTCGTATCCCCTTCCATCGCCCCTCCCCGCCACCTTCGAGTGCGTGCCGGCGTCAAGACACTCTTTGCCTTGTGTGTTTCTCTCGAGGCTGCAGCGGTGCGCGTAGAGAGAGAGAAAGAGAGCGAATCCCCAGCTGCGCGCGGCCGAGGCAAAATATTTTTGTATTTACGTCGCGCGACGGAAGGGACGTCTTTGCTATATGAAAAGTTTCGCGATGCTTTCTGCGGTAAATCCGAGGCTGATTACTAATGGCGAGCGACGGGTTTTCGGATCAGAGCTGCTGCTGTTTTGTCAGTTGAGTCGAGCCTGTACGCCGCACGTGGCCGCTATTTTCTCTGGCGATTCATAAGCGTTGTTCCTTGGGAGTATCGGTTCGTGTGTCGGAAACATCATTGACAACAGATGCAAGGCCGCCGAGTTCATCCGACTTTCCAATTTGTCTCATGCGGGATTTCGACATAATTCATCAAGTCCGTTTGAGAATTCTTATTAGCTTGCCTGTTATCGCAACATACGAACCTATGGAGCTATACAATTGTCTCACCCGTTTATCCACATGAGATTATTGTTTTTTGAAGAGAATAGTTTACCTGTAACAAAAAAAGAAGATTCCTTATTATGATTGTAGAAGTAGAAGGGGAGTAAAGTTTCCGTGTAAAAGTGTATATAGTTAGTTAGAGATGGTGAAAAATTCCGAAGAGAGTAAGAAACGCGGATTTCCCTTCCAGAAGAATGAATGAATGTGTATTATAGGAATGGTAAGCCTTTCGAAGAGATTGGTAAGTATTTGCGAACGCGAGATAAATATCCATTTGAAAGTCACTCCCCAGCTCTCCACAGCACTTCACACTTTACAATTTATAGCATCGAAGCAAAGATGCAAATCCGATTTGTCATCTCAGACTTACAATGACACACATCGGTATATATTTTCATATATAACCATAAGCTGGATGATTTTCTCGACACTTTTGTACTTCAAATCGTGATCTATCCCATTTCTCTCTTATCGGTATTCGAGCCGTATACACGAGACACTCGAGGACGCATCGTGTGAATCGGATGGCAATGGATGAACAACGCGCGTCGGCAAGCGATGGGCCTCGCGTCAAAACCATCCGTTGAACCAACACTGATTCGTTGGCCAGAAATATCGGGTCAACGAACTGATTAAACGTCACGAGGACTAATTCCCCGGCTCGCTACATTACTAGCCGGAGGAAGGCTGCAGCGGGCGAGACACCCTCGCGAAATAGGACGCGTCGCGAGTAAGTTGCGCGCGCTCGCGAGCACTTTAAACACTTGGCGCAAAGTTGGCCGGGGCTCGTTCGCGCGTGGGCCAACTTTGATTGAGAGCGAGAGGAGGCGAGCGCGCGAGAAGATGCCGTGGAATTTGACGGAGTAATTTCGCGCGCTTTGAGCCAATTAAAAGTTGGCCCCTCCCCTCCCCCCCCCCATGCGTCACCGATAGAGCGTATCTTTAATTGATGCGCCCGGGCCCGCGTTGACTTTGAGAAAACGCCCCGGAGTTGTCGAGAGTTTTCTTTCCCCCCGCGCGCGCACGCTACCAGCGGAGAACTTCATACAGCCAAAGACGAAGAGTTTCGGGCCACCGGGGCTGTTTTCGTTGACGAACTTCTCACCTGTAGACCGCCCGTGGATGGAGCTGCTGCTGTACTTGACGAGTTCATGATTTAGACGGGCTAAACTTGGGCCGAATTCGACGATCCAGAGAGCGATTCTCTTTTAGTATGAATCCGACTGAATTTCGATGATTGCACCCGCGCGCAAGCGGCTTTCATGGCAACAACACTCATGGAACGTCTCTGTACTCCTCGGCGGAGCATCCGGATTCGGAGAGGTATTCTCCGGTTTATGCCCGGAATGCCTGATCTGCGCCTATGCGCACTCGGAATAACGTAACTGCAGCCAATGCGCCACCCCCGCAAGGATTTTTCGCGAAATTGCTCTTGATGAAACTGGAATTTCAGAATCCAGCGAACTGCATCTTACAGATTAGCTCGATAAACCCATCGCCAACGTGCCACATTGGGTGAGCTTATATTTCACGCGAAAATAAGTATTTTTAGTAGGATAGAAAATAGTTTGGGGAAAAGTGGATGTGACCAAAGGAAAGATGAGATGTTTTAACATGAGATAGAACAGTCATATGTGACGAAATGGGAATGATTACCCTCACTTGTTGTAATTTAACAGAGTGAAATGAGAATAAAGACGAAAAAGACAGATAGTAAAAGTTCAAACTGTTGTAAGAGAGAGACTCCAAGTGATGAATGTGCGAGGGAGCGACCAACAATATTCTTTTCATTCTACCAACGTAACTCAACCACCAACGGTGCCTACAGAGCACCAGAAACACAAAAACTGAGGAACGTACCACACTGGATAGCGTGTCACATTGACTGCTGTCACTTTATATTCTCTTTTTTATAAAACTCAACAAATAACTTGTTTTTTCTTTGATTTCTTTTAAATCGCTTCGATAAAGCAACAGTCTTCACGAATAATGAAATTGATCGAATAGTGTTTTCTCGGTACAAAACAGTCTTTGAGATTCAATTACTGGCTTGTTTCATGTGCTGAGATATTCGCAAATGATTCTTCAAAATCTGTGTTACATTGAAATACGCCACAATGAATTACGTCCAAGCTCGTATTTTTATTCAGCTATTCTATTTCTTATACCATGCGAATGGTTTCACTTTCCATGAAAGTGAAATTCCAACGCGGTCTCTCGGGATCGCGGCTAAAAAGGCGTGAACGTATCAAAAATGACATTCCGCACTCGAGCTCCATGGGATTCGGGATAAAAGAAAAAAGGTTTCGAGCTTAAAGAGCGTATTAACCCCGGGATCACGGGTCGTTGGAAAAAAAAGAGCTCGAGTCCCTCCTCCTCGTCACCCTCGACACTCGCCCAGCCCCCCGTCTATAAATCGTAATTAAGGAAGTGTTATTTGGCGCCGGGGGTAAGCGGCTCGAAACTTATCGAGTCTGGAGAGGGCCGTGCGATCCGCGCACCGGTGCGGAAAACGTCGTTACACCCCGTTAGATTGGAGCTTGGAGTGTGCGCGCGGGGGGATGTTAAAAAGACCGACTCGACTCGAGCACGGCGGTGCAGCGGGGCGCGCGATATTGTTTTTTTTTTATGATACGGTGATTTGTGTTGCGAGTGATTCGCTCGGTTGCAGCTCGCGATGGGGCGTGTGGAGCTTGGCGGGGAGGGGACAACGACAGCTTCATAAAGCGCGTGGATTGTCTCTCGGCCGTGTGAGTCTGTATATACTCGGATCCGAAAGGATTTCTCGAGGAGAAAGCTTCGCGTCACGGGGTCAAAATTGAACCGTAGATAATTGAATTCGCAGCAATGCATTCAAATTTCTCGTCCGCTGCAACATTGAAGTTTCCCAGAATTGTGCGTGAAGTGCGTATTTTTAATGCTGACTTTTCCTGGCATTTTCCCAGTTTTCCAAAATCTGATCTTTGGAACTAGTTTTTTTCATGGTACATGTAATTTTGTACAAATAACTTTTTTTCTCATCATTTCTCTTGGAAATGCTTCGTTTTCAGTCAGCGAATTGTCGAGAATTAAATGTTTGAAAAACAGTGAACATCAACGAAACAGAACGCGGCTCGAAAAGCATTTTAGGCATTTTCCCTAAAATGGAAAAACACGTGTTTCATTTTTTGGTATGGAAATTCATTTTATATTTCAGGCTCAGCAGTTCTGGTGACGCAAAGGTCCTGACCACTCCTATAGAGTTCAATTGTTAATTGAAACCATTGTTGATTCAGTCGAACTTTTTCATTCCGTTATGCATTCACTTAGCTTACTGAACATGTTGACTGTCTGTCAGCGACGGGATCATCACGTTCGATTCTATGACATATTTCGATGTTTCAGATTTTTCGAAATTTAATGTTCTTAGAATATCACGAAAATGTTACAACTAAAATATTATGTAACAAATTTTAAGCTCCAAAATGGTACTCAGTCATTTGGTATACGATGCACAGAATCCCAGTAGGAACAATCCCTGATATTTCGTTTGAGTAACCTTCGTTTACGGCATTCGAAATAATCCGAACTAGATGGATTAATTTTATTCGGGTCAGTGATTTATATTTTTCATTCGGTATGACAGTAGCATTGTTGATTCAAAATCCATTAACTTATTCATAAGCCAATATTTGCTCTCGAGACGGGTACGCTCATGCACGTATGAATGACCTAAACCAGCAATGTATCGGTCACCTATAGCAGAGCATTGTCAAAATCTTCCCACCTCGTCAGAGTCATGAGATTTTACATATCTCCAGGCCTAGATATCCCGTGAATTCGCATTTACGAAGCGTCTAATTTTTCGGAAATAGCTTCATTACAGCACATAGTTAATCTGACGGTAAAGAAGTCGTGAAACTCGCGACTATAAAGTCAGATTAAGTCGACGAGTCTTGAAATAATCAGGTCGGTTTGACGAAATCGCAGGACATCCGTCGCTTTCGAATCTCGCGATAAAAGCAACCGAGTCGTCCGGTGCGACACGAGAGGATCAGCGCTGGTACAGCTGTCTGGACCGAGAGAGCCTGTTGCCGACAGTTGTTGCGCGATCCTCGAGAATCCTCGACTGTCCAATCATGTAGACACGGCTCATGTATACATATACACGAGCGTATATTACATCTCGTTGCCCCGGGACGAACATAACTCCGGGGCATGTATATATACGGTTGTCTATCCGGCCGGTATCGTTGACGGATCACCGCGTGCGCTGCACATTGAGAAACGGCTCTTTGATGGCGCACACGTATTTGCATTTCTTTCTCATCGAGTCTGGAATCAATTGAATGTTCCGATTGTCATCGAAAAATGTCGTCCTGCCGTGATTTGCATCGATGAAAAATTATAAATAACAATACATAGGAAAAATAACATTGGAGATGAAGAAAAAACGCAAGGAAATGGGAACATATTATGCGGATGTGCGTTAAATATGTAGCGTGGGAACTAATGGAACTTGATGGAAGAGAGAATAACGAGACGGGGACGGGGGGAAGAGAGGCTTATAAATATGCGCGAGCCATTCAGAGGCTAGATAAAAGCGGATCTAATCAGAGATGGCAATTCTTTGTCTCACTTGGTACGTGAACAGAGGGTAATTTCATTCCTGCTTCAATTCCATTTGCTCGAAGGTATATACGATGAATAGATGATGTCACGTCCTTGCTTCCGACGGAAGAAATATGGAGCTCTCGATAAGCCGTTAAGGTGAGTAAGTGGTGAAAAGACAAAACTGCGCACCTTTTTGAAAATGACTCTTTCGCGAAAGATTCATCGTCTCTACAGGCAGTATAGTGTGGAGAATAAAAAAAACTCGATTTTCTAGGACCAATTATATCCAAGTTGATGGAGAAAAAAATAAGTTTATCACAAAACAACAATGTGACTGTGCGACGTTTCGCCAGCAAAGTTCGCTGGACTCATCGGGCAACTTCTAATTAGAACATTATAGAATCAAATCGGTGGAAGAATTATTCCACCTTCTGTGTCTAATTAGCCAACACTATACTGACGAGGCCAGCGAAGCTTGCTGGCGAAACGTCGCACAATCACATTGTTGTTTGAGTGAACTTATTTTCTTCCCCACCAACTTTGATAGATTGGCCGCCTCAAAAATCAAAGTTGGGTGATTCAAATGATAGAGGGTGAAAAATCATGATATTTTCCACCGCCATAACAGATGCTCGTCATCCGAATGCATATAAAATCACATTCACGGGACTCTCGAGTGTTTCTCCAAAAGTCACTAGCCAAACAATAAAACGTCACTACAATCCCTATCTAAAGACAGTCGAATCATCTCGCCTAAATAACTGCCATATATCTGTCGAGGGCTCGAGATCAGCCCGTCGAGTTGCCCTAAAAAAAGGGACGAACAAAAGGGTCGGTGAGCCGAGCTGAATCAAGACGTGTGCGGCCGTCCCTCGCGAAATTGATATATACATATGTAGATTCGCCGTCGGCTGGTTGAGCGCTGCATTGGCACGATCTCTTTCGCGCCAAGTCATCGCGCGATTCGTCACCCCCGCTGGCGTTATTCGATCTCGCGCCGTTTCTTCGGGCCGCTGGAGATGGAGATTAGGCGGGTGGGACTCGCTCGAGAGTGATATATATGCGGGAGAACACTGGGCGCGCATCTGTGATCCGGCCGGATTGGCTAGGACGCGTCATTTGATAATGCCACTCGGTGTTTGCGTTACAGCGCCGCCCCCCCAGGAGCCTCTTCGTTTCGACGCGTACGACTCGTGCGAGAGTTTTTCCACTCTTTTGCCACCCTCCCTTACTCCTGTACAATGCGGATTATGGATTCCCTTGAAATTTGAATAATTGGAATCACTCGGGGACGTTTCAAGCCATGCGTGATATATATCCATCGAGAGAATTTTTATCGCGGATAAATCCATTGCTCGATCTGTGCGCATGCGAATCGACGTGTACTCGGTACGTATATATAAAGGACGATTCCTTTTTTCGTCGGTCAAATTTCTTATCCGAAATTGCGATTGCTTGCAGGGCAATATTGAAACTAGTATTTTTTATCAAATACACGCTCGCGTGTAATACATATGATCACCAGATACGCCCCCGCAAAAGGATATGTGTGTACCTTGTATTGGGTTCGAATGATACTCTTTTACGGAGGTACGTTCGGGACGACCTCGCGTAACAAAATATTTCTTTCTTCGTTCGTGTTTTCGAAAATATTTTTCATCATCTTTTCGTGTTAGATTAAAAAAATCTCGCAAAACTTTGAGGCTGACCGCAGCATATACACGCGCCTGGAGGCTCGAATAGTTTACCAATACACGGACAAAATCGTCGGGTATCGTCCAAACAACTTTTTCTCGTATTGAAATATGGGAAGGAGAATTTCACGTGAAACGTGAAAATATTTCGTCCAACGCAATGGCCCCCCGACCTCCTGTCGCTCGGGGCTGACAGACGCCGAATAAGTCGAAAATATAAGTATATTTTCACGCGAAACAGAGGTCGAAATGGTCAATCGAATAATATTCCGACGTCGGCCGGTATATGGCTAATGGATTCCCATTCACTTTAGTCCTCCATCCAAACCTCGAAGCCATTTTTCTCCCGGACCTTTCACAAAGTGCATCTCTCGAGGAAGCCCGAGAGCTGTCCTGAATCTTTTACATGGGCCGATGAAACGAGATAAACAGTATGTTGCCGCGGCTATGGTCGTCCGACGGGCGGAATCCTTTTTGCCGCGAAGAGAGATGCGATTTTCTCGCCGCTTGACTGTGAGCACGTGCATACGGACTCGGGGAAATTGGACTGCCCCTCCCCCCCGGAAGGCTCCGCAAGATTTAGGGATATACCCTTTGAAAGACGCTCCTCCACAAATCTCCATAGGATCAGGCCGTGTGGAATTTTGCGGGGATATGGCGCTGAATCGATGTAAATATGTCAATGAAACTCGGCGCGCGCGTGGCAATGATCGTTTCGCATCGGCCAGCGGGGCATTTAACGGATTTGTCTCTCTCGTTTCGCAGCGCAAAGATTTATCTGGCGAAATTTTGTGCTGGAAAAAAAAAAGGGTTGGAATGTTCTCGGCACATCGTATATACAACCAGTATAGATGTGATAATCAAATGGGGAATCCGATTCATCCGGCGAAGATCGCAATCCGAGCCCAGCCGGGTATACAGCACATCCACTGAGCAAAAATGGCTGTGGAACAATCCCGAAAGTGTGCCTGCGCGCATGTTGTGCGCGCCTTCGCAAAGGGAGAAAAGCCAAGGCAAGTAGGGCATGAAGAAATCGGCAAAGCCCCCGTACATCTCGGATGGAGAATCTCTCGAGGGGCGGCGTGACTGTACTCGGTATATACATACGCACGCAAAGCTCGTCGCCGGAAGAGGTTTAGCACCTCAAGCTCCGGATGCGAGCGACCGAGTGTGAAATCCCTTGTCCCGCTTGGGCCGCGCGAGATGAAACACACACACACACACACACACACGCAGACACGGAGAGATGAAAAGCGTCCCTCTCATCGAGAATTTCCCAGAGCGCGACACGACTTTGCCCTGCGCCCGTGCGCTGCACTCGCGACCGAGCGCGTGTAGGTGGCGAGATGTCGAAATCGGGGCCCGCGCACGATTATTCCTCGAGTCGATGTGTTTATAATATATTTCCGTTGAGTTACCCCGGTCGGATGCTCGCCATTGGTCAGGAAATTTCAACTCATTTACGGTGAAAAAAGTATTTTTTTTTCATTTTCATCAGTTAATTTGTTGTGATTAATAATCTCAACACTCTTGGAGTACTTCTGACTATGTATGCCTCTTTGTAATAAAATATTTCGAGCACTTAATTTTGATAATTTAAGTATTCTCCGTATTTTTGTAAATTTTGTGGTCTAATTTATTCATAGAACAATTCAAAAAGTTCAAAAGATTAGAAGTAGCCAGAAATTAACTATGTTTCATAAAAAAATAACTACCTAACTACAAAATACACTTTTTCTAACTTACTTTAATTATTTAGTGAAGTATATAAACTTTACCAAATAATTGGAAAGAGCCAGATTATTTTATTCAGATAGTTGGAACTCAATAACCACATTGAGTCACAATTTATTTTCATGATTTCGAACCAAGCATTGTGATAAACTTTGTTAGATCCAAATCCAAGGTGGAAATATAGTTAATTTAGAACAACTTTTACTGTTATTTTTTAGTAAATCAGGCCCCAAAGTTGATGAAAATATAGAAAAAGAATTCAAATTATCAAAATTAAGTCCGCGGTAAATTTTATTATGTATTTTAAATGCTCTCATACAGTGTAATCTAACGCTTAAAGTTGGCCTCAAAAGAGAAATTGGAATATTTTGAAAAATTCAAGTAACTGAAATTACTATTCACAACAAATGCGATGATAAAAAACTGAAACAAAAATGTTGCCGTGCTGAGTTTGTGTGAAATGACCCATTCATATATATACGGATATTACAACCGCTCCTCGTGAATAATTCACTTGAAAAACCCCAGAGAGCAGGGACGCGAAAATTTTCCGATCGCTTATTTCGAGAAGACTTGATTATCCTCGTTTCAATCGTTCATATTTTTAGCGAATCAATCTTTCATTCGCATGCTGAACTTGACTTCGGAGATTATAATGCCCGAGGGATAATCACGGTAAATACGGAATCAACCGTTCAACAATCGTATTATTTCTCGTTGATTACTCGAGTCTTCCTGCGCAGAGATCGATTAAAATAACAATCGCAAACGAGAATCACGAAAAATCATTATTACAAGCACGCAACGCGCTTTCCGGTCGAAATTCAATCCCGCCGGCCCCGCAAATTGGTACTACCATGCTGGACGTGCGACAACATACTCGCAGCGAGTAATTGAAAACTTTATTCCCCTCATATGCGTTTCATCATTCAGCAAAGCATGCAGAGAGATAGTAGAGAGTCCCACAGATTTGAGATTTCATATTGCGAGTAAATTTGCACACAAAAATGCCTCGAATTCAAACAGACCAGATGTGGACCAGCTTTTGCCCCAATTCATTTTTGTATCATTTCGGGAATTAAATTCATTCATTTATTGTTTATTCATTTACTTTTATCGGTATAGGATTACGTACATTGAAATTTATTTTTACTCAATGTGAATTTATAAGGTATTCACATCTGGACGATGTAATTGAATTCCGCATTGATATTCGTTTCTTCGTTGTCTATACCGAAGTTACTCATTGACGGGTCACATTTTGTATGGAATAAAAATACAGTCAACGTAAACCTCGTTATAGCATTTGAGATTTGATTCGACTGGCCAAAAAAAAAGCGGACCGCGCAAAATAACCGAGCTAAATGTATACTGGCGAATGGAATATAAATGATTCCTTTGTTGAATGTATGGTTCATTATCATGCCTCGCATGAAAAGGGCTATTAATCTATAAAATTGTCAATTATATCCCACATCCGTGGCCCTGTAGAAGTATATACCG
The DNA here is from genome assembly GCA_020882685.1 of Aphelinus atriplicis. Taxonomy (NCBI): domain Eukaryota; kingdom Metazoa; phylum Arthropoda; class Insecta; order Hymenoptera; family Aphelinidae; genus Aphelinus; species Aphelinus atriplicis. Next base: position 16,174,868 of record CM037073.1, read on the forward strand.
GAATTATAATACCTGAATTCGCGCAAAGCCGGTGCATTGAATTTAAATTTCGTTCGCCCCGCCAAACGGAGCGAGCAATAAAAGCTGGCAGATCCGCATTAAGCCATTCCACTTTCCAGCTCTTAACCGAGAGACTTTGATTTTCTATTCCCATGTCTGTTCTTTGAACCCGCGTTCGTTCCCGTTATTACCACTTTCCAACTAGTTCAGCTCATTTTCATCGTAATGCGCGCATCAAAAAAATAAGCATCTGGAATCACGGCATACGTAATTCTTCCATCTCAGTACACCGCGGACCGATTTCTCCGCGAATTTTCAATTTTCAAACTTCATCTCATGGCATCTTTTGATCGAGAACTGCAAAATCGCGAACTATCGAGCCTCTCGTACTTTTGCAATGCGAATCCGACGACGCGAGCTACATCCCCTGGAATTCCCCGATTTACCTGCCGAGTATACGCAACCCAGGCCGGCTCTGCGCTTCCCGCTGCCACAATCACGCTCGCCCAAATCCTCGGAGCGCAGGCCGAAAGAAAGTTAGAGCGCCTCGGCGATATATATACATGTATATCTACCTATCGATTGGTGCGCGCGGCAAGGCGCAGGCACGTCCGCGGGGTGATGCCCCGCAGGGTTCGGCCGCGGACAAAACTCCGCAGAGACTGATTCGCGCGAGTTGGCGGATTCGGCCGGGTATATATGCATTCGCAGAGCCAAGGAGGCGAGGGACGCCGGCCGCCTGAGCTGAATTCGAAAATCGGTTTTGCGCCTCCGGCGGATATGCGCCTCTTCCCGGAGTTATGCCGATTTCGGAGTCGCGCGACCGATGACGCCTTTATTACACCGAGTTCGCGGTCCGTTGAATAACGCATGAGAGACATATGCGACTGCGAGTTAATTCTGCATCGCCTCGGGAATCTTCTCCGACGTCATAATCTGAATAAAATCGTGTTGTATCGTTCACTCTCTTCCCGTTCGAGTATTCTCGGTGTTTGTTATATACCATAGCTTTTACATCGACAGCTCGGAGGTGTTAAAAATGACGGGTAACAATCAAGATCCAATAGTCGCAGCCGTGAAGCATCAAACTCGCGGATCCACATAACGACACGCGGCGTACATTGTCGGGCGTTCATGCATAAGCCGTATCTCGATATAGATAAATCGGCGCGAATGTTTATTCGCGTCGCAGCTTCGCCATCATATCGCAAATCGTCGGCTCGGGCTATCCGTATATTCATAGAAAAGCGTCAGCTGATAAACCGTAGAGAGAAAAAGGACTCTCGGGATATAACAAACGCCACCACCCCGTGGGCTATCAGTCGCTGATTGCTCCGGAGCCACGGCCCGCGTATACACGTCGCGACCCTTTGAAAGGAAAACAAAACGGGCCGAAAAAAGCGGCGCGGCCAAACAGAGAGTAGAAGAGAGACGAGGGGCGGTATCCAATCAAAACGCCTCGTCGCAGCTGTATCCTGTTTCCCGTAGCTGCTCGCGATCGGCTGATTCATCCGGGGATAATCCGGCGAAAGAGCCGCACCCCGTTAAAACGGCGATAATCGCCGGCGGATTATGGAGCGCGGTGTTTTTTCCCCGCGTTTTTTCTCCTCGGCCGCGCGAAATGATCGATCGCGACGACGACGGGGGGAGGGACGCGACCATCATATCCGCGCGGAAGGATTTGAAGTGAGCAATGGGTCGGAGCTGCGAGGAGTATCGATATGAATTAATGAATGATGAGAATCGATAGCCGCTCGCTCGGTCGGTCGGGTTATTGATGGGCGTTGCCCGGCCGTACGTAGCCGACTCGTCTATCTCGCGCTTGATCCGGCTTGATTCTTGCTAATTGATCTATCGGCGAGATAGCGGCTATGTTGGCGCTGCCGCTCTGGCCGACAGTTCGAAACTATATCGGATTGTGCAAGCGGAGCTCGCGTATATAACTGCACGTCTCAATATTATCCTGCGCGGCGATGAACCGGTTCATGAGCCACTGCGTATAGACTCGGTATAACTTACGAATTAACTCTTGTCCGAGTTGTGCAGTGTGTGTTCTAGCGTCGACGAGTATTGAACTCCTATTGCGCTCGAGTGGATTCGCGTGGAACTCTTGGCGACAGATAAGCAGAGGAGGATAAAATTGATCGAAAATTTCGAGTTAATTTTATCCGAGAATGTATTTTTAAAATCTACCGACGCGTGTCCGTTGCTCGTTCGAGCTCTCTGAAAAAAACAACAACAGGGGATGTAAATACACGACTCGAAATTGAAATGTGAAAATGAACCGCTGCACGTGATTCCAACGACGGAAAAAAGGAAGCCACTCCGGGTAATTTGGTTTTTCGATATTAACCGCTTGATCGAAAAATAAACGTGCGGATTGAAACCACTGAACGAGAAATTCCGAATTAATTTTCTGACAACAGCGGTCAGGTTCTTTGAAGGCTATGTACGTACCCGATCGTAAGCATATCATTCTCGCTACGTATAATTGGAAAAATCCTGTATTGAAACTCGCTTTCCTCTTCCGGGGATAATTGAGAAATTTTTTGCCCAGTTCAATCTTCCGAAATTCAAAATCCATACGGATACGGACCATCAGCGAAATTCAGTTTGACAAAATAGAAACAAGAACAAAAAAAAACCCGAGTAAAATTTACGGAGCAACGAAAAATCATGAGAAACAGTGTAGATAAAAAGAAACGAGCCGGAGTTAGTGCGGGTGGGAAGCGTAAGGCGAGCCAGTGCACCCCCGAGAATAAATACGCGCGAGCCGGATGGAGGCGCAAGCGAATTCGAAGCGTATCCCGGTATAACGATTACGGTTATTCGCCAACGTTACGTACTTCTTACACGCTTGCTACATTTTGATATGCTACGAGCTTGCGTACGGATTCCGAGGGATATCGCTACACACACACACCCACACAGACACTGAGACTACATCGGTGAGCTTTAGAGGTCTTGCCAATTTTCCGCGTGTGTATACACAGAGAATCAAAACCCTAAATAAATTCGTGCGTCTCGCGGGATTATAGACCATCAGCAAAATCGATCATATCCAAAATATGAAATTCAACATCTCCAGATCCTTATAAATCGTATGATATCAATTTACACGGCTCGTAGGCGAGTGGCACTATCCGCAGCCGGGGCGCGCGGGTCTTTTGTCGCCGGCAAAGTGTAACGCAAACTCTTCTCCCGCATTACTCGTGGCCCGTCGATTCCATCGTCTCCAGATCCTAGGATTACATCCTGAGGGATAGGAAAAAGAGCAGCTCGACGCGGGGGAGAGGAAAAATAACCGGGACTCGAGAGGGATATATACGCCGGGGCCGCGCGCGCTCTTTGATATTTTAGGCTCGTCAGGTGCAGCTCGCGTGTGTGTCTCACATAATATATCGGGTGATCGACGAGTGACACGGAGCACCTCTCTCGGCTGGCTCCCTCGGGCGCGGATACCAGACAAAGGGCAAAATTGATAAGATGGATGAGAGGGATGAATCGCGCGATCGCTCCGCGTATCCAGCGCTAAACCCCCCGTCGCCTCCTCCCTCCCACCCGCCTCGCACTCCCCGCAATATCGGCTTGATTGAGTGGATTACCAAGGGCAATGTAAATTTTAATCCTCGGCGAGGTCAATCAGCGCAAGGCGCTTTTTTTCCTCCAGACGCTCTGCGATTTTAATTATTTTTAAAAGACTCTCGGACGGCACGATTGCTCGCGCTCATTAAAATTTACTCGGCCATTCCCGTCGCCACCTTTTTTTTCCCCCATCCAACCTCCGCAAATCCATATTTTCTCTCGCAGTCGGCAGGGGGGACGAGATCGAAAGGCGGCGGGTTATCGAACCAAGTCGAATGAAGAAAAGGCCAAAGTTGCGAATGGTTTATCACCCGGCAATGGACAGTAATTGACAGGAGTGAAAATTCTTTCGAATTCCGAAAGGATCCGGCGCTGAAAAAGGATGGGAAAAAAGTCGGAGTGAGCGCGCGCATGTACGAAATTCTCCGAGAATTTCCGCGCCAGGAATCAATAGTTATCCGCGAGTTTGGAGTCGTGTTGGCCGAACAAAAGCGTCCTGAATTCCCAATGAAAATAGAGCCACGCAGCGTAGCCGTACGTATCGGAATAGATTCGCTCATTTCCGGACAACCTCCGACAATCTCCTGTTTCGATTTTATCTATGTAGATAATATTGTATCTTATTGAGCACAAGAAATGAATGATTATCCGAGGTGAAATATGCGCTCAATTACTGCAGTTTATCCGTTGATTTAGTGACTTGTAGTGGTTTTTAGCCAACAAGCCATGCTGCACTAACAGTCTATAGATTTATTGTCAAGCAGGCTCAACGGTTTCCATACTTTCTACACTTTCAATATAAATTGTAAAAAACGACTATTTATTGATAGTAATTCCATAACTTATATAAATATGTTGAGTATTCAACTGAAAAATTAGTAGAATTTCACTAATATTCTAATATATACTAGTATATTAGTAGTAGCACAATTTTACTCGTATAATTTTATAAATTTTCAGTTGAATATTCATACAGCTTTTATCAGTTATACAATTCATCTATTACTACTTTCAATCTTATAGGGTTGCTGAACCCTTGTCGAGAGAGCAGCGGTAGCCCCGCGCAGGATAATGCTCTCGACCCTCGCTCAGAGGATCAGAGGTTCGAATCCTCTGATTTGTCCATTGCGCATTGAATTTCACACCGCAGCTCTGTGGTTCAGAATCCTCCCAAAACTTGTAGGGCCAGTTGCGTCACATGCTACGTTCGAGGTGGATGCATTGCAACCGTATAAGGACAAAAATTCGAAAAACTCGCTACGACACTGGGCATTACATATGAATTGTGGCAAATCGGAGTTCTAAAAGGAATCGTCAACGTAACCTTAAAAATTACCCTAGTAATTCGGTTCTTCTATTGATGTAGCGAGCTGTTATGGATTGGGGACACGTTTGTCCATTGCACATTTTCAAAACGAGAGGTTAAAAAAACGTGCACGTAAGAAACGTTGAGCGTAAGTGAGTTGATGCCTCGGCGCGGCGGCAAAGTGGGCAGCGAGCGACAAATTTTACGGGCGCTGAATGGGCCTACGTGGGCAAATTATCGCGCCATTACGTACATACATTGGCGGAATGGTTGCCACGTGAGCCCGTTTCACCTACGCTAATTTTCGAGTTGGTCTCGTGAGAACGAGCTCTGCGGCTTTCGCAGCAATGCCTGCGCCCTGAATTATGCATCTCAAGTGCGTTTATCTCCGCTTCGATGAGTTTCAATCAATTATCTCGTATTTTATCTTTAATTATAACGATAACTGTGGATTCATTTCCTAATAATCCTGTGATCGCTCCGCAAACAGTACATTTTGATGGACCAGTCCGAAAATATACTGTTTATTGAACTTTCATTTTGGTTGCATAATTTTTGATAGCAAAAATGTTTACATTAGAATTCGCAGTAAAGTTTTGGTATCGAAACTCAAGGGATCAAAGTGAAAATTAACTTTTGTTAGATGAAAAAATTCACTGATAGTCCATTCAATAATTCATTCACCTTCATACAGTGTTTTTTCTTACTTAATACAGCTGGGATAGCAATTATTTTCTGTGCTTTTTCCGTGATTTCGATTTCTCGTTTAATTTCGCTCAGGCGAATAATATTTTTTTTAAACACTCAAACTAAACCAAAAAAATCGAGTGTCTATCAATAAAATTCTTAGCGTCCCTATCCTATTTTCTTTTTTCATCGTACACGTCCTTCTATCATTTTTTTTAACTGCAGGTCTCCGTTTTTTTATCGAGTTTATTGAATCCAATAACGCCCATCCGCCAGAATTATTGAATTTTCTCTTGATTTCACAAGTCTAGCGATCGAAGAGAAGAAACGATTTTCAAATGTGTTACGTCTTAACGAAGTTTAAATCCAATGCAGCCTTGCTCATTACGAAGGTCTTACACAGGCTTTCCAATTTGCCATGAGCAGCGTCGCTGCGTTGGCAAATTTCAATTTAACCCGATGTAGTGTCTGTTCGCACTTAGGCGGCTCGTATTGAGTACTACCTTAGTTCGATACTCGGGAGAGAATCGCTTATCTTCCGCACTAGTATCGAATATTGTTGTGATATACTTGCAATTTTATCGGTAAAATGCCACCTCCGCATGCCCGTGTGATGTGATCGAAATGTCACTTATTAAAAACCAAGTGTATTTTTATCTCTCGAAACAAATCCTCTACTAGCTCGCAAGAGTTAGATTAAGTACCGAGGACCGCGCATAACAGAATTTTCCCCTGCTCGTCGCATGCTTAGCGAGCGGCACCACTGTCTCAACACACACGCGCGCGCGCACGCTCGCACGCAGAGCCAGATTAAAAAGTCCGTGATAAATAACAATCCCCGGGTGGTGGTGGTGCCTTTGAGCCAAGCGAAGCATGAGCAGCGTGTCCCAGATACTTTTTGCATCCCCCCGCGAGCCTTAATCCCTCTTAAACATCCGCACGACCCACACATGCGCTTACACGCGTATACGTATATAGCTGCAAAAAGCGAAGCAGCTGCGGTCCCCCCCGCGGCCAAGCCGCAGAGCCCATAATTTGCAGCGGGCACGACGCAGCGCGCGATTACGCGCGCGAAAAATAATTTCTCCCGGGCTATCGCTTTTTGCCGGCCCGCGTACAACGTCTCTCGCGCGCTTTGTTGTTTCGACTTTTTCCCTGCATATACATATATACGTATACACGCGCCATCGGAGATTTGTCGCCGGTGATCGGTGAAGCTGTATAACGAGGATTTCGACCAGCTGCAGCTCCCCCGCGCCGCACGGCCCACGTCGTTCAAATTTTGTTTATATCGCCCGGGGATCTGGCTTCGTCGCGATGCGTCAGGATGATGCAGGATCGTTGGGCGGAAACATTGATTTTTGGTTCGGTACGTTGGACAAGTTGCTCGGACGCGCCGCGCGCATGTCGCGGGTAGCTGCCAACGCCCTCGTGTATAGAAGGACTTGCTGATCGAATGGAAATATAACAATGTTTATCGTCTTCGAGTTTGCACCCGGACTCGTATGATAACTTCTCTGCCGAGATGCTCAGTGAATTTAGTATGACTAAAACTAGAAATTTACTGGTAAACATTCACCAAATTCAACATTTTAAAGATTTGCCCGGGCAAGCTTGTATTCATGTTATGTGGAGCGCTTGAAATACGAACATTTACCATTTCGTTTTGAAAACCATTTCAAAAACGTCCATCTGAATTTTGCACGCGTGAGACAACTCCATTATCCAGCTACACACTTTTCATCCCTCAATCTTGTACATGTAAATATTTATCTCTATCCCAGCACCGGGTTGACTCGAAAAACTTATACTGCAGCGGCGCTATGTCGGCTTTTTTTGAATCGTCAGCGTTAAATTCGCTATCGCACTTATCTGCCCTCGTAAAACAAGCGCTCGAGCGCACGTACGAATCCTCTCCCCCTTGACTTCCTCCCCGTCAAGAGTCGAACGCCAACGAAATCGGACAGAGAGAAAAAGCAATTTTTGTCCTCTTCTTTTTTTTTGTTGCGGAACGGCTACACGGCTCGATTTTGTTTTCAGAGATAGACGAAATTCCGTATATCTAGGGGTTTCGGGGGCCCGCGCGTTGCAGTGGCTCGGGTTTTATCGCTCCTAGGATCGCATAAAATTAGTTTGACGATACCTGGGATGGAAATGGATTTTGTCCCATCACAGTTGAGTTTGATTGCGGGCGATCGCTTGTGCGTGAATTTTCGTAATCTCTGATTGGATCGTAAACTTCTTTTCCATTAGAACTGTCAGTGTGGGAGAATAGAAATTTCGTGAATTCATATAGAATTCCGACAGCCAGGCGACATTCATTCATGGCAATCGCCCACGTGCACGTCTATTAGTGTCGATATTATAGTGTTACTAGCTACATTCATTGATACGTTTAAAAATTATGTTCTGATTATTGTTTATCACGTCGTTTTCAATTCATTTCAGTATGCGCATTCTCAAGACCTATACATTCACATTATATCCAGCTTTCGAAAAAAGAGATTCGAAAATCTTAGAACTCGTGATTCTTAGTTACCCCTAAAACTATGTTTCCCTCGAACAAGTCACGTGATTATAGGTCTAAGCCAATGACGGGTTAACTGGTTTTACTAGGGCTTCCGCAAGACGAGAAAAATTTCTCGTCTTGTCTTGGTCTCGTCTCGAAAATCGAGACGAGACCGAGACAAGATTTTTAAAAAAAATTTCAAGACGAGACGAGACTTTTCTCACCAAGAGTACGAGATTTTCAAGACTCTCGATTCGAGATCTTGAGGAAAAAAAAGTTTTAGTGAGTTAGTTAGTAATTTTTGAGCAAATATAAAAATGCTGTTTTTGTAAGGAAAACTCGACTGAACCCACAGAACGATAGTAAGTATATTAAGGTAACTGCAGCCAATTTGGCACTGCAGTCAATTTGGCACATTCGTCAGATTTCGTATTTCCGGTGCTTTCCGCGCATCAGTCGCTCTTGGGTTATGTTGGGGGAATTAAAAGAAAATTTTCGATACCTTCCCCGCCCATTTAGCCCTTGAAAAACTAACCTTATATTCGAGTACAAAAATTCAGAGTATAAAAACCCCCGAGTACAAAAATTCAGACCAAATTATGCAGTAGAAAAAAAGCATGCCTCAAAGGGTTAATTGGACATTAATTTTGATTGAAATATAATAAATATTATGTGCCAAATAATTGGGTTGATAACTGATTTTTCATTTTCTAATTTTCTGCTGCACCAACAAGTTTAGACATTTTTAAAATTCGAAATTTCATTTGAATTTTGGAACTTAGTTCATTATAAATTAAGAGTTACTTCTTGATGTAATTGAATATTTTATGGAAATTGCGTTCTTCATTTTTAACTTAAAATTCTTCGTTTAAATAAAAAACTTAACCATAAAGATTATAAATTTTCTATGACCAAGAGTCTTGTCAAGAGTCTCGGTTCGAGACGAGACCAAGACCAATATCCTTCCACCAAGACCGAGATCGATATGAGGCGAACCAAGATTTTTCGAGACCAAGACGAGATCGCCGAAAATATCGTCGTGTCTCGTCTCGCGGAAGCCCTAGGTTTTACTGTACAAGCCATCATTTTTCATGTGAAGAGATGTAAAGAGAATTGATGAAAGTTTTCCGAAGCACAAAAGTGCATTTTTATGACTTTTTATTCGCAATTCAACTTGGCTTTTAACGACTAACGAACGCCTATTCATTTTTCATTAACTTTTCAATCGCACTGATGGGCCAGAGAGTACTTCACTACAGAATTCAGCGTATATACATCAATGCGTGAAGGGCATGGTCTAGGCAGTTCAAAATTTCGTTCGTCAAGGGCTAATCGTCAAGGACCGGATGAATGTTGTTAAATCATATGTCAAATCCACCGATAGCCGAAATGACATATATTCTTTGAAATTCTGCTTGATTAATTTCAAATTTTTCATGTCGCTTATATATATTATTCCAAAACCCTTCTCGTTATACACAAATATTCTAAGACAAAAAATTATTTGTCAGGAAAGAGAAAAATAATTCTCATCAAGAGAATATATCTTTAGTGTAAGAGTGTGAATCACTTGATTATGGAAGATGATGAATGAAAATCTCACACTTTCACGAAGATACCTCCAGGGTATATTAGTGTTGTGATAATTATTTTCTTCTTCTCGATCGTTTGCTTTAGAGCTTATTTTTAAAGAATGTTTCTTATTATTAAACTGCAAAATATGTGAAAATTCAAAATATGGTTGCTTCAAAAAAATAACCAAGCTTATACCTATACTCTGAAACGCAAGGAAAAAATCATGCCGAGCGAAAGGTAGCGAGAGTTTTTAGTCGATGCATCAGCTCTGAAGAAAAATCATTATTTCGCAAAAAGCAACATATATGTGGAGGTACTCCAATACATTACATCCACATGTCTACAAAGTTAGCTGTGGGTAATACCAAAGGTGAGTAGAGAAATCAAAATATTCCACTGTATTTTGTTGAAATGGGTACAGAAGATGATTATACCCACATTTGACATTGCCAATGTGACCGCAATGTAAAATACAATTCTGAATATAAGTTTAGAGATTTTAATGCAATTTTTGACAAAAACATGCATATCAAACGATCATAAAATGTATGTGAAGTAGAGAAGAATCTCATCAAAGCGTAAGTAGGTTTCAATGACTCGTGTGTGAAATCTTCCGGACAAATTCATTAGTACGTATTGGTCTGGCCACCTGTGGAATCGCTATTCCCGTCAAAGGTGACATAATGAAAATCGAGTCAGACGCAAATTGATATATATTGAAGAATGTATGATCTGTGTATAACTATATATTAAACATTCAAACTCAACAGATGAAGGAATACGAATGAATAACCACGATAGAATAAATTTCAGACGAACGATCATTAGTACAGGGTCTTAAATTATTGAATATTTTATCGCTAGTCACAGGAATATATTTCGTTAAGCCACCTGATAACGGAAATTATTCGCAAGCAAGATGAAACAGCTAATAACACTCGGTATTTTTATTTCCCGTCGATTTACATGCTCATTATAGTCTCTTATACTTCTTCATGGTACATTTATCCGGTGAGCTCTCGTTTTTATTTGATGCAGGGAAACGGCGGGTTTTCAAGCGTATACACGTCGCGTAATATACATCGCCCTATCAAAAGCCAGGATTATTGGGTTATTTTCAACTTTGACTCTCGTTATACGATTGAACGTCGGTCGAGGATTGAAAAAACCATGGCGGATTTAGCATCGGAGCCGAATCGATAAAAGTAATAAGGGCGAAGCTCATGGAGGATCGGGGCGTTATGTGCCATAAACCAGCGAGAGGCATCTGAAAAATTATTGTGCTCGTTTCAACTGTATCTACTTACGCGCCATAAATCTCGAAATGGCTTTTGTCGTTAGATTCGAAGCTGTGCGTATTCCAAAACTCTCGTATCTCTTTTTTTTTTCACTATACCCCTATAATCATCGTTACGTATTTTACCCGTTTTATTACCTCCGCGCGTCGTTTGTCGCTTCAAAATTGCATTTCACGCCGATCGTGCATGTACGCCTAACGATGCACAATTTCGCTCGGTTGTTTCCGGCACTTTGGCAGGATCCTGTTTGGCAGGACGAGCGAAATTACGCGACCTGGCCGAAATCGCCGAAAATATCATCGTCTCGCTGGATTCCACCGCGTCTAAGCTCGCCCAAGTATCCCAATCCGAACCGAGGCTGAAGCTCGTCGTTGCAGATGTATATGCATATACATATACACAAATCGTCAGCCGAATCGAAATGGGAAAATCTTAATATCCAGAAGCAATATTCAAACGCCTCCTCGCCGAGCCCTAAGACATTTCAGGGCCGGGAATCCATCGCGTAAAACGTAATCTCCGCAGCGACGGAAGGGGGGGGGCGAGTCTCTCGCGTGGCCCCCGCTCGATTATTCACGAAACCGCAGCGCAGTTTTGCTTATCGGCCGCGCGCGGTATGATTCTCTTATTCAGACTGGATTATCGTGTCTCCCGGCGCTCGGGCTTCCGTCGGGGTCGGGGGGGAAGAAAAAAATATACCGGCCCCGCGGGCGGTCGTCCCAAATGAAATGACGCCCGGGGGCGGCCGAATCGAGCACCGCGCGCGTGTGACGACGTGGGGTCGCGGCCTCGTCTTGTATCAATTTGCTACATCCCCGCGCCGCTTCATTATTTTATCGCTCTCTCTCTTTCTCGTTTCATTTTAAATCGTGTCACGGGCAGCCACTTCAAATCGAATGGGGGATGAGCTTTGATTGTACTGGATCATCTGGGCATATTTTTCATACTCGTATCGATTTGTATTGAGAAAAGGAAAAAACATAACGTCGCAGTGGGTTTGCCGGACGATCTTTGCGAGCAAACGTGCTTAGAGTATGTGGAGATTTAATTGATTTCAACTGTATTCTTTCAAAAGCGACGTTAGCTTTACTGGCCTCATCGGGCAGTTTCAAGTCGAAATGTCATCGTGATGATTCAATTGATGTTTCGACGAGTGGAGATCGGTTTTCTCCTGGAACTCCCAAAAGCTGTGTGTCGAACAGAATATTTTCCACTAAATTATTCTTCCAGCACAGAGATGACACTCACTGATGAATCGATGTTCATTCAGTCGCATCAAATCTACCCAGCTCATTTGTTTATCTATGAATTAAATCCATCAATATTATACACAGACAAAATTCAAACGTCGTGATGATTCATAGCCGTGACCATCTGCATTGGGCATTTTTAAATCACAGCAAAAAATCACCCGTCACAAGACACAGCGATCATCCGTTAAAAAAAATAAATAAAAAAAAAATCATTCGACAAGCCCGGCAGGCAGAGATAATAATTCGCGTCGAAGTAGCGCTCCCCGCATTCAGCGATCGCCGTAAATATATACGTACAGCGCCGCCATCGCACGGAATAGAGGGGGTGCGAGAAAAATCATCGCTCCCCGGACGTCCGGCGCAATAGTCGAGGGTCCCGCTCTTCACGCCTCGATGACGCGCGCGCACCGATTTCATTGGAGTTCGACGAGAGCGGCGGAGCTTTTCGAGTAACGGGTCGCTCGTTTTTTTTCCCCCCTCTGGATGGTACTCGTAGAGGCTCGACGGGGCCAAAAGCGATTGGAAATACGCCGCGTTGTTTATCGCCGAATTATCAGATGTCGAGGTTGCGCTGCAGGGGTGCGCCGAGCAAACGGATTTTACTTCCCAACCCCCCTTGAGTGTTTTCACTTTTTCGACCATATCTCGCCCGCGTGTATCGTTGCCCGTTTGTCATTTCGAATCACGAGTCCACATTTAGATGTAATATTCTGATATATTCGCTGATCGACGCGGAACACCAAAACGTTCAGTCTCGCCGGTGTCTTGAAAGTGTGCCATTTGATATTTAGAAAATTTCGAAAATGGAGTTTATGTATTTACGTTCATGTATTATGCTGACATTTATCCTAATAATGATCGCTTTTGAATGATTAAGCAATCCAGTGAATAGACGAAGAATCTATTCTTGATCCTGTAGATGAGTCTGTTTAGCACGAGGATAAATCTTTTTTCTTCTTGAACCACCTTTCTATTTTCATGAGTGTAGCCAGATTCTGCGTGGAAATATACTTATTTCTCTGTTTGAACTTTTAGAAGAAGCGAATATGTAAGCTGAACTTCTAAATCAAAGTTTGTTTCGAAAAGATCTGCACTATAAATGTTATACATATACGTATATTCAGATTCACGATTTTAACTACAACCAAATCTTTTTAACCCTCCTTTAATCAAAATCTAGAGATATATTTTGAGAATAAAGATCCACAATAATCCGGATCGTAAGGATGAAACACCGTACATATGACTATCTGTCGCGTCATACGTCACACGTACCATTCCACGTGTCACCCCAATCCCCCTCGGATGGACCCGGCAAAAAGTAGCTCGAGCAGGCCGGCTCGCCCCGGCAAACGAGTGCAAACAAGTCTTTTTCGTACCTGATCCTCGGTCGCATTCTTCCCGCGAGCTTCGGCGCCGAAACAAGCCGATGAAAAATTCATGAGCGCGCAACGATCGGCAGTGGCTAAAGACCCCGGAACGGGCGATAAGAAAAAAAAAGAGGCATCGGGGAAGCGAGATAAGATAAAGAGAAGGAGACGGAGAGATATACTCGCGCCGAGAGAGAGAGAGACGCGCGCGGCTGATCGATAGCAGACAACGCTAATGGTTGTCGAACAGAATGGATCGCCCAGGGAGCAAGAGGACTCGAGATTGATCGAGCGGGCCCCCGGCGCTAGTTGAAATCTGAGCGGCGAGGATTCGGTGTACGCTTTGCGCTCCGGCCGTTTGTCTTTGTTAAATACACGTCGCGCGCACGGACAAGTCGTCGGGGCATTTCTTTTCGTATTACGGGATGGGTGAAAAAACAATGGTTTTTACGTTTGTTATACTCGTGGACGCTCCTTTCCCCGGCCCTCTTGTCATTCGAATGAGGATTTCGATTGTACGGGATTTCTCGAATTTGTATATCTCATCGACGCGAGTGCTTTTTATACACTCGCGAGTCACTCCAGGTTCCGGTATTTTTCTTATCAAATCAGTCCCGGGGCTGAATCCGTAATGCCTCGAGCTGGAATACGTTTACCCTAGGATATATACTACTTTAGTGTATATGTCACCGGAGCAGCCCGCAGATTATATACTCGGTTTATATTCGGTATATATTCGCGTGCGCGCGCGTACACTGCGTGGTATCGAAAAAATCAAATGAAATGAAATAAAGGGCATGCGCAGCCTTGGAAAATCCAATATCTGGGACGTCTCTCCAATTTCGCAAATCTACCGTGAACAGGGAACGGCGCGTATGGGAGCCTCGCGCTGGAGCCCGAACGAAGGGAACGCAGGGCGCATTGATTTATCATATTTCGTCCCATTTCGAGAATCTATTGTCCTTGGCTTTTTGCTTTTACGAGTGCGTCTCGCGCCGGGATGATATTTTTATTGGAGCCTTTTATTGTGTACAGCTCACTCGCTGCAGCTCCGCGTGCAAAATGAAAAATATGCCCCGTCGGCAAGAGTGCCCCGGAATTCTCAATATTGTTGAGTTTTAAGTGAGCAAGGAAAATTCATCAAATGGAAAACGAAAGACACGAACGTATAACGATATATTGTACAAATATCGAAACGTATATTGCTTCGTGCGGATATTTTTTATTTCCAAAAATATGGCGTGTATAATCAGTTACGAGGCCTATATTGGTTCCGTCATCGAGCGGAATTGATTTGGGCCTTATATACAGCTCAATTCGTGTCTTACGGTAACTTTGAATCAAACGTTAATGGGAATTGATCTGAGCATGAATTAATGCTTCAACGTGAATCTCACCCTGGAAGCGCGAAAAATTCGGAAAAAAATCGCCGGTATGAGACGGCAAGGCCTCTATGAAAGTACATTGCATTGTCGTAATAAACAATAAGAATTTCCGTGAAATTTGATTTTTTTTAAAAACCTCTTGAAATTTATCAAAGCTTCTTTGCGAGAAGGCAGACTGTCGGTTCCATTGATATCAGTTTTCCTTTCCGCAAAGGGTTTCCAGAATAAATAGTCAATAATTAATACACACGACTGTTAACTTGACGAACATTCACTCAACAAACCGCTAATTTTGAGCTCAGCGGACAGGTCCATTCCTTGAGGAAGACAGATACATACATATATACGATTCCGGGGCATTGTGTCGGAGTCGAGGCCGTGATTTCCCGGGGGGTCGAGCACGAGCAAGAGAAAAGACGACGGCTGTGCTAATCTTCCCCGGCAACGTGTCAGCCCTTTTGACGCGCGGATCTCGCGTCAGCCCTGATGAGAAATGTCGTGCCTTTTCTTAGCGCTGTATATATGCACGTGGTTACGCGCTCTTTGATAAGACGCCGCGCGACGTGCCTCGGCCGAGTGACTCCGTGCGGTCTCGTGGTCAAAGCAAGACAAATAAGCAGCTCCAATTAGTTTGAATTAATCATTGCACATACGTATGGCCACATTAAACATTTTAATCGATCTATAACGATATATATATAAGAACAATCTCCGGGATTCTAATTGAGAATCTTTGGATAAATGCTCCCGGATATAAGATTGTTGGCGCCACAAAGACGAGGGACGCGTCGTTAAATCATCTTGTTCCCGGACCATTATATCTGGAGTTATCCTATCGAACGAGGCAACACTCGGGACACAAAGCCTATCCATCGTGCTAATCCCCCGAAGACAGCGAAGCTCGGCACTTTTTGTTCCCCGCTCCCCGAGTAACATCCGACGTCTTACGTGTGTCGCGCGCTCGCGCAATGCATTACGTTTCTTGTCTCGTTACAGCGACAGCCACGCGGCAAAAATTTTGATTTAAGCCGCTCGAGCCGTGGCCCACATACACACCCGCAGCTCGCGCGCAAACACACGCGCGCGCCGGGCAAAAAGTTCTCCCGGGGAATCAATGGCCGCTCAGAACGCGCCCTCCCGCGTGCGTACAACCGCGCGGCCCCATAACCTCATGAATTTTCCATCGCGCATTACCGCGGCCGAATTTAAATGCGGCTGCGCGGGTAAAAAAACCGCCCTCTGGAGTCCGGCCAAGAGCGCACTGTTGTCTGCCCCGATCCTCGCCCACTCTTCCCGTCACGAATCTCGCACATCAGCCACGCGGGTAAAGCGGTTGTATTGAAATCGCTGCCCTCCCCTACTGCGCTATTAGAAGAAAGCGCGGAGGAAAACGAGAAAAAAATAAATCGCCGCCAATAGGTTGGAGCGAAGCTTACCTCTTGAAATTCCCATCGATATACTCGAAATAATACGTAATAATCATCCAAAATTGAATGGGTCCACTCCATTAGCTGATTAAATTCCCATTACTCTAACGAGGTGCAGCAAGATTTTAAAGATATGTACAGGTCAGTTATGTCAATTCGGGTTTATTAGCCGTGACCAGCCACGAAAATAAATAATCGATTATGAAACGAATTACTTGACTTGAATCGTTCGGAGAATCAAGTAATGTATGTAATTCTCATGTTATTCTGTTATTCTCATGTTAATTAATCACGAAATTCTGATTATTTTGATTAATAAATGAAAATACGGAAAATAAAACACAAATCATTTGGGATAATATGTCGAAACGTGATATCTGAGGAAAGTTTTTGAAATTCACATGGAAATTCATCTAATGCTCAAAGAGCAATAGAAAAAATAACTGGCACATTACTTTGCAGCTGAACCGAGTCGAATTAGCTAATTTGGACCAAAAATGGTTACATGCGTCGACACACACGTGCGTGCGGGCGTATGCGTATCGTTTAGAATATTATGATATATATGTCAAAACACAAATCATTTTTGTAAGACTCATTAACTGCACAGTACAAAGGCTTCCTCCAGGAGCGAGCCAAACTCGCTGGTACTCGAATTCTTTTGTGAATTCCTGCCGTGGCACAAAGCGAGACACGTACATACCACTCGTGTCGGGGTGAGTTATTTACTCGGGGATAACTGAGAAGCTAGTTCATTCGTATGTGGACGACAAAAAAAGTTCATTACTTGAAACAGATACTCGAAGAGAGAGAAAGAAAAGCCTCGAGTTCAGATGCACCCGAAAATTTAAAAAAAAAGTCTGACCGTACACGTTGCTCTCGTGAGACAAGTTATACTCGGAGCCATTGGTGACTTGAGCTTCGAATATTTTTGTCATCGCCAATAAAAGAATAAGCGGTGTCGCCCGATTTCACCAGCTTCTAAATCATCGCGCTACAACGGCTCTCGGTTATTATTCGCGACGTCGCGCTGTCCTCCGGCCGCGGGGCTCCGAATATATCCCGCGACGTACGCCCCGAAGGAAGAAGCTCTGGGGAGGCGCGAACCGTCGCGTACGCATACAAAATAAAGGTTTGGCGCGAAATGGAAAAAGTCTTGTGAATGGTGAGCAGCATCGGGGAGCAACGTTATCGTAATGGAATCTGGCCCGGAGCGCCTCTGAGCGCCCGAGAGAGATGCCATTCGCGCATACGTACACACACACGCGCGCACACATTGCAGAATCGTCGCAGCTGCTTATCGTTCGCCGAGAGGTACTTGCGACTCGACTTGGCCGGGTCCTGATAATTTGTTGCTTTTTCTCGACTCGGCGAGGAGTGGCTTAGTCGAGGTCTGGCTCGCGAATATATCCAAAGGGACTGCAAAATTGTTCGAGAAATTGTATATGGTGCGTATTCCAGTGAGCTCGGATTCGATTATGATCAAAGCTCCTTTGATCACGTGATCGGTAGAGCTTCAATTTCCCGTTGTGTGTGAGGATGTGCGCGCGGCTGAGGTAGCGAGAGTCTGTGTGTTGGTAATTTAATTATCTCGTCGGATTGTGTTTTGAAAGCGGCAGTCGAAAAAAAATTCGTACCTACACCGTGTAATCGATCAGTTTCGTCATGAATGAATAGAAGCTTCGCCGTGTATACTCATCCGAGCGAATGAAAGTTAGATATATAACACCAGTGGTGTCATTTCGATTTTAACACAGCTGACACGAATCCAGACCAGTACACTTATAGAGTATGCGCATAAATCAGGACGACAACATATAATAACACGCAAAATTAGCGGAGCTCGAGCAAAACAACGGCTCGCACGAGTATACATACGTATCCATATGCGTCGCTAGGCATATACTCAAGAACAATAAGGACTCCGGTATCCGTTCGATGCAAAACGGAGAAGAGCGTAGTGCATTAGCCGGTGGGACATCTTTCACGCGAGACGTGCTGGAGGCTGCTCGGCAAATGTTATTTCGCCGCGCTGCTCTCCGAAGACGCGCACTTGATTAACGCCCCGCTAGATATGATGCAAGATACATACACGCGCGCGCGCGCAGCTACTGCAGTAGCTCGAGGAAATTCACAGTTTAGTTTTGGCCTATTTATCGAGCTCGCCATATATACCTAAGTAAGCGAATTAACGCAGAGACATTTTATTGCTTCATCTAGCTCGGTTATTCGAAGAGTCAGATTATTGTGAGCGAGTCTTGGTATGCACGCCATAATAAGAAGAGAGAGATATTAGTAACTTGCAGAGTTGCTGGATATTCGTAAGACTTTCAGATCTGTTTGTTCATCGCTTACTGCAATCGCTGATGCTTATGGAATCATTGCGAGGTGATAATTACCTGAAACAGAAATATTATTATTTAGCTACAGAATCTGTAACGGAGAGTCAATATTTAGACTCGGCATCAATCATGAATCGTAAGATGCCAATAGGGTGATCAGTATTGTTTCAGTATAGATGATAGATGCAACCGTGCGATCTAATTTCTCGGAGATACATATGATTAATAATTTCATGCATTGATTGGCCAGCCGGAGTCGATCGTCGCAAAATCTGGTTCATGATTTAGTTCACCACATAATAGATGAAATTCCTGAATCAAATTGAAACGTTCAATCGAACCGTATCAGATCGTTCGTGATATAGCTTTCGCTTCGAATCTTGAGATTTGCTGTTTTGGGAAAAGCTCCATACTAAGACCCATTTCGGAAACATTGTTTAGGCCAAGCATAAGAAGTCTAACGGCAAATACTCGACAATCGTTTTTCCAAAAGGATACTTTCATCTCCACTTTGTTCGCCGAGCCACAGACACACCATCGTTGAAATTCCCGCACTCATCATCGTGCCGAAGTCAAATCGTGAGCCTACTCCGCAATTCGTCCCTCGGATAAAACCGTCCCGGAGAATCTGTCGAGTCGCGACACAAGCCTCTGCCCCGCGACAAGACTTGCCCACACGGTCGAAAGCTCGAGGACAGCAAATCGCTCGGTACACCTCAATTTTCTCCCCACTCGCCGGGGCCCTCGTCGATAATTGGCGCATGGGTCACGTAGCACGAGGATCGTTACCGCGGCGAGCTCGTTTCCGAACGGCAGCGCGAAGAGTCGCGTTGTAAGGGTGGCGCGCGAGTCCTTTGACGCTTAATTGTCGGGAAGCACTCGGGTGCGCGAGACGCGTACGCACCAAAGTACCCCGCACATGCCACTCGTTCGCGACCCACGCGCGCCCTCGACAGGCGTATAGAGAACTCTTGTTACGCTCGCGGGAATCGCGCTGCTTTTGGCCCGCCTAAATTGCGATGTTTCGCGAATTTTTCCAAAGTTGAGCGGAGGACCTTGAATCGGGCGATTGGGTCGGTCACGCGTGGGAGTATCGCGATGGTCCTAATGTACGATCCGCGCACGAAAACAACTCGAAGACAAACACGCGGACGACGTCACTTGTTTTTCTACCAGCCACACAGCGCAGTATCGCGGCTGTCGAACGCGACCACCGGATTTTCGGAAAAGTTTCCGCAAATATTTGGACGCGTCTCAGCGCTGGCTGACGGAAGCACGAGAATCATATATATATACGCCGATGGCGTGATCCACGGACAACGGCAACGCCAATCTCGACATTTTACTTTTAAATGTTTCCAATTCCGATCGAGGGCTGGCCTTGTCCGAGTAACGGCTCGTGCAAATGCAAAATCGACGTGCAATTCCAAAAACAATACCCAAGGCGACGCTCGCCCGACGATGAATCGAGCACGGCCGAATTAATGACACTCGGGGTCGCGGCTCGACGGCTCGTTTGCCCAGTGTCAATTCTCCGCTCCGTCTGTCTGGCGTAACGATCGCAGCTCCTTCGGGACGAGCTTTTTCTCTCTGTTCTCCTTTCCCGCCGTGTGCCACGGCTGCCTTTTGTGCCGCCCGTCCATTTTTATAATCTTTCGCATTTGTCCGCGATCCCGTGTACCCGTGTATGGTACGAGTCACGGGTCCCGGAACGCTGGCTTTTCGAAAAAAAAGAAAAAGAAATCGCACGTGTTACACGAGGTGCAGCTCTTTGTTTTGCCGTACCTTTATGTTACCCGTGTTTGACTTCGGTTTTGTTTAGCATTCTCGCTCGGTGTTGCGGATTCATGAGATCGATTCTATTCATGAGTTTGATAGGATTCAGACGATTTTTCGGTACGACATTGCTCGTTTGATCAATCAGAAATTTCGCCTAAGGGCAATTCGAATATCCGCGTAATAACGTTAAAACGTTGATAATTTAAATTGATATTGGATATCTGATACGTCGGAAAATTACCGAATACTCACACTGTTCATTACTTTGTTTCAAAGTTATGTATCGAACTATTTATCAAACAACTCCAATTTCAATCAGACCGAATTTCCCATGCCCTGGCACATGTCCTTCCTATTATGTAATTTAGATATATTGTTACATGCCCTGTTCATCAAAATATACTCTCTTGTTTCCAACAGTGATCCCACTGTTAGTGGGAAACCAGTAATCGTTTATGCGAAATATTCAATCCAATTTTGATTATATTGGATCTTGCTTGATTTCTTCGAATTTTCATCTGCTATACAGTAAATTGCTATTAACTTTGATTTTGCGCGATCTCTCGATATTTCGTTCGAAGCTTGGGATGCAATCAACTAATCATTATTCTGTAAAGCGGTATTAATGCTTCATTTTCGACGTTCCAAATCGATCTACATGTATTTTTTTCCTTAAATTACATCAAGCTACCCCGCGGAGCAATATTTCCAAACCATATTCTATAATATTCAATGCTCGAATCGCGGATTCATATTTCTCCGTTTTTCTCGGTGAAATAAATGTAGAAACTGTTTTGCCCCCCTTATAGATTGATAACCCCACAACTCAATTAATTTCAGTTCAACCACAAGACACCAGAGAAATAACCAAGCTTACATCGAAATTTCACAATACAAGTAGATCACGCTGCTCGCGGCAACCGCGCGACGAATCCTCGAGCCGTTGTTGCTCGTGCAAATACGGCACAGGCCATCGAGGATTGCGTTGGATGCAATTCGTAAAACGTCGGGTGTGTACTCGCCCGATTAGCTCTGTGTACCGATGGTTGTTTCATCATTCGCGGGGGTGGCAGGTTCCGCGGGGACGCCAGATAGGACTTGTTTATATAGTTGGAGGCTCGGCAGGTGGGGGAAGTTTGCCATTTGAGTTACTTCTCTATTGGATGCGCACGGGTCTATCGAGAGCTCGGCATATTCCCGCAGTGTGCGCGTTGTGGGATGCAACTAGAATCGCGTTCTATCGCCAGTACTAACTGTATCGAGAGTGGACACAGACCAAGAATTTCCCCGGCGTTAAAGGGAAGTACACACACGATGGAAATACTCTGCACCAGGTTCCCTGCATTTCATACGCTTCAGAGTCTTCGGGGGTACTTTTCCATGTTACACACAGCTGTATACCGAAGCGGGCTCTCGCGCAGCGAGCTTCATCTTTGAATTCCACGTCTTCATTAAAAGCCGAGTGCTCGCGAGCAGCACTCGAACCAATTGGAAGAATCACGCCCACGCAACGAAGTGACATCACGTGTTTTTGAGGAGTGAAATATTACCCGGGTTCGCTGAAGCAAGAAGTGCCTGTACCACTCCCTCGAGTGGTACAGGCCTCGCGCGTCAGTGAAAATTGAAACGAGCAGGAAAAAATGTAAAAATTTCTCATGAAACCCTGCAGGAGTGTCGGTGCGCTCCCTTCCCACCGAGATAATTAAAATATTTAAAAGAAAAAAAAGCGGCGAGTCAGATCACGAACGGGTGAGCCATTACACCGCGGGGGTAGCCGAAACTCCAGAGCGGGCTCGGAATGACCTTGGGTCAGAGTGATTCGGAGCTTTACGGCCGGTCGGCGCTCGCGCGATAAACCGGTCGTTGTACCCGCTTCCGCAGCGTGGCTTCGTGTGTGTATGTATACAGGTACTAACTGGGTTGCCGCATAGCGCGTGACGTCAAGCCGCGGCGCGCAGCTATAACCCAGTTCCCGCGCGCGCGCCAGACGGCCCTTTCATCGCGATCGCGTCGCTTTCCGAATTCGAATTTGCGTTTTTTTGAATTCGCGCGCGCGCTAACGTGTAAGTAGATCACTCGCGAATCCACACGCTACATGTACAACTGTAACGGCGAAAGTATAAACTTGTTATGCAACTACTCGAGACCGTGTGCTATAGCACCGAATGGCGCGACTGCTACTCCGCCGCATCTGCATAATTAGGAATGATCCGTTATCTTGGACTAACGCATATTCGACTCGCCGAGTGCGTTTGAGGAATGGCTGCGCATTGGCTTCTGTGCGCGATCAAAGCACGCGCGGCAGACGAGGCGACAAAAATCCAGCGCTAATTGTTTCTGGCGCGAGGTATTCCGAGGAGGAAATTGCACGCTGTTTACAGCGGTTCGATCTTGTCTTTGCGCGCGGAATCCTGATTGTATTTCCATCGTAACGAAGCCCTTGGCACAATGTACATAAAAATACAAATATGCATAGAACGATGTCTGGAATGAAGAAGAAAATTAACCGTATGCCATTGACTGTTGATATATATATATTGTAGCGAATACTGTATACTGACATGTGTTTATAGTCATGAAATAACGAGGGATGTTGAGTTCAAAGAAAGCTCACTCTCATCTATACGGTTTTAATTGGATTACATTAATTCATCATAGTTATTCTGTATGGACCATTGTAACTTTTATTCACTTTATTTTATAATTTTCATGTTATTAATTTTACCGAATTCCGGGAAAAATTTCTAAAATTTTACCCGGCTCTCAATTACGTAAAAATATACTTTGAACGTTAAATGCATACTCATTATCCGTATCACATATATGTGTGTGTGTGTACACATCATCCTAGATCGACTTTTTTTTATGAAAAAGACTTCGGTGCATTTGATGTGATAGTCCTCATAGCATATTTACATTTTTCAAGTAATTTTTCAAGAGCACTTGTTTTTTGTTTATTCATTCATTCTCTCAGTGCAGCGTCACTGACTTTCAGAGCTCATATCGTGTAGATGGCAGAGGTCTCAACTCGAAAAAATAGTGAACACAGAAGTTGTTCAAGTTCTACTCAAGCCATTCGAGTCATATTTACAATACCTTTCTATTTCGTTTCTCGGGCCAACTTTGTTAAACAATGTCCCGAACCCCTTAAAGCTAGAGTCTTCTATTTAGCCGAAGCTTCAAAGTACGTTTGTTTCTCGAGCAAATAAGAAGCTCAATTGACTTCGTACTGTCTGTTCGATCGTGTTGCCCAAAACTGAACAGATTCGAGGATGGAAAACGCTTAGCCGATGTGACATCCGTCCACTACATTCGTATCAAAGCCCTCCACTGCTAATCCAATCGATCCCCGGAAATTTCCTCATCGCAACGTATATAGCGCCACGAAAGCTCGATGAAAAAGCTCTGGGGCTGCTAACGAGATGAAGTCGGGATGTATATAGAAGAGAGAGAGAGAGAGAGAGAGAGAGAGAGAGAGTTTGCGTCACGCGGCGGTCGGCATCGATTTCCCGCGGGGCATTATGTAAGGGCGGCGCGCGACGCCTTTACGTAATCGCGCCGGAAAGGATGCGGTGCAGCGCCGCGCGCGGCTTGACCTCGCGCACGCGATCGGGGACGCGCCCGAGCGCGTATCCTACTTTCCTCTATACCAGACGCTTCAGCCGGGCTAACTCGATTCGCGTTTGTTTTGCCAAAGTGATTGTGCAAATGGGCGGTGGGGAGAGATGAGTTACAGCCCTGCAGGCTGTCTGTAATTCGATCGGATGGTAGCGAACTTTTGATGAGCGGCAGCAACTGCTCCGAGGGAGCCGAGTGCATCGACGAGCACACTACTACACTCCAGACGGTATACTCTCGGATTTTTGTTATACAAATCTAATCGCGAGTAGCACTTTTTCTTGCCAAGTTCGCATTGGCGAGTGATTAATATTGGATGAGTTTGATTCGGGACGAGCGAGAGCGTCTCGATTAGTATATACGGATGCTAACTGAAAGACGGTGTATCATCCGTGGCTCACCGATCGTGCAAATTCGAATCAGGGAAAAAATTGTTCTCTTTATTTTTCACCCCATAGTATTGGTATGGTTTGCTGTAGAAAATAACCGTATGATACAGAAAGTCACTGTAGAGTACTTCAGCCCACTTTGAATTGTTGTTGGATCTGAACGATCGAGGATCTGAAAAAATTCAATGAACATGGTGGTACCACCTCAAATGAATAACACATTTTCAGCCAAATCGGAATTTTTTGATTTTTGATTAGGCGGAGTAACCCTCAAATGCTCGTACTAAATTTAACACCTAGAATATCCAAAAAATCGAATTTCTCATTTATCAAAGTACATATTTACTCTACAAATGTCGCTTGTCGTAAAGCTCAGAGACGAGCGTAGATCAGTTTTTTTAAAGTGCATTGTACTTGTCAAATCTGTGGCTACTGCTACGACCCTTTTCCCCAGAATCCATTTCATTCTAACTGTCCTGAATGAGTCGAAACTCATTTACTAGTTCTTTCGGTGCTTTTTAATTTTCCATCATAATGGATTGATTTTTGAAGAGCTATTTAAGGTTCTTTCGTGCGCTCACGAACATGTATGTAGTTGATGATTTGCATATCATAGTAATAACACAAATTCAGTGAGTGACTAGACTGACTACAGGACTGTCAGAATTTCATCTGAATTCGTACGAAATGTTATATTCGATCGGATCTCATCGATTCAAGACCAATTTTTATTCTCTAATCAATATTTTAAGTATAAATAAGCTACGAGTCTTCCCGATGAGCTTCCGGATGAGCTATGCTGTGTCACGCAGATAGAGAGAGGGTTCCTATTTCATCATAGGGCCAAATCAGTGAAATGGTGGCACATTGGGTGCAGTTACCTCACATGTAAATTGTAGACGAATGCATTATATAATTTCTGACCGGAGCTCGCGCGCGCGTTTGTGTGTGGACCGGGGAAGGAGGAGGGAGGTTTACGCGTGTTGTCTCCCGCAACAATAATTACGCGAGAGCAATTCAATTTGGCCGCGCGCGCTTGAAGAAGCGGAAGCTTAATCGGTGCGTTACAGTTGGCGCGCGTGTCAATAGCGGAAGACTCGTTCGCAGGCCAAATTAGCGGTAGCCGTGAGCTATTCAGCCGCGGCTATAATTATGCGTGCTGCATCGCTGCGCTTTTCATTATTGCACCGCGCCATCAGCGCCGAGATGATACCTCCCGGCACTCGCACTATGCGGCTCGAATCCGACTGCGTTATTCGACCTGCTCTATACCCGCCAAATGAGGCGTGGCCGTTTTTTCTTTTATCGAGCTTCTGGTGCCCGAGAGCTGCATTGAGCGAGCGGATAATGGCGCAACGGCTTTGAGGATTGAGATTTTTCAAGGAATTATTTTTCATAGGGTTATTCGATCATTTTATCCACCGAGACTGAACACTGCTCGTGAAATATACTCCGATGACCTATGGATATTGTTCAATGACCTAGTTCAGGTACTTCAAGAATCTTCATTAATGCGAGCGTCATTGAAACCTGATTTACTCATAAAAGAGTCATTGAATCAGAAAAATGAGTGAAAGTTGTTATAAGTCACCTGTATATCATGGAAAAGTAACTTTTTCATTTCAAAAATGACCCTTTCTGAATATTTGTGGTTAGGACATATACTAAGGACATATACTTTCATTATTAGATAAAATATTTATATACTTTAACAAAGTTGATAAAATGTGATTTATTTTGATTTTACATTATTCAGATGATCGTAAATCTGGATTTGATGACTATTTCATGAGTAAATCAGACCACAAAGTTGATAAAAATATGGGAAAAATTCAAATCCGACAAAATCGAGTACTCAGTAAATATCATATACGAGCATGGAAAATCTGGAAAAATGTGTGTGAGGTAATTAGCCCATTTACAACAAATTTACTGAAAAAAAGGAGAAAAAATAATCGTGGTATATATATTATAGGCCATGGAGAATAAATTAAATAATACAACCTCAGCTTGCCAGAGATTATTTATTCAAGTAACAGTCGTTTGTGGTGTTTTGGGTGAAAATATCACACAAATCACCGGTGCATGGTTATAAAAATGTTGCTATCGATATATACAGACTAATAATAATGACATAATTTTACATTACAACATAGAATAACGAGTGAATGCAGCTCAAGCATAGACTTCACTTTCCTACGTGAAAGTATCCAATGCTGGGATTCAAAACATTGTAGTGGTCTCCATTCTTCACCACTTTGTAGCCCGCCGGTGGATCCCACACCATTTGGCAGAAACGAAGTTTCTACAATAGAATTATCATTCTTATTACGAATCAATTTTAATGAATTTATGAAATATCGAAGATGATGCGATACGAGATGCGATACAAAAAATGATAAAGCAGTTAGTGAGAGAATGAGAGGATTTCGAATAAGGATGACATCATTTGAAGCAACATTCATATCCAACAAAATGCTGGATATTCCAAAAGATCCCCAGATATTGAAGAAAAAAATACGGTTGCGCGTACGGCAATTGAAATACGCCCAATGGTAATACCGCAAAAGACAATTTTCAAAATTTCAATCGTGATTGTCTCGACCCAAATGCGATGACACCCACGCGCAGTGAGTCACGTAAACGCGATGAAAAGTATATAGTACAGAGAATAAATTGTGCTGCGAACATTGGTATGATTATAGTGCATAAATCGCCAGTGGCATTAAACTGTTACACAAGTCTCCGGGACGTGGCTCAACAAGCACTTTAGAGTGCAATTACGCGTGCTCGATCCATTTCACTAGGACCAGGTCAAGTGAACACTCGAGATCAAAACACTGCGCCCGACCGCGTTTATCTTGCAAAATATGTTTTGCACTCATTCGCTCGTTCGCCAGTATTCGATGAGTATCATCCAATTACAAAAGATGCCCCTCCCTCGAGTGTCCCATTTACACTTTGACCCTTGAGCGATTATAATTCACGAAATTGACTTTTCATACGGTCTGAGCAGAAGCAGTTTGGCATGCATTATAATACGAACTAGTTTTTGGCGAAGTGTATGAAAATTTTCAGTCGAATGAAATTCAGTCGTGACAGAAGTTTCGAGACAGATTCAAAAAAGTCCAATGATTATATAGTATAATATGTATATGTATACGTATAGGCAGGTTAAGGATCGTTATTTCTCACATTTACGCACATTGCAAGCTTTGGCGCTCTGCATGTCCTTGCAGTAATAAACTGAACCCTGAGTGCAGATAGCAGGTCGATCCGAATAAACCTAGAATAGTAACATTAATTGGATTCAACTTCCAAGTTGCTTGCGTAACGCGTCGGCTGAATAGTACTATTTGACGATTAGCGGCGATCTATTTAAAGATTAAATTGGGCTCGTCAATTCTATTCTTTTACCGGGAGCTCGAGTTGTGGCGCGATAACTTCGTTCATCATTGATAAATTTACCGATATACGAGCCTCGATTATCACTCGAAAGTTTTTTTTTTACTTTTTCTTTCCGGTTTCCTACGAGGCGCGAAAATCTCAAGACGTCGAACAGTACCTGTACTACACATAAGGCAGACACGATGACAAACAGGAGACAGCAGAATAACTTCATTTTCTTCAGCTTCCAACTTTTTTCCAGTTCAAGATTTGTTAGCGGTAGAGACGCACTTGGCCAGTTTACATCGGCAGTCGAGGGTTACGTGTTATGAAGCGCTCGAAGTGACGGCTTGTCTCATTTAACTCCAAAGTGGATGGCAATCTACAACGATACGCACCGAGTATACAATCTGATACACATCGGCAATTTGACATCGAGCGAATGATACAGTAAAGAAAGAATCGCTAGAAATGTTGTTCTCGGATCAGGTCATCTCCTCCAATGATATCAACTTTAAATTATCAAAAAAAGAGTTTCTTTCGAAATAGCAATTCGATTCAAGTAAAAATGAACTCGAGTCCATGATTGATCAAGCTTCAGTGCGAGTAATATCTTCCGGAGAAAGTTAACCGAGGTTGAATCTTATTTGATAAAGCAATTCATACGAATCGACTAATTCAATTGAAAAATGTTTTCCAACCTCGATAAGCTCGGTAATCTCATACTTAGAAAAAAGGCATCGTGGAAATCCAGCTGAGATTAGAGGATTAGTAAAGGTAACCCGTCGATTGATTTAAACTCCGCACAAAAATGTCAATTCATGAATTTGCAAGAGCTCCGATTACACTCGCGAGAGGAGCGACCAAGATATAATAATCCGACGAACGCCATGTCGAACAAGCCTGGCGTGGTGTTTGCTAACGTATGCAAAACTTTTGTTTTCTCCAAAAAAGCTCGTTCGAAAATCGGGCCGTAACGAACAAAGAGAACAGCGGCCGGAGCGAGGGCTGGAAACGCGCGGCGAAAGCAGAGGGACGGTCGTGCATACACATACTCACGCGACTCGTGGCAGAAATGTTGATGGAACGGAGGCTCCTGGGGATGATCGACGGGTGATGCGGCTCCGGCGAAGGCGGTCGGCACAGTGTGGCCTGGCTTATAGCCGGCGCAGCTCGATCAATTTGTTGGAAGTCCGCGCGCGCGCGCGCCAGCAGGGCACGAGCCATTACGGCGCGTAATGCGGGATATCCTCCGATGATAGCGGCGCATGGCCTCCATACGCACCAGCCAGCCAGCCAGTCCCCTACTTCGAGTGAGCCAAACCGCGCGAGCTGTTCGGCCGCGCCAAGGGACACTGGCCCCAGCGATATGTCACCCTACTATCTCTCTCCCTCTCGAATTCTCTTACTCTCTTACTCTCTTTCTTTCTTGCGTAGCCGCGTTGATTCGCGCCAACAGCCGCGCGCGCGATATTACATGCGGATTTATGCCTTTCGAATGGGTCCGCTGATTCGAGTTGTCTACGTACGCATAATAATTGACACGATTGAGTTGGTTAACGCTATAACTTTGGCTTATATGTATTACATGGCTAAGAAAGAAAAAAAACGTCCCCTCGATTCTTTCGTCATTTTTTTTTTGGTCGGGTGGAATACATAAATTTTTTAGCGTGTGGGCTCTCGTGGCCGAAACTAACGACATTCGCTTGAATAGCGTATAGGAAACGTGGGAACATCATTTCTCAACTACATCTCGATAGTTTTATAATCGAGGGCAAATGAGCACCAGTGATAAATCAAAGAATTTGTCGTTTGACAGATTGAACTCTTCAAGCTTTTCAAACTAGATTTCATCAAAGTTATATCGGCCAACGTTGTTTTCTATTCGATTCTTCTCAAAATAGCTGACTGCTCCAATCTATATTTTTCCACGTATTGCCGATGCACATTTCTCTAGAGCTGTACGAGACAATTACCTGATAATTATCACTTTATTTCTTCAGAAAAACTCGTGAGATTTTCCAATAGAATCAGGACTGACGTTCTGTGAGTTCTAGGGAGTTGAAAATGAAATGCCCTCCCCCCTTTTCCTCTCCTTACTTAATTCGTCCCTTCGACGACAATACTGAACTGTATACCTTAATTAAGCTGTTTTAACTCGGCAATTGTTTCGAAGCTTGGATCATCGTTTTGTCACTATCGCAGTTGTTCTCGGATATGGTACTCGAAGGGTCGGAAAATTCCGCTCGATTTCCACGAATGAGGGATTGCAGTTATCATCTTAGTGAAGCCAGCTACGCCTATCAACTAGCGTGAAAAAGATACATCTACTCAGAAGATATACTCCACTGGAAAAAATTTTAGACTGAATCAACATTCATTACGTAGATTTGCCTTGAAAAAATAAAGTCGTTTTAACATACCATATTCAAAAGCTCTTCCAGCCTTCTAGAATATTGATACTTCTTATCAATTTCTCAAGTCATGACTTGGCACTGACGATGTTGAAATAACATTATTTCGAATTGACAAGTATTACTCCGCACATTATCCATATATTTCATTATTCACTTACTCCATTGCGGTAGCACAATAAAATGCAAAGCGTGACTCGCCTGATTGCAAAATTACATGAAAATTTTTTATAATGAAAGCTCACTATGAAAGCTCTCTCTACTTCGGGACATATTTTTTAGGAATCGCCTGAATTTCATGAAAAATATTTCAAGACCGTAGGAACATGTACAGCCATCTGTAGAGTTGAACCAAAGCTTGGACAGTGACTTTCAAATAATTCGAACGTATCATTATCATATATCACTCGGGTAAACCTAAAAGTACGAGGGGCTGCTCACTGCGCTACTCTCCTGAAACTTTAACGGTAGCTTCATAATTTTTAATCTCTCATCTCGTTAGCATATTGTGTTTTGACAAAACGTCCTAATCTAAGCTGATAGTTTTTGGTTAATTTTCTCAAGAATAAAGAGTATTATTCATCCGTAAACCCGCAGTACTCCATAAGAACTCCATGGTACTACTGGAGTGAGACCCCTCGCAAAAGTAGCTCTGTATCTGTAATGACATTAGTAAAAATCATTTATAATTGCTGTTATATTCCATATATAATTGTATATGCAACTGTATATACCAATTCTTCAAACGCCTGCAGTTAATACAAAGATTATAGAAATTACGTTGTTTGGTATTTCTTGAGCTAATACCCTCGTGAGTCACCCTTTGATTCGCGCGAAACAGGACTGATATATGTTTCCATGTTACGAAAGAGTGAATTAACGAGTCATCATATGACTACCAGACCCACATCAGCTAGACAGTGTGTAGAGTAAAGTCAAAGCTGCACTTGATGCAAACTCGCAACTACAAAGTATATGTACAAGCATGTGGGGCGTTTTAAGCGACGCGCGTCATACCCGCGCGCAACGAGACTCACATGTCCGCCGCCCGGCGATCGCCACGTGACTGTCGCCTCCCCTCCTATATGCATCCCGAAAAAACTAGTTCGCACATTCAGCTCGAATGAAGAGCTCTAATGGCGGCAGTTTGTGCGATATTACGTTCGTTTGCTTGCAATTTGGCCGCGGGGAACACCTTGCTCGGCTCGAGCTACAGAGCAAACACACACACACTGCTCCATACGTGACCAGCGTCACGCACCGAGGGTACGAGCTATACAAAACATCCTTATTAGATAGTTGCGCGGAGGATCTAATGGAAACCGCCACGCCACGAGTGTGACTCACGCGCGTAAATGTATCCATCGCTTGAGCAATGCTTGGCTCGCTCTCGACCTATTGGCCCCCGGAAGAGTAAAAACAACCCCCAGCGCGCGCCGGACCGATATCAATCCGATTCCCGATCGCTAATCGACCCCATCTGTATTCGACTCGCGGCCCCCGTGCTTTCTTGCGCTCTCCGCCGCGTGTACTCGGTTATATCGAAGATTTATCAAACTCATCCTGGATTCGATCCCTGTACAGCCCGAGCCCTCGGGAAGCAAGACGTCCTCGTCGCTTTACGGAGCGACATTCGCTCTCGGGACGCTGCGAAAATGTATATATGTGCATGGCCTAACGAAAAATCATCGTGGATCATTCAATTGCCGGCAATCCCCAACGGTCCGGCGCGCGAGGATTTGACAAACGACGGCCAGCAACTCGGGGCAGCATCTGATATCTGCGAATGCTGTAGGGGCTTCGGAAAGATGGTGGCCGGCAGACATGCGGCTCTGCGACGGGGGAGGAGACCGCGCCTATATCTTTCCGACATGGCGGGGCTGAGATTCGAATGGTGGGAAGGCCCCCCTCCCTAGTGTTCTTGCATCAGCCACCACCGCGAATGGACTCGCTTCAATTCGGCTATACGTCAATGCCAGGACGTTCAAAGCACGAAGCGATCGCTTTCACCCGGCCGTTCGCTTTTGCGTATTGTATTTTTTTTCATTCGCGATAGTTTATTCCTTGTTGGCGGAAATTCCAGCTCGGGTATATGATTAGTTTTGTTCGATTATTCGAATTTGCCATTCTTTCAATCTAGACGCATCCCCGCGGAGTATAAACAATCGCAATGAGCAAAATTTACGACGAAGGATATGGGTCAACGCAGTCGATCTCCCAACGAAATCTACTACATTCGAGGGAAATACTTTTCAATCTCACATTCGATTTTGATATACGACCAGGTTAATGACCCTCGTTCTTCCGCAATTTTTGGCCGAGTGTCGCGTGTCGCGGGACCATGGACTGCATATCAGGCCACTGCATTTTTGGCGAGCCTATACACTCGGCGAGTCGTAAAAAACCAGTCCCGGTCCCGGAGTTTTTACGGCCCATCGGTCGGAATATTGATTTTTTTTTCCTGCTCCCGTTCACGGTACACGCGCGGAGTACATACGTTCGTTTATGATGTAACGGAAGCGCCGCATTATTCCAGTATACGAAAGGGGAGGAGGAAAAAAGGAACGCGCATGCGTTTGTTGCTTCACTTAATAATTCAGCCGAGAGGCGGAAGACGCTCGTGTAAATTTAACGAGCCGCCTCCGCATAATACATGATATCGTGAAAGCATTTTCACCCGAGAAAATTAATCCTCGTTCTCGCGGGCAAATGATTATGTCGGGGGAGCAGGGCTGATGCGAGCCAACGGTCACGGCGGGAGTGGCGCGCAAAAGGAGGAAGAAGAAGCGAAAGAGAAAAAAAACCGTAAATCTTGCTCTCTCTCGTCGAATATCTTGAGAGGATCCACCAAGGCAAACGGGGATAAAATGCATTATCCTGAAAGTGCCGCGTGTATTAATTAAGTTCTAAAATAATGTACGATAATCCTCTCGACCCGTGTTTGCGCTCGGGGGATGGGCTCTTATGAAAAAATCCGTACACGGCGTTGAGAACGCGACTCGTTGCTCCTGAATAATGATCCCGCAAGAGCTACCCCAACACGTCGATACGCATTATTCCGATCGATAATCCGTCGTCGTCGTGATGTAACATAAGGTAACTGTACCCAATTTGGCACTGTACCCAATTTGGCACAATCGTCAGATTTCGTATTTCCGGTGCTCTCTGAGTATCAGTCGCTCTTGGGTTATGTTGGGGGAATTAAAAGAAAATTTTCGGTATCTTCCCCGCCCATTTAGCCCTTAAAACCACTCTCCTACAACACTTTGAAGTTTCACTTACTGATTTTTTCACCATTTTCTTATTTCACTTTTCACACTCAACCTCAAAAATCAGGTGTCAATAATTTTTATCTCTCAAAGTGTCATTACTCTTTTTTGTGTAAAAACATCTCAGCTTTCGATTGGTCTCATCAGTTTTCCTAAAATTATTTTTTATCCTACTCAAATTGCTGTTTTTCGCATCAAAAAAAAGTGAACCCAATGTGCCCCTCTACGCGTTTTTAAATGGGAAGACTGACTGAAATCATTGAATATTTGTATAGACATATTACGATGATTTAGACGCGTATTTTTGAGTTGTATGTTAAAAATTTTGTATAAATATCACTGGGAACATAATTGAGAGTTTATTTCAATGCCAATTGGATCGTCCCTGTAGGCCTATATAGGCTGTAGCTAATGATTAAAAAATTGTGCCAAATTGAGTACATGTTTTGTGCATTTAGCCTTTTTGCGTTTTTTTTTAAATTGCGATTTTCGATAGGTTAAAGTAGTCGAATGATGATTATGAAGATGGTTTCTAATAGGTATTGAGCTAAGCTTTGAGATGCCGTTCACAGAATTTTAAAATTCAAAGTCTATCATAGTCAAATTCGCGAAAAACCCTTAGGGGGGGGGCACATTGGGTACAGTTACCTTATATATATATAAATCCCCGCGCAACTCGAATCAGCCGGCGTGTCCCGCGAATCCACTGCGCTCAATAATAAAACGCCATACTTCGCGACGCACGTACGCACGAGCCGAAGAAGCGACGCAAGCCCCCCGAAACTCGTTCATAGTTCATAGCTATTAACCTGGGCAACAATTCTTCGCTCTGGCGCGAGCGCCGCGGGGCCATAATGGAGCTCCGGGCGCGCATGTGACGCATGGCTGCCTATGCGCCGGAGAAGAAAAATGTCGCAAAGGGGAGGCGGAAGCACTCGAGAAATTCGTAAAGCGCGCGCGCGCACCTAATATTGTATAGGCGCGGCCTCGGCGACACTGAAAGCCCTGGGCCACTTGGCATTCCTTTTTTCTTTACCTATTTCCGAGAGTTTCTCCGGTAAATTGAGGCGCTGCAGATACACACCGTGTATACGTGTACACACGGAGAGTCAATTTTGAATGCGAAACGTGCACTTTGTCGCGGTGGAGCATTCGCATGCGTATACTGCATTTGAATATCGTCCTCTGCACGCGTCTAATCGGTTGGAATATCTTCGCTCGTTGAATAATCAGTCCGAGTTTTATCGACTGGATTTTTCCTTCTCAAACGACAACTCTTGGTTACAGCCTACATTCGTTATTTGGGTTATTCTTTCGATCGTCACTGCACAAGCATCGGCCAAGAGCTCGAGCGACAAACAAGCCTCTGGCGCTCTCTTAAATAATTTATGCGACTTTGCAATTATTCCCACTCGACGACGCGCGCTGGAAGCAGCTGCTCGCTTCGGACGTGAAAAAAACGAGCTTTTTCGACAGGCGCGCGCGGGGTTGCAGATCTTAATGTCGCGCAGGCCGGCTCGGTCACTCGAGCGACCCTGTACGTGACTCACGATCGACCTAATACAATCATAGTGGACAGGGGACACGCATGGCGTCTCGGTGCTCGCGCTTCTCTTTTTCTTTCCGCTCGTCGCGCGCTTAATCACTTCATTATTGTCGAGCGATTTCCCGCTAGACGGGCCATTGTTCGCTCGCGGCGTGCCACTTTAATCATGGATAAATTGACGAGTCTCGCGGTGGGGGGCAGCGAATCGTCGGAAATTATTCCGTTTGCATAAACTCGTGAAAATATTATGTATCGGTGAATCCAATTACTTCGATATATTCACGTTGATTTGTTTCGTTTGAATTGCGATTGTTTTCCCATTCGAATATATTTGCGAAAGTACGGCAAGTGCAATAACCAGCCAATAGTTTGAGGGATTCGTGGCGATAGTTTTGTGCGACGCACGCATCGATCCACCGAACAGGAGCTATTAGTCATTATGATTGATATCCACACAAGCCGAGGGGACAAATGTTTTCAGGCCTGCGCATTCGTGAAGTATAAACCGATTACGGTTAGGCTCCCTCGCTCCGTGTCTTCTCGCGTCATTAATCATTGTTATTCATTATAACGAAAGTGCACGTAACATCGGACGATCCTTCGGATCATTCCGCCCTAATTTTGATTGATCACTGGATATAAAATACAATATTCAGCGTGTTCGAACGAAACAAGAATCATCTAGAAACGCGCGCCAAAGAGTTATTCCATACTATGCGCGGAGCAGTCGAGAATATCGATGTACAAGAGGAATAAAAAATATATACGAAATACAACTAGAGCACGGGTATATACGTGTGTCCATGCCGAACAAATCAAGGATCGGAAGTAAGAAGGATGAATCTGAGAGCAGCGCGGCTAAGCTCGGCATTTTGCTGATCCAGGATGAGGCACCGCCGCAACAGACGGAGCGAGAAACGAGACTTGGCATGGGCCAAATCTGTCTATGAGAGCGAGTGAGCGTCCCGGTAATCCGCCGGCGGATTATCGGGATCCTCGCGACTGCTCTCTGTCTCCTTGTTGCGCGGCCCGGCGCAGAAAGCCGCGCGCCACTGCTTTGCTCCTGGATTGTTTCATCGGCCCCCCCCCCCCCGTGTATCCTGTCGTGCTCGGCTTGTTGCGCGACCCGACGATCCTTCGATGGCCGAGAATTTCCGCGACCGTATATATATTATGTAAGCTGCTCGCTGGATTTCTTTTGTTCTCGTCTGCCGGACGACTGTGCAGTTGTTCGATTCGCGCGATCCAATGTGTGAGTTTTATCGAAAATTGCATTGACTTTCTTTTTCTCAAAGGATTTTCGCAGCGACAACTGTCATACGTAGGATTGTCGCGTGGAGAAATTGAAAAATCAGTTTATCGACCAAGACAGCTGTGCCAAACCCATCTATCGATGCCAGATGAAAATTGGAACGATTTTCTTTTTTCAAGCGTTGGAAAATCCGTCCGACGACGCGTCGACGACAGATTTCGCGAGAATTTCAAACGAATTTCGCTCGACAGTTGCCGGGTAAAAAACCTCATGAAATTCTTATGGAGCTCTTACGGGGCATTTTTACGCGGGGAAACTTCCGACTCGAGATTCATGATAATATACAAGGCGCGAGGGTTCGCCTATTTCGAAGGGCATCGCCAACACAATCTATCCGACCGCCATGGTAACGGACTTTCATAAATATTTTACGATCGAAAACGGCCGCGCGCGGCAAATGATAATCCATTTCCAACTCGGCAACGCAACATGGGATTCGAAAAAGAGACTCCCGTGAACTATATCGATCGCGTTCCTTTCATAAAACAGATGTAATCGAAGCTGGATCGTCTTGGATAAATCTAAACAGCGTCGCGTGAAGAGAAACTGCGAGCAGCAGCTGGTTTCGCTCGGGCCAAAAGCGCCGATCGTCCGGAGAGATCGACGGAGGAAGGAGCCAAGGCGGGGCGCCCGGGGCGGTGTACGCGAGTAGCTATTTAGCGCAGGGAGCGTTGCCGCTTGTCATCGGGCCGGTCGATGCGCCGAGCTTTTAATCCGGCGCAATGGAGACCCGGGCGCCGTTCCAAAATCTCCTCTCTTGCGGCGCTTCGGTTCGACCGCGTCAGCGCATCGCCGCGCTCGAATAAACATACCTCGCTCCTTTGTTTCCCCAAGCCGCGATTTTCAACGGGGGGCGGCGCCACGGGCAGATGGAAAAAAAATATTGTTGGGCAACTATAAAGATCCCGCGAATCGCCTCGCTCGCTTCATTTCTCACAGTGAAATCTCACTTCATTAAAGAGTGAGAAGTAAGCTACAGTGAAAATCGGTAATTTCATTCGTATATTTTGAAATTCACTGTAGTTGCAGTGAAATTTTTCTGTGTATATAAAGTGAAAATATTTGAACTGAATCTTACAGTAAAATTTCGCTGCAGTACAGTGAACAATCGACTATAATACAGGGAAAAACATTATACTTAAGCTAACAGTGAGAATTTCAACAGAAATTTAAAGTGTGTGGGCTTTATACGTATATTCAAATAATATTGAGCTTCGTGTCGGAAGACTACGCGTCTATGACAGGAAGAAATGAACGATTGACTCTAGAATAGTTGGAGAGCATTTACTTCTCCCTCCACGTCTCGATGATGCGTATACATATAGCTGAATATTCTTATCCGATGCACTCGACTGAAGCTCATAGTCGATACACATGGTTTTCGAAAAAGTCAAAGTGAAAAAGCAAACACGGCCTGGATTATTCCATCGATGCGGCATAGAATTTCTCACCGACTCAATCACCAAACCGTACGTATACACATATATATATTTCCACGGAGTACACGCAACGGGTGATTCATTCGTGCTGGCCTACAGAAGCTAGAATTCGAATGCGAGCGTAGTCGGGCGCATTGGGCCGAATCGATCGTGTCTGCGCTGCCGCCGCGAGCGGAGGAGCAACAATCTAACGCTCGAACTACCCGAGGCACGAATCCCTTACGTATTATCCCCTCTGTCCTCGTCACGCGCTATCGATCGCCCTACAAAAGGATAGTCCCTCTCGCGGGGGGCTTATTGGAATACGTCGCGGGCCATTGAGCCGGGATTACATCTTTGTCGACGCGAGAGCAAGACGATCGGCCATCTATCCGCAGCCAATTTGTCCCCGGCTCCCGTGATCCCATGCAAATTCCTCGGGATAATTAGCAACCCCCCCCGACAGTGTTTCGGCTGCTGCTGCGGGTGGGACGATCCCAAGACAACGGCAAGTATGTGCACGGCACCGGGGCTCCCGGGTAAATATATATGCCGGACTGCGGGGGGCGTGGCTCGAGTCTCTGAATCTTCGACTGGATGTATGGATAGGGAAGTTGCGCCGAGCTGTATCGATATTCGCTTCGCGTATCACTCGCTGACAGTTTGAGAACAGCTGGCTCGAGAGAGTAAATGCTCGTGAGCTGTTTCGCAGCTCCCAATGACGTGTTTCTATAACAGTTGCGTTAGACGATTTACCAACTCGATTTAAAATCTATTTAGATTTTTTCACCACTCCGATTTGCATTTGGTGCATAAATATTCGAGATTGCACGTGTTACACAGCCCTGTGTTATGCGTCAGTAATTTAATTCGAATGTCTGACTTTACCAAAACTTATTTCACTTACTCTCGTCAATTTTCACTCGTTCAGATTTGTGAAATCGATTCGGTACTTTTTTTTTCTTCGCCGTCGAATCCCGATATTATTTCAAAGGAACGAGATTGACCCATTCAGAGTCAATGTGAATTTTGCATTGATTGCGCACAGCCCAGACGATTCCTCCATACCGTCGAGGAAAAGACTGCCGCGTAATTTTTTGTACTGAAATATATTTTTGAATGATCGAGTAATGTGTGGCGCGAAAAAAGGGCAAATGCAAATTCTTGATTTCGGATGCTCTTTCTCTCGCTCTCTCTCTCTCTCTCGCTTTTCATTTCCGGATTACGTGTGCGCGGCACGTTGAATATGCAATGACGGCGAGATAGTGCGCAACCCGAATTCGATAGAAGCTTTTTGCCCTCTTTATCACCGGATCTCCGACGTTACGTCCACATTTTCGATATGCGAGAAAATTCCTCCTATTGTCGCGCTTCACGCTGCTACTTTACTGTGCACTATATACTTTCGAGTTCGGACCGTTGATGCACCATCGACTTACCGTAGAAATTTTCCGCTAATTCACTCGTCAATGCTTTTTCGAAGCGAAAATACTATGAATATACATGTATTATGTGCCATGTCCCCGGGAATTAAGTGCAGCGTTGGGAATTCATTGATGAGATTCGGTGTTTTTTGCGCAATGCTCGATGCAACACGGTACGTCTCACATGAATTACTCTGATTTTTACCAAGTCACTTACATTTCACCCCGAGCTTTTTCCGAGTCGTGTATAACGAAGCATATCCATTGTTCGGCTTACCTGTAACAGAAAAGAAGAAAATAATTGTTATTGATTTCTCGAGTAGATCTCGCGTTTCGAATGAATTCATCTTCAACTTCGCTTCACGAACAAATTAAGATTGATGAAAACTTGGAACCAAAACTCCGCAACTACGGTGGCGGGGATTCGCGTTGTTCGCGCAACGCAAGTTGCATTCGCGCGAATTCAACCGGCATAACTCCAATATACACGCCTTTGTAGCGAGAAATTGCCGAGTTCCCCGCCGCGTATTCCAGAAGAATCGCCTCGCGATTACCGCAGAAATGAGCGGAAACAATAACTCCGTCCGTTTCAAAGTGAGTACAATCGCGTCCCACCCCCCTCCCGATGCCTCGCCACGTTGGCTTCGTTCGCAATTAAATTTCGGCGCCAAACAAAACATCGGAATCTTCAAAAGCATTCAAAACAGAGCGCGAGCCTCGTCAGGCATTAAAATCATGCCTCTGTGCGGAACTCCCGGCTCCGCTAACTTTTCCTCGTCGCGACTCGAGCTGTAACTTGAAATACTCGGCTCCCCGAGTCCGCGGCTGTTCGCCGGTGATTTTTCGTCTCGGATATATTCTTGGTGCGATCCCGGAGTGAATAGCCCCGCTCGTTTCTCGACGGGGAACGAATGAAGCTGGAAGTCGCGCGTCCGTAACCAAACTCACCGAGGGCCTATTCACTCCAGAATCACACCATAATACACGACGACGAAATAGGAGAAAAAAAATCGAAGGAAATCCCTGGTGATCAGCTGGGGCGAAGAGCCTCTCGCCCGATGCCCTATATACGTGGTCCACGCGCACGACAGAAACTACTTGGTCTTCTTTTACGGGCGGAGGTGGCGAGAAAGGGCAGGACGGATTGGGTGAGACTTTACTAGCGAGGGACTTTCCGAACGTTCCGAGATTCAATTGAAACCGAGTAAATCTCAGCGAGCGCTTGTTTGTACATTTGACGCATATGGATTGGGCGTTGAATCGCTGGGATCCAAAATTTTCACATTCAACAGTCGGAAGGACTCGCTTATGCTCATTCATACGCGTGAGTTACGGTCGCGTAAATTCCCCCAAGCTGTAAATTCCGTCTCTCTTATTCTGAACGTTGCAACGCGTGCTTTTTATTATACGTACGATATGATTGAATACGGGGAATCTTGCGCGCGTTTCACCCGGTAAAATATCCTCTTAAAATGAAGGAGAGGATCTCTCGTGTATTCCCGGGCATTCGCGTATACGTATATACCGCGTACGGAACAATTAGATACAGAAAATTGCTCGAACAGCCTGTGCCCGCGCGCAAGGTACCATATACCGCGAGCTGCAGCGAAGCTTCGAGTCTCGCGAGCGAGCAACGCTGCGCCCGCGGGAAAAGCCACTTGTTAGCTGCGCGTAAAGTAGACGCCTATGGTATATACGTATTGTATATCCACGAGTTTGGGTGCAAAATTGCCCAACGATATATATGCAACGACGAATCGTTGCGTATAATTAGAGGAACGAGCGGCACACTCGGCGGTCGGCGCTCTTTGTTCGAATCATCACCGGGGCTCTGCTCTGCTCTAATAAAGACACGGCATCTTGCGGCGTCCCTTGGATTCCTCTCCTCAGCTCGTTAGCTCTCGTTTCCTCGCGGTCGTCCCCCACCACCGAGTTTTCCTGACAAGCCTGCCACGTTTGTAATTGCGTTGCGGTTGTATGTATCGCAACGCACTCGATACTATGTATCCGCGATAAGATATACGTTACAGCTCGCGGGACGATTGAGCCAGGCGTCGATATACGATTCGGCCCAGCCGTGTGTGATGCTTATATAGTCTCCCGAAAAACTCGCCCGCTCGTGCGCGCACGATTCTCCACCTGTCCACGCGATCCGCTCGATCCCCGCGCGAAATGAGTAATCGAGCCGCGGGCGTTACCGGCTGCGTGTTCGCGGCTAATTATCGCTATAGCGGGCCGCGCTTGACGTGTCCGCGTCGTTCCGAGCACCGGGGGGGTAATTTGGCGCTTGTTTTTTTTTCTCTCTCCTTCCCTGCGCGCAGCCCCGGACGCTAATCGCTCGCGCCGTGAACGCGCGATGACTCAATCCCGCGATTATGCCGTGCTCGCTCGTTCGGGGCGAGAACTTATTAAATACGACGTGGCGACGGGGAAAGTTTCGCGGCCCCGAGCTTGTTCTTTTTTTTTGTTTCCATCGCCCCGCGGTTTTAACCGCCGTGGCGTGAGCTCGCGGCAAGTGCGAAACTGACGAGTCTATCGCTCGATTGGAATCGTCGTGTATCCGTCACACGACCTACGTCTCGCTTTTTTGCGTATCGACGATTTGCAGGCGCGAAAGTTTGCCGAAGTCGCGCGTGTAAATACACTGTATACCCGTCGTATGTATACATAACTTTTGCAGACTGTGCGCGTGTTAGTGCGTTGTATGAAGAAGAAGAGGGAAAGAACAGGCGGACGGGCGAGCGTCAGAGGCAACTTTTGCGGCCGGAACTTGGTCTCCGAGCGGTACGGAGCGAGAGACGGGCTCTGTGTGTGTATATGTACTCGTCCCGGGAGCGGCTCGTGCTACGGCCGCGGATTAATCATCGGAGCGTGTTCGTCGCGACGAGCCGCGCTGCGGACATGCCGCGCGGACGAGACGCTGCTGTGCTCGCATATGCCACCAACTTGCTGCTCCTCGAGGCTCTCTTGGGTGTAACGCCCGTGTGGCTGTAGGTATACACGTACATCGTGCTGCGTGGGATTTTTTCCCGGGCGCGCTTTGTCGTGCTCGAGTCGGACGTAATGCGCGGATTGATATTTCACCGGGATCAATATAGAGTTAGCGAGGAAGCGTTTGAGAGTGAGGTCAGTTTTTCGAAATTTATTCCTCGAGAAATCGATCTCCATTGGAAAATATATATTTTCATATAAGTAAACAGTACAATAGACATTTTTCATTAGTTTATATATACTGTTTTACTTTCTCGATGAGAATGCAGACCTATG
Source organism: Aphelinus atriplicis (assembly GCA_020882685.1). Taxonomy (NCBI): domain Eukaryota; kingdom Metazoa; phylum Arthropoda; class Insecta; order Hymenoptera; family Aphelinidae; genus Aphelinus; species Aphelinus atriplicis. The sequence goes on from CM037073.1 coordinate 16,217,428, forward strand.
CATCGTTATTTTTGTAATCTACGTGTCGAAAAACGTCGAGTCCTGTAAATATCTGTATGTGCGTGTGTATACGTACTTGTGTAAGGATACTTGTGGGGACCATAAATTTCGAAAGAAACGACAGAGCATCCTGAAATTTTGCCGCGTAAGTAGTCAGTATTGGCAAGACGTGAACCGAGTTCAATCCTCAGTAGCAAGCGTTGTTGATACCTCAACAGACCGTTGTTTACGTCTCTAGCAACCATGGCTCCGAAAAGGGGAAAATTTCCGTGTGACTGATAAATCAATGAACATCTGACTATCTCCAACAATATTAGATATGAGTTTTATTACGATTCAATTCTGATAGGATGAATTATTCGCGACGATTCTTGAGTTTCAAAAAGAAATAACTTCTGTCCAATGAAAATGTCCAAAAGTACAAAAAACCAGTCGTCTAACAAGAAAAACTCGTCATCAGTTCAACAACGACTCTATTCTAATTCATAAAGGGTTTTACAGACTCGCGTTTAGGACGAATGACTTATACAGCAACGCATGTCGCGTGCCACACAGCAAAGCAATCCGTCTGCCAGACTGGCCCGAGTCAGCACAAGATTTAGATTCAATTTCCCCCGTTAATTTTCCAGGGCGTAGAGAGAGAGAGAGTGTCAAAAATGTTCCGTCCACCCGTAGGATAGCGCACAGCGAATCGTCACTAGCAGACTCGACGCGTCGCTTTGCTCTCGGCCCGGCAGGGGAGGGGGAGGCTCTCAAAGAAAACACAATTAACGCCCGGCAGCTCGTTCTCAAAGGTGGCGGGCGCCGCACCGCACGCGGACAGGAAAACGAGCTGCGCCGCGATCGGGTAATTTGCCCGGCGTAATTACGGACAAAGCACGCGCGCGCGCGCGCCCACAAATATCCCGAGGAAAGAGCGCGCGCGGGGGCAAACGCGTGAGCGAGCGAGCGAGCCCTCAGCCCCCGATGAAGATTGATTGGCCGATGCTGGGTCGGAGAGTCGCGCGTGCCCGTGTGTGTACATGTATGTGCAGCGGCCGCTCTCCGGAGCATTCCTGCCTTTTCTCCTAATAGTCGCTCGCTCGCGCGGCGATTCGTTTAGTTTGATTCGGGTATACGAAGTGGCTGCGGCCCCTCGGATGATTCGCACGTGTGTGCCCTACGAACGAATAGCCCGGCGCATATTGAATTGGATCGATCGCGTAAATATCGCTGCGCGGAGAGAAGTAACGTTTCTGGAATAAAAGACTAGCGAGCCTCGTATTGATTTTACGGGAAAAACTTGTGTCTCTTATCTTGTGTTGGGATTTCAATCAGGGCCGAATAATTGTCCGCTATCGTCGAGAGTATCTTCCGTCGCCTTTGTTCTCTCAGCGAACCTTTGAAGGAGCGAACGCTGTAGAAACGAATCGTTGAGTTCAACGATGTATTTGTAAGTCGTTGAATCGTGAAAACGGTGCATCTAGATTGATCATGGATTCTTAAGAGTCTATGAGCTGTCGAGCGTTTAATTTCCCAAATTCATGCAAAATTTTAGTCAAAATCCATAGGTTCTGCTGATGTATAAACTTTTTTTTGATCTGCTTATACGTATATCAAAACTTATGTAGCCGTAGCTGCTGAAAATGACGAAAAAGTTTGATTTATCCATTAGATTAAAGGTGAAATAGTATATAAAACATCTTTGTTCTCGTTGCAGTTTTATATGCAACCCAATATATACATGCGGCTATACGTAACTGTTGGCTCTCTACAAAAGTACCGCGCATTTTCATTTTTGGATACATAAATTCGATCCTTGCAATGAATTTGTCAACTGACATAACTAAACACCATGACGCCATTGTGACGTATCGTTGGTATTGACGCTCGATCAAGCACAATGAATCTCTTCGGATGAACAACCCTTCTCCCCCGTGCACCCGGAGAAGTTTCGAGATTTCGGAGCTGCGTCGGTGGACTGAGCTGATGTCTCAATGCAGCCAGCACTACTCGGTTCGAGGGCGCAAGCGTAGCATCCCTCGTCGGGGTCAACTCTCGCGCCGTCCGACGAGGAAGTCATTCACTGCAGACAAGCGCTGGTCGTCTGATTATCGACCTGGGGCATCGCCGCCCTCCTCCTTGAAAAACCCATGGATACGGCAAGGTCGTCGTACGTTGCCCGAGCGTTAGCGTGTAATTCAACTCGGACACCGTCGCCGAAACATCGGGGAAAAGGAGATAAGTCGAATTAATGTGTGAGCGCGCCAGAAACGCGATAGTTGAGACGTTACTTCATATTGGTGAAATTGCGAAATCCAGAGTGTACTAATGCTAATGAACGACTGAATAGCACATGTATCGTCAATGATTCATTGAATGCATATTAATGCGATCGCGTATGAGAGTGTGTGAATGCATCATGAGTATATACACGCGTGAATTAATTAGCGTGACGGGATGAACGTTGACATCGCGGTGAATAAACAATACACACACGTGGAGTATTAGGTTTTATTCGCGAGTTATCCAACTCCGATCCCTCCGATAATTGCTTGAATTACATTTTTCATCTAAACAGATCTAAATGAATTCTCACGCGCGTTAACTTGGCAACGCCGAGTGAAATATCAAAATGAAATCGTCGCCCGACGACATAAACACCCCTGGCAACGCGTATACGTACCGCGAAATTACGTAGCGACCGCTCGACGCATAAATCGCCCCCTCCGACCGATGACTCTCGGCCTCTATACTACTCGTGCATACGTGTATACAATATATACCAATGCGAAATTCCCCATAGCTGCTCGAAATTCCAAATGCAGATATGTAGGTCGTCGTCGGCGGCGCTGACGTGTCGCGCATACAATATTCGTTTTCTGCACCGGGCATGACGGAGCTGCCGCGCGTCGGGGGTTGTTGCGTGCGCGCCAATCGCCGCGCCGAAGAGCACGCATAAATATACAAGCGCGGCCGATCGCTCTGGGGGGAGAGCTGAGCAAGAATCGAGCGCGGATTGGTTATGCAGATTACGTGCCGAGCCGACAGAGGGGTTGCGGTTGGTTTCTTTGTGGCCGACACCGGGTGCGCTTGGTTTTTGCCCTCCATTGGGCCGCTGCAGCGTACGGACGGAGCGCCCGAGAGTCTTTGGGCCCTGGCGCGTGTATTCCGTTTGCCGGCGGATACTCGGGTCCGACGTCCTTTATGTTTGCCAATGGTTTGATGGATTTTCTTCGAAAGCGAGAGGCGAAAATTGTAACGAGCGTCCGCGCGTTATAACGAAAAAAAGTGTCTATTCGAACGATGTTTCCGAGCCTGCATCAGCGTGCGGCACGTGTATCGATCGATTGGAATTGCCAGTCCCAAAAACGCGGCACTCGATGTACGAGCAGACCATACCCGGGAGAGCCTCGCCACCGCGACCTCGAAAAGTGGGTATACACACATAGGAGTGCGCGCGTGCGGCATAAGCCAAAGGGTATAGGTCGGGCGGGCGCGCGACGACTACCCCTCGCGAAACTCGCGCGCAGCTTTCTCCAATGACGTCCAATGTCGGCTGAAAGGCGTATTAGCCTCGTGTTTGGGGCGCAACACGGCCGGTCGAGCGCGAAATTACACGCGCATTCAAATCCGGGCCCCGTGCGGTCTTTGTGTCGCGCGAGCCCCCGGCGGCGATCCCCCTCAATTATCATTCGAAAGTGCACAGGTGATGCGTGAGCTTTGCTCTTGTTATTCCTGCACGCGGGATTATCCCTTCTCCCCACCGCGACCGGCTGCGCGGCAGAAATGAATGACGAAAAAAAAAGTTGTGTTTTCTGCGTCGTTTTCACGGGGTGTTGAGCTCTCGCGTACGGCCCCCGTTCAAAGCCGGCGTTCGCGCGCTTGACTCTTTAATGTCATCCTTGCGGTTCGCTAATTCTCCGGACCCGCACTGGGCGCGCACGAGGGTCTTTAACCGAGGGAAGGGTGAATGGTAATCCGTTGTTTCTCCATTGTCCTTCCTGTATGGGGACGATAATGTAGTTCGCGATTCTGATAGTACATATATAGTTTTTTTTCTCTCGCTTCGTTGGAAACTCGTCGGACGTGAGAATCATTCCAACCGGTACCCTCGCGCTACGTTGTGAGAGCCTGCCTCGTGAATCGCGCGAATGCTAGTTGAGTTGATTGGTTTTCGCTCGGATCGTGTCATAATATCGTGCCGATCCTGGAAAATTTCTCATTTCGTCCGCGCTACTGCTGAATGGGGAGTTGGCTTACAATCTTTGAATTAGAATTCCTAGAAGAGAATTTTTCATCGATAGAGAGCGTACGTCAAGCTATTGACTGACAAATCGAGCTTTTGCATTCATTTGTAAAAAATCATTTTAAATAATTACTGTATGAAAATGTATATATACATTCTTTTCTAATATGTATAATAATATTATTTCGGGAAAAAATGACAGGCAACGCCGTTTAAACACTCGTACTTTTTCACCCCATATGTATTTTTCTTCAATACTTTCCATTTTGTTTTGTATCAATATTGTGAATTTCATGAATATATTCATTTGGCCTATTCCCCAAGTAAAAAAATCATTTTCAGTTCGTGTACGTATTATTTATTCAAATATATGTGTAATAAATATGTGATGTAAAATACCAGCCCTTACATCTAGATTATAACCACTTTGAGCCTTGAACCTTGTTAGCTCATTTTATCATACATCACGTCATTAAACTCACTCAAATCGAAACGACCGATTCTCTCACATTCATCGCGATCTCATCTCTCTAGAAGAAGGAAAAAAAATCGGCAACCTCGTTCGCATCCATAAGATATCTCAAATCCGCAGTCGGGCCTTTTCCACTCGAGCACCCACCCGCTCCCCCCCGACTGTTTACACTTGGATTAATATAACGCATTCAAAACGAGCGAGTGCGATTGAGCTCGGGCTATCTCCCCTCGGCGATCTCTCGGGCCCCGTCCCCGGATTCGATTCAATTACAGATAAGACCCCCACACAGACACTGCACAGACGTGTAGGTATACGAGGGAGAAAAACGTCGAAAGCAACCGCGGGTCATATAATTACACGGAGAAACACAATGCACGAAGCCGATGAGCACCGGTGTGTACGTCCCGACGTCGATACACATGTATCTCGGAGCCCATCTCGAGGGACGACTCGAGATAGAATCGATTCGCGCGGCCGTCGAACAGAAGCGGCTTACATCCGCGCCCCGGCGGATACACGTGTGCGCCAAGACGCGCGACGAGTCCCACGGATCAGCGTCAGCGTCGAGGAATCAATCGCCTTCTCCCACTCCCGATAATCTTCCGGGCTGAAAAATCCACAACTAGTGTTTGTCGGTTCGCCAGAGAGGCACCTGCACACTGATTCAATGGGCTGCACGGCCGCGAGGGGAAAAAATGGAGCATAGAACGCACGTTAGTGGGAAACTCGTTATTCCCCGCGGAGGTGAGCAAGGAGCCGGCGCGCGCGCAACGTCAGACGAGAGAGAGAGTTGGAGCTGACGCGTCATGAGCAGCGCACGAGACGTCTGCCAGCCGCGGCGCATTACGCGCCCTCGCGAGCTCGTCTCGGCGGCCGGGAGGCAAAAAGGACAAGTCGCGCTGCCAGCCTCAGACGGATCCATTTATCGTCCATCTTTTTTTTGTCGCCCCCTCCCGAATCGCGTTATCTCCATTGTCTGGCCGAACGAGCCGGGCGGGGTGAAACGCTTCCGGGACAATGGCGAACTGGTGTACACTGCGGCGAACCCAAGTGCCGCGCGCGGCTCGAGCTTTATCTTTTTAATCGCCGGGGGATCCTTTTTCTTTGATCCGGATGTGGGCGAGCGCGCGCAGCTCGCGGCCACTTTGACAATTTGCCTCTCGTTCGACGACGTGCAGTAACGATGGATTACTATTCACGATAGTGCACGTGCAAACTCACCAATGTTTTTGCCAAGGAGATCAAACAGCCGTGTGTTTGGAGCTTTCTCAGAAATTTAATACCAAGCAGTTTAATGGATGTTTTTCTTTGAACGATTTTTCATATTTCTGCGACACGAGGTGAGGTGACTCAACCCAATGTGACACTTTTTTCAGATTTTGCATTTCCGGTGCTCTATGGATACCAGTCGCAGTTGGCTGTTATGTTGGGAGTGTATTGAAAGAAAATTTTTGGTCGCTGAACTATTACTACCCGCTTTTGTAATTTTTGTTGTTGTTTCACTCTGTAAGTCAATTACAATAATCAAGATAGTTTAAACTATTTTTTTTTCGTATAAAATACAAGTGTATCCAATGTGGTCTCGTATGTAATTATGAATCGAAGGCCGAGTCAAATGGATCAATGTTTAAGAAATAAATGTAATATTTTTGTAGACACGTTACGTGGTAATTTAGATACGCATTTTTCTCCATCTGATCGCATCTGCCGATAGAAGCCGTAACAAGCGATTTTGAAAAAGTGGCACATTGATTACACGCGTATCGAATGTAGCCCCATGGAATTGCTTTAGTTCATTGGCATTTTTAATGGGTGGATGTTTTTTGATATATAGGCATTAAGCGACCCTTTCAGACGCCGTTCACATTGGGCACATTGGGGGTACAGTTATCTAACAATTGATGAACATTCGAAGGAATACATCTCGTGGATGAATCGGTCGGGTAAATCTATACGCTAGCGATTCGGAAACGAAAGTCTCAGGATTTCGGGCGCGCAGATACGCCTCGCGGATCGATCCAACGCGCATCGGATAAAGATCGAGCTGGTGCATCCGCAGTGCGCAGCGGCGCCGGCCATTACCAGATTAAAACTGAGCTCGCGGCGCTATCGACGCGAGACCAAAGCCAACGGCGGCGGCAGCCCGAATAATCCCCCCACGCCCGGCCTGACGCACATCGGCTCAACATCAGCCCGCGCGTCCCGACACCCGAAGAGGTTTCCCCGTCAAATATCAATACGGCGGATGAAACTCCAGCAAGGCGTGACGATCGGCGGATCACCCCGTCATCCGCTCGTGTGTAAGTAGCGCGCAAACGGCCTCGTAAAAGCGAGTATATGTGCCGACGAGTATTACGCGCACGAGAGCTGATTGCTGCAAACACACCGCGCCGATGATTAGATGTGCGCTCTGGCTGATTCGGCGCCTGTTATATACTATCCCGCGTGATCCCGCGCTGATTCACTGATTGCGCGTCTAGGGTGACGGCCACACATGTATATACTTGCGTTAGGCGGGGGCGACGAGGCTCTGGCACCGTTTCGTGGTTAAGTGATTGGGTTTTTCTCAAGCCGAGCCGCTGACAGATATGAGGCCGCGTCGTTTCCACCATCTCCATGGCGATGATCCGTATACACGTATATATGTATAGACACGATTTATCGCCGATGTTCCCCAGGCCTCGGGAGCGAAAAATTAATTTCAACAATGATTCACTCGTGATCGCCAATTCAGCGCGTGGATTGGCTCTTATTGCCCGTATAGTATCTTCGTGGGCCGTTGGTTCTTTGATGAAAAATTAACGGCGTCTTCGTAAAATTACTTTGAGTGTCGATGAATTTTATCGCCGCTAGCGCGAGTCGGCCCGTAGTTATATACTCTATTCAGATCGCCAGAAGTTATAAAAGCAGCGTTAATTCGATGCTAAACTTTATTGTATGTCGTAAAAATAAATCGAGGGTAAATCGACTGGTAGAGAGGCGCCGTAATTGACGCGCCTGCAATTACATTTCGATCATCTGAAATAAAGCCCGTCGCGCCCCGGCGTCTGACCCACGCGACCAATCCAATTCTCCTATATATATTCCACGGGGATATAAATTTGTGCTGTCTCGTTAAAAATAGCTCTTTTGAAAGTTCTGCATATCGTTGGAAAATAATCCAGGCGTCAAAAACTCGTTCCCCCCGATCGATTTCACACGAACGTCTGTTGGATATTCCGAGGCGAACCTAATATACGATGATCGTCCCGATTCGACCGGAGGAAAGGGTAGAACATCGCGATTATAAAATAGCTGCACAGTTTTACAAATGGATCGTAAAAAGGACTACTGATACGTCCGATCCAGCTGCCATATAAATCGGACGCGTGAACGTGACATCCATCTCGTAGAAAAAAAAATAACCGAACCACAGAGTAAAGACCCTATAGCCGCCACAGCCCTCGGCCCACGTAAAACGATTTTATAGGATTCCTATACAATTGTATAGGACTGTCCTATATAGTTCCTATACGATTTTGATTCTATACAAATTGTATACAAATTGTATACAATTCGTGATTGTACATAAATTGTATACAAATCGCAAACAAAATGTGCAATTTTTTTTTGATATCCCGTGTATAATAGTCTTGATTTTCTATCCCCGTAAAAAAAGATGTGATCTCAAAGTGATCTCAAATTGATCAGTATTAAATATGGCACTTTTAATACTTTTTGAGACGAGAAAAAAATTGCATGAAAGTATGAGACGAGATGAGATCGTTTTGAGATCTCCCAGAGACGCTATTTTTTTCAAGTTTTTGCGACGAATTTTCAGATATTTTGAGACCAATTTGAGATCCCAAACAGATCAAAAATTGATCTTATTGAATATATAATTCCCATTCACTCCATTTTTCGTCCCCGATCTTTCGCATTATCGGGAGAGAGCATCCCGGACAAAACCCAGGACGTTAGGTTTCCGATGATGGTGTTCCAAAAGTGCGCTCCTGGTGTATTTGCTTGGGGGAGCTGACCCTGGACCCGGACGATGTCCAGGTAGTCAGGGTACACGATGACAGTGTTCCAAGAGTGCGCTCCTGGTATTTCTGGACCCGAACGATGTCCAGGTAGTCAGGGTACCCGATGACGGTGTTCCAAGGGTGCGCTCCTGGTATTTTTGGTTGGAGTGCCTGACCCTGGACCCGAACGATGCCCAGGTAGTCAGGGTACCCGATGACGGTGTTCCAAGGGTGCGCTCCTGGTATTTTTGGTTGGAGTGCCTGACCCTGGACCCGAACGATGTCCAGGTAGTCAGGGTTCCCGATGACGGTGTTCCAAGGGTGCGCTCCTGGTATTTTCGTTTGGAGAAGCTGACCCTGGACCCGTTCTATATCCAGGTAGTTCGAGTTACCTGTTTTTGGGTCCAGAGTCAACTTACCCAAGTAAAAATACCTGAAGCGCACCCTTGGTACACCGTAATCGACGGTCCGTATTACCTGGACATCGTTCAGGTCCAGGGTCGGCTTCTCTATGCGAAAATACCAGGAGCGCACCTTTAGAACACCGTCATCGACAGTCCGTATTACCTGGACATCGTTCGAGTCCAAGGACAGCTACTTCAAGCAGAAATTCCAGGAGCGCACCCTTGGAACACCGTCATCGGGTACCCTGACTACCTGGACATCGTTCGGGTCCAGGGTCAGCTTTTCCAAGTCAAAATACGAGGAGCGCACCCTTGGAACACCGTCATCGGGTACCCTGGCTACCTGGACATCGTTCGGGTCCAGGGTCAGGTACTCCAACCAAAAATACCAGGAGCGCACCCTTGGAACACCGTCATCGGGTACCCTGGCTACCTGGACATCGTTCGGGTCCAGGGTCAGCTGCTTTAAGCGAAAATTCCAGGAGCGCACCCTTGGAACACCGTCATCGGGTACCCTGAGTACCTGGACATCGTTCGGTTCCAGGGTCAGCTACTTCAACGAAAAATACCAGGAGCGCACCCTTGGAACACCGTCATCGGGTACCCTGAGTACCTGGACATCGTTCGGTTCCAGGGTCAGCTACTTCAACGAAAAATACCAGGAGCGCACCCTTGGAACACCGTCATCGGGTACCCTGACTACCTGGACATCGTCCGGGTCCAGGGTCAGCTCCCTCCAAGCAAATACACCAGGAGCGCACTTTTGGAACACCATCATCGGAAACCTAACGTCCTTGGTTTTGTCCGGGATGCTCTCTCCCGATAATGCGAAAGATCGGGGACGAAAAATGGAGTGAATGGGAATTATATATTCAATAAGATCAATTTTTGATCTGTTTGGGATCTCAAATTGGTCTCAAAATATCTGAAAATTCGTCGCAAAACTTGAAAAAAATAGCGTCTCTGGGAGATCTCAAAACGATCTCATCTCGTCTCATACTTTCATGCAATTTTTTTCTCGTCTCAAAAAGTATTAAAAAGTGCCATATTTAATACTGATCAATTTGAGATCACTTTGAGATCACATCTTTTTTTACGGGGGTGATATTCTATTAGAATATCAAGACTATTATCATATCAAAAAAAAATTGCACATTCAGGATTTTGTTTGCGATTTGTATACAATTTATGTACAATCACGAATTGTATACAATTTGTATACAATTTGTATAGAATCAAAATCGTATAGGAACTATATAGGACAGTCCTATACAATTGTATAGGAATCCTATAAAATCGTTTTTGGGTCGCGTCAAGATCTCACGCGCCTGAAGATATAAACGCAGGCAGCGAGATTTTCGAGGTGTTGGGGCGTGTGCCTCGGCGTCATATGGCACTCGGCTGAATTATTGATAACGGAAAAAGAGTCGTCGGGGTAAATCGCGAGGGCAACATATATATACATATATACACGTCGCGGCTCGCTCGGTGAAAAGATGATTCATCGCGCGCCCCTGGCTATACATCGCGATCGGAGGCCTTTCAGCCCCGGCGCTCGCTTAACGAGCGCTTTTTATCCCCCGCCACGGTGTGAATGCGCGCGAGCGCGAGATATCGAGGCTCCGTTTGAATACGTCCGTCGCGCGATTACTAATTGATTATGCCGCGCGTGCGCGAGCCATTCTTCCCGCGATCTTCCGCGCGAGTTGACTGACGAGTGTGAACACCTCGGGGCCCGTTTGAATCGGACTATTCACCCATGGATAGCTGCGGTTATTCTTTGTCTAATGGTACGCGTGGTTCTGGGATATGAATCGCTAGTCCATTTGGATGAGTGAAGCCGGAGGTTTGGCTCGTGACTAAATACCCCGAGAAGCTATTACGCGCTCAGGAGAGAAACCAAAGAATCATGAAAGAGTAGAGGAAAAAACGAGCAATCTTTTAGTGAATTGCCTCTCGTGCTCCGCGTATTTCGTCGGATTGAGAGCCAAAGAACCGAGTTCATAAATACGATAACATCGTTTACTATAGTCTTTGAAAAGAAACTAAATACATTACGTACCCTGTAAATCAAACAATTGCCCTGACTAATGAGCTCACTGTATTATTTGCACGTATTCATCGAGTTAATTATTTTCACGAATGATATATTCGTCGGCCCTTTCGTCCTTTGTCGAGCTCGTGCGTATATTAGTCGGGTAATCGAAATCTCATGCGAACCGTACAACGTCAAAGTTGTATTCGACGTATTAGTGGGGCGACAGCGGTATGGCAATACGTCGAACGAACAATTTCTTCCCGGGGAATGACTCTCGGCCGATCGAAGTGGAAACAATCGAGTGCTGGTTTCATTAGTCAGCAGTGTGCGCGCGCGCGAGGAATTAATGGAGCGCGAGCGCGCATCCACCGACGAGCGGGCGTTTTCCGCGTAATGCTGACTGGATCAAAAGTCCGCAATTTGGACCGCACTTGACAGATGAAAATAAAAATAATTCGAGTCGCTCCCGGGCGGATTCGACGCCGGCAAAATCAGTTGCGCCGTCGTTCTTGATTGTGAATCGAGCGATTCGACTGTCGCGTTTGAATTATTCCCGTTTACACGTTTCTCGGGCTTTCTATTTATATACTACTGGAATATCGGAGAACACATTTGGCGATCGTTGTTCGACGCGTTGGTAAGACGGAATTCGACTCGATCGTGACACCGCGACCAAACACGTGTTTACATACACGCGCGGAAAATTTAATTTGATCTCGAAAACATCAGTCAATTTTGGCAGAGTAGCTATACCGTCACCCTCTCTCTGTCGAAGCAGCGGCCAAACGATAACGCGTGCACATGTGCATAAGTAGATCGGAAAGTGGCGGGTCGATAAAAATAAGAGGTGGGCTTTTCTTAGCACGCGAGCTAGCGCATTCATACAGCGTCGCAAAGATGCCCGAGCGTTCCCCTTTAAACCGGCAAAGACTCGCTCTTTTCTCCCTCTGCACATAGAATTTGATTTTTTTTCCTCGATTCCGCGGTGAGTCTTGATAGATACGTATCATCGCACCTGTTCAATGAGTCACACTGTGATTTTTTTTTTTTCTCTTTGCTCCCGGCACTTTTATGACTTTGTCGGCGGGTGTTTAACGCCGATCCCCGCGCTACGCGTGATCTTTAATGAGAAGCCCGAGAGACGAGCCCTAGGAGTAATTTAAGTTTGCAAATTGAAAAAGAGAAGAGTATTCTCCGGGCGCTTTTCCTTAACGACGATAGCCCCCGCCGCGTATACTTTTGTCTCGCCGCCCGTTACAAAACAGCGACGCCCATTTTGCATCTCGGGATTTTTCTCCCGTCCCGTCGTCTCGATTACCGCGAGACGGTCAAAAACCCACTGATACGTCGGAGGTCCGTGTGTGCTCATACGCGTCCGGCCAAAACAACGTTGCCGCGCGTGCATCCGGCCGTTGTATTATCGGGATCAATCGAGTCCAACTCCGGTCGTCCGTCTTTTGCGGGCAGGGCAAAAGGGCGCGCTCCGCTAATTGCCCGAGTTGCATCCGGGACGCTCGCACCTAAATCGACGTTTCGACGAATATGGAATTGAATAATTTTGCCATGCGTGCGGCGCGCCACCTTCGTTCGCCCGAGTGCTCCGCAACACGTCGCCCGGATTATTTATCGGCACATTCGAGGTGCAACTCGAGTGTATTGGACCCGACGGACTCGCCGCGGCAAATTTCGCCTGTCCAATTATTGCGCCAGCGAACGCGCGCTGATAAAACACCGTCTCCCGTTCGACTTTCGTCCGACAGATGGCCGCGATCGGAGCTCTTCCCGCCGCACCTACACATGATATACTCGAAGCGTCGTTCGTCGGGAGCCAAACGCACACATATTCACGTGTGTATAAAGCACATCAACCCCGAAATCAGAGTACGACCGGTGAAATCCACACCCCGCGTTTCCAATGCGGCTGCGTACGCGAGAAAACCTCCCCGGACCCGCGACACTCGATACTCGAAAGCGGGCCGCGCTCGACAACTGCACCCCAAATCCTCGCTTAACTCTCCCACCTACGGCAGTGAAACCCACCCCTCCCCTCCTGAAACAGGCGTGAAACCGCTTGTCCCTCGGCTGCATCGGTATAATAAGCAAGCGCCGCCCGGCTCGTATCAATTTGCCCGGAGGTCGGCCGGTGGAAAAGAAAAACCGCGCCGCCACCGCCGCCGCACCCCTTCCGACATCTGGGGCCATTAATCGCAGCGGTTCGCCACGCGCTGGCGACCCTCCGTCTTGCGGGATCCACGAGCGCGCGTATACGTATACGTATATATATATATATACACATGCCCTATCGGGCAGATGACGCTCCGGTCGTATATATATACGCCCGCTGTTTACGATTCTTGGGCAGGCTGCTGCGGAATGCTTAAGCTGTATCGCAGGTGGCACTGACTGTTTCGCAGTTTCGACTCGCGGAATATAGCTCAATGCTCTGTGATTCTCCAACCGGTTCGATATAATTGTATGTATGTATGTACACAATTATGTCGAACCTGCGATGGGGTTACCTCGCGCTGTTTGGCAAAGTTGAACCATAAATTCAATGTACACCTTATTTGGTGAACTTTCGAACGTCAATGGAACATTTAATATTCACATCGAAATGTTAACAAATTCATAAACCATGTACTCTCCCGACGTTCAACAATTGATCACTCACCGCTACATAATTCACTAGAAATATATCTCTCGGCAAATATACGATTGGCGAAATTACGCAACAGAACATCCAATATTAAAATTGATTTATTAATTGTCGTCGGCAATTTATTCTCATATCCACGGTAAGTTGCACTGGCATATACACGGAATTGATATTCGAAATTCCAAATTTCCGAATTCGAACTACGCCCGCAAGCTTCGAAATATATTTTGTTCATTAGGTGCGCGAGTTCGTCGTTAATTTGACCAATTTTACCGCGTACGATTATTACGCGATGTACTTCCGCCGTAGCCCGCAAATTGAATTTAATTAAAATATTTCTAGCAGTCGCATTCGCCGGGAGTTCGTGTGGTTCATACGCGATTGAATTTTATCCGTCCATCGATGCTCCGCAAAGTATAGGAAACTAGTATAATGAAGCAGAAAACGTTCCGGTTCTTTTCAATGAAAACACACATATACGCATACATACACTCCGATGCCTCGCGCCCCTCGTCTGATGCACCTATAAATCAGTATATTGCAATAAATTTTTCCCTTGCCCTGGAATATAGCACGGTAATGTACTGGGCGCGTTTGAACACACGCATCAATTCGATTTCACCGCGCATCTGTCGCTTCGCATATGGAGTATCGTGTTATACGCGCGGCATACATATACAAAAAGCGAGCGTATGAAAGAAAGAGACGATGCCTCGAGCGAAGGGGAGACAATACGCGCAGATCGGTATATTGAAATATGCGGAGTTGAGCTGTTTCCCCGGCAACCCAACGCATTATAAACCCGTAGCTTCGAGAGCCCGCGGACAATACCAATTAACTGGTACATTATGTACATACGCGATACCTCGCTTCATCTCTTGGCGGTTCGGTTCGAGTGACAGATCCGTACACATCGTTCGGTAAGACTCGATAATTCAAACCTGCAGGGAAACTCGGTCGAAACGATATTTCGAATAAATCCATAAACAACCTCTCTCGGATGGTAAACGCTCCTCTCTCTAGCTCGAGCTCGCCGTGTGTATATTCCCCGAGCCAGGGATAATCTGCGCACTCAGTTCGGGATGCGCCTATATGCCTGTCGTATCGCCCTCGCAGCCGCAAAGTCCCTATTTCCGAAAACCGAACTTACACACATACTCGGTCGAGAGAGCGCATCAGCGACCGCACCGGAGCAACCCCTGATCCGCGCGCGCACGTGTCGAATAAGTGCACGTAGCTCACTGCAGCAGCCCCGCGCGGAAATCCGATATTGCAACTGTAGCGCGGGGGATGTATGTAACGCGCTCAAGTGCGCGCGCGGCTCTCGAGCTGTTATATAGGTAGGTACTCGTGCCTAGATGCAGCACGTGATTGATCATCATTTCCGCGAGGGAAATTCGAACGGCACTGCTCCGTGTGCGGCGAGCATCGATGTATTTACTATCGATTATCCCTGCGAACCAACCCACGAGTGTATACGCTAAATTATCAAAGTAGTGTGTGTTGTAAGGATATCTTTCGGTTCCATTCAGTGCCAACATTCCCACTGGAGTTACAGTGGATTGTTCACTGTGCCACACAGTGAAGTTTCACTGTAACGTTCGATTCCAATATTTTCACTGTGACTACAGTGAATTTTGAACTGTAACTATAAAATTATCGATTACACGGTAATACATCCAGCGACATTTGACTGAAACTTACAGTGAATAATCTCGGAAAGTGAGCAGAGTGAAATTTCACTGTAAGGAATTTAGAGAGTAGAGTCGGAATCTACGTTGACAAGGTATATGTATACACGAAATGGCGAACAAATCGAGTCTTTTCGCGAGTATCGACGGAACTCGTGCTGGACTGCAATTCTTTTTCTCCGATCTACGGCGCGGCACGTAAGTGAATATCGTTGTATCGTTGTTCCTAAAACAACGGGGCCGAGCAATGACGAATGCGCCGCGGCAACGAAGAGTTTCCAACTCGATCCGAAGGAGCTGCCACACACACTCGGGGCATTTGAGCTGATATTGGCACTGGGCGTCGACCCAATTACTCCCGGCTCCACGGCAAAAACAGCGGCATGTCCATGAATACCAAGTCGGTTGGCAGCAGCGCCCCCGCAGCGCTTAATGAATAAAACGGAGCTCTCGCGCCTGGGTATTTGCAAGCCCGAGCTGCAAACTAATTCACGCATCCTATATACGTATATATATGAACGCATGCATATACAGTATATGTATATAGGGACGCGCGCCGGCCAGCGGCTGAGGGAGAACAGACGCGACGTACTATTTCAGACAGATAAATCCAAACTTTCATAACCAGCGAGCTGTATGGGCCCGCGAGCCCTTAAATTTTCTTAATGCTCCTCCGCGTTTGTATGCATCTATATATATATATCCGCTGCCGGATAAAGTGGACCAACTTTCGCCCGCGGACATTGGAATTCAAGGGGCATTTTTATGGCTGCTGCGGCACGAGGCTCCTCGAGGTGCGGGCTTTAAAATCAAGCGCGTATTTTTTTTCAGCGCAATCGGATCGCGGACTGTTAATTTCATTTCCGCAACACCGCGACGCGACGAATAAATCGAGCGCGCTCGCGCGAGTTGATACATACGAGAAGGACGATTAAATTTTCAAGCAACATTTATACCTTAGATTCGCGAATTTAGTGAGTTTCCTTTATTTCGATCTCGCTGTCTGTTCGGGTATCTTCCTTCCGCGCGTTATTCGAGCAGTGCAGCCGGCAGGATGTGCCTGTCAGCCGAAAAGTGTAATTGTCAACTGGAAATCGGCTCGGAGCGGCGAGTCCTTTCATTTAGATTCGCCCCCGAAACAAGCGGAAAAATTGAAAGATCCTGTAACGAGCTTTGGAAAGAGTCCTTTCTCCGATTGAGATGAAAAGGCAATGTCTCTTGTCGTTGCGAGGAGAGGCTGCGCTCTTTGGCTTTTGTTCGTTTGACGGAACGAAAAGCGGATTAGTAACCCTCGCGACAAAGCATCCGAACGTCGCTCTCTCTCTCGTTCTCTTTCCTTCGCTCGTCCGTCGCGAACCACTGACCCGACTTGTCTTTCGAAAGAAATGAACTCGACAAATCTAAACTTCCCATCGCGACGCGTGATGCGCTTCGCTGCTTCGGTTCGTACGTCTCTTCGGGTTAAAAACTGCAACATGAATCGTGTAAGGAAGACCTAATGCGTAGGTTGGCGATTATTTGAGCTCGTTACAGCAGGCGGCTCCTGTACTCCTGGCCGCCCCGATCTTGATGAACTTCTTGTGAATCACAATCTTCGAATACAATGAATAAAATTCCGTGTAAATTCACTTTTTGGGACGTTGCACGCCAGCAAGGCTCGCTGGCCTCGTCGGGCAATAAATTCGGATACACATTACATGATACGATATTATTCGGGAGTGGAAGAAAACGACTATCAACTTCCAACGTCGCATATCTGCCAATCATGATGAAACTTTGGGGATTTTTTGTGACCATGGCAAAAAAAGAACGTCCCGAAATCTCAGTGATAATCTGGCAATTATTCGCGATTACATCGTTCATTCTGTACAAGCAGATGCATTTCACGTGCATACGAAATAATGACCCCTCCTCGGAGAATCAGGAAGTTTTCATCCATTGGATTCGCAAAATAATTCGACGTACACCAGGGGCAATTTGAAACCCATTCTTGTACATGTATGCGTATCTCTAAAATTCTTCCCGACTCACGCGTGCTCGTTCATATTTCGATTGTTAGGCCGGATCTCACGCGGATCGTCCAATTGCACCGGGGGGTATATCGCGAGAGGGGCCCAATATAACGAGTGCCAGC
Source organism: Aphelinus atriplicis (assembly GCA_020882685.1). Taxonomy (NCBI): domain Eukaryota; kingdom Metazoa; phylum Arthropoda; class Insecta; order Hymenoptera; family Aphelinidae; genus Aphelinus; species Aphelinus atriplicis. The sequence goes on from CM037073.1 coordinate 16,235,058, forward strand.
TCTCTCGGAGCGAATCCAAGTTGGAATAGTATCGAGAGGAGGGGGCCGGAATCACAGCCCGATCCATCGAGCCAATCAGGGCTTAATTAGAAATTTCTTCCGCGTCGCGGGGCACACTTGTTTGGCGTGTCGCGCGCGCGGGCGCCCGGCAAGAGCCGGCTCTCGCTTCATTAGCCCCCGAGCTGCACCTCTGATTATACCCTTGACTCGCGAGCCCGGCTACTAGTTAACGAAGCCCTCGATTACAGGCTCGAGCTGACGCCGCCGTGGCACCGATTTCCCGACCGTCTCGCGCCCCTGTGACCATTCGACAGACGCATCTGTGTATATACGTGATTATCGGGGTGGGTGAAAACTCTAGGCTTTGCTGATCCACGCGCAGGCAAAACACGTCTGGCGAAAATTCGAATGATCCTCTTGGGGGGAGATCGAGAGAACGAAAAGCGCATCGGAGTTTCTCGCGAGTTTTTTGGCACAAATCTGAAACTCGCCTCGCTGGCTCGGAATGTAGCTGTCGATTCGCCAATTTGTTCTCGAATTTTCACAAACTTGGGTAGGATGAAATTCAATTTTTAATCGGCTCAAAATTTATCCGAGGCGTCTGTTTGTAAACTCACGTTTTTATGATCGTTATCGTAAAAAAAATGTTGTGAGCGTATAACGACGTCGATTGGACGAGTCAACTCAGGTTTGTGCGTAAAGAAGAATGGAAAATCTCGTGATTTTTCACAACGCTATTTCTCCCCGTGCAAATATAGAAATGTTTCATTGCTCTTGTTTGCTTTGTCGAATCGGACGGATAAAATTCCCGGAAAACTGCAAGTGTGAATATAATGAAGAAATCTCAAACACGCGAACCGACATACCGCAATTTTCAGCGACTCATTAAAAATGTTCGAATCGAAGAAATAATTTACGCTCAGTTCGCGAGCTAGCGAAAAGAAACACACGAGACTCGACTCGTCCATCCGCAGTTGTGCAATTAGCAATAAAGGAAATCCGGTATTTTCAAACGAAACGTCGAGGCAAAAACGCTCCTTTTTTCGCGGCTGCGGTTTCGCATCGCATCGCCAAGAAGAGAAGAAACAAGAGCGAGTCCGTTCATTACGGGCGTAAGTGAAGTTTTCCAGATCGAATATCACATGCGGCTACGATCTCTATATTTTCACAAAACTCACGCTCTGCCTCTGGTTTCTCCGGTCGGTTCGACCGCGTCCACGAGTTTGTTGAAACTCACCTGAAACAAAGATAAACAACAACAGTTTAATTCAGAGCTCCAGTTTGTCCCGCGTAACGATCGATAGTGTCGCGAATTAGCGACTCTCAATTTCCAACGGTTCACGAGGGAGCGGGGGGGACTATACCGAAAAGTCTTCGAGTCGCCAATATTCCGAGGATTTTCGGGATCGCTGCTGAATGGTGCAGTATGTCGGTTCGAGGGCGGCGCGCGAGCGACGCGGATCTCGTTTACGAGCAATATAGGCCCGCTCTCGACGCCCGCGGGCCCATATATAGAGAAATTTCGGCGACGCGACCTGTCGGCTCGGTTTTGACGACGCGCTTCGAGCGACGATCGTTTTATGGCGAGCTGTTAAAGTCGGGCTCCGGTGATTTGTGACGCTGAGGGGGGCGGTCTTTCGAATCGAAATGATGTTTAGCGCGCTGCCGAAACGATGATCGTAATCCCTCATCATTAATCCTCTTAGCGTTGTACCGGCGGATCGATTCAACCTTTTCAACTGCTGTGTAATATATGTTACTCGCGTACGACGAGAACAGCCGGCAATCGACGAGAACATCTTTTCAGATATCAACATCATATAGATGCATTTTACATGAATGCCCAAGTTCCAAAACAATTTAATCAAGAAATGCATGCTTTGGACAGAAATGAAAACAATGGTTTTTGTTTTGAAGCATTGCGTTTGATTAATTTTCCTTTCTCACGACTGAAATCGAACATCTTTGTGTATATACTGGTCACTTATGAACTTGCGGTGTCAAACATTACTGTGTAGAGTTCACCTCATCAGTTACTTTGATGAAATGCTTAATCTTCCCATTTCGACTCTCAGAGATCGAAATTTTGAACTTTCTGAGTTGAATTGAAGAGAAATGTTTGTGGGGATCTTGTTATAGAAGTCAAATGAGAGAGAGAGAGATATTATAATATAAGCATATATTTGTCTATCTACTATATAAAATCTCTAAGAATCAAAAATTATTCATGGCTTCGTAATAATCTGACCTTCAATTTCCCAATAAAATAACATTTTTACTTTCTTGCATTTTTATGCCCTTGTGCATTTTTATACACAAAATACTATTTTGTCACGAGTGTAAAACACTAAGGTTCGATTGCCAACATTTCGATCCAAGTGATAAAAAATGATTATTCATCATTAAAATTAGCGAACGCGAGGACTAAAATTTTTTCTCCCAGGGACTATGGCTATACTAGGAGATATTTCCACTGATCAAATACATACGCTCGTAGCGGCGTTATCGACTTGGAATACCCTCGACTCAACCGCCTCGTTAGTTTCCGAAACTATCGGAGGGATCCAGTGTATCGAGTGCCGCAGATCGATGTAAAATAAGCATGCAGTATATCTGTCCGGCCACTCTATATCTCGCGCGATATAAGCAGCCAGCCAATTTAGCATTAGGGACCGCACGGATCTCTCTCTCATCGGGGGGTAAGTATGCTCGAGCACAACAACTCTCTCTGTCTCTCTCTCGAAGTTCACCGCGCATCAACGTTGAGCCCCATCCGAGGCGGCCGTGGCGTGTGCGAGCATCAGCTCTACAGCGCGGCCTCGCAATCACGTAGACAATATTCGGGTTGCCGTAATACCAGGGTTGCCGCCGCACACGTACGCCTGAACCTGTAATCTACATGCGTACGAGCTCGGAGCCTTCGCGTCATCCATCGTGACTGCATTTACACGTATACGCGCGACGAACGCAGCCAGGCATCAGATGCGACGCGCGACAGCCGTCGCGTCGTTCGCGCCGTGCCGCAGCTAAGAGGCGCGCGTTTTGAGGAAATTGCGATCGCTCAACGATATATATCTATGTATGTGTAGGGGTATATACGCACGTGTTCCCGAATTTCGACGCTGATTCGATCCGCATCCGCGAGTACATACGCCGACTTGAATCTCGCCTGAATTTCGACAGAGTGATTTGGCATTTCGGTCGAGCAGCCGGGACTTGGAGTGATGGGGGAGCTGATTTTTTTTTTTTTTTTTTTTTCATTGCTTTGCTCGGGGGAAATTGTCACGTGGAACGCGATTGTAATTGAGAGAGGGGCTCGTTTCTTGGGCGCGAGGTGTCGGACGACAATTCGCAGATATCTCCTGAAAAATCGTCGATCTTACGTTTTTTTCCCTCCTCTTTGGTCGACTCGTAGCTGCCACGTTCAGGCGTCTCGCGATTGACATTCTTATCAAATATCTAATATTGAAATTCAACACTGATATTCTAGTTGCAACGACCGCGGTGTTGGGTGAGATATCGGTCATCAATGTAATATTCAGTCAACTGAACTGGCAGTATGCTTTCTCAAAGAGGCTCTGTCTCCGAGGACATATTTGATACGATGAATATATATAAAAATTTATTCAATCAAATAAACCACTTCTCAGTCGATACAATGCAAATTACATCAATGATTATGAATTCACATCATTCATAGAAAGCACACTTTTGTGAGTTTAATAAAAAATAAATCTATTAAGCGTAATAAATCTTTACGTGGATCCGGGTATTAGAATATATGATTCAGTCTCGAGCAATTATTTAACAGTTATTCAACTCCAATCGGGCAAAATTACTGTACCAGTTTATTTTGCTTCTAAAATTCATGGAGAGCAATTATACGCGTGCAAATATATCTATAGAAGTATACGAAATGATACTTCATTAGATCCAAACGCATAATGAATAAAATGACATTAATCAGAAATTTTGAAATGTTTTCAGGTTGGATCGAGAAAGTTAGTCATTCCATCAAATATCGATTGTCACATCCTCTCAAAGTTAAATGAATTTTCAAGAATAAATTTGAAGTAGCAGCAAGCACTGGGTCTCAGAAAAAATCGTAAAATTCAAGAATAGATTTATACCTCTTAGATTCTGAACACCTCGTGCTAGTGTGCAGCAAAGATTAGTGAAATGACAAAAACACCGAAGTACAGGGTAAGTGGCGTGGAGCCTATATTGACGAGGCGCCGATCGGCATTCAGTGCGTGATTTGGCTTCGGTAAAGTCGACAGAAGGGACAGACAAATGTTTTATTAAGTGCACGGATGAGAGAGAAAGAGGAAAAGAAAGAGAGAGAGAGAGAGAGAGGGGGGGAGGAAGCGCTTGAATGCCCTAAATGGCCGCAGCAGCCGGGGGCGAAAAGGCGAGTAATTGATGGAGAGGGCGATAGAGGGTGTATAGCTATGAGCGTTTTCATTACAATTTAGCTAGAGCTCGCAGATTTACGCGAACAGATGCTGATTGTTTTCCCAACGGCGAACTCGTCGCATTGTTACCTTGGCATTATGACGCCTTGGCCCGCTGCTCTCGCGTCAGCTCCTGTGTTTTCGCCCGCGAATAAATTTTTCCTACAGAGACACGCGGCAACAACAAGACGGGAATTCAACTACCATCGCTCGAGCATGGCGTATTTGCATTCGCATGACAAATTTGAATTGCAAGTGCATCTCAACTTTTGACGTTGCCCCGCGACGCGTCTCGCTTTCCTCTCGCCGACGAGCGTGTGAGCATCGCGCGCCACGCGAGCGGGCCGGAATTTTTCACGCAATTTCAAGATAATGAATTTTTTATGAGTTTGAAAACGGATGAAAAAAAAAAGGGAAAACTCGCTAGGAAGTGGATTCCGAAACGTCGTACAGCGAAATTGTTATTTTCCCCGAAAAATCAGCATACAAAGCTGCTGCACGAGGAGCCGTTACGTCGTGTTGCGTTCGCCTAATAACGCGTCGGTCGCCCGATAAAACTGCAAGATAACATCGACGGGATAAAAGTGCGCTGTAAGAGTACAGAGAACGCCGCGTGTTTCTCCCATTTTACTTTGGAGCACTTTTGTAAGAGCATTTCCGCATTGATGTCAAATGCTCGAGGTGATCCCCCCTATAACTCGAGCAAGCAGTAAATAACCCAAAAGTCACCAGCATCGCGAGAGAGATATCAATCTGAAACCAAGGCTCGCAGCGCACAAAGCTCGGCCTCTCGACGAACAATAAACAAAATGTCCAATCGAGAAAGGCGCATCTCGAGTGACAGAGAGCAATGGGGCCGGGGGGAGGCGATCCTCCAACGATTTCGCAGCCACAGTATATAGGCGTAAATAGAAAAGAGAGGGGATCGCCCCGGTACTGTTGGCCCGACTCCCCGCGGCGCGGGGCCTAATTTCACCTCGGATGCACACGCCCCGGGAGCGTCAAAAGCGCAGTTGTGCATGTGGCCGCACGGGAAGGGAAAAAAAAGAGCCACTCGGCGATATTCGATATCGCGCCGGGCGCGATGATGCCGCCAATTTCTGCTCCCCTCGCAGCAGCGCCGACGCTCGTTCTCGAGTGGCCAGGAGGGGTGCGCGCGCTCTCTTTCTAGAGGGGTGTTGAGTTTCCGTTTTTCGAGAGAAGCCGCCGCCGCCGCGTAACGACCGCGAGGATCCCATCGAGTATCCGGGTCTGGGTCGCGCGCCGTACACCTTGAGTATCGAGCTCGGAGGGAAGATTGGTTCAAGCAGTGCGGGGAGATTGTTGGAATGAGGATGATGAAACGTATAATGGAGGAGAGTCGACGCCGATTTTATTTTATCGGGATTAATATCTATACTCATGACTGCTGATGCAATTGTCCGAACCATACGAATTTATAGACTGTTTTGTCAGTTTTTATAGTCGCGATATGATGCTCGAATGGAATTGTTGCTGAATCAAAGCATCGAGTACATCCCACAGGGGATCATTGTGTGCATTTTCCTCTCAAGTAGTTTCCAACCGAAACTCCGGCACCGGGGATAAATCAATCCAGGGGGAAAAGAAAGGAAGAAAAAATAGCGGCCCACATCTTGCCTGGTAACCCTGGTGGCGCGCGATTATTTCGTCTTTTTCAATCGGGGGAAAATTTCCCATCGGCGGTTCGTACCTTTTCCAGTGAGGTCCGGTCGAGAGCCAGTACGGGCGACGGTATAAAACGAATAATGGAAAAATTTATCGCCGCTGTCGGATCGACGGCCAATTTTCACCGGCCGCTGGCCATTAGCCGTCCTTTCCAAGTCGCGCCCCATTGTCATCGTACGGCTCGCTCTTCTCTCTCCTCGTCTTTTTTTTTACACCCTATGAAAATAGAAAAACTTTCGAAAATCAACAAAGAGCGATCGAGATAAATAATTGAACGGCCAGTGGACGGTGAGAAAGTGTCGTTTATACGCCGAGTACGCAGCAACAATGACATTAAGGGATGTGACGCGACGTAAATAGCTTTGGGGATCGAATTAATTATTTTAGATGGACCTCTATAGATCGAAAATAGTGAAAAACTACTATTTGACAGTGGGAATTGCATAAATGATGAAAATAGCAGACTTTTAACTGAAAAATTAGTAGAACTTTCATTAGTTGTGCAATTTTTACTATTTCAATCTTCGGAGGTAGTGGATATTGCGAAAGATATTGTTGGATAAACTCGTTTGAAGTTTCCATTGCGCCTGAAATGATATTTTTATACTTTTTTCAATATTTTGAAGTAATCATATGTTCATAAGAATAAATAATTATAAGCAAGCTTTTGTCTATTCCAAATTGACGAAATTTTGATCCACGAAAAACTTTAAAGAAAGTCGTTTATATTTTTCCCTGATATTTGGGTTTAGAGCGTCGTATCAATTTGAAACTGGGCAGAAAGTATTGTACATTGATCTGTAGATTGACACGCTCGGTATACACATTTGGTTTTGCGAGGAGACTTTGAAAAATTGTGTAGAAATTTGAAATAGTCGAACGAGTTTCAGATCCAACGTTTGCCTTATCAGCTGTGTTTCGTGGCTTTTTTTTCTCTCCGGAAAAGTAACTCCGTGATCTGCGATACTCACGAGAAAGCGTATATATAATTATAAGGGCAAGCACAAGCCGCGGAGGGCTTGAAATGTACATTAACCCAGCTCAGCGCGGGCGCGCGCTCGTGTGCATGGCTGAGCTGCGATAGTCAAAGAAGTGGCTCTGGCAAACTCAATTTTGGGCCGCGTCGCGGGGCGAATTTATCACCGGAAGTTGGCCGAACGATTCGCGAGAAGAAGTTGGACGTCTCCGAGGCGCGCGAGTTTATTAAAGTGTAGCGTGAGAGAGGAGATGAATAGACGGCGCTCACGTACCCACACACCTGTACACCCGTTACAGCTGACTTTGATGAATCTGTCCCGGCGAGCCGGGCGAGCTTTGCGTGTTCTACAAACGCTCCTACCTGTAAACCAGTGCCGTGTACTTAAGAAAATCACCATCGGCCAAAGGGACGAGCGCCACTCTTTCGAAACGAGAGCCAAGAGTCGCCCTGGCTGGAATCCGCAATAATTCCACGGACGCACACGAGGCTTCGGAAGCACGAGTCCATTGGGATGGACGAACGCGGCTCGGGAATTGGGTTACGCACTTTGCTCGCTCGGAGAAGTGTGCCACCTTCAAGCCCGGATCGAATCGCGACTCGTTGGGGGTCTATGCTTCTTTAAAACTCGAAGCGTTTTAATTTGTCTGCGTTTTAATTAATATTAACAATTCTGAATTAAGTATATCAATTGGAATTACATCGATACGGGAATATAATGCAATACACCGCGTACTGAAGGCGTTTCGCCCTGATAAATGTTACACACGTCAACCGAATCAGAAAGATTGTCACAATCTTATATGAATTATCGTGGATGACGCCTTCTTAATTTTCTTTTCTACTCGTCAGGTTTAATTTCTAGAATCATAAAAGCTCAGTCGATAATCAACTTAAATACTGATTCACGAAGTTTGTTCGGTACAGGAATCAAAGCAAAACTTGGTCGAGAACTATAACTGCGAGCTAGTAACATCCAACTGTTAGTATCCTAAACTTTAAATTTCCAATCGGATTATCTAGTTTGGAATATTATTAATAAATATAGGAACGAAAAGAATTTTCTGAAGATATTCTACCGATCGAAATTTGATGAAAAACTGAAGTACCGTCTGTTATTCCACTTTTTGATCCGATGCGTCTAAGTTAGTGGACTCTCCAAATGAAAATGAATTAGGAATTTTCCCAACAAGAACTTCGAATTTTTCACATCAACGTTAAAAATATATTCACAACATTATATGATAGAAAAACGAAAGAAATCAAATTGAACCTTCAATAAATATGTTTATAGAAACGATTTGAATCCGTGCGTAAATAATTCAGGTTATTGATAAGGTAAATACTGCTGAAATAATATTTTTTAATCTATAGAGTTGATTTAATAACATTTATTCTTGAATTGTAAACAAATTTGAATTGAGTTTTTCTAAACAGTATTGTAAACAATACTTTGAACTGTAACTATAAACTTTATCGATTTTATGGGTGATAATAGACTATTTTTGATTTTCAATTCATATGGTTTTCGGGTAATAAGATTGAAAACAAAACCGATCACCATATAATCTCAGTAGTCTCGCGAGCCTCTGAAATTACCTGCACGGGCATTCACTCACAATGACCCAGTGCTGTTGCCGGGCGTGGATCGTACCCCGCCGGGCTAGCCGGGTGTGTATCAGCCGCAAAAAATCTACTTCCCGGCCGCTCGGCTGTTTGTCTTGCGAAAATTTTCTCACCGATACGGATCGTCCGAGGCTCTCTCCACATCCTCCTCGCGAACATAATCCCTTGGTGCGCCTCCTCACGACTCCTCCTCACGAGCGGCCCAATTAAAACGTTTGCGCGATTATCGCTCCGCTCCCTTCGTGACTGGCCTCTCCCTTCGTGCTGCCGGCTCGTTGCTCTCCCGCTAATTATGCGGCCCGATGATATCCCGGATCCGAGATTGCTCAAAACTGATCGCGGCCCATACCTCCAGCACGATTCCCCCGTCGCTGTTTGTTCTTCCGAATCACCTTTTTATTCCTCCAACGCGCCTTTTTGGATTTTCAATCGCGTACACATGGCAATGGTATAAACGATGAAGAATAAATAGCGTTTTTCTATTGGAATGAAACGGTCGCCTGGGAAAAGTCGTCAGACATCAAATTTTCATGGCTCCGCGTAATTAAATATGCAATTTCGTCGAGCGCGCGTATTCGATAAGCTCGAATCGCATTCCGAAACGGGAGATGCATTCATTCTTCATCGCAAACATTTCAACAACTACAATCTCTGGCTAACTTTGGGCAGTTTCAAATTTCATCGCGCCGCGTAACTGATTTACACTCATCCCGCGCGCGGTATGTTTCCTCTTTTTTTTTCTCTCCGCCGAGAAAGCACTAAATTCCGTATGAACTGCATGTAAAAGTTGCTCTTTTCTATCTTTTTCTCCAGCTTACGTAGGATGGAAGTTTACTTGGCTTAAAAAGTTTTTCAACCTCCGACACGTGACCAGCATTGTAGAAGATTAAAGATGGTCATCTTCTCCAGAGCCAGGAAAATTCTGATTCATGTACTTGCCCATGAGTGAATACCCGTTAATTGAATTTTACCTCCGCTCAAATAGAAATTACAACTTAGTACGCTGATGGAAGACGTATAAGGAAAAGAAGTTAATTTTCCTTTGCGTGAAATATACCAATAGAGAATCAGTCGGGAAATATATAGAAGACCGTAATAAAAATGATTTTAAGTCCAAAAGACCAAGTTTCTAGGAGCAGAGAGGTATTTCAAGAACTAAAGTAATAAGTTCATCTGAAATGCAAAAAATTTCTGGGTCACGCTCGAAATTTTTTAAGGGTTATAGTAAAAAAATATCAGTAGGTAATATCAGTAGGTAAATATTCAATGCTATCAGTAGAGATTTCATGAAATAAACTGTTCAGTTCTTTTGAACTGAATATGAAGAGTCTGATTCATAGATTGAAATACTCGTTGAAGTCGATCAATTGACTGTAGATTATTTGCACTTGAAACCAATCCTTCCATTATTGGGATCATTACTGGTTCATATTAGCAACAGACCAGATGGCTTCTGCAATTCTCCCACGTGACGTGAGTATATTACGTCGGAGCGATCCGAGAAGAGATAATTTTGATCCGAGGCTGTTCTGAGGCTGGACCGGATGCTTCATCACGTCCCAAAACTTGCCACATACATCCGCACATACAAACATTTTCAGGGCTCCATGTTTTTCGATCTGTAAATTACAAAAATGGGAATCCGAAAGTTCGATTCGAAAGTTCGATTTTTGCTCCGTAACTAATTTTTCTCCTCGAGAGAGCGATATACTGTATATGAATAAAATTAATAATTATTATCAGAATATCTTCGGAAAATCGAGGAGTTTCAAAAGGTCTAATCGTCAATGGGATGAAACGAGAAAAAATGAGCACAGTCGTATTAAATTTGTACGTCGGTAATTTGATAAAGTACGACAACGTAAGTGCGAGGTCAGCTGAGTCAATTCCCACATGGATGGCTATCAAGTACCAGTGCGCACAATCCTCCGCATCGCAATGGCTTCCCACCTCATTAAAAGCATCGCGCCCCGGAGAACCGCGGCCTCAAAAATTCGAATTATCGCGAAACACAGGCGGAAAGTAGCGCAACAAAAAGCGAGCCACTCGGCGGGCGAATAAGCACCGGCATTCACGCGAGCCCCCCAAAAAGCGCAGAGAAGCATATGGAGCCGTAACGCAGGGAATAGAGGGACAAAGCGATAAGTACATCGGGGCGGACGGGCGAGCGCGTGACGGCTCATTCAATTTTCTTTGTCGACGAGTTTACGGCGACGTCGCGCATATTAACGAGTGCCTATACGCGTATACACGACGCCGCGCTCGGGGATTTATCGGCCGCGCTCTGTTCGTTTTGCCGGCAACTTTTTTCCCATTTAATTACCCGGCCGTTAGAGTTGAAAATCTTTATTAGCGGCGAATGGCGTGAGCCCGGCAGATTCGCGCTTTTGTGACTTTAATGGGCGTTTGTTATGGCAGCTCGCGCGGGCGCCAACTGCTCTTTTTGGGGCCCGCTTGTGATCGCGATATCATATAGTTTTTTAGTTTAGTCTAAAATGGACTGCGTCGGCTGAGATAGCTGTGGCAGTGTAACGCTCACGCGGAAAGTCTGTAGCACGGCTGTGAATGTTTTGTGTATGTTTGGGATTTAAAAAACATCTCGAGAATCAGTTTAGACCGTATTTGCAAGTTGTATTCTTGTATCATTACTTGATGTATCGTTACCAAAGTCAGCGTATTGAAATTGTATTAAAAAATCATAACTGAGAATGATGTAGGTTAGAAAGCATAAGTGGTTGGTTGCTATCCATAAAACTATTCTAAAATAGCTAACTCATATCAAATTGTTTGAATGTAATGCATACAGAATTAAAATCTTTCAATCACCAATGTCACTATGGTAGCTTATTGTATGAAAACCCAACTTTCAAATTGTTCAACTCGTCGTTGAACAATTTGAAAGTTGGGTTATGGGACGACAACGAAAAGTTACTAATGGAACGCTTTCATCCATAAAAGCGTTACTTTAGTAACTTTTCACGGTGTATTGGATCCACCAACACGAATTTCGAAAATCAGACATCGGTTCCGTTTTTGCGTTTTCTTAATTTTTTAGATTACTGTAATGAAAAGATCATTTCGAATTTAAAAAATTAGACGTAGCATTCATTACGAGTGATCACGGAAATCCTCCTATACAAAAACGTTTTAATCCAATTAAGTCACCCGGGAAACATTCACAAATGATTCAAACATAACAATGCGGGCATTAGCTTACCTAAACTCGAACAGTAACTACATTTGTGAGTTTTTAAAAGAGGGCTTCGACAAATGAAAAATCTACCAAGCCCTTCAAAATAAGCCAAGCTGAAGTGTATTCGAAACTTTCTGCGCTGAGGAATATCACTGTTACGTCGTGTATTTATTATAAATGGATAAGAACGTTAACATTGATTCAGAAGTACGAAAATTTTTACAACACCACATAGAGTCCTGTACTTAATTTCTTAAAATTTTACAGTGAAAAGCCGCTGTATTAAAGAGGAAAATCACTGTATGAAGGTGGATGAATCATTGATGGAATTGTTGATTAGATTAAATTACACGAAGTGAATGTTTCATATAATAAAAGTGAATTTTCACTTTTGTTCCGTGACTTTTGATCACAACAGTTTTTACATTAAATTTCCGGTAAATTGTTAGTAACAATACTAATAAAACTAGAGTGAAAATTCACTTTTATTACGCGAAACATTCAATGCAGTTCAACTCATTGATTCGTACAGTGGTTTTTCATTTTTATACAGCGGTTTGTCAATGTAAGCTTTTAAGAAAGTACTTCAGTTTGCATACAAAATTATTATAGAAAATGTAGTAATGCTATAAATAGTATAAGTATGAAGTAAAATAACACAATATATATGGAGTACTACGGGCTTATGATAAAGAATAATATTCGGCCATGGTGGAATAATACTCTTTATTTTTACCAATATATTAACAAAAAGCTACACAGCTCAAATCAGGTCAGTTTTCTCGTGACTTGTGCGTGATGATATCCATGTGATAAAATATACGGTAAAATGACTTGATCAAATATGATTTAGTTAATAAATTTGCTTTTGTATAGGTAATAAGTAGGTTATATTTACAGCTGCGGTAATCTTTCGTTATCTATTGATTAAATTTGATCATCTTTTGTTATCTTTTATAAAATTTTGTCCTTTATATAATGAAGAATAAAAAATAATTGATCACCTTTCATCGTGTTTCATAATTTGATGATAATGTGTTGGTCTTTTTAATATGAAAATCGCTGCCAACTGAATGGATAATATGCTGCTTCAAAGAGGCTTTGTGGATTATACATTTTAGTAAGGATTCTCAAAGAAAGTCCAAACTTTTTTGGTATTTTGGTATATTGGAACAATTGAATGTATTTGTTCCGTTGCTTACTAACACAATTATGTTATTGAATCTTGATCTATTTTATTTGTGAGCTATAGTGATTCTTTGAATGAAATTCTTTGAATTTCACCCTATACTTATGAGCCACCGAAAATAAACTGTAATTCTCCATTCGTATAGAAGAGTGTAAAATCTCAAACGAAAGAGATTAGTCAATCTTTAGCCTTAACTTTAAAAAAACAAACTTGAAACTTCCTAGCCAGTACAGAGACAGCTGATTTTTAATGTATGATTTGAAAAAAATCCTGAATATTCGGAAGATGAATAATATGAGAAAGTAAGGAATTGAGTAGAAAATCATTAAGTGATTTGTCATTATTAGTACGTTATATAATTGCTAAAAATTCATCAATCATATCGAAGCTCTCTGTTTAATGTATAGCCGAGAGATTGACTTCTCTTCTTGTTTAAGAAAATCATTCGTCATACAACGCTTTTTTAATGTTGCTAAAAAGTTTTCCTGAGGTTCACTGATTATAATAAAAGAATATCGTGGGCTGGATGAATTGTACAATGTTTACACACCTGGAATCAAAACTAAATTTAGTATTCAAACTAATTATCGGGGACGAAATGGTAATGAAAATAAAATTAACAAATTTATCTTTGTAGGTGATAATTGTCAATAGTTTCCCTTTGACCAATATATACTTAAAAACTTATATAAAGTAGCTTCCGAAAATCATTCGATGCAGTTTTCAAATAGAAGTAGCTGAACTTCGATTGGTTTGAATGAAAATATAAAATCAACTCGAGCTATGATTTTTTATATATTTTTTATCGCTCTCATCGCGAGCAGCAAAGGTACATTGATTAATTACTACATATGTCATATCCAATACTTTAACCCATGCTTCTTCACATTCTATAGCTCAAAATGGACAGCTATGTACAAGTAAAACATGTCAACAGACAGGTGAGTGTAATACTAAGCAATGTCATAACTGAGAAAAATTGCATAGAATTGATTGATATTTCTAAGCTCAGCCAGGGCTATATTAGAAAAAATGGACGAGCGTGTGAATCCATGTGACAATTTTTACCGTTTCGTGTGCGGCAATTACACCGAAAATGCAAAGATTCCACAAGATAGACAATCAATACTGTCACATGACGATGGTGATCTTGAAGTAAAACTGAGAGACTTAATAGAGAATCTGAAAAATGATGATGTTCCGGTTTTTAAAAAACTCAAGACTTACTATGACACTTGCATGAATACAGGTAGATTTTTAATCAATTTTTTAACATTTCTTGTGAAATTGGAAATAAAATTCTGTTAGTAAAATTTTGAATTCAAAATTTTTCTAGCCCATGCTAGAAATAACAGTTATGACGAACTCAGAAGAATAATAAAAAAATTGGGTGATTGGCCTGTACTAGCTGAGAATTCATGGGACGAATCAGTCTTCAATTGGAATTCCACAATATTTGAGTTTCGAAGAAATGGTCTGTTTTTTGAGCAATTCATTGCAATGACAATTGAAATTCATTTACTAAATTCTACAAAACACATGATTATAGTAAGTACCATTTTGATATTTAATGTTCAACAGATTATAAGATGAGGGAAATGTAGTGGATTTCATAGTAACTGGATTGCCCTCTGCTCTCATTTCCCATTGGAATATCGGTTTTTTTCCCTATTACGGCTATCGCAATAGAACATCAGACTTGGGATTGATTTCCGTCAGTTTCGTGATCTCGTATATAGATATAATCCATAACACTCGTGGGCGATGCAAAGTCAAACTAAAATTTCAGTCATTTGGGGCGTTAATGGCTTAATTTTCAGTTTTGTTGAATTTAAAAGCTTACTGTCCTGACGATAGAGAATACAAATCCAAAAAACTATTTGAAAAAAATCTGTTTCAAATTTTTCGGAAAATAAGTAAAAATCATCCCTTACCCTAAACTAAATTGTTAAAAACCGACTTTAACTGCGGGCATTTATATACTTCCAGTTGGGCACGCCTTCATCGATCATCAAGAAACAAATGTTACGCAGAGACAATTATAATCTGGTCGTTCAGAATTACTTCGAACGTATGGTTGACATAGCCACGAAGTTTGGTGCTGAACGGAGCTATGCTACGCAGGAACTAAATGCAACTTTAGAATTTGAATTGGAACTCGTTGAGGTGCATATTCATATAGATTCCAAGAGTTGCAAAAAAATGACGTAATTATCTATTATTTCATTTGTTGTAGCTGTTTCAGTCAGTTGAAGAAAAAAACCCGACAAGTCTGAGAGATAGAATTATGACTATCAAAAGTTTGCAACGTGAAATTCCAGGTATCTCCTGGCTCGAATACTTCAATACAATCATGTCACCTCACGTGACTTTGCAAGAAACTGATGAAATTTTCACTTTCAATCTGGCTTATCTCAGAAACCTAGTAGGATTTCTCGCATCTAAGCCTAAGCGGGTAATAGCTAATTATGTATTTTTGCGTGCGATTTTCGAGGTCGATCCCGACTTCAGCAAGTGGGATTCTGATGGCATTCCAGTGGCACAGGAAATGTGGCAAGCATGCCTTGACAGAGTACAGAGTCGTTTCCCTCTGATTATGGGTGCAATGTATGTTAGAAAGAATTCTAGTAGAAATGATAAAACCACCGCTGTGAAAATGATCGAGGAAATCCGTGAAAGTTTCCGACAGATGATACCAAATGTAAGTTTTTATATTGAGACTTTTTAGAGTAAAATCAATCTTCCGTCTACTTTGTGATATTTGCTCACTTACGAATCTTTTGAAAATACATTCAATAACTGAATACCCAAAAATTGATATTTGTCCCCGAAACTATCTATCCAAATATTCAATTTTTCGTTCAGCAACGTTGTATTTAGTATTTTAATTCTTCACTAATAAGAATAATATCTATTATTTTCTATTTATCATAATCCTTATTTTCAAGAATGACTGGATGAGCAGAAGTATAAAAGATGTGGTGCTAGAGAAGCTGAATCACATGACAATGTTGATAGATCACCCTGATGAGCTTCTTGATGATGCGAAACTTGATGAATACTATAAAAATCTTAATGTGGACTTCGAAAGTTTAGTACTGATTGATTTAAATTATCATTTGTTTGAAATGGGAAAGGAATTCGAAAAATTCAGGCAGCCAGTGACCAAACTCGATTGGACTGGGATTTACGGAGATGTTGCTGTAGTGAATGCGATGTTCTACCATTTGCAGAATGTTATAAGTTCGTATCAGAGTCTTTGTGCCGATCTTGAGAAAATGGCATTTAATATTTTTTCATTCGAGAAATATTTGAAATTTAAAACAATTGTTACAGCAATTTTAATTGCTTACAGTATTTCCAGCCGGATTCTTGAGAGCAGGGTTTAACAGTCCACAGTACCTGCATTATGGCAGTACTGGCACCTTCATGGGTCATGAAATGATGCATGGTTTCGACGATTTAGGTCATTTATTCAATAAAGATGGCAACGTGGCTTATTTATGGGATAAAGAAACAGAAGAGAATTATGAAAAGATGAAACAATGTTTCATCGATCAATACAATAGCTACGAGGCAAATGAACACGGCTACAACACACTAAAAGTAAGTTTATCTTGACAGATTAATTAAATTCAATAATTCATGAGAAAAAGCTAAAAAATGATTTGATCAGGTCAATGGCACGAATACCCTGAATGAAAATATTAGCGATAACGGGGGCTTGAAACTAGCTTACCATGCGTACAACTCTTGGGTGAAGAAAAACGGAGAAGAGTCTCGACTACCCGGATTGGCCAACTATTCACCTAGGCAGATGTTTTGGATTGGCTATGCAGAGTTTCAATGTACCAAGTATAAACCCAACGCTTATGTGGATACTGTAACATACGAACCTCATGCGCCTAGCGAATTTCGGGTCATTGGTGCTGTATCAAATTTGGTCGAGTTTGCAAGAGACTTTCAATGTAAACCTGGATCGCCTATGAATCCGCTGAAGAAATGCGCTGTCTTGTAAATTTTTCACTCACAAATTATTATCAAAAAGTCCCGACTCAATCTGCAGGTATAAAATATAACCTATAGCTTGTCATTTATTTTGATTAAAACAACACAAACGTGAACATTCTGGGTGGGGGAAAAAAAAAGGGTATTTAGAGCTTCGAAAAATCCCACAATACACACACGGCTTTGTGATGAACGAAAACAGCAAAGCGGAACCTATAGTTATGCTCATGTAGACTTTACGAATTTTCCATGCAGATTATTCGTGAAACAGATGAAGCTATACTCTTGACGCAGCTGCAGGAGACGAAGATACTCTCAAAGAATAATTATAAGCATATTGCTTCCAGCTTGGCAAGCTTTGTGATGATGCAGAAGATGGTTATCTAAAAAGTGCGATGTACACGGTGTTTCGAAATTTCAGTGTAATATCATGACATTTTGATCAAATCTGTTTGTTCACATGTGTATGTATGAACGTATATATATGAAAATGATGCAAAACTCGCACTTTGTTGGAACTAATTTATGAAATATTTTTATGTATCGAAATCTATTTTCACGAGGAACTGTTTTGTGGAACACTTTTTTTCATATTATTGCTTCTTGAATAGATGAATAATTTGTGGTAACCTTTGGCAAATCCACTCACAATACTTTTAGATTGGAATCTTCCAAGATTCCCGTTATCAAGTTTTAATTGGATTGTTATGAAAATTTGTTCTCTTGGAATAAATCGATAGACCCATTATTTTCCATTTACAATGACTAACGCATGACTATTTACTAAATGGTAGGATAATTACAGACTGGAATGCGCGGAAAGTCTTATTGTTTTGTGATTACTGTCTTCATCGGAATGAGAAAGCTTGGTTTGGGCGATGATCAGTTGCCATGCAACACTTGTAAAATAATGTTAGAATGTGACAGAAATTAACTTAACAAAACTATCTGATAGAAAATTCTATCCATTATCCACCAAGATTGCTACAAGATCTTGTTGCGAATGGAGGCTTAGTATGAATAGTAATTTGAGAATTCGTAAATCAATCGTCTGCTCATTAAATCGTTTGATTATTATTTCCTTGATCACCAAGGCTATATGTGCAGAGATCTTCTTCGACCGAACCCAGATGCAATTCAAACGTCGTCGAGCTGTGTAGTGTGGATTTTTCTAAATTTCTTTGTTCTGAGTCCAATAGGCTCATTATGGGATTTCCAACATATCAATTTGTTAGTTTTTATATTTTAGTAATCAGTACGGACAATTTTATTACTATCTATGCGGGTGAGTGATTTAGTGAAGTGTAAAAAAAAGTAGTGAATATTTTCACTTGATTTCCAGTTGAATAACTCGCATAACTTCGAAAATTTTAGCAGGAAATGTACCGTGCCAAACAGAATCATGTCAACAAGCGGGTAATTTTGAAAAATTTTCAATATCTGGGAAAATCTGTAAATTTTTTCAGATAGTGACCTTCTCGAATAACTGGCTAGAAAGTGAATGATCCATATTTCAATTCTAGCGAAGTCGATTCTACGGAATATGGACAGAAACGTCAATCCATGCAACAATTTTTATAAATTTGTTTGTGGAAATTTCATTAGAAACGCAGAGATTCCGGGGAACAAAGCATTAATAGGATCTCATCCTTATGATAATTTCAATATTCAGCTGAAAACCTCATTGGAAAGAATCGGATTCAACAGCCCAGAGCCATTCAAGAAACTCAGGAAGTTCTATGATACTTGTATGAACAGAGGTATAACGAAAATTATTCTTGCAAGGTTAACATAATTCCAACGAGAAATTGGATAGGATCATACAAAGCAATTTTGAACTTGGAAACCGTTTAATTCCAATAATTACATCAAATTCTCAAATTTCCTTAATTACAGCGCAGATTAATCAGAACAGTCATATTGAACTCCGCGAACTATTGGTATCACTGGGTGACTGGCCTGTATTGGCTGGTAGATCATGGAATGAATCAGTCTTCAATTGGGATTGGACATCATTATGGTTTCGTGATGCTGGTCTATTCTATGAGCAATTTATTCGTGTAGCGGTCGAACCTCATTTATTGAACAGCTCGAAGAATCTAATCTACGTATGAATAATTTGTCGATACGTACGTATGGAAAATTTTTAACTGCTCGTATATATGTCATGTTTTTTCCTCAGTTGTATCCACCTAAGCCAATTATCGACGAGAAATACTTATTGAAGGGCAAGAGGAATACAATTGTGCAAGCTCATTTGACCTTTATGATCGATACGGCTGTGTCATTTGGAGCTGATCCAAAAATTGCCGAGAAAGAGCTTGGCGACGCTTTGGAATTTGAAATTGATCTGGCGAGGGTGAATATGATCTTCCAGTAATTATTTTATATTCACACAAGTTTGATATACCTGTTTCGTGATTTCGCCTGTTCAGCTTGTAAAATCGTCCGATCAAAACCCAACGCAGCTGTCAGATTTCTTCATGACAATCCAGACTTTGTCAACCAAGATCCCAGAATTTCGGTGGCTCGCTTATCTGGACAGGATAATGGGCCCACGCGTGACACTGTACGAGTCCGACGAAGTCATCTTGACCCAAGCTAACTATTTCAAAAAACTCAGTGATTTCCTGTCCAGAAGACCAAAACGGGTTCTAGCGAACTACGCATTCTGGCGCACGGTCTACGAATCGCGGCTCGTACTTGGCAATGTAATCGCTCGAGCCCAGCTCAAATATTTCAGCAGACTTTACGGGGTGAGCGCCAGCCCGAACTGGTTCTTCTGTCTCCAACAGACTAACGACCGTTTTCCCCTGGCCATGGGTTCGCTGTACGTCCGGGAGCAATTCAGCAAAGGTGAAAAAGATTCGGCGATGGACATGGTCAAGAAAATTCGCGACAGTTATTGGCAGATTCTCTTGCAGGTAATTTTGCACCAATATTCACATGTTGGATAGTTTTTTCGGTCTTCTATAGATTCCTAATCAAGATCGCGCTATAATTGTAGAACGACTGGATGACCAGCAGAACGAGAACGTCCGCTTTGGAAAAACTAGATAAGATGGCAATGTTGGTGGGATATCCAGACGAGCTTTTAAATAGTAGAAAAGTAGATGATTATTATAAAACCTTGCAAGTGAATCCTAACAGCATGTTCAAGACCGATTTGAGTCACAAACTATTCAAGGCTACGAAGAAATATGAAAAGTTGAGACAGCCCGTCAACAAAACTGATTGGACTGGACTATACGGATCTGTTGTTGTCAGCAACGCCTATTACGAGTTCTCAAATAATGCACTACGTACGATTTCTAATATTTACATTTCTCAATGAGTGTGCGCGGGAGTTTACGGGTCATCTTTATCTGGATATCATTGAACTCATCATTGAAGCCATTGCTCATTCCAAAGTAAAGAATGTCTCTCTTTCATTCCACAGACTTGCCGGGGGGTTATTTACAGAGAGGCTTCAATTATCCGAATTACCTGCTGTACGCTGGCGTGGGTACGGTCATGGGTCACGAGATGACACACGGTTTCGATGACATCGGCCGACTTTTCGACAAAGACGGCACCGAGGACTACTGGTGGGACGTGAAAACCGAAACAGAGTACGACAAGAGGAAACGATGCTTCATCGATCAGTACAACAATTACAGAGCCAACGAGTTTGGCAATAACGATTTGAAAGTGAGTGTTAAAGTTTCCAAATCTACAAATTCATGCAACTTTAGAATCAAACGAGAATAATTGCCCACCGTTCGATTGGTCAGGTGGACGGCAAGAAGTCGCTGAACGAGAACATCAGCGACAACGGGGGCCTGAAGGAAGCCTACTACGCGTACGAAGCTTGGTCAAAGAAGAACGGAGAGGAGGCTCGACTGCCGGGACTGGCCGGTTACTCGCCGAGGCAGATGTTCTGGATAGGCCACGCGGAATTCTGGTGCACGAGGTTCCGGCCGGAGGCTTACGCGGACATCGTGACGACCGACACGCATCCGCCCCCGGAATTCCGGGTCAACGGGGCCATGTCGAACCGGCCTGAATTCGCCAGGGACTTCAACTGTCCGCGCGGCTCGCCCATGAACCCCGAGAAGAAGTGCGTGATCTGGTGAAGCACGCGTGCACTCGTTGATTCCGGTGTAACGATCTTTGCCAACGGATGAGCTTTCGAACGTGAGACTTCCGCGTAAGACATGTATACCGGGGGAGCGCACAATGCCATATCACTGTAATGCGCTCCATTAGAGGTCACGTAATTCCTGGACACGCAATACGTACACACATACTCCGCACGTATAACTCGAAAGCACAAAAGGGCAATTCGTTGATGACCAGAGGCTGCGCGCGCGATCAGACGCAGTTCGGGGGCTTTCACAGCTGCTTGTATTCTCCGCAGCCAGTCGCGTGATAAATCATCGGGATCTCGCACTCGAGTGATATATATAGATATACACACGTACATATATATATATATAGATATATGGGGGGCGGGGCGACACAGCTAAGAGAACCACGAGAGATTTCGTGCTCACCCTAATCGGCCGGGGCGAACTCGAGCCTAAAATAAATTTACCCGTGCCGCACGGAATTACATCTCGTGCGCATGATTTACCCTCGGCGGTTATGGTTACGCGCGGGCACGTGAGCGCATCCTCGGCCGCGCACCGCCGCCCCGTTGCGTTGGGGATAACGCGCTCTCATTTCATAATTGAAACGCACGAATTACGGCCGCGAGAGATCGGGTGATGAGAAATTCGATATTCTATCTTGAATGGATTGAATTAGCGGTGCCCCGCCGTACGTGTTTGGTCGTTTCGCAATGCCAGATGACTATCGATTCGTAAACGATGTTAATTCAATGGGATATACGTCCTACGAGATTACGCGTATGTAAGGCCTTCTGCTCGCGTGTGGGGACTTTCGAATGAAGTCCTCGCAACTTTTCAGGTCCGATGGATCACGTACACGCGCGTGTAATTGTAAAACCTCGTAAAGACGCGCGCTCGGGGGAGGCAGATTTCCCCGAAGCCAGATTTATTCGGCGCCAAACTTCGACTGTATACATGAAAAGAGGTCAAAGGTGATCTCGCGCTCTCCTAAATAAACAATGAAAGATTCGCGCGGGCGCATATATACACGCCCTCCTGCTCCTCCTCCCCGACACACCGTCATCCTTCGACTTCCTTCGCTTCTTATACGCGCAAACTGGCGCGCGTCCCTTTGAAAATGGCCTCTCTGACAAAGTTGGCCCGTTGGGGCGCTGGAAGTCGTGAAAATTCGCGCGACAAAGGTGGTCGCTCCTCGAGATTTTACGAGGTAGCTCGCCGAGCGCGCACCGAAAAGTTTCGCCGAGTGATTCTCCGTACGGGGGGATCAGTTCGAGGGTGTGTATTATATACACTTCTTCTTCGGGCGCGCGACGAAAGTCCACCAAGGGTAAGTGAGTGTAAGCCAGCGCGGAGGAGGCGAGTGGCTTCAAGTTTTATGATTTTTCGCCGGTGTCGAAAGTTTCGCCCGCGCGTCCGCTAACGAAGAGTCCTCGGCCTTATAGGAAGACACTTTTCCTTCTTAATCTCGGAGGAGTTTGCCTCGGCCGGTGGGTTTCGAAGGAGTCGACTAGTCGAAGCTCTATACGGAGTGATTGTGCAGTCGGCTCGAGGTGCCAACTCGACACTTGGATCATTCTTGGATCGCTTGTGATCCGTAAAACAGTCACCGGGAGTTTTCCACAACGAATATTATACGTATCAATCTCTCCTCATTGAAAGATCCAACTATGATCAGTCGTGAATCATGGATTATGAGTCTGATTAAACGAAGCGTTGCTCGACATTAGCGCCCGAAATTGAAATTTGCAATGGAGTTATCATGAATCATTCCAGCCCTCGATTCCCGCCTGATATTTATTGCAAAACTGACTAGCATTCAACCAGTGCATTTCAGAGCTAGGCCGTTTGATAATAACATCGCGTGGAAATTGAATTTCGGTATACGTGTGAATGAAAATCATACAGCTCCGAAATTGCGTTTCATTCTGTTTCAATGCCCATTTGAATTCGCTAAATATCGAGTAATTAAGGCCGTTGAAGATGACGTACGAAATTCAACCTGCTCCCGTCTCGAAACATTCGCGAATCAGCCCGAACTGTACGTGCTAATAAAACGAATTGAATTTCAGCTTCATTCACGAGGTTCAACTCCGCGTTTACGAATGTCCCAGTCAATACTTGATTTTGTAACATTTCCGAGCTTATTATATAGTTGTTATCTAATTGCTATTTGCATGAAAGGGCTTTAATTTTCCTCCTGTGTTACTCGTTGCTCATACATTCATCGAACAAACTTCATTTATATTGATGAGCCCAACTAACTTTTCGGATCTGCTCAACTGATGTTATTTTCGGAGCTAACGTACGAATAAATGAAATCGTAAACAGGGCAGAATTTAACGCTTGGAGGAGGTTGTCCAGGTCAAATTTGTTCGCGGGACCGAGTCGATGGAGATGAAATAGTTGTTTTTATAATCCTGAAATCTATCAAAAATATACTTCAACCAATAAGGGGACTTTTTCCTGGGCGTCATGCAATATTCGCAGGGGCTCAAATTAATTGGGTCAGATTATTCTCGGCTCTGATCAGTATCTCAGCTTGTGAGTACTTGTATGAGCAAAATAAACCACCAAAAGTCCGAGCTCAAATTTTTACGAATAGCATAGTGCGTCGATTCAATTATATATACTGGACTAAGCGCCGCTCAACTCCTCGTCGATTACACCGCGTGGGCGATTTTCCCTCGGTCCGCTAACCTGCAGGTGAGCCGGCATATCGTTTCCGTGACCGCGGATCGCTAACCTCCGCCAAGAGAGATCCATATATGATCGAGTGCACAACCACGAGCCATTAGGTGCTTACGCCGGGAATTCGCGAATCGGTCGCGTTTATAGCGGAGCGAGCTCTCGTGAGATATGCATTTGGAAAACCATAAGAGGGAAGACACCGTCACTCGTAATGATTTCACGTTCAATTGTCTCCTCATTCCCCGGCTTGATGCTCAAGTTTCTGTGTTTTCATGTGCTATATCTATTCGGTTTTTAGTAGTTCCAGGAAAAGGGA
Source organism: Aphelinus atriplicis (assembly GCA_020882685.1). Taxonomy (NCBI): domain Eukaryota; kingdom Metazoa; phylum Arthropoda; class Insecta; order Hymenoptera; family Aphelinidae; genus Aphelinus; species Aphelinus atriplicis. The sequence goes on from CM037073.1 coordinate 16,259,306, forward strand.
AAAGCTTCTCATATTGAGATGAATATTAATCTCGTAATAGTATATTATGCAACCAGTGCGTTAAATGCGATTTTACGCACCAGTGTGACAAGCTGGCACGAGTCGTCGGCGAAGCCGGCGAACGAGGGCTAGATGGTCACACGAGTGCGTGGAATCGTATTTCACGAGTTGCATACAATATTTTATGGCATAGTGATCAAACGCGAATTTTACGCATCGATTAGAGTGCGTAAAATCCGATTTTACGCACTAGTGCCATAATAATTAGGCAAAAACACTGGTGCGTAAAATCGCGTTTAAGGCACGAAAATCGATGCGTAAAATGAGCGTTTATGATCACGTATACCATAAAATTCTATTATACACATCATTAATTTCAATAAAGCTTTCATAGAAATATTATCTCCACTGGATTCTCTGAAAATCAATTTATCTGGGTAAAGAAAACTTGGGGAATTCGTGCTCTGTGCACACAAAATTAATCAGTACGTATAGTGGCATAAAGAAAAAAAATATATAAAAACGAAAGATCATATATGCACATAATATTACGTCGAATATCGAGCTTCGTGATCACGTTCACTCATTGCCGTAGTTAACAGTGAATAGTTTATTCAGTTTCCACAGCAGTTGGAGAGTAAATCTGAAAAGCGATCCTCCGATATTGAAAGGTAATTAATTTACAACACTTCAAGCAGCTGCTCTTCGGGAATATAAAATTTATTTGCTTATTCACTAATTGCGTCGATTTTGCTTCCAATGCAGATTACTGCTGTTTTATTCTATTAGTAAAATTCATGTTGTACGCGTATGTAGATTATCGTTTTATGATTTGAAGTTATTGACTTGGAAAATTAATGAACGATCGTTCCAATGGATACAGCACGAAAATCCATTTTTGTAAATTCTTACTCTTAATATAACAATAAATATCCTATGCAGTGTATTCAGTCGTTTGTTTAGTAAAATCAATTCAATCAATCGCGTGTTCACTCGATTTGACGGATGCGGCATAGATGAATTTTTCTCATTACCAGTCTGGTGGAATTCGTATTGCCAGTCGAATTTAACTCACTGGCATACACGTCGAGAAGAATAGCTTGCAAGCACATAAAGCTCATATATTTTGCAATGGCTAAACAATACGGATATTCGCCGCAGCTGGCTATATGAGATTACTCCATTGGCGGCCAAAAGAGGCAAGGAACTACACCACACAGGACGCAGCGACGTGTCAAGGTTCTTTATGGGCCGACCGATGGCTGATGTAGACGAGTATAACGCGGCTGCGGGGCTCGCGTTTGTATTGCATCGCGTTTTTCCACGCGCTCGTTTCCCTTTTGTACGCGAGGAGTAGCGGAGAAATAAAAAGCCCAGCCGGGGCGACGGGCTTTCAGCGTTGCCGAAAAAAGCGCCAGCAACAAGATGAATGATGCATCAATGCGCCGCCGCGTATCCGAGTTTTTGCGAAATGACCCGTCGATACTCCCGCCAAATTTATATACACGTATACTTGGCTTCATGCGCTGCTCCAGTCTATGGTTTTGGCAGCGGCTCTACATCCGAATGGAAAGGGTACGCGTCTATGGGAGATTAATTTTTTCGACCGAAACACACGTAGCATTCTCGTCATTTCGTCGCAAATATTTATTATCCCCAGTATATTTGCTGAGCCAAAAGTCTATAGATACGTTTTCATTTGTTACAACGACGCCCTCAAGTGCTCGTGAATCATATATCGCCCCCGTACGTAATCTCTGTAATCTCCGTTACGAATGTAGCAATCGGGGGCTACGACCCCACGTGACTCGAGTTCTTCACACATTACTCTATCGGGAAAGCGGCATGTAATTTATATCCACTATACACACCCATCCAGTGATTTATAGATTGATTTTCCACTCGTTTCACGAAATTCAATCCGATCGAGCTCACGGCGAATCAAGATCAGACATCGAATCCTGCGCGATTGCGTTACTTCCCCTTTGTCGCGCGCAGCTGCTTCGAAAACGCTTCCGCGTTGCAGATGGGTGGAAAAAAAAACGAACTTAATTGTTCCTGCCCGCGGGGAAAAGTCTCGGAGCGGAGTCCCGCGCGTAGCCCTTTACGCTCGGAGGTTAAAAAATTGCCCGCAGCGAGCGAATCGAAATGAAAAAACGCCCATTGAAAAATTCTCCTCCTCCGACATACCGCGCATCCCTTTCGCGAACGCGAGACAAAGGGAAACGAGGGGGCTTATCGAAAATTTCAATAAGCGCGCGCCCGATCTGCCCCGTCATCCGCGGCTCATCTAATTCAATCGTACGTACATTCCCGGCTCCCGTGCCGATTACTTCCGCCCGCTCGTATATACGACGAGCGGAACGAATCGTCAGCTGGGGAAAACTCCGATCTGCATCCGCATCAGCTGGCGATGACTGTCGGTTTCTCCGGGTAAACACACGTCGTCAACGTCGTTAGCGATCCTATCGCCTGTATCTCGGGTGGCAACGCCCGTGTCCCACCAGTGTCGATCGAGGGCCGCGACGTATACGTACTTCCCGCGTGGAGCGAAGGTATATCGTATACACGGCCCGCTACGCTGATTAATCAAGCTAAACAGCCGGGAGCATCTGTCTGGAGGGCCCACGCGTCCGATCAGCATGAATTGCCCCCCGTGAAAGAGAGGAAACGAGCCTCTCCACTGCCCCTCGCGCTACCATCGCCGCGGATCACTCAAGCAATGGCACATGCGCTTTGGTAATCCGATCCGTTGGGCTGTGGTTCTCAAGAGGGAAACAAAATAAGACTGTACAGGCCACTCGATAATGGGAAAAGTTGTTTTCTTCCCGTCAATCGTACGAGTGCCGAGAATATTCCACAATAATGCCAATGCGTTTATATGCATTATACTTATGGCAGGTGAATCGATTCGACTTTAACAACTTCCTCCCTCTCGAGTCGTTTGTAATTTGTACAGGCGCGTAGGAGAGCGCTATAGGTATATACCGAGCAAAATTCCAATCTCCCACAGCCGTTCGTTTTTCTTCCGAACGAATGAAATTCGTTCGGAGCCACATGGATCAACGCGCGCATCCTCTCTTCTCTCCCGGATACGGGCAAATCGGAAAAAATCGACCGGTACGTGACGCGCCGGAGGCGAATTCGCACACGCACACACACCGACGTCGCCCTACATCTCTCGCTCGCGGCGGCGCGGCCCCGAAATTTGCTCTTTTTCTGGCGCGTGGGGGCGCCATTGTCTCCGGGAGCTGCTTCCGGGGGCCGGCGCCCGGCACAAAGGGACTCGTAAAGCCCCGGAGGAGGCTGCGCGCTAATTTCGGCAATCAGCCCCATTGTGCGGGCCTCGCGCGCCCGGTGTCACTTTGCCGCCTCCCGACGATGCTCATTTTCAATTTGCAAGAGCACACCGCGCGCGCAAGCTCGGCTGGGACCCCCCGACTTTCGCGACTAATCAACGCCCCGGCGCTTAGTCGGCCTGACACGTCGACGAGCCCCCGAGTTATACACTTATTTATACCAATTAATCGCTAAGCCGCGAGTTAGCCACGCGGAAATAAGCGGCGAAAGCCGCGCGGGAGGTTTTAACGCGGAAATGCCCCGCTGATGGATGCGTGATCCACGAGAGCTTTGGATAAATTCGATTTTCAGAAAGCTAAAAGCGCGGAGCAACTATGTACAACGGGCTGTTGCAATTTTCGTCGAATGAAGTTTATTCAGACACGGATTTTGATGTTATAGGTTGAATTAATCATCAAATATCAGAGTACTTACGTTTATGGAAAACACTCAAACATTTATAATGAATAGATTGTAACTCGAATTATTTATAAATTTATTGAATTAATATTGTTAAAACTATTTAGAAATTCATTGATTAATAGTTTCAAAATTATTCAGAAATTACATAAAATATTCATGCCAGATGTTCAGGAATATATAATTCTACCGAAGAATGGAGTTATCATGGAAAAAACGATGATTTGAACTCTTTATCAATTCAATAAGTAATGTCCATCACTCTTTTCCATAGATATCACTGCAGAGTATATGCGTATAAACTAAACAAAACCATCATGATTCAGTAAAAATTAAATTTATAAAACTACAACGTTTCATAGCTTGTTACTCTCTTAAATCATCACAGTGAAAAAACCACTCATTGCAGTGATGACAAATTTACTGGATTACAGTGAATTTCTTATGTAACTGAAGTGAATTTGTCGTCTACCTTCTTGCAGTGATTTTTTCACTGCAATGCAGTGGTTTTTCACTCTAAGGATTTAAGAGTGTATATTCAGGCATTTGATGGATGTACAAAATCACGAAAAATAGAAATAAATTCGTGGAAAAAAACTATCGCAATTATAGCAGACCCGTGTAAAAGAGAAATTCAATATCAATAGTAGCTAACGCGTGTAAACATACTCAACAACGCAAACAATCGTGGCACTTCGTGTTCGAGCCTCTCGAAATATGTATTTATACGGCGAAATTAAAATTTGCCCAGAAGTCACAACGGTATATATTCTATCCCGCTATTTGATGGATGAAATTCCATACTCGGCCGCGAGAGTACGTTGAAAATAAAGCGATTTCAGCTGCTCGTGGAACACACACGCAATTTTCGGATCCCCAAGGGTTACAGCCCCACTGATTCGCCGTTCGCGGAACCACGCGTATACGTACTGCAATGGGGTTGGGTCGGGAAAAACCGAAAGCACGGCTCGGGGCATATCTTTGGGGGAAGCTATACTCGCTCCATTGCCATTGAATTTTTTCCCCGGGTCGTCATTTCGGTCGGGGCCTATGGAAGCTCTCGACACAACACGGGTGTATCGTTCCTCGCGGCGCGGCGACGGAAATCCACGCAGTGGCCATTAAAAGTTTGCTACTCACGCGCGCAGGGGAGTAATATATATCCCTCGTCTCGTCGGGCTCATCACCATACACACGTACTGCAGCGCTCGCCGGGAAAGGTGGAAAAAAGCGAGCCAGGGGGCTTTCGATACGAGAGGGAAGAACAACTCGACTGCTTTCACGCGAGTTCGGGGCTGCATAGCGGGGAAGGGGGGGGGCGCAATCACGTACCTGCAACAGAAGCGAGGAGCGAGAGAGAGAGAGAGACGCGCTGCATGCGCAACGAGGAAATAGCCCCGGCTCCTCTGATGCCGGGCACGACTCGCTGCTCCGAGGAACGGCGGCCCAGGAGAGGGGCGAAAAAATTGGATTAGCGCGCCAGCAACAATGGGCCACTTGTGCAGCCCGAAGCCTGCGCCGCGCGCGCACAAGTGTTTTAAATTTGGAGCGCCGGGACGCCGGCTAATGCTCGGCTCGAGCCTTGTTATATATGATGTAGTGCGCGCGCGAGCGAGGCGCTGAGAGCCGCGAGGAAATTTCAATATCCCAAGTTCCGCGCGCCACGTTGCACGAGCCCTCGACGTCAAACTCGAGCTTTCTCGCGAATAGCCGTTTCTTTTGGGTACGAGTGCCATTACTGTGAATTAGCGTACACTAATCCCTCGCGTAACATTCGCGTTACGAATTTCAGTGTATGTTTTCATGGGGAAAATCCAATTAGCTTTGTCGATCATCGACGAACTGGTGATCCACGTTTTTGTTTTTATCGTCCCGTCATCGCCGAAGATTCAATTTCACGTTATCGGCCCGCACGCGAGTTGAAAAACGAGTTTTTCACAGGATTATAGAGGGGATACCGGCCGGCAAAAGTGCCTGCGGGGCAAAAGTGCATTTCGCTGTTACTCTGTTAGGTACAATAACTTTTATCTGGCGTTGGTATGGCAGATTAAACTCATCAATGAAAAGCGAACATTTGTCAACAATCGTTCGGAATGATTCGCTCGTCATGACCCGTAACGGGCACTTTGTTGTTTTTAAAAAGCGTTTCTGTAAAAATCGACCTCGCTGTGAAAGCAGTGACCGATTCCACCCGCATCGATACATCTATAGTACTGTTCAAGAAACTTCTGATGCTTGGCAGACTTTAGTAGTTTGCATATACTTTTTAAAATTTACATTTCGTAGTGTGGCCAAATTTCCCGCTTCTGCCGTGGCACGTACTTTGTACCTATGATTTCATAGCAGAAGATTTCAATCGAATCGACTTTTTTCTCAAATGATAATAATTCAATGGTTCTGCTTAGCTAACATCCCGAGGATCAGATTTCACCCATCGTTTAATTTTATTACCATAATATCGGAGGAGATATCGTTTTCCAAAATCAATGTGTGCACTTTAGACCCAGTCTTCCCTATCGACCAGTATAAAACATCCAACCAGTAATATACTGAAACATATATTTTCATCATTGGTAATTGCTGTTAGCGAGTGAGCGGTAGATATATCAATTAATTATAAGAACGTACGATTTGTAACCCGCGATGCAAGCCCACAAGCTCGTCTCATCGCGGAGACGGCCGGTTCGACGGTTGACTGTACATCATTAGAAATTCGTTAGCTCGAGCTGGTTGACGCGCGCAGTGTCCTAATCCCACCCGGGTGGGGCTCGCTGTAGCGTCTACGGGGCGGCCCGTCGATCGCGAGCTTTTCCTCGACGGGGCCGACTCGCGCGCCGAGGCCAGCGCTGCTTTACGCCCGTATGCATATGCACGCGCGGCCCGCCCGGATAAATCCCCGCGGCAGTGTGTTGGAACAGGCCCGCGCGACTGGTTTATCCGCTGCTTCCGCGCGCCCGCCCTTGTTTATGCGACCGCGCGCTGGATCGACGACGCGCGCCCGGTGTGCGGCAGAGCCCGCACATGTGCCCCCGCGTTCCAGCTCTTCCTTCGACGCGCCCGAGAGCTCGAGCTTCGGGGCTGATGGAGGGTTTTTCGTTCCTTTGGCTATCTTTACACTGCGCGTGTTGTTTCTAGCGCTGCCTGTGTCTGCCCATGCCCGACAAAACAAAATCGCTGCCCAGGGCCACTATTTCTTTCGTCTTCTGGGATTCTGCGTGCAACTGCGAGCAGTCGCAATAATCGCCATTCGGTTGATCATTCTTCAGGAAATCATTTGGCCGAAGCGAGTTATCCCACTTTATCCGGCAATAAACATCTGCAAAGGCAATATCGTAACTGTATATATTCTTACGCGAGCTTAACTCTTGGAACTTTGATGTAATAACAATTTAGACACTCCCCGGAACTTTTTGGCGTGATTTGATTATGCGAGAGTGAGTTTTCAACGCGGAACAGCCACTATACGACTCATAATGCAATTAAAACTTGCCCCGATAAAAGCACCTGCTAATCTAACTTGGACGTTATAACGCAGTGTCGTAGCCTTCGGACGGAAATGTTTTCATCAATCATCCACGCTGCTGCTGCTGCTCTGCTGCTTCTGGACATCGGGTCGCGCATCCAAAATCAAATTCACTGTTTTTGTCGTACCAGCTTACTCGCTAGAAATTCACTTGAAATTCACTAATGAATACTATTTTCATTCGTTCGGCAGCTAACGTTCTGATTTTTCCAAAATATTGACCGGTCATTATGGATTTTATGCTTGTGAAGTACATCTATATACATCCTTTGAGAAATCGGAACGCGACGATGGATGACTGCAGATACTAGCGATTTGGTGCACCTTCAATAGTATCACCGGGATCAGAGACCCCGTAATCTCGAGATGGCTTCCTGGGTCAATGAGAAACTATACACTTTTTTAAACCGAATCTATTCGCTTTCGCCAGCTTCGTGCGTTATCTGCTTTCCTCTGCCCCACTCTCTATCTTTCTCTCTCTCTCCCTCTACCCCTCCGTCTCTCTATCCCTTTCGTTTTCCGCCTCTTTGCATTACTCTCACTCACAAAGGAGCGAGTAATAAGTTACGTGTGTACTCTGGAAGTATAAGGCTATACTGGGAACAAATATAGCGGGGTAGAGCAGCCGACGCGCGCAGCTTAGGCTGGAAAATCCACTTGGGCGCCGGGTGCATTTGAATTTAGAGAGAAACGTCGGCTGGAGGGGAATTTCGCCGAGGGATTAGGGATGTGAATTCCTTATGGCGGATAATAAAAACGAATTCCGTTATTTACAGGGCCGAACGAGATTTTATGTATCGTCCGGAATTTCAAATTGTCCCTTGGAAGCCTTGGCCGGTCGCCCCCGACGTGGCTTGGGCTTTTATCGTCCCGCGAGTGTATTCAAGGTGTGTACTAAATAAACAAGACGCGCGCAAGTCAACGTTTTCAGCGGAGCGAATATGGCAAAAGTGAATCCGCGGAAAACAATAGACGTTCCGAGTTTCGGACAAAACGTCTCGTCCGTAACGCCATATCCATTGCTTCGAGCGGCGAGATCTCGTTGGAAAAACGGGAATCGCGGAGAAAAATGTACCGGCAGCCGCGACAGTATATATACATGTATTCGCGATGAAAATTCGCAGTCACGCGCGCCTCATCGGGGCAATTTTTTCCCTATCGTCCGCGCCGATCGCGGGGAAGCAAAACGGGGCGCACAGCTAAGGCAGCCGAGCGTGCGGGCGAATTTCCACCGCGGCCCACCAACCCTCCGGTGGTGAGGCAGAGGTTGGGGGGGTAGGGGATTTACGATCGACCTCCGAGCGTATACATGCATACACGCGCACGCGGTATCGCCTCCTCCGCAGGAGGTCAAGAATTTACATCCTCGAGTATTCGCGCGCATGCGAAATTTCGCCGCGCTCTGTGTCTGTATATGTATATAAAACTCGAGCCCGGCAAGTTTTTATCGTTCCGAGAGGTGCGACTCGAGTCCCGAAGACCGACGACGGCTAATTTGGCAAGCGCCGACGCCGGGCCTCGTCGAGTTTTGCGAATCGAACTCGAGTGACGGGCGCGGCCGCGCAGTGGTGGAGAATCCGCTATATATGTAGAGTCTTTCATGCGGAGTTGCAAACTCGCGCCCACTCGATTACGGCTCTGGGTGAATAGACTCGCGTGTTCGCGACTGTTCGGACCTACGAACTCGAGATTTCGCCAGCGAGAAGGAGAGAGTCGGCCAGACGTGGAATGTGAAATCGCTCGGATATATCGATGCGTCAACGTGATTTTTATCTTCCGTCATTCTCGTTCGCGAAAGTACGCGAAAGTACGCCAAAAGCACCGGGAATTTTACGCTGTGCTTTTGACGAGGGGCTTCTTACTTCGGTACTACCACCAAAGTTCGACGGTACTCTCAACGTTTCTTTGGTACTTCGTGGTACTGTATTTGATGGCATCCGGCGCTTTTACCTCGTCAACATAAACTTACTGTGCTCTAATCTGAGTAATGATTCTCCGTGTAGTGAGGAACGAAAGAATATTGTCGAAGATAAAAAGTACTATTTATCCATAACCCCGCAGTACTCCATAAGAACTCCGTGGTACTCCCTCTGGAGGTCCCTCGACTTTCGGTGTACGAGATGAGTTTTGATAAGATGATTATTTGATTCGTGTGAATTATGCTCATCTTGCAAACCAACGAAGAAATTTGAATCGCCCTCTTACATATCTATACAAAATATCACGTTCCACGCGTCTTTAGAGGACTTTCATCGAAAAGTACCACTGTATTGTTGTTTCACCAGACGAGAACGACGAGACAGCTTCGTTGAGTCTGTTGGTCCATCAGACATTGCTGAATTATATATTCGTACATATCTTCGTTTGATATATCTCGTGAAACCGAAAACAGCCCCAAAAGCGTCCCCCATCCCGGCCCTTCGTTCAGTCAAACTGTCGCGTAATGAGCCGAGGATTCAATATCCTGTTTGGAATAACGCAGCCGAAGAATCAAAGGAGGAATCGTTGCAAAGCAAACGCGGCCAAAGAAGACCGGGACTTTGCGCCTAACGAACTCCTCACGCAATTTGCGATGTCGCACCCCGGAGGCAAACGATAATGAGAGAGCGAGACGCTCCTCCGCGGCTGTAAATATTCCCGGCTGCGTATATACATACATACATATACATACATACATATACATACATATATATACACGGTGGCGTCGGAGCGACAATCGATTCTTCGACGTTGCTGCATGATTTATGGGGGCTCGGATTGCTCGGCTTTGTGCCCCGGCTGATTGAATCTGACTCCTTTATGTATCGCGCGCGCGTCGGGGCCCCCACCCGCGCCGACCCGGCGTTTTCATTATTTTCGCGTGGTTTTATTGCGCGACGTATATCGAGGAGAAGTCACTGACTTCTTGCGGCTCAAGCCGTAAGTATACCGGCCCCGGATACTTATTATCTTACGGTTCGGCTCTTGTCTCCGTCGTCATTCCAACTCGGTGCAATCATAGGTTAGTGCACCAGTTGCGAAGCGTGGCGTGTCTTTATTGTCCAGGGAAGCCGCGATATCGCTGATCCACCTCGTATAATATAGAATTACTGATGGAAAATACGTATTCCCGACGAAAGTATTCCACGCCTCATCAACATCGTGGCGACATTTTTTTACATGGTTTTTATCTATCTAAGTAGGCGATACACGTGAACAGGCGTATATATAGGTCAAGTTTCGATTTTTCTCAAATGTGTTGCTCTTGGCTTCTGCACCTGGGTCATTTATCGACGCATCTTCCAAAAACAGTAATTACTCGGCGGTGCAGTTTATTCATATATTATGAACTACTTATATAACTGACCAGTATTTACTCCATAAATACGATTCCATACAACTATATTATTGCAGATAAACTTCAACTTCGACCAGTTGACGAACAATTGACGAACCATTATTTTTGCGTGTTCATTCGAACATCACATTCCATTGTACATTGAATTGCGTAAAGATTATCTGTACAACCTCGCTTATGATAGAAGGTTTTTGTCTTATTCATGGAGTACACTGAGAGCAGTTTATAGTTGGGTGAACTATAAATCTACTATAAATATAGTTCCATTTTGACCCAGCTATGAGATATTGTGAAACCAACTATACAAATTTCACTAATGTATACCATGAAAAAGTATTAATTATACTATATTTAAAGTAGATTTTACTCTATATAGTACTTTTATTTATAGTAGATATGATTGAGCGGACACAGTTGACTTATAATTCTGGTTCATTAAACAATAATTATTGGTCGATGAACAATAATCAATTAGTAATTGAACATTGATGAAAAAACTATAAAACATGAGGGCTATTTACACAAATAAAGTTAATTTAACGATATTTATAGTAGATTCTTCTATAATTACGTTTACTATATCATATAGCAGATTCCGATGAGAGAATTTTTCTCAGTGTATCCATCGTGAAAAATACAAATTTTTAACATTTCAAGACTAAAATGTACTTGAACCCTTATATTTTTGTGAACTACAATTGTATCGAACGCTGCTTAGTTCCATCCTTCGTGGAATCAAAAACTACGAATCACAAAGTACTCGCTGTGGATTCTTCAATTTGATAAATCTTAATTTTCATCAGAGATTTCGTTCAATCACCATCACAGAAGAGGACAGAATAAGAAATCTTATATTTCCATCCGAGATTTCGTTTAATCGCGATCGCGAGGGAGAAAATAGTAAAAATCGAACGAGGCAAGAAAAAATGCTTCCGCCGTTGAAGGGGAAAAAAAGGATAATTTACTGTCTCTGCCGAAAATTCGCGAGGCCGGAGCTGCTTCGTCAGACACGTAACCGGAGAACCCGTGACAATCGATACACTCCGGGCCGGTAATCACGCGTCCCCTGTGGTAATATATCGGATTTCCCATTATCGAGGGGACACTCTTCTGCACTGCTCTGCGAAAAAGAAAGACTTGGCACGCGAGCGCGAGCCGCTAGCTGCTGCACTCGGTCGAATTGCGCGCGCCCGGATAATTGTGGCGCGGTTATTGATTCCGGAGGGGGCGAGGAGGGAGAGAGGGGTGTCGGGAGGGTAGTATCGTTATCGAAATACCTCTTTGCAGTAAACCACGACTTGTCGCTCGAGTGTGGTGACTCATTTGCTGTGGTGAACCCCAGTGTTGCGTAAGTATATACATATATATATACCAGGCATGGAATACCAGTGTAAATAGCTCGTGTTTTTTTCTTTGAAAAATCGCTATCAACTGGCGACATCAAGCACCGATGTCCAAGTTGATGTTCCCGAGAAAATACATTGTCAATGTTGGTCTAGCATGGATAACGTATCCAGTAGTAACATCGATAAAGAGTCAGACGAGCCGGTTGCTAATCCTAAACAGATTCGAAAAATTATACACGTTTCCCGCGCACACGCGAGCTCACTCGTTCGATCCTCGTTAAAAGTGTTCGAGAGTCTCCTTCGAGAAGTAATCAAAGCTCGCAAATACTTTTCACAAGTCAATATATGTACTTCTCCGTGTTAGGTACACTTTTTCAAACTTGATTTTACACCGGTAGCAGGGATATACGATGGAGGGTATACCACAAGAGAGAAGAGGCCGTGAAGACACTTTGCCATTGCGCAGAGCCAGATCTCGCTCCGGCCCTATTCTCGTTCCGTACGAGTCGGAATGAACTCGTCTGGCTGGTGCGCGCGGCGCTCGGGCGGAATACCAAGCAGCCCCGCGACAAGGCCTCGTCCCTTTGACGGCCGAACGAGTTTTTCGGCACGACCCGTTAAAATTCCATTTGCTCCTTCTTCACTCGTGGGTTATCGCGCGAACGTGTGCGACTGCCTGATGGAGCACCGCTTGTTTGGCTGATGAATTTCGCGAGCTGTGCTCCTTTGGTGCAGTTCCAACGTTGCTTCTGCATCATTTGCACTCCCGTCATACTTTGTTCTATCTTCTTATTTCGAGTCTTATGATCTTTTGTTATTCGCTCATCAATTACTTGATTACACGCTGCGCATCGCAATTGATTACGGCTAATATGAAAATGTGATATTTTTTACTAGTCAATAAGGTATATTCATTCTTCAGCACGACTTGAATTGAATCAAGTCTTCAGACCGTTCAATCGTGATCGAGAATGGGGAATGATTACTATGCAGTTTCAAAATGCAGTAATTTCTTTAAGAGATAATATTTTAGAGTAGTATATTTTTTAGAGATTTGAAATGATTATCTTCAAATTTTCTTGAGTTTATCTTGCAAAGATACATTTATTACGTCTACGAGTTTTAACGATAGACATTTATTTATCAGTGGCTCAGTGAACTATACAAAATTATTGGAAAAGTGAGATTGCGAGAAAAAAAATTTGATTTGAACCAGCATCCTCATGATCTCCGGTCAGCCACGCTGCCTATTGCCTTGCAATATCACCCGATCCGCAACGATCAAGGATTCAATCGTCTCAATCAGAATAATGAGGATGCTAGTTCGAATCCAGCCAGAGGAGCGTGGATTTTTCCTCTCGGAATCTCATTTCTACAATAATTTGGTGTAAGCCAGATATAAATAAATGTTTATCGTTTACTTATGTATAATATAACAAATATTGGTCTCGGTTATCAAATTTTTCATGATTATGCGATCACAAGATTCCACGACTCTATCAAAAGTGTATTCCAATTGGAGTATCCAATAATAGTGAATTCTGAAATCAATGATTATTGAATTTATATGAAAACGCGAAATTTTTTTGCTACCATCGATCACACTGGAATGGATCGTTTAATGTCATTCGAAGTTGTTCAAAAAGTTCGAGTCCAATTTTAAATTTAAATCACCTAATAATGGTACTACAGAAAAATGAATCGAAATTGATGGAAGAATTTTAGAATGGTGTTCAGCCAAAGACCTTTCAAAACTCCAATCAATGCAAAAAAAAAGGGGGCCAACTCACCCGGTAAAACGTCTAGCGGCGCAAGTTTCCGTTTCTTTTTCGACGCAAAAAGCTCTCAAACGGGAAGGAAGAGCGACGCGAAGTGTCTTCTCCGCCGTAGCCCCGCAGGAACAATTAATAGTCAGCCCGGCGAAGCGACGGAGCAAAGTCTAGGCGCATTTTTTCGAGCGCGCGCGCGGCCACGTTCTTTGTCTCAGCAGGAGGCAATCGGAAAGTAGGACGCGCCCGCCCAGAATACGGGATGTCTCCGTGAAATTAGTTCGCGCGCAAAGGCTCCCCTTGCAAGAATGCGATTTTTCCTTCCGGGTGATGGAGGAATTTCATGGTGAATAATTGGTTATGACGCTTTTCTCCCCTCTCTCTCTAGGGACTGGCCCTACGTTATACTTTTTGCGGAATTTAATTTCGCCCCGAGATAAATGACGAGAATCCATTGTACTCATGATTCCTGTTCCCGGGGGGGATTGTTTTCTTTCTTTCATTTTTCCCAACTTTCGCAAGATTTCGCGCCAAGGCGAATTCAATTGCTCGAGCAGAACCAGTAAAGATGTTGATCGAGATGTTCCTTATTTCGTCGAATGGTTTTTATTTCTTTTGGTTCAAAAAATGTCTTAGTCCATGTGTATGTGTGTCCATTAATCTCGGTCGAAATGCCTCGTTTCGTGTTCTTAGTCGCAGATTTGATTAATTTAGCTTTGCGGGAAGTATTTCGCGAGCACGCGTACAGTGGAACAGTTCACCCGCAGTTAATTTTCATAGGTCGCATTGTGCGGATGGAAGCCGAGCTCGCTCACCTTTCACAGCGTGAAACTATAGAGGCGGAACGAATATTCTGTTACGACTAAACACACGGAATTGGGGCGAATGCACCGAGTTCTAATTGAGGAAGAGTGTCAAATTCATAATGCATAGTTTGATCGATCAGGGACAGTTGACGTATCGGCTTTGGCAACTTGTTGCCTCTGTTCGGAGCAGTCGACGCGAGCACGAAGCCCAATGACATTTGACAGTCACAAAACCAAAGTTGAACTTTCATTATTCATGAGCTTGCATGCACGAAATATCTAGTCTTACAGCTCGGAGCGGTCGGTATACCCGAGTGACCCGTATATACTATCCATGGCCCCGACTGATACCGAATCAGAAGCTCTTGCTGAAATTTGAAGGGGTCGCCCGAGGCGTGTCCGATCATTCGCTCCCGGATTCACTTGCGCGGGGAATAGGAAATTGAGTTTGCCGAAGCGCTGCGGCCGGGCACAGCTGGAATCATTTATTCAAGAGCTATTCCTCTCGTGGTTAGCCCCCGCACTCAAGCATTCAAACGCTGAATAGTTTTGATGATTCATTCTTTATTTCTCCGACGAGTTCAACCGACCACGCGTCGAAACCGCACGATAGGAGAGTATTAAAGCAGGGAATACGATGATGAGCACTACTTCAATGCGATATATTGTCTCGGAGATGGAGTAATCAGACTAAAGACACCGTTGACACGGCAAATAAAAAGTCCATTCGGGGCGTGGAATTCCATTAGCGCCACGCGGGCCACGCGAGTATCTCGCAAGTTCGGCTAAACTTCGAGCCTTGAATTACCGGCTGAAATTATATTCAACATTTCCTCTGGAAACCTTGTACGCTGCTTGAGCTAACGATATTATTCCACGATGTGCTCGCGCGAGCGCGGAGCAGCTGCTTTTCATAACATTTACGCCACACTCGAGTCCGTCAAACTCACACTTCTAGAACTGGGGGAGGAATGAGCTGAAACTTGATTATTATCTTGCTTTTCTTGCAATTCGCTATTAAGAACTCGTCGAAACCATATTCGAGAATTCAAAAATGTCCTTAAAAAAATACGCACGTTTCGCTCTGGGAGCAAAGGCGAATTCCAGAACAGAATAAGGATGACTCGAACATTTTACAATTTCACGTTCAACGATTTCTCTCAAATCTAGTCTCCGAGCACAATTTCGGCTGGAGCACTACTTCAACCGGCACGCTCGACGCTGGTAGTGGCCTCGAGAAAGGAAAAAAGCTATCAAGAATCTAAAGACTTGTTTCTCAGTGTAGGAACTCGTAAAACAATTTTGAATAGTTTGTTTAAAAATCCAAATAGAAATATTTCAACTCGAGACGTTAATTTCTGCATCTTCAATTTTAATTTTTAAAACTAATCTCAACCAATGATAATAATTTGAAGTTCTTTAAACAGCCCCGGGCACTCTCGAATCTTGCAAATTTTGAATCTGTTAAATTGAAGGTTTTTTTTCGATATTTTTTTCCCCCTTGAAACTTGTTCTAGGTTTATTTTTCAAGGACCTTTCCAATTCAATTCACCTCGAAATTTTATTCCAATTCCCAAGCTGAATGTCATTAATTCAGACCATGATAAATTGTTAAACGAACTATTTCGTATCTACTTTATTATTTTATATCGAGTACGAATGTTCTAAAACATTCTAATACCCCAAGGAAGCTTGAGTCATTGCACGAAATCCTCTCACGTCGACCACGGCAAGAATCGAAAGCAGGCGGACCAAGGAACGCGTGACTCTCGCATATTACATCAATCTACATCAACGAGTGGAATATGGCCCTGGCAAGGCAGCTAAAAGCGCGGCGATGCGTCGACGATATAGGCAAACCCGACGCGTGTCGCGACCCGGAACATCGTCCGCGGTTTCCCGCGTTACATGACGCGCCCAGCATTCGGGATGCCAACGAGCTGGAACGAACAATGTTGCGACGTGTCACTCTCCAAGGGTTTGTTGTATTACCATAGCCGTTGCGACTGTTTTGGCTCGATCGATCTCGAACATATTGCCTATTTCATATGAGCATTGAGAATTCGTGAAAGAGTATATATATCTGCTTAGGTCAACCAGTTAGTTGGGAATTTTCGCCAAACATTCACGAGAAAAATGAATGAGTTCGTGAAACTGCAACCAACGATTGACTCGAAATATTCTTGTTCGATTCAACTTATACCGATCCGACTTTCGTTTTCATTGTTCCCTGTCATTTTCCTCTATTACTATTCTGATTTTACGGAATGCCTCAGCTCTCACACGGCACTTGAATAATCTGTGCGCAGATCTGATAAATTCAAATGATATCACTCTAAAATTGCGCGTATAATGTAATCACTTACAAACTCTTTCTACTAATTTCCCACCATGACACTACGCGCAATATATTCAAGAATTTGGCCGAATGAAGCTCGGAAGCTATGCAATTCAGTCACACAGTCTCGAGTATGCATCACCAGAGCCAGTTGTCGCGAGCAGTAAGGCATGGTATAACGTTACCCGGCTCTACATCTGATGCACAAAAGCCTAAATACGTTGTTGATCAGTTGTAACTGAAGCACAGGTTTGGACATTCGCACATCAGCGGTTAACCACTAGATCTGGTTTACATTTTGAGAGAGAGACAAGAGGGATGGAAGAGGTATTGTATCTCGGAAATCACTCGGCTTTGTGCTCAAATTATTCCTTTATCGTGATCACTTCAAATGCTCGGCATGTTCCAATCGAAACTATCTAGTTCATCTCCGCAGTTATTTTTCATGAAAAACTATTATATTCAGAAGAACCACCGAACTACGAGAGACACATCGCTCATTTTGCGGCTCTCGTCTACAAATTATTCCAAAAATGTATTCAATCCCTCATTTACAAACGAATAATTGAAGATCGTGATATTTCACGTAAAGTCTCTGCGAGGAATAAAACCCGCCTACAACGTTTTCTTTTTAGTACTTAAAATGCCTTGTAACTAACTTCTTGCTATTGTCATTCCTCGTAAATGGTCAATTAGTTTTACGTTCATTTGCCGATGGAGAAAGACATCTTTTATTGGTATTATTTTGTTTTTACACAAAGTCTCTTTGAGAAAGCATGCTATTAATGCGATTAGCAGCGGTTTTTCCCACTGATTTTGAGGCAGATAGAAGTAGACACAAGACTTTGACATTTGCTGAGAAAGATTAATTACCCGTTACCTTTTTGAATCAGATTGAGATGACTTTTGTCTCTTTATCGTGTCTCAGTAGGTACTACAAGAATCGTGGAGTACGGATTCGGTTCAACGATTTTACTATATATAGACAGCAAGAAGAGACAATAAAAAAATAGTTTTTATCTGATATATTTGGGTTATTGCTGAAGGGTAAATGTACATACTTCATTGGTCCAATTTTTAAAAATTTAATAAGGAAAATTTCTCCCGATTCCAAGTATGCACAGATCAAATAAAACTAATATCGAAGTTGAATGAAGCTAGCTGGCACATGTCTCTCCATAAGAAAGGAAATCCTCCTTCTCATTTGACAAAATTCGGGGATTCGGGCTATAGAGAGAGAAAGAAAGAGAGAGAGAGTGAGGCAGCTGGATCTTTTAAATTCTTTATCGGCGCTTTTGAACTCGCCACCCGCATTCCATTCAAGTGCGAGCAGGGCGCTGGCTTTGCATTTCGAATCAGACCTCTCTTTCTCTCTCCTTCTCAATAGTGCTACCACGGACTAGATGTGGGGTAAACACGTAACCAAAGCCTCTTTATATCTTCTAACTTACGGGCCAAATCAATTCGCCGGCCGGATTTGCCATCGGCGATTCGCTCCGACAACTCTGAGCCTCCGTCGACTGGCAGTTTGTTTTCGAATGACGGAAAGTGTGTACATCGCCAGTAAGAAATCTTACTGGCGATACAGTGTATTTACGTCTTTTTTGTCAGCATCAGGTCAATGACTGTAATAAACTTGTATACGTTGAGTATACGATATTTAATCAAAGCGCAGGGTGTAATGTAACGTTAGTATTATTAGTATTATTATAGTATTGTTTTTATTCAAATGAGACGATCACATTGTTAAAACTATATCTGCAATTACTAGTCAACGGTGAGTTACTTTTTTAGCATTCAAGTATAATTTTCGTGTCTTTGGATTTGATTTAGACGAATTCCATATATCGAATCCAGTACATCGCTGATCTCGTTCGAAAAACAAAAAGATGTTGTTTCGCGTATTATTCCCCAACTAAAACAGTTTTCAACCGAGACAAAAGGTATATTTGGAAACAATTGGCTATGTAAGCTTGATCAAAATAGCTGGTGAAGTGTGAATTTAATTACGCTGCAATATCGACCCTTCCACTGGGCTGCAGACAATTTCCTCCACAGTACAGTTAACACATGTAGATCCCGAGTCAAACAAGCCGGACGTCACCTACGGCGGGTGCGCGGAACAAAGCAGGAGGCCGCTCGCACGCACCAGCCCGGATTTATCGGACCTGCCGGCGCCGAAAGCTCGACGAATTTATCGCGCCGCCCTTATCGCAGATTCGCGTGGCAGCATCGGCTTTCCAAGCTGCTGAGGCGTCTACGGGGAATATCGATTTAGAGACGAAGTGGGGCTTTCTTCTTTTTTTTTCTATCTGGCCACTTGAACAATGAATTATTTAAGACGTGCGACTAACGATTGATTCCGCGTGTTATTTCAGGGAAAAGGGTGTACTCACGCTCACGGAGACACCAGGAGGAGCTGCTGGATATTCGGGACTCACCTGCAATCGGAGAAGAACAATTATTTTCACCATACCACATTGATAGCGTATAATTATGTTTATGATTGCATTGCGTCAATCTTATGATTTATCGTATGATTCAGTATCGTCAATGTGCGAATATTCTTTCATTGCATTCTCTGATTCGAGTTATATGCCGAGATTTCCAAACTACCGCTGTATACTCATGAATATTTTATTTATATTTGTAAAAAGAGACATAGCGGCACAGTATGCGAAGTGTTCAGTTCCAAAAGTTGCTCGCATAAACATCACGTAGCCCTCATTTTAATCTCAGCCAAACGCTGCGCTTAGCATCTGATGCGTCGTTAAGAGGGCAACTTTTACAAAGTCATGTGATAAGATGAGACATGTTACAGACCTCGTTTCCACGATATCATCGTATAGAAGTTTCGTGTCATGTATCTAGTACGTGATTTATATGATGGTTCAAATTTTGTTAAAGTTTATCCATTTCACGAAATTTCACTACAGTACACTCAAATATTCTGACTTTTTTCAATTTCAATTTCGAATGGTCCAGTATGTGTTAAAATAAAGAATATACGAGCCAAATGATTCAAAAGGAACGTTTGCATTAGGATTACAATTGAAATGACTTCTCATATGCGTAAGTCATAGTTCAACAATCGTACAAACAAGCCGGGTAATCTCCGGCTGGAGGTTGTATAAAGATTTAGACTTGTAAATTGATTTTGAAACAATTTGTTCTTGATTCGATCAATCAGTCGTGACCATGAACTCTCGTCACTACATTACATATAATACGCTCGAACACTGTATGCATATAAAATGCATACTTTCAATTGACTTGAAGTAGTATGGATTACAGTCTCCCATTCCTGAACTACCCAATTTCGTCCTACCCATTGGAATATTTAATTTTCAACTTTTCACATTCTTTACGATCTTCGTTATTAGCCGGCCTCGTTCACTCCCGAATTCGCAAACGAGCGGGCCGCGCGCGACTCCTTCGATTTTCCGAGGGCTTAATTGAGCAGGGTTAATCCGGGGCGCGCGTGCGCGCGTGCGAAACTCGCAGCTTCTAATGAAATTCAGCGGCGGATCACCTCGAGCATGTTCCGCGGAAAAACAAATCGGGGGAGGAAGAGAAAGGAAGAGACTGCAGCGAGAGCTCGTGTTTCCTGTAATTCGACTCGAGAGTATTAATGACCGGGATCTGTGGGAGAGCTCCCCTGGCTCTGCCGGATCCTCCACGGATTGTCGGTCTGCCGGCCAGCAGGTAATTGGAGATTTATGCGAGTCGATTAGGAGCCGCAGGGAGGCGCGCGCGCTGACAATATTTCGCGGATGGACGCCTTCTGCGAGTTGTGCCCGAGATTTATGGGTTGTCGCGTTGAGCTTGAGACTTTTTCTCAGTCGCAAATTGGGTAGTTGAAACTATCGATCTCGACCAGACGGCCGACGGAGAATTACGGTCCTTCGTAAGAGAACCGCTCATTTTAGCGATCGGTCGCTGTTCCGAATTTGCAGGTACAAATTGCGAAGGCTATTTCAAATTCGAGTTTGAAATCTGAGTATGGTGCGTTTTTGAACGAATCTTTTAGCTACTAAGCTACCTTCCAACAAGGAGGGGTTGTCAGGCAGTTTGGAACATCAGCTCTAGGTCCATATTTCGGTGGTAAAAAACACACAATTCTCACTTTCACATAGCAATTGCTATGTGCAATCTGTGATATCCAAAAAAATTTTCAATGATATATGAAAACGACTATATATTTTTCACCGTTACAATAAATAATTGATGTTCAATATCCTTCGATAAATCTAGTTTTTTACAAAAACCTTCTTCGCTAAAAAAGTTCATAAACATCATTTTTAGCGAAGAAGGTACATTTGATATCAACAGCCAATTCTGCATGTAACGAATTGGTTCAAGTTGGCAGCTCTCTTGAATAACGTATCCGTCTAACGTATCTCGGGCTTCTATCATTCAGCGGTTGCGGTGGTCTGATGTTATGGTTATCGTTATTGTCAAGAATAATCGATCTGAACGAGGCAAGCTGTTGAAAAAAGCGGTAATAACAAATTAAATCACACGTTACTATTGTAAGCCAAATCGAAAAAAAATATCAAATATTTTTAAGAGTTACCTGGTCATCTGAAATATTATTGATTTTCATTAATATCCAAATGACAGATTCACTGCAAGGTGGAGTTGTTAATGATCCCATATATGTTATATATTCCTGATCGTCTCCCAAGCCAAACATAATCATTGAGAAAGGGCTAATTTCTACTTGTTGGCCAGGTTGAAGGATGCTTTGAAAACCTTCTTGCATTAATTCAATACCTGAGTTTTCATAACCATTCTGTGAAATAATAATTGTTTTTACTACTCAAAAAATCATTCGAATCCTACAAAAATCTCCACATACTCCCAACCATTGATGAGTTTTCTCTAATCACTGAAAAATTATTCCCGTTGCCATTAACGAATTTTATTTCATTTTAAATTTTGTTCAGTTCACACAGCCTACGGGTAAATAGCATTGTTCTCGAGTTTCGTTCGAATTGATAATCGGTATAAATTGTATCTGCTTACATCCATGAGGATTGCGATAACTGCATACCCATCATCATATTTTAGGGCTTCAGTTGAATTTCCATATTCTGTTTTCCAATGTACCATATGCAATTCTATTGGGTAACTGTAACAAAAATTATTAATTGAACCCATGCGCTAATGACAAGCAAAACGTAAAGATTTTATGATACAAGTTAAGGAAATCTTCATAGTGACAAGCAGAGATTGTCAACCAAACACGGTAGAACTAAGCAAGATGTATTTAGCTACCCCGATAAACCATACACATAAAAGTCTAACGTTTCGATTTTCCAGATTCGGTCCACTTATCCGATTTTATTAAAATATTTATATCTATGGCTTTCTGTATGTATGGATAATTTCCTTTGATCGTTTATTTTGATGCTTATGGATTGTGCGAACTACTTCGATATCTCACCTTTGTTCGCCATAAGTGTGCTCACTACCGACGTCATCGTTTGGTCCCCAGTGGAAATGAAGCTGGAGGAACGCGTACGTGCCGTTGAGAATACCATCGGATATCGTTGGCGTTTCGTTCTCAGCCCACTCCCCCGTCAATTGCACTAAGAGGATGTATTATATGATCATATTCTAAATACTTTTATGAATCGTCAAGATTCTGGCATTTATACATGAATTATGGATAAGTTGTTTGAATACATGTGATTGAATGCAATCCTCATCTTTTTATCATTCCTTAGTGCAAATTAACTCAAACCATTTATGATTTTTGGATCTCATTGACAGATTTAGATAGAAAAATAAAGTTCTGAATGGATCTGTTATGAGATTCATTTTGACCAGTTCCAAAGTTTTATGTATAGTTATACTCGTATAGCACCAATTGTCATTGAAAAATGCATATCACATGGATGGCCGTCTTGTATGATTATGTATTGAAGCGCAAAATGGCATGAAAGCTCATGTTCAGTATATAATAATTGATGAGCGAAATCGCTGCAGTCTTGAGTGCTCACAAAACTAATCCAACTCTATAAAATGTCTTACCCGAATGGCCAGTGTTGGTAAGGCTCATTTTCGAGGGTTTATTCTGGTACCCCTTCATGAAAAGTGACGGCTTTATCTCCTCGGGCTTCACCCCAAGGTACTTCATTTCGATGTCAATGGGCGACTGTCTTGTACCAGCGCATGTCGGGTAATCGTCCGACCACTTGTCTGGATCCTCGTATTTGAAGCTACTGTGGTCATCGTAGCTTCCCTCGTCTGAAATTGATCCTTCTATGATATTTATGCATGCCAATCGCGATACTGATGACACGCTACCGAGAATTAACAAGGGCCCTGCGTGGTCTCCCATTTGCCTCGTGGCCTCACCGTTTTCTTTTAAATTTTTACCAATACTAATGGTCGTCTCTTATCATATTGTCGAAATAGAGAGAAAAATGTTCGTTATTATTGCTGGGATGTAAATTTGCTTTATGAGCCACTATAAATTGGAACGTTTCTTTTCCGGCTATTATGGTTGTCGAGGATTCTCAGTTTGTGTTAATAGTCATTCAAGATAACCTACTCTGTCAACTATGCGGTTATGTCGTCTTCCACCCAATGCTCAAACGGTCCTCGCAACTCACCAGGAGACTTTATGAACTTCCAGTTACCAATCATGACAAAACTCTCCGAAATGCTTTTTGGGCACCTTAACAAGCCATATTCAGTGTAACGTTTCGATTCGCCGGAGATATTCTGTCAATTAGTCTCGATTTTATGAACTTACAGTGTATCTATGGTAGATATACTGTACTTGGAAGCATGATCTTCATGAACTATAGCTATTTTGAATAGATAGTTTTTGAATACGAATAATTAATATAGTCACTTGTTTGATATGATCGACATTCTGATCGATTTATTTTTACAACAGTGTGAACCCGGGAGATACCGGGAGAACCCGGGGAACCCCGATACTCTCAACTCACCATCATCAGATGAAGCGTTCCTCGCCAAGCGTGCAGATCGAGCAAAGACCTCATCAGACACCAGCAGAAAGAGGAACGTAAAGCCGAGCTGAGGCAGCATTTGCCGTGACGGTTAGGCGCTACTTGTGGGTTTGCGTCGAGCGTTTGCAAGATGACGGCTCCGTCCGGAAGGGTAGGCTAAACCGGTGTCCCGATAGCTGTGTCCTGGTGCTTTGAAGCGCCGTTTGAAACCGTGAACGAAAGATTTATGTTTACTGGAGGTATGCTAAGGTTTGCCCAGACATTTGTCACGAAAACGATGAAATTCTAGCTATTTATAAGATCGAAAGTATCGAAGTCAATTAACGATATGGACAGCATCGAACGCGCTCATTGTTGAGTATTGATAAAAGACATACAATGATACGAATGATGGTTATATGTATAATCACTAAAAACCAACGAAAAAGCAATTCCACATCTTTATCAAAGTAGTAGTTAGTAATCGATTAAATTTGATAAGAACCAATAACTTGGCTTTCATTAGAACTTGCGATAAAAACTCGCGACAGTGATTGAGGTGATTACTAAATGATTGGAAAATTACTTCGGAATACAAGGTAAGAATAAATATAATGTATTACTTGCAGATATAGATCATATAACTGATATCGATAATTTATTTCATCTCACGAATATATTATTGTCTCATTCAATTTATGCTCACGTCCGGAAACATGAGTTTAGTATGAGTTTTTTTTCTCCCGCCAGATCATCAGGGATCAAAGAAAATTCAACCGACTATCAAATATCTATATGAAATCTCGTTTCAAAGAAATTTGATGTTGAAGCGCATAGGAGACAACTTGGGATTTGCGTCTCCAATCTCGCTGAAACTGATGGAAGTTTCTGAACAGATCAGCCCTGGGCTAATACTTCATTTCTACATAGCAACTGTTCCTTTTTTCCCTAGCAACCGATCCTACGAGAATAAAAATTGAGTTAAAATCAATTTCCATCACTTTTGGGAACACATGACACAGAATCTTTATATTTTTCCATAGCAACTGTTGTTTATATACTTACCAACCATTGTTTATATCTCCATCAACCCATTGCTACGGCGCTACGGTCAATTAGTTTGATGTCTATCTGTCGATGGTAAAAGACATCTCTCATTGGACATATTTTTTTCACTCAAAGACTCATAGAGAAAGCATACTGTTAATGCAAGTGGCAGCAGCTTTTATACATTCAACCGATCTTTAAAATTCCGGATCTGGATTAATTTCAATATTATGTAAATATTTCAATCACAAAAGAATGAAATATCGTCAAGCTTGTCGCGTCCCCTCTCTTGCTGCGCATACTTGTCGCAGTGAGTGGCACGTAAGCGATACTTACAAATTCTTTCTTTTATTGATTTTCAAAATATCATATTCTTGTACAGCATGTATACATATACTCGCAATTATAAAAACAAAAATTCAGATCCGGCTTTTTTCGTCGGAACTTCCGATTACTTCCTGCATATCCGCTTTCACAAAGACAAATATACAAATCGATCCATCTCTCGATTAGAAACTCAATCAACGATTGAAAATCAATTAAACCAAAATCCATAGCGATGCCATCCGCGTGAATCACCCAAAATGACGATCACTGTACCGTCCAGGCGAATCAGCTCGTCCAGTACATCGTAAATGAACCAACGAAATCGAGGTCATCAGTCCCACCGCTGCAATTACAAAGAAACCAGAAGCAGCAACGCAACATACATAGCTTTGCATTTCGCAAGCAGTTGTCGCGGACGTGCACGAGGGAAGCCAGAGGCAGGGGATGCTTGCTTGGCTTCCCGGATTATTCTATTAGGCCATCGATCCGCAGGTCGCGAGTGCGCCAGCTCGCGTACGGGACTTTTTCACTGAAAGAATGCCTGATGAGAGCCGGCCAGCACAGCAGCCTGGTGTTTTAGCGGCGCCACTGAATATTGGCTTTCACGGGGGCGCAGGGGTTCGTTGCGCGCTTCGCTCGTCAATCACCATTCGAAAATCTACTACTGCTCGCATGGACCGCGACCCCCATAGACGTATGTATATAAACGAGCGAAAAAGTCTTCTCACGCTTCTCTCGCGTCCATCCGAAAATTTTTTCTCCCATGCGGTGAATGTCCAGATGATACACGCATGCGAGCTGTGCAGTCTCTCATGTTTTATTCTCGGTACATTATTAAAATCTCGGATTTTATCAAACTCGTGATTTATTTTGTAACATACGTATAAACGCGCACAACAGCTCGGGGAATTCCTTTGGGGGAATGACGTCAAAGCTGCGTAATATGGATGAATTCATCGAACAATCCATTGGAATTCTTCCATCAGCGACACATGGAAAATGTCAATATCCCCACTCGAGATGTTTCAACGAGTGAAATATATACACCATATATTTAAATACGACGCACCGGTGCAGCGTCATATACGGGTGACTTGAAAACTCCAGGAGCCGGCCCGTAACGTATACCCACGGTAGAAACTCACAAGTGAAAGGGTAATGGCAGCGCGTAGCACGTCTGAGGATTTGGATCGTGGATCGTGTGGAAAAGTGCCTTTTTTTCTCAAGACAAAAAGAAAACACTTATCCGTTGGGCGGGGGCGCGCGCTACGCATCCTCGCCGGCTGTAGCACGTCCTGCTCGAGGCATTTTCCACGCG
This sequence comes from Aphelinus atriplicis, assembly GCA_020882685.1. NCBI lineage: Eukaryota > Metazoa > Arthropoda > Insecta > Hymenoptera > Aphelinidae > Aphelinus > Aphelinus atriplicis. The sequence continues at coordinate 16,285,844 of CM037073.1, forward strand.
ATATATGTATATAGCCGTCTCGCTCCTGATAAAGCAAAAGAGCCGAACGGCGGCGTTACTTCGTTAAACGGAAATTTCCGCGGGATAAAGGTAAAGAGCCGCGCGCGCGGGAAAAATGTATAAAACTCTGGCGATCGCGAGGGGGGGAGGGGCGAGACGCGCTATACACACCGCCATTACCCGGGATGACCCTCTTCCGAGCGCGGCAAATTCCATCGGGGCCGCGAGCCGCGGGATCCGCACCTGCGGTACGTCCTCCGAGGCCCGGATGTTCTCTGATCTCCTCGGGACGATATAGCTGCGGGGATTTCTTTTGTCGCAACTGCGCTTCCTGCCGACGCGCATATAGCGACTGACAGCCGTGTTTGCATATACCCGCACCATCGTCATATGACGAGTCGTGGCTCGGGAAATCCCATGGAATTTGGTCATTACAGCCAAGTTTGGAGTCTGCAGTTTTAAAGCTGGATCGCGAGTTAGTTATCCCATGTTATTACGGCTTTCAGCTCAATATATTATAATATTCACATACCATATCTATCTATGCAGTAATCCGGGCGATAGTCAATATGTATACAAAGTGAACCCAGCCATATACAGTTCGTTGCGCATGTATCATCGCGGAGAAAGATAAACAGATGAATGATATATGTGTTCAATTTATGTAATAACCGACATTAGCCATGGCGACTCGGTTGAGACAAATCACCAGTGACATTTATCGGCGCAGCCGCGTTCGAGTATCTCCATCATGAAACGTCGCGCGCGCGCAACAGAGGAAGACACGGAGAGTCCAATCGCGATATATATATATATACGATGGCAGAATGAACAGGAAGCGCGTCGCCCTCGATAAACACACCCGCGCGCGACTCGTCCTTTCGCTTTTCAGTGCGTATAAATACACGTTTCCTATACATCCGAGGGTGACACGCGCGCGTCAAACTCGCAATTTCCACTTTCACGGAAATCCCAAAGTGACATCTGTCGCGCATTAATTGTCGCTTTTCCTGCGGTTTCACGCCGCATTCATAATTCATCGTCGCGTCCAACAGACACACACTCGCACACACGTACCCCCGGACAGTTGACGTCTCTGTTACGGGCTTTTTGTCGGGTCTCCGCTTGGCCGGCGGTATAGCCCAGTGTATTATTGTCAGGCTAAAAGGGGAGCCTCACCGTATAGGAGACCAACAACTGTTTGATGGTCAGGTATATACGTTGGAAGTGATGTATATATTCCACACTTCGTTGGAGTGTGTGTGTGTGTGTTATTTCCGTGCCACGTACTCGCGGCTCAGCAAGTGCGACTGTTCGTTTGGCTTTTGTATATACCGGCGAATATATCTAATTGGAAGTCGTGTAGTTCTATATGCTCGACCGAATACACGATTGGGAATTATTGAAAAATCGAGTTCGAGACTTGATCGTGTTAGTGTTATTCGCGAAGAACACTCGTGAAATTCGCGACGACACGCGATAGACAGGATCGAGTCGTCGCCCGCGACAAAGCAAGCATCCGCTAAGCAGGTGAGTTAATTACGGAGTTACCACCCAATTATCAGCAGGGGAATAGTGTTCTCTGTTCTCATGACAATAGGTAAAGTTAGAGCCCGAGACTCGAGGTTATCGGGAAATTGTATCAAGAGTTGAGATAGTCCGGATCAGTAGGAGGGAGAGAGAGGGAGCCGGTAACGGTGGTGATTCGTGCGAGGCGAACTTTTCCTTCTGAATTCCAAAGCACTGGCATATATCCACAAATTCAGGGGGAATGGAGTAGCGCACGTACGGCCGGAGAAAGAAACTCGGAAGACGCAGGCAGAATTCACGGCTCAGCCGGCCGAGAGAGAGAGAGAGAGAGAGAGTTGGTGTCGTTGCAGTGTCGCATTGTCCCCCCGGCTTCTTTCCGCCGTTCCATTACCGCGCGAGCCGCTTCTTTCGGATTTAGCCGGCCGAGTATGTACGCGCGATTCCGCAGTCGGGCAATTGGTTAGATTGCAATCAAAGTTTTCCCCGGCTAACTTTTACACCCGACGAGATTCCCCGCCGTGCGATTATCATTGCGCGCCCGTTAATCGAGCGCATGACCAATGAATTTGCCCCTTGATCTCGCGATCTTTCCAAGCATTTTCTCGCGGCCGGCGCCCTTTGATCTGGTGCTCGAGGCAGCGATCGTCCGATCGATTTGACGGAGGGTGGATATTTTTGAAAAAATTCAACGTGATTTTCGGGGGAAAGGTGGGAGGAACGATGGACCTTAGGGTAGTTCGAGAATGAACGGTGTTGCGACAAGGGTTGGATGAGATTAGCGGCAGACCACGGGGGAAAGTCGACCTCGTGAAATTCGTTATTATATTTCGGTGTGAATTATTGCATTAACGTCATTCGTGATAGATCGATGGTTACGGATGGGAAGTTCGTTTCAAACAACGATGAGTATCCCCACTTTTTGCAACTATACTTATGCCATAAACGTCGTTCTCGGCCATGAAGAGCCAGGTGCAAACGATGACTCTGCTTGTTTTCGAGACGACGAGGGTTTATGGAATCGTTGACAGAGCACTATTTTCTTTCTCGTGAAATTTCTCTCGATTGATTGTAGTTATGAAACGGGTCTTACACGCTTTAGAAATATAACATTTGAAAGGGCGAAGATATGGACTAATTTTGATCCAATAAGAAAAGGAACTAAACATCTGAGATAAATTTTACGTGCATATTGTCTACCTCGCAATTTGGATGTATACCAGAAAATGTAGGAACAACTCTTCTTTTCCTGTTTTACGACGAACTTTTCCCAACTGGCACCCAAAAAATATTTCAGAGTTTTTCAATTCACCAACTTAATAGAAATTGTTGGATTAAAAAATTTAAAGCGATAGGTTTATAAATGCCCAAAAGTTAGCAGCTCTCTAGCCTCCTCTTTTCGATGGGGTGAGTAATTGGCCGTATCCAACCCTCAAAAAATAACGATTCCTGTCGATTTAACATACTCCTGTACCATTCCCCAGATGGAACAATCTCCGGAAACATTAATTCTGTTGCTCAATACTCTACTGATTTTCATCGGAAGTCACTCGGCTAGTACACACTATACTCCTGCAGAATCTCTTGGAGCAGGAAAAAAACACCAAGTACCATCGATTCCACGGGTATACTGAATTCGAGGAGTATCGTAGCGCTGTGAAAGCTCCTCGAATCTATCGCGGCCTCGAGTACGCATTTCCCGGGGAAAATACGGGAACCGATGCAAAACAGCTGTTATTCCCTCGCGCTCAATCTCCCCGCAGAGGCAGCGAGAGCAGATAAGCCGCATTCTTTTCGGAGGTGAGAGCGAATCCCATCGACAGGAGTAGATGCTTCGCGCTGAAAAGCGGCCGCAGCAGCAGCACCGCTGCTATCGAACAAATCCGACGTGGCACTCCCGCAGCCGATGAGGACTCGATTTTCAAGTCTTTAGAGAGCCGAGATTTTGCGGTGGCAAGACAGGAAGCAACGGCAAAACAATGGATTTTCGCAGGTTTTGTTTTGAGCGTCTGAAGGTTGTCGAGGTTAGGAAGGGTGGCGCTACTGAATCAAACTCGATGCGCGTCCCACACGAAAACTCCGGCGATCCTTGAGAATTGATTTTACGTCGTCGTCTTTTCCTCAGGTTCTCTCTAGGCTTCCTGAGAGTAAATAATCAGGCAAAATTGAAGGGAATGATCGTTACAAAGACTCACAATTTTTTTTCGCGATTCGGGTACTTTCATGACTATAGTAGGAATTTTAGGTGATATACTCTCACGAAGAGTCACATGAAAAATAATAGATCATAAAAGGAATTTCTCTTTGCTGTATCAGAACATTATTATACTCTTGAATGTGAATATATTGTAATACCGACTACCAAATATTGATAATTCATTCACTATTTTCATCTATCCAGGCGTATGTTACCCAAGTGATAAATCGGCAACTGCCTTAGGATATATATGCGCATCTAGATTATCCGATGATTTACTGAGTAGATAAAATTTGTGTAAATGAAAATACGAATATATTTTAATCGGCTAGCATTAACACCGTGGCCATTAATAGATGCGGCCGAGTCAGGGCATAACGATTTTATCGGTGCTATATGTATCGGAAACGAGTTGAATGCATTCTATATCACGCAATGCTCTTACGCTGCACAGTGTAACCGTAAATCAAATTCGCTTTCAGCGTTCGGTGTAACTTAGTGTTTTTATATCGTTAAAATAATGCAACCGTTGAACCAAAATCAATACTACATTTGTACTGTTATATGAATATTCCTTTCGAAAATTCAGAATTCATTGTTGATGGGCAAATATGAAGTAATGTGAAATCAAATGAATATTAGCAATCGATTTCATGATTCATGATTGAGTAAAAATAAGTATATTCTGGTATCAATAATTTTCTACATACATTCATGTATATGCTAATCTTACAGATATATATTGTTCTGTGTATTCCTCGTTTGATCCAACGTTTCAAGCTTTTGGATACACACTTTTCCTCCTAAAGAATTAGGGAGGAAAATCCTCTAGAGCTCTGGAAAACGACGCGAAATCATCGAGAGGTCCATCTCGAGAAACAAAACCGTCGCGAGCGATATTATTGTAGGTGCACGTGGAGCCGATGATAATCTCCGTCGGTCCAGCGCTACGACGTCGCTTGAATTTTGCAACGAACCCGATACCCACCAACATCATCGTCAGTTCGTAATCTCGCCCACGCTCCCGGCCACAAACACAAGGGAGAGCTCCGACTGAGACACGGCGGAGCAGATGGTGGAATCGAGTGCAGTATATCCGGGCCTGAGCCAATATTGACCTCGAGGGGAGCGCACTTTTCGCTCCCAGGTGACGCGCCCGCGAATAAATAGCGAAAGTATATATATATATATATGTATTGGGTTACGCCGCGTCGAGCTGATTGACAAGCCAATGCGTCCTTGTTATTTGCTTTGATGGCGCGGGGAATGTCGTGGAACATCTGCGGTACGACCGTAACTTTTTTCTTTCGCCTCTGGCAATTATTTCATTATTTCGTTCAGCTCAAGGTATGGAATTCCTGTTCGAAATATTTCTCTACCCGAGATCTGTCTCTTCTCATGGTTGATAAATTATTGGATATCATTCAAGTTTTCAATTAAATCGTACTCGAGTCGTGTTGAATTACAAATAAACCCGTCGGAATCCAACCATATCCAGAGAAAAAATTTATCGTTTGTATTCGGAAGAACTTTGAGTTAATCCGTTGAGTATATCGCATGAAAAGTTTATGTCCTCGTAGTTCACGGTTGAACGATAAACGCAAATAGTCTCGGCTGATGCACATATGGGTATCAAATGGGACATAATGAAACAGAACAGACTGAAGCCGATTAGATTCGACTCGATGAGAGTACTCAAATAGATTATCACGGTTTATAGTGGATGAATATGCATGAACGATAGATGATTTTGAGGTAAGGTTGGATCAATGAATACAGTAAAAATTAAGCAGCTACAAATGAAATTCAATGCGCCATCAATAAGAAAAGGGGTCGTGTCGCTCGGACATATCGACATACGTTTACCGAATCATTATCTCAAAGTTTTCTGAATGTGGTGTTCCATTCTTTTGCCGTACATCGTCTCACTGGACTTTGAAAGACAATATGAATTTCATATCGATAAATCACAATGCCATCAATTCCTTTTCTCTCGAGTTTTATTGAAACACTGGTATACGTATTATAATTTTCGACAAATCATGTACACGATTATCACGCAAGATTATCTTGCACTATGCGCTAATATATATCCATAAGACAGTGAGCAGGAGCCGGACCGCGTTGCATCTCCGATATTAGGTCACCTGCATTCCCACTTGGCACTTTTCTCTCTATCACTGCAATGTTTCCTTCTTCGCTTCCATTTCGGTGGTGATTTCCAGCCATCGAACTTCTGCAATGCACATGTATCTTTCTCGTACGGAAACTACTCGGTCTTGCTCGGTTACCGGAATATATACGTTTCGCACTAGTACGATCGATTGTTATGGTGAGGTTTCTCGTGAAGATCTCAATTCTCTTGTACAGGCGGTGTGCTTTACTGGCATGTGTTTTTTACCATGCTTGATGGTAAATCTGACTAGGGTGTTACTGATTGGTTGAAATAAATAGATCGGATTCAATCTTATATCATTCTCCATCTATGAAGAAAAACGCTGTGAATTCAGCTTCCGTTTATTGAGAAGTCAATGAAAAGTAAGGCAAGGACCTCAATCAAAGTTATAAATATATGCTATTTGAAAAAAAAAATGTCTTCGGGAGTAATTTTAGGTTGAAGTTTTACATTTTGCTATTATATAACGATAGTTCAAAACGTTTATGAGATAAATACAAATATTGACTCTTCTTCCACACTACTATTATATTCTTGAGACATCTATAGTGACACCAACAATTGAAGATTGTGACAACTGTCAGGAGAAATTCCGAGGCCGTACACCATCTTACTGGCGTCCCTCTATGTAACCAAAGCTTTCAGCTGCCGCATGGTAGTGAAAAATCCGCTCGCCTCTACAGATACGCACGTTCGCCCCCGGAAAATAGCATTTTACGGATTACGTGGACGTGCCCTCGGTGCCTCGTATAAAGAGCTTCCGGACGGTGGCGAGCGTTTGGGGCTATTCCGGATTGACAAATCTCATGTATCGGAAGAATTTATAAGGCGAGTTTGTCCCTCGATCAGTTTGTCTCTACACTTATTTGATCTAGGAAACGTATTGAGAAATCGGGTCTAAAGTGGACTTATTTTAAAGCTGATGGCGGAAGAGGCTGATTCATATTGTATATGGGAGGAGAATGGTAGAGCTGAGACGGGGACGGAAACAATTATAAATAAATCTTTGACGTCCGAGTCTGATTGACAATTGAGGAACGATATTATTCACGACTATCCCAACGTAGGATGAGAAATGATATGCAAGGAGGCAGGCTGGACGAGGAACAAAAGTTTGATTAGAAAACGTAATTAAGGAAAAAAAACGTCTTGAATTATCTGAAAAATTTAATTAAATATCGCAAATTGTAATTGATAATTGAGGTCGATGAACTTTTATAATATCAACTAATTAGCGATTACACTTATGACTTTGTCAATATTACAAGTCCTCGATATATAAGTCAAAATAATTTGTAACTTACTCCTTATCCACTGATCAGACCACTGATCTTTTATGTAACATCAATTAAGTGGATCTCGTTCGCCTCGACCGTGGAAAAACTTCGCAAGTTCGGAAGATCCTGCCTTCGAGCAGTCTATATATATACCTAACCGAAGACACTGAATTATCTAGACACCTTGGCGAATCTTTGTAAGATTGATAGTAAATGTCTCACTAGCTACTGTAACATTAATGAACATGACTGTACGGACGGAGCGCTGTCTGGTTACATAGCACCACGTGCCGATATATACTTTGGTAATATGGGTTACATCCAGAGCGCAAATAATACCTCTGTCATGTACCACTATCCTAGACACCCATCCAATAAATTCATAATTTTTAACCCGGAATCCAACAGATATACGAAAAAAATACTCAACGATATTATCTGACAGAGATCTGCATATATGATAAATACAAAACCAACAAAGAATACTGTTGGATCAATAATGACGTCATATGAGGCGCGATAAAACTGAAAATAATCCATGGAATGCTATCTCCAACTCAATATCCTGCAAATTGAACCAGCACCACTGTAGATTAGGATAACGTACCACTCATAGTCTTCCCTGCCTTACTAATTGTATAAGTAGAGCAAATTATAAGTAGGTTTTTCTCTGATTATAACCATCTATTTCATACTGTTATATTCAAAACAATGTATGGTATATCAAATCCGAATGTGGGACGTTCACTGCGAACGATGTATTTGTCAATAACCTATTAGCAAGACTTTAATTCATTTATGATTCATTTGTACCTCAATAACGTATGTGTAAAGTAAGAAACTAAACAAATGAAGATTTTCAAAAAAAAAATCAAATTTACAGAAGAAAATAAGGGTCGAAAAACAAACTTTTTATAAAGTTTCTATCGAGAACAAATTTCGTTGCGGTTTCAGCATCTCACTGTGAGCGAGTAAAAAGAGAAGCGCGAAGAGTGACGAGCTTTATAAAAAGACCCGCGGTTCTGGATTTTACACACGGGGATCATCTGGAATCGAATCCGTGGAATAATCGTCCCACTGCGACATCACGGTACCTCGTCACGGAGCGACTTCACGTTTCACTGGTATTCCTCGGGATCGAACTACGGAAAACATTTGCGTTGGAAAAAGGAGAAGAGGGAGGTAGCGCATCGCACCAACCCCGAGTATTACACAATGGCATTTTTCTTCGCAACCTGCAGTGTTCTGTTCAAAATGTATAATGCCGGATTAAACTAAAAGTATCTTAATTAGTAACTTTTCGATTGATTTTGAGATGTAATTTATTGGATTCACTATCGTCATATAAATTTCCATCAAGAAATGGAACATAGACTCACCATCCCATGTTAATGAATCAATTAATTTATAAATGTTGAATCAAAACGAATTCAAAGATCCGTGGAATTACTGTTTTCATTTGAATATGGCTCCACAAACTCCAAATAATGATTAAACAATGGAAAAGCGGATATCGGACCGGCACATTCGCCGCACAAACAAAATACCCGCAACGCTGAATAAACGCCCGATCGCAACGACCCGCGGGAAAAATTTTCATTCCAGCGGTGGTTAGTTAATTTATGTTAACGACCGCGAATGTTCGCTCAATGACGGGTTAATAACAATCCGGCCACGTTCGCTACCAATTCCAGAACTGGCCCTTTGAGACTTGAAACGAACGCTGAAATACTTTTATGGGTCATTTCGTATTTGAAATGGTAGGTTTTTTTTTGAACGTCTGATTAAGAATTCTTTTAATCGTAAAGTTGACGCTCGTCTTACGAAGCACCGTAATCTTGGATTAAATTTCCCGGTTAACCGGGAATACATAAGAGTAAAATAACTTTGAAGAAATCTTTCAATTTTATTGATCATAGATGTACCATACGAGATATCTATACATTTCAAAATGCAGCACAGTGGAAAATCATAACAGTATATTCATGTTTTGTCGATCCACGTATGTAAGGAGCTATTATGGATGAAAGAAATGATACTAGTTTAATATCACAAGAAGTTGATATAATAAATAAATCTAATCACGTCAAACATATATAAGATTCAAATTTTGAGAAACCCAACTGAATCGCATTAGGAATTCATCAATTTCAAAATGAATTCACTCAATGATACACACATTTCAACTGGGCTCACGCGGCAAAAAGTGGGTATAGAAAAATTCCGCCGATGCCTATAGCCCGAACGAGTTGGCCGATCCACAGTTCTCAATGCGGAATGCACTCGCGTCCACTGCTCTGACAGAGCCTCGCGACACTATTTACCACTCAGCAAACGATAATCCGGCAGTGTCACGGGGACGTCAGGGCCCATTCGCCTCACGAAGAAATCCCCTAAATAGATTCGCCGGATTCCATCAGGCGATTGCTCGCATGCGACCAATTTGCGCGCGAGAGCGAGAGAGAGAGAGAGTGAGAGGGGCACTCCTTTCTTACCCTGCTCGGGTCGCGAGCGAGCGACGGAAGTGTCCAATCCACTCTCGGGACGATTCCATTTTGCCGCGAGCTCTCTCGCGTGCGAGCGAATTTGTAGACGGGCGACGCGGGCCGCGCGATAAATCCACGAGACGTGACGGGACTGGGGAAGCGCCGCGACGGCTAATTGGACGACCTTGAGCTCGCGCGAGCGCTGCATTGAGACGCGCGACGAGTGTCGATCGCTCGAGTGCATCCGATGAAGCGATGATCCGCTGCGCGGAATTAAGTGTCGAAGCCCACGGCGACTCGAAGTTCGCCTGCGAGTTTTCATTATATCGCATTCGTCGATCGTCCGATTCGAATCACCTATTCCTGAATGGCTTCCGTGTGTGATTCCGCTCGCGAAATCGTTTGCGAAAAACTTTCGGTTTACTCTGTGATAATCTTCAGAGTCATGGAATCATCATGGTTTCAGTGAATATCCTTACACAACACTTCTGATCTATTTTATTTCAATCAATCCATGGCGTATATGTTTAGCGTTTCAGTCAATATCGGCAAAGAAAATCCACAAATCACGAGCGAACGCGATGATACAATTAAGATCCTCCTGCGAAAATACGACGTGCGTAAACTTTTGCGCAGAGCTGTATAACAGCCCCATAACTTTGGCGCGCAGTTGAACGTCGAGGAATGAACGAGTCGAGGCGCATAAAATCCATAACCATCACACTACTATCGATCACTGAATCACATCGTCAAAATGTCGTAAGATCTCACGAGAAAATATAAGATCCATAAAGAGAGAAGCCGAATGCTTCCGTAGTTGTGCGTAATTCTAAGATATTTTGCTAAAAAAAATTATTGGTTGCCAGCGGTTATATTCGTGCCCGGTGAGATTCGTGTATAATATCTCATCGACGAATCGGAATCATTCATCATTTAGATTATTGAGAACTCGATGAAGTCATAACTTCTGTTTGAGATTATCGAAAGACAATAAAAAAATGCAATTAATCTTTAGTCAACTAGGCTGACTAGGAAAACGTCATTCGTTGGGTATAAGAGTGAAAAAATAATGCTTGGAGGAAGAGCCGCGAAGATTTCCAAGCAGTTTAAAAAGGGAAAAGAGATGAAAGGCAGAATGGCGAAAGAAAAAGCTCGATGGATTGAGAGACGGCAGCAGAGGGAAGCTAAGACTGCTAGGAGATAAGGGCCTCCCGGTCGTTACTAGTTTGACGGATCGAGTGGGTAAGGCGGATAAATATATATATACCATCTTTCTGTCTTACCTCACCTGTTCGAACAGCTTTTTATTCTTAACCCGTGTGGAGTCGCATCGATCGATACCACCGATTCTTTCGATACTCGTAAGACAGAATGTATAAGGAAAGTGTCAGGCGCGCGCCATACTTGCATATATTTGCTCATTGATGTAATTGTTGTACCTTGGGAATCAGAGAGTTGAAATTCCTTACATCAAAATCTCACTGTACCACCGTGAATATTCACTGTAAGTCACAGTCGAATGTCGCCCACTGTATTACAGTGAAAAGTCACTGTAATTTATAGTTAAATCGATAGTTTTATATTTATAGTTTACAATTCACTGTATCTACAGTGGAAATGTTGAAACTGAACGTTACAGTGAAATTTCACTGTAGTATAGGGAACGATCCACTGTGTAAGTACAGTGAAAAACGATCCACTGAAGCTTACAGTGAGATTTTCACCGTAAGGAATTTGAAGAGAACATATTTTGCTGCCTCATAAACGCTGAAGATTGTATTTTACTTGTAAGACTGCAGGAAGTGTAGTAGTTGTCTTACTTCCATGATACGTTACAAAAACCGTGAAATGATCTTGCAGATAATCAGTCTGCTGAGCTCAATGAAGAGTGAAGAGTAGTCGTGCACGAACTACACTACTTTGCTGATGCAGGAAGTGTACAATTCTGCTGTCTAGAGGCTGCCGCATGTTATACTCCTCGCAATTTCATTGCAAGTATGCTGCTCTCAATCGTGCAAAGTAGTCATGCACCCACTGTACCACTGCTGCTGCGCAAAGTCTACAATTCTGATGTCTAGAGGCTATCGCAATTCCCTTACAGCACCGAATGCAATAAAGTGCGAAAGCAAGCCGCGCATGTTCTGCGTAATCGCAAGTGCGCGCAAGTTCGAGTTAGCGGGTTAACGAATATACCTCTATACATAAGCCAGCTGTAGCAAATTTATTCATAAAATTCTGGTGTATATATATTGAGTCCGTGAGGATGAAACTTCTCCTCGTCGTATAACGGAATAGAGAGCATTAGCATAGCGAGGAAAAAAGTTACATTAACGTATCTAATTCGATTTCATCTCACTTTCGATGGAAGTTTTATTGGTGCTGTGACGAAGAGATTTCACACTGCAGCGTTCGGTACGTACCTGGAACAGAAAAAAATCATGCGTTCAGACCTTCGACCTTTTTATTGTACGAGAACGAATAGACATGAATGAATTATGTCGGGAGGGAACTAATTAGTTTTCGAATAGTATATCTGCTGTGAAATCGAATTGAGAAAATTCCAATCTTCAAACGACCAATTAGCTACGAAATTGACAACTTGATTGACAGGTTAAATTTTCTAGCTCCTCAACTGATATTGCAAAGTATTTTGACAGTTGTCAGTCTCTATTAGAGTTAAGTTAGTATTTTATTCGTGAAGTCATCCGTTTTTGAGGAAATGATATTTATAATCATTTAGAAAATTATTGAAACTCAGCCAGATGAGGGTAAAGTACGACCAGTAGAAAGTGAGATTCGAGGCATTGGTCCAACGTTCAAGTGGTCCTCGAGAGACCAGACAACCGAAGTTGCATCTTTCAACGATGAAAAATTGATTTCAGAACACCGGGCAACTTTGTGTGCTTCACAGGCCACTTTTAAAACTGCTTGGGAGTTAGATTCATGAGCCAAATTTTTGATTTTGAAAGTTGAAGAGTTCTTTATGAAATTTGTCTCATCCAAGAGTCAGCGCATGAATAGTTATCTAAAATTATTTGAGTTATCTCTCGATAATCAAGGGCCTGCACTCCAGGACGAATACGGAGGAAAAATTTCTTCCACTTCCTCATTAATTGATATTTTTCCTGCGACGTTTTCCCTTGTCAGGCGGCTCAATTATACAAAGAATTTTCCTTCGCATAGTTAACAATTATCTTTGGTAGTAAAGGCTAACTCAAATATATGTTGAATGTAGGGTGTACATCAAGATATCTAGACTTAAATATTTCAATATTTAAGTCTATTCTGAATGGAAACATCTGATAGATTTCTCAATGAAATTCACTCGGTTAATCCGGATATAATGAGAGACCCAGAATTATATCAATACGTAGGAATCGATAGGCCAAAGTATCCTCGCCCATATAAGGTATAAATCTGGAATCAAATTACCCTTAAGCCGTTCAAATCCAACAATTTGTGAAAAGGAAACCACCTGTGAAGCGAGAGGCCGGCCAGAGCTATCACAATCCTTCCACCTTCGATTTTCTCTTTCCCCGAGGAAATTCATTCCAATCCTCGGAATCGTCTCTGAGGACCTCAGAGGACTACTCGATTGCTTTACATTCGTCTCTCTTTGTGAATCTAAAATAAAATCACGCCAATGGTAAAGTCTTAGCTCGGGGGATATAACTATTCCGGTGGAGAAAAAACCATTTTCGAGCTCTTTCTTCCCGCGCTTCGAAGGAGATATCGTTCTTCAAACTTCAGTGATGAATCCTTAGAGTTGAATTTCTCGAAGTAAAATTTTCAAATTCATCTGTTCTATACAACATTGAGAAAAAGTTGAATCTTGCCGAGTTCGAAAGTCTTATTGGTGTTCTTCGGGACTTCCATAAAAGTAAACTTACTCTCCTTCTTTCTGGTGCTTGAGTATACTCAATATATAGGAGCACAACTAGTGTCCATATTAAAAGTCCCACTTCTGGCACCACGAAGTTCATTATCTTGAGCCCGATACAACAAAGCCGAAGTCAACCGAAAAATCTACTCCAGACAGGTAAAGCAAACACGCAGCGAAAAGCTCGCGTCGGAAGAAAAAGCAGCGGGCTCACGCGAGCGCGATCAACTGTCGGGGCGATTTAATGAGGCTCGCGTGAGCGCGCGCTTAATTGCGAAATAAAGCGAATCGCGCTGAGGGAGAAAAACGTCGTCGGGGGGTGCAGACAGCCCTGAAAAATGTGCTGAGCTCTGATGTTCCCCGCTCAAGCTTCTGCCAAGAGGAGCTAGAGAGATTTCGGTCTCGCCGGGGATGGCTCGAGACGTGTGCATGGTGATTTTCAAGTAGCAACAGCTGACACTTCCGAACCCATAAACTTCAGGAGCAGGGCCAGCCGTGAAATTGTGAAAAACGTGGAAATGTATTTGTCGTGAGTGGTTGATCAACCGATCAGTATGCAATGGAGAAAGTCAATTACTGATGGATTTTCGATAGATCTTATCTTATATCTCCAATTGTTTCAGCCTACTCAGTAACTCATCGGCAAATTCTTTCTTGCACATGAATAATTCCACTCAATTTTCGCACAAACCATCCGAGTACGAGAAGAAACTTTACAAACTCTACTCTCAACAATCGTTAATGCAAAAGTCTTCCCGAACATGAAAATAAAGATTGTCCGTACGAGTATCGTAGCGAGACGTGCGCGCACGAGACCGTGCATCAGCGCGTCGAGTGAAAATGATCTGCGTAAATTATAAAAGTGTGTGCGATTCGGGTGAAATTCGCTTCAAAAGCCCGACTGCGCGCGAGTGGCGTTGGCGAATCAAGTGGAAGTTTCCATTTGACGCGTGCGGGCTCATTCGTTTCCAGTGCGCGCCTCTGTCAGCTAGCTCGCGCCTTTATTTGACACGTATGCACACATATACAGAACGGAGCGCCAGGCTTTCCATGACGTCACCCCGACACGCTCGACCCAGCAGACGGAAAATTGAACCCGGATGGAGCCTTTCAGGAGTTGGGTCTTGTGCGATTCCTCGCAATTCGGGGCTGGCCATACGAGGAGAGAATTAGTGGGAACGAGAGTACTGCGACGAAATTATAGAAGCTAATTAAGGGGAAGTGGAGTTTTCCGTTTGATCAATGAGAGATAGCTTGAAACTTGCGCGAGAGTGGCATAAACCGATGGAGAATTTCCGCGTATTGCAAAGTAAATTTTGCTCTGAAAACTGGATTGCCACGGAGTTTTGGTGACTCTGGGAATGAAAGGACGGTTTATACGTTCAACAGAACGAAACTTGGATTTTCAAAAATTGTTTTCATTACCTGCGTAAGCCACGAAACTTGAACGACCTATATTTAGTAATGTACAGTTCAATTAATACTAGCGGAAGCATATATTTTTCAGTATTGACGATGATATTGTATACAGTAACATTTTGATGGTATATAATCGTGTGCTGATTTTAACTGGTTTTGCGTTTTCCCGCATTATAGAAAGAATCAGATCGTTATTTATTTCCCTTGAATTAATTCTTCGGACGCCATTAGCTCTGATCCTCGACGTCCACTCTCAGGACGACCTTTCGCAAAACTCTTTCACCGCCGTTAATACGTAAAAATTTACGACACGATGAATTGTGATTCAGCCGCGGAAGATGAAGCGACAGTCTGCGATGATAATATCCCCCTCGTAAACGCGAGCACGTCGACGTCGCCGTTGCCATTAACTCTTCCATCATAAAAACTTCCATTCTCTTTCATTAGTAGACCAGCGCGACGGACCAAAGACTTCTTGTACACATCTAAGTTTATACGGCTGACGTAAATGAGCCAGCCTATCAGAAGTGTTTGACCGAGGACGCGACAGTATACGAATCGTTACGCGTCTGATCAACGAGTCTTTGATTTCGGCGTAATGTTTGTACCTCAGGCGATATAATTAATGTCATTGGTATAATTCGGAAAGTTGAGAAATTCATCAGAAACTTCATTGTCCGGATCATGAAGCAAGAAAACAAGATATCCGTCGTCTATAATGGATTATTACATTCCCAACATGAAATCGATTCTACACTTAAACTAGAGTTTGCATGAAATTTGGGACGGAATGATCGAGCTCGTGCATGATCCACTGTGAGACCTATAAGTTCACAATTCGTCATTACAGTAAAAGTAGAGAATTCAAAGTATCAGAAATTATTGTTGGTAAAAAAAACATAGGCACAGCTCTGAATTCTCAATAGTCACGAGCTAAATATTTTCATCGTGTGAGGAAAGTCGTTTCATAAGTATACAATTGATTGAGAGAAATTTCACGAGAGAGAAAATACGCGCAAAAAGTGCCCTTTCAACGATTCCATAAACCCTCGTCGTCTCGAAAATAGGCAGAGTCATCGTTTGCACCTGGTTCCCCATGGCCGAGAACGTTTACGGCATCAAAAACAAATAAAAACTGTTTGTTCGATCGACACTCGACGCCAGGCGAGCAGTGGAGCGCCTAGCGGAAATGACAAGTTTCTGGTGAAAAAAAAAAAAAGCAAATGCGCTAACATGCCCGTTGATTCCGTTGTTTTTGTGTTCCCAGCGTAGGCTCGAATCGAAACGTTCTAGTATTTATTTTTCCCACCCGGAGAGGATGCCTACTTCCGAGTCCATTAAGTAGAGCAGAACGCGGCTAGTGCGAATCAATCGAGTGTAAAATTGCTATCCGCAACGTAGAATTCGGCGAAATTTTAATCTCGATATACGCCCGTTCAATATACCCCAAACATTTTTCTATTCCTCCTGTTTCGCTTCGTTTAATTCATACCATACATATATATATACCCGGAAGAACGAAGCGAATACACGAGTAACGTTATTCATAGAGGACGAATCTCGCCCCATTTTCGAATGATATAGTCAAAACAAAGTCTCCCATACACGCACACAACAGATTGAAATTTGCCACGAGACCGGCAGTGAGGTGGAATGCAACTAGCGTCGGATTTGACAGGCACGCGGTATCTGGCGGCGACGTGATTAACCGCGGAAAATAACGGCGGCCACGGAATAAATATCGGACAAAGCCGAAAACGCGGAGGTGAGACGATTTAACGCAGCGAGAACGCGTATCTGCTTTCGACAGCCATTGAATCCGCGATAAACTTGGTGCGATCACGAAAAAAGGTAAACACGTCGCCTCTTTTCTCTCGGGTACGGCACTTCGTTCAATTTATGTCGCATTATCGGTAGCTTCTTCCTCTGGAAAATTATTGTTTCGATTTAGACGTTTCGAGGCATTGAATACAGTGCGAAGGATCGGGCTTGACAAACTACTTTTACGCTATATTTTTACTCGGTACTTTACTTTTTATACGCTATACTTTACTTTATTAATAAGCTATTCCTTCAAAAAACGCGACTCTATTATACCCAACGGAATCATTCATTCTAGCATAAGCTGGAAAAATTGGTTTGCCTGCAGATATGACACCCAGTATAACCTAAACTACTCCAATGTTTCGGTAACTTTTATCAGTGTAGGAACTGCTTGGCAAATTATTGAGTTGTATTGTATCGATATATAGAAATGAAATAATGCAAGCTTGAGCTTAAAATTCATTAAACCCAAATGGTATGGAACAAAGATATATTTAATTACAAACAATTGACACGAAAATATATTGTAAATTTTTGTGCGTTATACGTGTGAAGGTAAAAGGAGTAATCTATTGCCTCAATTCAGCCCTGTGTAGAACAGAACTAATGGCTTCTAGCTTGTATACGCGTTAATGAAAGTACTCTTAATCAGGTGAAAACCGCGACGTCACACAGAAAGAAGTATTAGAGCGAAAGGTTCAAAGGCACGGTAGATCAGCGAGTTTTGTGCAATGTTTGTTTCTACGGGCGAAACAGGCCAAATTAAATTCATTAAAAAGCAAACTCGACGTAAACGAGGAAAGAACTCGAGTAAAATGGAAAATTACCAGAAAAACCGGAGGAAAATAATGAAAGAGGATTGCGTACTCGAGAGTTTTCAATAATTCGTGTGAGTGGATGCTTAATATCGAATTGAAATAAAACGATTTTGTCACGTCGAGGTGAGAATTGTTCACGAATTATCCTCATAAAGATATAATTTGTGTCAATTATCAAATCGATCAACTCGGAAACGACGAGAGTGAAATTTAATCAAGCTCGGATAGAACGAACGATAAGAATCGGCTAGTACCCATAAAACACGTTAAAATCGAGCGGTGGCCCATTAAAGAGAGTCTTCGCACCCCAGCCGTGGTAATATCGAAGGAATTTCACTCGACGCCGCGGCCGGGCACTTAATTGAAAAATACCCGAACTAAATATAATCTCGTTCTCCACTCGAAGGTGTCGAGGCTTTATTTATCGCGGCTCGGTACACTTCTCACGCGTCGAAAAATTGGTCGTTAACGGTTTTACTCTATTACGATACAGAGCTGGCGTTGCGTCAACTGCGAATGATCAAAACGATACAGTCGCGCGCATTAAATCAGCCGCGGCTCGACTGTAATAGCTCGGCTATTCGTCGCCGAGTTTGCCCCCGCTCGCGGGTCAAAGTTTCCCTCGGCCGAAAGTTTCCCTCGAACGTACCTCTTCTCGGACTCGGCTGACGACGGCACGCGCGCGCGACTCGGAAGGCACTGGATCGACATCGATCAAGTGCCGGGACCGTACCAATCAAGTCGCGTAGCTGGCGGGAAAACTGCGCGCGAAGCCGCGCTATGCATGAATGTATATATATACATATACACGCAGCCGAGCGCAGGGGTATTCACAGGACAAGTTTAGCGCGCGAGGGGCTGGTGGTGCAACAATTCACAAGATTACTGCGGGTGCCACGCAGACATCCCTCAAAACTCAAGGCCCGCGTGGAAACTTGACGCACAATGGCAAGCGAGACAAGCGCCGAGACGTATTGTGCCGCGCGGCTCGTTACTCTCCCTGCTCATATATATATATATGTATACGTATACGCGCAGCTCGGGCGCAAGTAAAAGTGAGCAGCTCCGGAAGTTGGGGAGGTGTCAAGAACCCGACGAGAGAGCCGAGCTCGAGCTGTCTTGCTGCGGGTTTTTCCAACGGGTTTCCACAAAATTTATCCCGATTTTCAACTTAAACACGCATGTACGCTGTATCATACTCGGTAGACGATGAAAGAAATTACGGCTCATTCGCCTCTATACGCGAGTGTTAATCGTTCTTCTCATTTGTCGCTTCTGTCTCTCGGGGCTCGCACTACATGTTTCACTCCGTACATTGTAATACAGAATGTATATCGATATGATATCCAATTGCATCAGAGTCCAGTGGTCCATATGCGTGCAGGTCAATTATACTTCACGCCTGGCTCGACTCGCCTCCTCTCAAACGACCGAAATCGACGTGATGAATCCGATACCTGGGCATTGCTCGATATTGATGGACATAGCTAGGGACGTCTCTCGCCAAATTAACTACACTACTAGCTCTGCTCCTCGCTCTCGCGTCAGTAGCGCATATCTCTCTCGTGAATCCACCTCGAATAACTAGATCCACTACTTGTGGAACAGAAGCAGATCGTCTGATCGACGAAGCCAAGAGGTTATAGTCACCTGTTTTCTCGATTCTCTCCTCGTCGCATTGCATATCACTTTGTCGACGCCCAGAGACGCGTGTTTCATTAGTCGATCGTCAGCGTCGATCGCCGCTGGCCCCGCGGCTAACGACGCGATTACCCGAAAAAACCCCGGCGCTGATCAATCAGCCGCGGCTGGTGAATGGCCGCACACGTACATCCGCTGCTCGAGGTGCTATACGTCAACGCGCGTGGTGTCAATCGGCGCCTAGGCGCGGCTCCCATGCGTCATTTCCACGCGCCGATGAAAAAGGAACAAAAAAAAACACGCTCGCGCGACCGGGAGAAATTTATCGGAGCGTATACGGGGCCGCGACGAGGGACGTCCGTCGCGAGGTACGTTATAACGACAAAGTGCCCGACTATAGACGTCGCGGTGCCACGGGCGAATTTCGCACCATTTATATATTGGGGCGTGCGTCGATTCGGCCATGTGATTAATTATCGTCGTGCGTCCCGGAGCCACGGGACTAAAATTATAATTCGCTCCGTGACGTTTTGCGGATTCTCCGTCGAATCCATTGAAATCGAGGCGGCGCTGCGCGAAGTATAATATATAATTACGTCGCGGCAAGGAGCATCAAGACACTCCAACATCCAGCAACTATATTCGTTCGCGAGAGCGGGAGACGCAAATTCCTGAGACATTTCCATTCGAGGCCGCGGTACGAGTGCCACGGGGTAAGCGCATCACCGGTGTCACGTGTCGTAATTCATCATTCGCACCGCTCGGGATCCGCCGGTGTGTATAGTACATCGCACCCGAGCCACGAGAATTCCAGCTACTGTGTGTGTACTGCAGCGCGCGCAATAACTCCAGCCCGGGCAGGCTATATAGCTCGCCGCGTCAATTAGCGCTTCGCCAAAACTTTCTTCGGGGAATTTCGGGCGCGCGACACGCAAAAAGCCGCCACCCGTGTATTGTTCGCCGGGCAAAGTTCGCCAAAGACTCGGGGACGCGTAATTTTGCCGGTGCTACAGCGAGCGGGGCTTATTACGAGGGTTGACGGGGGGGTTGGGGAGGCGTCGTTGTGTATATCGATTGCTTCCACTCGATCGCCCCGGCGATTTAATCAATCTCTCGCCGACCCCTCGCCCCTACACTTTCGCGGATGAAATCTGGAGCAATATTCCTCGGAGCTTTTCTGGCTGGTATCAATATTTTTTAATTATTGGTAATGCCAGAGGGGTCGCCGGCTACTTTTTCCGCGACTCCGGCGGCCAGCTGTTCACGGTATTGACGAGGACGTCGACGCGATAAGGGAAAATTATACTGTCTCCGGTTTATTCCCGAGGTATTTTCATGGTAGTTATTGGAAGTATATAGGTTCGCGTGGAAGATTGGGAAGCCTACAGCGCGGCTGTGAAGCCAGAGGAAGCTTTCGGACAATGCTATTCCGCGAAGTCTCTTGTGCCGCACAGTCCCTCTAAGCTCGCAATCTTTCCCTACTCGTATTCGCATTAGTCATCATAATTACTCAATGTTTCCGTAACTATATTATATTCCAAATATATATTTTACCAGTTTTATCTCATAAAAGAGATATCCCGCGATAATACGATTAACTTCCAGATGAGATTGTACGCGGCATGAGATGGAAATATTAATGATCGCTATTATAATTGAGACAGGATTTTAATGCATCCTTCGTTAGTGTCACTTTGCTCGATATAAAATCTATATAACCAGAAGATTCGCATAATGAATTGTGAATCAAGCATAAATTATCACAACAGCTGCATTTTTGTAGACTGTTAATTAAAAAGCATTACCATTTCCAACTCCAACACTTAATTCCTCTGGTCTATCGAGCGAATCGAATCGATAGCGGTTGGATGGAATATGAACGAGCTGTCCTCGATATTCCAGGAATAATATATATAGTCCTAAATCAATAGGCATGCGCTTCACGTACTCTCTTAAATCCTCACAGTGGAAAGCCACTGTATGAAAGTAAAAAATAACTGTATGAAGGTGGATGAATTCACTGGAACAATTTTTACATAAAATTCGTAGTGAATAGTGTGAAAATTCACTTTACAATCAGTGAATATTTGCTGGAGTGGTACGAGCCCCGTAAATTGAATATATTATCGATAAAATAGTTCATTTGAAGTTTTCCTCCAAAAGAATTGTTACAAATTGTGAGAAAATTTTGAAATTTTTTCAAACTCAAATATGTTTGCGATTTTCATTTTACTATATATTTTGCAGATTGAGACGATGTTGGCCTTGTATCCAGACAAACAGACCAAAAAACAAATTCAAACTGTGATGAGTTGCATGGTCTCAAAAATTTCTAACTAACCACTTTATTCATAACATATTCTATTTACGGGACTCATGCTATCTCTATCAAATCTTCACTAATTGTTAAGTGATTACTCCGAATTTCATATAAAAAATTCTTGCTATAAAACTTATGCAACTAAAATGAAAATTCACTACAATGAAAAAATTTATTTATGCCAGTGAATAATTCATCCACCTTCCTACAGTGGTTTTTCACAATAAGTATTCAAGCGAGTATCCCATCCCTTTCTTATTATAGGCCCATAGAAAACTCAACACCGGAAGAGGTTGATCACGCGGACAAATTACGCGTCGCTATATATACGTATCCCTGCACACTCGACGCTAGAACAAATTGACTTTTATCCGCTCGAGTCGCCCGTCTTCTCCGTCAACACTGCGCCGGGCGTGACTAGCTGCCACAATTCATCCATCAGCGTTTTGTCGAGAGCCATAAGGCCTAGTTTTGACGCTCGAGCTATACACATATGCTCGCTGCAACTGAATCGCGCCTCGGCTATGTATACATACATACATTACAGGGGAGAAGCAATTGGGGCGATATATATCACGCTCGTTAAATCGTTTCCGCGCTCACTGGGTCAAAGCGCCGCGAGCCGTCTCGGGGACGCGCCCCAGTGGATCGAGCGTGTTTTATCGACGCCGAGCCAGCCCGACTGATTTCGCCCCCCGAGTCCGCACGCGCGCGCTCGAGCCACAAAAACGCCCAGCCGCGCCAAAGGAAATACGTGTAAACGAAGCCCTCGAGGGCTTTCCCATTAGAGAAAGAGAGCTTATCGCCGCGCGCACGGCCAGTCGCTTCCATTCATCCACCTCGCGCGTCCGACGAGATATATCCCGACTCCGAGTAGTGGCCCGGGCATTATGCGACAGAGGTACGCGTGTGTGAATACGTTGGCTAGATTAGACCCTCGACACTTGAGTTTTCACGATTGTTTCGCTATCGTTCCACCAGACATAAACATGATATACTCGCGCCGATTGAACGTGAATATTTGGTATACCCATAAAGCAGGGATTCGAACCGTATCTCGATTGTGTGCAGTCACCAGTTGTGTCGAGTGTATACAACTATAGCCGCTCGGTTCAACTTTCCCACAGTTCGCTGGCAGAGGTGAAAAAAAACTACCGTGCGCGAGAGGTCGGTGATGCGCGCGCGCTGTCGGTCGGAGGGAAAAAACTGCTGTCGGTCGGAGGGAAAACCAAGCGCGGAACTGCATCGACGCGCGCGCGTACGTCCGAGTGTGCAGCTATATAGCCTCTGTACATCGTTCTGCGGTTGCCGCGCCTGGGCTCTCTCGTCTTTGAGACGGCACCGCCGGGATCGGCTCGGATTGCCAATGTTTCTTCGGCGTGCCGTTGGCCCGGCCGCGAACACACGATCGTTACTTTTCCACGCTCGCGTCGTGTGATTCCCCCCCGTTCCCGAGATTGGATTCGTACGATCGCCGCTAGCGGTTATTGTTCGGCCGGGTAGTCTGCTCGTGTACGGGGAGGGGCGAGGCTCTCAAAAGCTGCCGGGGAAATGAGCAATACGCTTCACACCTTGGGATGGACGTTTTTCGCGCCACGCCGCGCCGGCTTTTCTTTTTCACCTATACGTCGTTGATGCGCTAATCTTGGCATTCACCAGAGGATGAATCGCGGCGCGCGTTTCAAAGGGGATATAATCTCGAAGGAAGCCCACTCCTTGTCCGAGCGAATCATTGATCCGCCAGCCCTAATGAAACGCTCGGAATTTAAATTTAAATTTCAATCCTCCTTTAAAACTGAAGTGATTAGTGAGAGAGGGGGATCCAGTTCAATACGAGAGCCTCGTTCGTAAGAGAATTGAAACGGACCTTCACGGAAGCTGTGGGACGTGAGTCCGGGGAAAAATCGCGAGTATATCCACGGTAAATGTGACGTACCCCGAAAACTTGTCAACTCCTTCGAGTTGACGGAGAAGCTACGTTTGCTCAGGAGCGCGAAACATCGTCATTCCGGCGAACCAACAATCACACGGCTAAGCAATCAGATATCGTCACACACCGAACGATCGCCATGCTCTCCGATATATTACGACGGAACGCCCGGCCGCACTCGAGCCCGCATCGAATAAGGACGAATCAACGGCGGCGGGTCGGCGCTTCGTTATAGTATATAGTATAAAGTACGATGCCACAGCCGATGGGCTTGTTCGAGGCCGGCCGACCCTGTTTCACCTTCATCGCCGAGCCCCCGGCGCATCCTTGTTTGCTTGTCGAGGCGAGCGCGTGCACCTAATGAAGCGCAAATTTCGCGCGGGTAGAAAAACTGCTGTTGCGGCGGCAGGGGATAATCGCGAGCGTACGTCTCGTAGGATTTCAAGGTGCGTCGGAGCGCATATATCGCAGCCGCTTCCCCAAAGCGTCTACGCACGGAGGAATATGATTTTTTTTCCGTTCCGCGTGATTTTCAAGAGATTCGGTCAGCAGGTCGATAGTCGCGAGCGCGTCGTCGTTATCAAATTCATCCCGGAAGTCACTCGCTTCAAGACAGATGCGAGGTGGGTGGGAAAGAGGGGGGGGGGCAAGAAGAATACAGCCAGGAACACCTCGATCCATCACTCGGACGACAAAACGGCCGATATCGTATATCCCCCCCACCCCTCCTCGACGCACAGAGCCGCCCGCACGAGCAGGTCTCAACACTTTCGCGAGCGATTCATCACACGGGGCCGCGAGCGGTAAATCATGGGTGCGTGGCAGCCAAGATCCCCCCCGCGCCGGTCGACTGGTGCTGGGAGTCGCGCCGAAAAACGAGATAAGGAGGCAAGCCGATCCATTGTGTGTGTATCGTAGCGGGGCTGCTGCTGCTGCTTCCTCCAATCGATACACCGAGGCGCGAGAGGCAAAATCTCTCGTTGCGCAACTCGGCTTACGTATATATATACGTACAAATGAAGACGCGATCCTGGCCGCGACTCGAGTCAGTTCAAATATTTGACGATAATGAGGCTGCGCAGCTCGTTATGCGAGTTCCCCGAGAGCCGGGGGTGTAAAAAACGTGGATCCTTCGCTGCGTAGTGTAAACATTCGGACGGTTATAGCCGCGCGCGATCATTAAATTGTAATAGGGGAATCGCGAGCCTCGACGTTTTCGCGTGCGCACACGGGACTTTTTCTTTATCGCCCGATGATAAATTACTCGGCCCAGAGACTCGGGCTACGCGTTTGTTTCGTTCTTTCATCAAGGTCGAACGGGATGTGTTTTCCTTGTGTACGCGCGCGACGCGCATAGCGTGCGAGCGCTGGAGAAATTCGCGCACGCACTTTGGGGAGGTTGCAGGCAAGTGTTTCAACGCGATGAGTGAATTTCAGCGTCCAACGTAGCTGCGTTATGAATTGCACGCGGGCACGAGTAGGTCTTGGCTCTTATGGTGATTAATAGGATGGTTTTCATCGAGCGATACGAATATTTTTCTATGGAAATCTCATTTACGATAGTGTTTACGGCGAAACTCGGTTTATATTGCCCGACGAGGCACTTTGTACCCCGCAAGCACAACGCAAAAGCTTACCCACAAGCTGTCACGAGCTGTCACAGTGACGGCTCGTGCATAGCCTGGCAACATCGCGTGAAACCACGCAAAATGTCACACATTGACGCATAGCCGAGCCTGTGTAACAGATTATTTTCGATGACGGAACTTTTCCTATGTTCAGGCGTATTCAGATAGAATATTCCACTTAACTTACACTTTCATGTGAATGTTATATCACCGATATCGCGTATTCCACCTTTGGTCCCTGAGATTGGATACCAAAAATTTACCGCTAATTTCATGTTAAAATTGTTGGTATCAAAACTCATGTATCTAAAACGAAAATTCACTGCAATCCAGTCAATAATTCATCCACCTTCATGCATTAATTTCCCACCTTAATATACAGCAATTTTAACCGTAAGCTTTTGAGAGAGTTCGCGATATTAACGGATGATCGAAATGCATTGAAAATAGCAGTCGTCCACTCCCCTTCGCATGGCGTGAAGGAGAAAAATATGGGAAAAAAATAACCGGTGCCGTTATAGGTGAGAGAGAGACAAAGGGAAGGAGAAAGGGAGGTGTAATTCATTACCGAGCTTATCCAAAGCGCGTGTGTGGTTGGGTAGCGCATAGCAGGGGATAAGAGAACGCGGCTGTGAGCGATTGCACACACCCGTTGGCATAAAGTTACGAATGAGCGTTACAATATCGGATTAATCGATCGGGCTCGTGAAAAGCGCGTATCTAATTCGTGTACGTAGCGGATGAAACTCATCGAAAGCCAGATCACGAGCTCGTCATGCACGCTCAACGTGGTTTTTGAAAAAATTTTCTCCCCCCCCCCCCCCGTTCCTATCACGTTTCGGGGCGAAGAGATTGTTTTTGTTCTGGGGTTTATTGTAAATTAGTTCAGAACTCAAATGCCGGCCTGCATTGCTCGAGTCTATAAGTTTTGGCGCAACTTATTCCACAAATTTACGAAACATAAAGCTATCAGGCCAGAAGTATAACAAGTTTTGACTTTGCGAGTTAGCGCAAACGAAACATTTCGCAAAACTTAGATTGCGCGTTGTTGGTATATAAACTATACGGGGGGCGAGAGAGTCATTCACCCCGTGTTGCACGGTATAAACAAGTCACCCAACTCGAGCACTATATAAAATGATATCGCAATGCGCTGACCGAGGTGAAATTGAAAAGAACAACAGCCGAATGGAATCCAGAGGACGACATGTATAGATAAGAAGCGAAAGCTCATCACGAGAGAGTGAACGGGCGAGCGAGGGAGATCCCCTCGACACCCCGAGCGTACATCCGACTACTCGAGAAATCAAAAAAGCGCGGGCAATCTTTGGGAGGAGGAAAAAAATCGAGAACGGTGATACGAAAAAAAAAGAAGCACGAGCTCGCGATCGAGGAGTGCACGTAGCCCCGAGTTTATCGACCCCCGCGCCACGGCGTAACGAGGGAAAGAAAGGCGAGGTCGCGAAGACACCTCTCGGACGACGACGACGACGACGACGAGTTAATCCTCGGCAATTTGTCATCGGCGACTTCTTATTTCCGCGGCGCGCACCGGACACGCGGTCCGAGCCGCTGAGTTATATGCATCGCCGGGGCGATATATGTGCGCGCGCGCCGAGGTGGCAAGGTATAAAAAGGCTGCGGGGGACGCGATATGTGTGCGGCGCACCCAAGAGCCGCGCGGGATTAAAGGGGAAGCGCTGCTCCGACTGCCGAGATGCCGACTGGCGTATGGCCGCGCGCAAGCTCCACCACATGCGGGGTGGAGTTCTTTATTTTTTCCTCTCTCTCTCTCTTGCCGTCGAGCAAAAAGAATCCTTCGGGTCACTTGGAAAAATGACGACAAAGAATCCCATAGCCGTATATACGTCGAAGGAGGAAAATCGAGTCGAATGAAAAGGCAGTCCTCTGTGTCGAAACTTATTCTCGCAAAATTCGATTTTTACCCGCGACAAAAATGACGGCTCCGCGATCGGCTCTACTTCTTTTTCTCATTTGGAGATGTAATGCATTTTTCAAGGATCTGGATGATTCTATCGGGAAAAGTATATAGCTGCCAACTTGACTTGCAGTGTGCTGGAAAAGATCCAGTTGTTTTAAATTTGAATGAGCACGAAACTAACAATGCGAAACTTTATGGAGATTCAACGATTCCTTCGAGAGATACCGCCGTCAGAAAATAGCGTTACAGCCTTATCCGTCCGTATTGAGAAGATTTCTTGATAGTCCAGAAAGAAGGAAAAGTATTGGAATAAGAAGATCTGAAAAATAAGGAATCAAGCATAAATTTATATAAACTTGATGACTCCCTTTCATTTTATTGAAATGTAAATCTATTGTATCTAATATTCAAATTTAGTTTGATTTGAAAATTTAGTTCGATTGAAATTTAAATTAAAATTTATGTATTATTAATAAATTAATCGACTCTTGTAAAATTCTATAAACCAAATTGTCAAATTCATGTAGCTGATACTATCAGGATAGCATCAGAGTATTATCTAAATTGATTCTTCTAATCAACTGTATAAGCGTCGCAATGCACTTGTAATCAAGACATAGTCAAGATAATAGTCATTACTCAAGAAAACAAATAGTGTTTTTTCCGATGGATATCAATTTCCTAAGTCCTTGGTCAACTCAGTGTTATCGTTATCGAAAATTGACTATGCACATGAATCGCGATTTAGTTCTGTTTTAGTGGAATATTACTGTGAATCTTCCTCAAGTCGTCAGTCGACTGCGCACCAACTCTCATCGTTTTCTACAATTCAAGTCATCATAATTAAGTTAAATTATACAAACAAAATTTTTTTCCTACTTTGATTCTAGTTTATTGGTTTCCTTCAATATTATTTAGATTATGATACTTGGAGTTGTTACATATCATATAGCTTCCTTTTAGTACACGCGTCAAGCACATAAGTGAGGTTGGTCGAACGAATCGAGTGTTCAAGCAAAGTAGTCGTCATCTGGTGGTGGAAATTGGAAACTCTCAAATTTATAAAAAAAATTGAAAAATGTCTCATAACCTCTTCAAAATACATCAAAGTATATCCAGCCTACAAGTGGTAAGTATCCTCATAATTGATAATTTAAAAAATCACAATTATTGCAGGACTCATTTTGTCGATACCTACGACTACAATAGTGATTATACTCGTAAACATTTCACAAGTTTGAACCTGCCCGCGATGATCACTATAACTTTGAGCAACAATAACAGTGGCCTCCAGCGGGGCTTGGAAAATCGAATAAGGTTGGAGTCCGTCTGAAAAACCTCACCGACGAGTCCTGTCGGGTCATGACGTTTCAGTCTGTTTTGGTGTTCGTTAACATCCGAAATAACTGCTCTGGTAACTGCTTGATGTTTAAACTCTAAGAACATTATTAATTCGAAATACCATGTATTCTAATTTATTGTCTCAATATTCTTCAATATGTTCAATTTAACTACATAAACCTACATGGAAAAATTTCGAAATATTTTGTAATCAAAACATATTTTCGTACATCACAATGAATTAATATATTTCTTCTTCACTGGATCTAAGGTGTATACAACTCTTTAGCTGTTAGCACCATTCATCTTCGTTTCTGCTAAACGAGAAAATGATTGATTGTACACGTTGTGAAGCAACTAACGATTTACTGCTAAGTATTATTTTCCCTCACGGAAACTGTTACGTTGTGAACTGAACTGTTGTGCTATTAAACTTTGATAATCTCAACCGTAACTCTCTGATTACTCGATTCAATGGTTCCTAAATAAATTCCCAATGTACTTGAGATTAAGATTTTTTCGTGATATTTCAATAGCTTGTTTAATCGCATTATTTTGTCTTTAAAAACTGAAGCAGAATATCCAAAAGCCGTGTAGTGAGACATCAAAGGAGCTATTATTAAATTGCGTCACCAAATTTTTCGCTATTCTCAGCTCCTTATGCCCCCCTCACCGCCACTCGTTACGCTTTGAACTCTGTTCACCTCTTCTTAAAGGATACGGCACCCATGAGCCTGGATACTATGTTTAGTATTATGAACACTTGCATTTTTATAAATTGAAATTACCATTTTATATACTGCATGTATTCTTACACACTGCGAGCGTTTTGTATTCATAAACGTTTCAAATG
Organism: Aphelinus atriplicis; assembly: GCA_020882685.1. Taxonomy (NCBI): domain Eukaryota; kingdom Metazoa; phylum Arthropoda; class Insecta; order Hymenoptera; family Aphelinidae; genus Aphelinus; species Aphelinus atriplicis. Next base: position 16,315,103 of record CM037073.1, read on the forward strand.
TATATTTTAATAGATAGTCGATGAGTGGGTCGTTGGTTCAGTCAGTTGTGATTTTCAGGAAACTCTCGTTTCATAGTCTGCACGAGGATCGATGGGCAATTTTGCCAAATCGCAGCTTTTTAAGTCTGATCATTTTAGACGTTGAGCGCTTCATCCAGGCTACTGTCGCACGATCAGCGTAAAAAAGAAGCGCACGAAGCTTGTCGGGCTCGCTTGAGCTCTGTGTTCAGGTAACCGAGGAAGAAATATATACGTACACGTCGGAGTGGCAGAGTCTCGGTGTGTATGTGTCGCGTCGGGGGCTACGTCCACCCCCTGGACAATATATACGCACGAATACAACTTAATACAACTGCCGTTGATACAACTTTGCGACGGCTGATTTATATCTCGAGGCGAGGCCAGCGCGATGACGATCCCGCCCCGTGAGTTTACGAGCTCGCAGTAAAAGAGAAGCGCGTCACTCGAGCGACGGCGAAATTAGTTATCTGCCCTGCATACATCGACTGCAGCCTCTCTGTTCTTCCGCTTCTCTTGCCAAGCTCCTTTTCTTGCGCCTTTTTTTCCTTTCGAAAGGGCTCGCGCACGGATTTATAGTGCGTTTACTCTAATCTCGTAGAAAAACGCTCAGCTACGCGTCCTCTGCTGCTGGGTGTGTTGTCGCGAGTGCGGAGCTGCGTCCCGATCGTAAAGTCGAGGATGGAACCAGATCTTATCGGCGTGTGAATTATTGAACCTTAACAAGTTCCCCTGCGCGCGGCTTACCGGGAAATCGAGGGCTGAACAACTCCGGCGATAAGTGGAAATTTGAAAAGTATAGTCCGAGAAGCTTGAGGATGTTTTATGGCCGTTGCGTTGCTATTCGACGTAATGCCGGTCGGTATTTGCAGTTCCTAGCGATTCTCCCAGCCGAATCGAGAAAAAAAATTATTCGGACTGCGTGCTGGATTGAAGAAAATTTCAACCAAATCGAGTTTTCGCGACTTTTCCTTTTCAAGTTGATACTTTTGCATGTGGCGAGCAGACTGGTGTTCAAACGAATCTAGAAAATCATACGATTTTTTCCGTATTGATTTGGTTAGAAATTATTTGAGCAATTTTTCTAAAACCAGTTCCTTAATCACTTGAGTCACCTACACGATCGTTTATTATAAATCATTATACACGATGCAAGGTAGTGAACGAAGTTTCAGAAGCTCATTTCATACCAGCATAAAATACTTTAAAGACCATCGAACATCTCATTTTCTCGAATAAAAATAAATCCCACACTTTCGTGAAGAAAATTTAACAATCCTTCGAATCAAGTGCTCTGTATCGTTGCTCAAGTAATCTTAAATGTCAATTATGAATATATAGATCACTTATACAATAACATAAGTAAGTGAGATAGTGTTGAAAAGTGGTTTCGAATTGAAAATAATCACTTCTCATCTAGCTGAGTGGCAATTATTATTGGTTTGGCTATCGGCGTTTGCAACTCCTTAAAACTTGCACATCCCACCTTTTCATAGAATGATTTTAGATCTGCGGGATATATATCAAGAAATCTCCTTGTATATATAACATGTGGATAAGATAATTTAGAAAAAATCACGAAAATAGCTCGCGATTGAAAAATTTATTTTGAAGATGGCGAAACATCAACATTTCCAATTAGCGTATCAATATAGATATATTCAATACGTACACAAAAAGAAAATTATTTTCCGTGATCATTGAATGACGATCATATTCTTCGGTTATAATGACAGATGACGTCAATAATTGCTACTTTGGCGGCCTTGACGCGAAAATAGCGAATCAGGCTCGGAACTATACTCGATCAGATTAGTTTCCAGTCGTAGGTGTTCACTCGAAGCGTCAAGTCGCGTCGCAATCAAGAAGAGGTAAAAGCTGAGATAAAACACGAGACTTTTCTGGTGTGAATAATATTATATTGAGGTACATATGGAGTAATTACTTCACATACGTATTTGTAGTTCTAAAAGTTTTGAGACATTAAATTCGAAAAATTGATTGGAATAACATATTTTCTGCCTATTCACATCGAACAATTATAACTGATGCATGTTTTCGCCTGTTTTCATCCAAATGAAAACTGGCCATGCATATTTCTAAACGTCATCGATGGGATGGTCACCATTATGTGATTGAGAATTCATGTAGTCGATGACAAGATGAAAAGTGTTCATTAATAGTGATCAAAAAAATCCATTGTGATTTCGTTGGTTTTATGGAGAAAATGAATAAGAGCCTTTTCGAAAAATACACTTTTTCGGCTCTGCAACTCGAAAATTCAAAACTTTTTGAAGGTACGTACGAGCAGGTTTCGCTGTATCATGAAAATACCTGACGAGTTTTTTAATTGCACACTGCAATATGAAACTGCAGAGTAATTATTTCAATTTTTTTATTACACTTTTTACAAAAAAGTATTCTCGAAAAAAGCTTTTAATTTTGTTAATTTGTGATATTGCAATCCTTGAGGGCTAAGGTAATTAGAGAAAAAGACGGTCTTTAAGGGCCAATCCAGTAAAATGTAGAGAATGGAAAACTCCACCACATGAAAGGCCCTCGAAGATCGTATTTTCATCTGATTTCTGAACAATAGGTTCTCGAGAATATTAATACTAAGGTAGTATAGGTTAAAATAATTGAAACTCCATGTTAATTTGGGACGTTTCGCTTGCTAGAATTGCTGGCCTCGTCAGGCTGTTTTTAATAAGAAAAAAAAATATATAAATAAATGAAACAATGAATGAAACCAGTGATTTATAATATTTGGCAGTGGAAACAGCAGTTTCCATCCGCACAATGAAAAGCGCGAGTACAGAAAGGCTTAATTTTGTTTTCAATCTACGGAATACATTCATGATGTCCTCTGTCATGTCCTAATAAATTTAGGAAAATTCATAGGAATAAAAAATCTGATTCATTACAGAAAAAAGTAGTATTTAGAAATGTTTTGAATCGCATAATCATATCCATTAATGATTTTCCCTGATAATAATTTTTGATTTTCATTTATTGTAATACTACTCAACATTTTGATAATTGAATGATTCATCGAAACATAAATATTTGAAAATATACGAAGTTGGAATATGCAAGACCCAAGAGATTAAATGAAATACACGCTGTTAACAAAAGTGATGTAATTGTAAAGATAGATAACAAAACGTTTATCTCTTATTTTATATACACTATTGATATCCTGGTTACCTATAATGCATTCAATGCAATTTATGAATAAAAAATTGTTTCATGTTACATCTATAGAGATGAAAAATGGGATTGGGTCTTGAAACCATCATCGCAATTGGCATTATCCTTTGCCTTTACTACTACTTCAAGTCTAAATTGAATTTTTGGAAATCTCGAAATGTCGTCGGCCCTAAACCGATTCCAATCCTCGGCAACTTTTTGGACGTATTACTTGGCAATATTCATGTTGCTCTGTGGATGAAACGCTATTATGACAAGTACGACACCGAGCCTATGGTGGGAGTGTTGGGGTTGAACGAGGAACCTTGGCTCATCTTACGTGACCCCGACCTCATCAAGGACGTTTTGATCAAGGACTTCAACATGTTCCCAGATCGAGGTTTTTACATCAATTCCAAAACTGATCCGTTGAATCAAAACTTACTGAACCTCGAGCACGACAGATGGCGCCCACTCAGGAGCAAATTATCGCCCGTTTTCACGGCTGGGAAACTGAAGGAAATGTTTTATTTAGTGTCTGACTGCGCCAGTCACTTCGAACAATACCTTGAACAGTTGAGCAAGAGAAACGAGCCAGTTGAGGTACGAGAGTTGACGGCAAAATTTACTACTCAGACTATTGGAGCGTGTGCCTTTGGCCTGGACACAAATGCTCTCAATGACACGGATAGCGATTTTCGAAAATTCGGTAGAGCCTTGTTCAACCCTGGTTTTACGGGTTACATGAAACGGTTTATGCAAGATTTTTTCCCGAAAATTTACGAGATGTTGGGTCTCAAAATGCGAACTGATGCTCATAACTTTTTCATCGAAACCATGAGGGAAACTATAGAGTACAGGAAGAAAAGTAATACGAGGAGGAACGATTTTGTCGATTTAATGATGGATCTACAAAGTCATCCAGAAAAACTCACAACCATAGGTAATTTGGATTTTTTAATCATAGATCCTATATGGATTTTATTAAAAATAAAAAAATAAGAATCAAACATGCATAATTTTTTAGATCTTCGCTCAACTGAAATTCCATGAAATCTTTTAAAACAATAATATTCCATGAAAATTATAAATGAACTGCTTAATAAGTAAATAGCTGAGTCTCATGAAACAAATGATTACAGATTTCAACGAAATGTTCTTGACTGGACAAGCTTTGGTCTTCTTTGCTGCTGGGTTTGAAACCTCGTCTACGACAATGAGTAATACATTGTATGAGTTGGCACTTCACCATGATATTCAAGATAATCTCAGGCGAGAAATTCTCCATGTGGTCAAGAGTAACGGAGGAAAATTGACATACGAGTCTATTAAAGAAATGAAATATTTGGACAAAGTAGTCAAAGGTATATATTCTGTGCATAAATATAAGTGAAAGAATCATATTGATAATTCACTTCTTCACAGAAACATTGAGGAAATATCCACCTGGAAGTATTTTGCGACGACAAGCATCAAACAATTACACTTTCGCTGGTACCAAAATAACAATACCCAAGGGTACAAAAGTATTCGTTCCTGTTTGGGCGATTCACAGAGACCCACGAATTTACACTGATCCCGAACGCTTTGACCCAGAGAGATTTGACGGAGAGAATGAAAAAACTTTGCATCCTATGAATTATCTGCCTTTTGGAGATGGACCACACAATTGCATAGGTAAATATTACCCATACTGTACAAGTAATATTACCTTAGCTTGTAATTAATAACGAGTCTTGATGAACAATATTGTTGATCTGTGTTAGGCTTGAGATTTGCAAAACTACAAACGAAATTTGGAATCATCGCAATGATGAGCAAATTCAAGGTTGACGTGTGCGACAAGACATTGATGCCATACCGCATCGAACCACGCCCGCTTATCCCGACACCAGTTGGGGGCATATATTTAAAGATCTCCAAGTGTTGAATCAAACTGTGTAATTATGAAATGTGGACACTAACTAGGAGTGGGCACAACCTTTGGGAAACCAATCACGATGAAACTTTGTGAGATGGTTCTAGGTTATATTGATAGCTTATATTTCGATCCATAAAGTCTGACGTTTTGTTTTCTCGAAGCTCTCCAATCAAAAATGTTGGATTTGAAGCATGAACAGTATATCTATGTATACAAAAAGCCATAAATATAGATAAACTGTAAATGTATAAAATCGAATGAATTGACAGAATATCTCCTGCAAATCAAAACGTTACACTTCATGGCTTGAGATGTAAGCTATTAGAGGACCCATGAACCATCTCACAAACTTTCATCGTGATCGGTTATCCAAAGGGTGTGCACTCTCCCAGTAAGTGATCAAGTCAGTGTGATTTTGTTACTGAATTAATTATATTATTTTTACAAAAAAAAGCAAGCGTAGAATTTAATTTTGTACAGGCCTGCGTCGAACAAATAAAATTTATGTTCAACAAAAGAGGGATACAATGAATGAAAACTGGTGTCTGTCACGAAGAGCCTCGGCAACTACGATTGAATGAAAGATCCACCCAAAGATTTCTTTCTATCTCCTAACGTTTGGGTTTCCCGCAGGCAATCGCGAAATCTCCAATCACTCCGTGCGCTCACAGCCTGTTTACCCACAGGATCACCGACTCGTGATTGACTATTTCTCCAAAAAATACACACAGCCACCCATGGTGAGAACACGTCTTGTTCGCGTCAAAGCAGCACAGGGTCTATACACGAGTGGTGAATCTCGCTCGCGGCGTCACGACGTCATTCCAGCAAGGGGCGGCAGCGGCCGAGGGGCACACATCCACCAGCCGGATCTGCATCTTGCCGTGAGAGCAAACAACCCGTTGCGCCGGGAGATCCGGTCCGCGCGGAAAGGCTCTAATGGAGGCGAGTTTATCACTGGGCTGTAGGAGAGGGCCGCGCCCCCGTCTTGGCTTGCATTATGAACGCGGCTCATCCGCGAGGTACGCGCGCGCGCCACCCTCCATTACCGGGTAATACGCGCGAGGGTTGTTTACGCGCCAGGTGTAAACAGCCGAAGCGGACGCGCGTATATACACACCCGCGAGGCATAAAGTGACTGTGTGCGCGCTCGCGCTACCCCGCACGGCCTTTTGTTTACCCGCGGCCGCCGCGCACCGCAACGCGCCGCAATGATATCATCGGCCGCGGCCCTTCCTCGTGCCCACCCTCCCCGAGAGGCACGCCCACCGCAGCTGCATCTGAGATGCGCCAGGGATAATCGCCCGCGCAACCCCGGGGTGGAGGGTGGGAGCTATATAGTATGCTCCCCTGCGCGTACTATACCCGTATATGTATGCATGTACTCTCCCGCGAGCAACAATAGCCAAATTTTCGCGCGTCCGTACATTGATTTGCGATTCGTCCGATCGATGAGAACACAGCCGCGTGCGAACAATAATAAAACAGCTCGCTGCGTCGAGTGTGCGTATGTACGCAATTGAGGAGGATCCGGTAGCAGCGCACCTCTGGACCCTCGGTCTCGACGGTCACTGACTGCTTGAAATTCATCTATTTTCGCTGGCGAGGGTAGTTTTCACCCCCCGACGAGGAATAACAACGTGGAAACGCGCTCGAAGGGAACATCAAGCCTGTTTGCACAGGTGGATTGCTTCGGGGGATTCGAATTGTGAACGAACGCGACGTGTCCCTCTCTGTCTCGCGGATCGAGGTTCGACGAATGGGGCACGAAGTATAACCATGGAATATTCCTACGGAGAAATGTGTTCTCGCACTCCGAAGCGTCGAAGAATGAATCATAATCAATAGGTCGATTGACATTCCGTCGAGCTAGTCTGCAATCTGGAACATTTCCAATTAGTCGAAGTCGAGAAAAACAGAGAGAGGGAGAGAGAGAAGCGGAGAGAAAGTCGGAAAGGCGAAGGAGGTAAGTAAGGGCAACAAGGGTAATTAAGACGCGAAATTGGGATGCATGCGGGTTGCCGGGGGGGTATTGACTTACATCAGCAACGCGACGTCTTTGCTGTTGGCGAGCACGCGCTCCTCTTTGCAGTTACTTCAATTATCGTCATTCTTCGGCGCAGCGCGCAATGACAGGGTGTTTAATTAAATTTTCCTCCAAAAGCAGAGAAAGAGAGAGAGCCCTGGTCATTAACGACTCCGACTCGCTCCGGCTATCCAGCAGTCACAGTCCCCTCCCCCGAAGAAGCTTATACGTCTGGCCGTGTGTACCGGCGGTGTGTCCCTCGCTACCCGCCTATGGCTAATAGCAATTAGTCCATCGTTACACTCATGAATTTCGTGCAGGAAAACGACGTTCTTAAGCGAGATTTAATGGGTAAAAACTATTCAGTGATATTTTATTCGGAAAATTTTTGGATGAATGACTCCAGATACAATCTCTTTGAGTTCGAATATTCGTACAGGAACCATCTGAATTGAATATATTATGCGTGAAAATCGATACGAAAATGGATATGGTGATTGTGTTCTATTTATATCGTGCATTCAATAATATAAAGTTACTTGATCATTCAAATGAAGCAGATATTGAGACCCGTGATACGCGATATATTAAAAAAGCTCTCAAATATTCCAGTATAAATTTTGGAACTGACCAAATTTCACCCTGAATAAAAGCAGTCGTTCATCGCGTCCACGGCATTAATTATATGAATATTTAAGCATTTGATCCAAGATAATTCTTCACGGGTGGCAAATGCTGCGTGCGAAGTCAGTTCATTATAGTTTAGGCAAGTTGTTTGCACTGAGGAGACAGTCCACTAGCAACATATCATATCTTAACGATTCGAACATATATACGAAGTACCGGTTGTGGTGCGGTGGATGTACGGTCCATGACATCCGATGCCGTTGATCTTTACTGACAAATGTTGTATTCGCAAGACTGGCATGAAAAACGAATTGGAATCAGTAAAAAACTGCATACAAACATTGCAGAGACGGAAAAGAACAGTAGTAATCATAAACACCCGTTTATACGATCGTCTAATGAACAAATCATCTTTAATAATTTCAGCATTCGCTACTCGAGTTGACAATGGTGCCCCCTATTCCATTACTTTCCCATCTTATTTTTCATCGCGCGCTATTGCAAGAGTATTATGCAAATTACGCAGCTCCAATATGAACAGCAACGGAGGCGGAGAGCGAGAGAGAGAGAGAGAGAGAAAGAGCGCTCGAGCCAGGAGACGAAGAATTTTTTAAGAACTTGGAGGTGCAGGCACCGAGTTTTCCTGAATAAAACTCACCACTTTCTTTTTCTCTGTTTTCGGCGTAAGATTGCTCCGCTCGTGCAGTTCATTTTTCGAGGGCTGAGCTGCAACTACTCCCCGGGGACACTTTAAGGAAATGTGATTGCGTATAAGGGAAAACGGGCAAAAAACGAGCAGCTTATTTTAACTATCCGCAACTACGAAAAGTGATTGAAGTCGCTCTAGACAATAGTCTTTTCCCCCCGCGCTTCTTATGTATCCTCCTCTTTGATTTAACATCTTCATTCCTATATATGTCATGCATCAACCGAGTATCTGTATAAGGAAGCCATAGGTATATATAAATCTACTGCATATATATGCGTAAAGTCATAGACGGAATATCTGCAAAACGTCTTGCTGTTGTGTTTCGAAAAAAGTCGGTATACCCATAAGAATAACCCGCAGGAGATCTCCGCGATCCTGAGAGCCGGGGCAATCGATCCATTCCACTCGAGAGACGTCGCAATAGCGGGACGCCGTGCGTCTCCCTCTTCGCGCCCGCGAGACTCGAGAGCTGCGGCGTACTTATGGCACCGGGATTCGCCGGCGGGATATTTTCGCGGACGGACCGGCGATAAAATATTTACGGCCGGAGGAGGGAATTCGCCGGTGGGAGCCGGGCTATGGCACATATAAAATTGATCGCAGTTGGGTATATCCTCGAGATGAGAAAAACTTCACGGGGTGCTTATTTCCCGAATGTTTCGTTCCTGCTGCTCTGCAGTGCCATGGAAATTTCGACGGTGCGACCACCTGCGGTTGGGATTAGACCAACTTCATTGCGCCCTCGTTCTTTAATTTCGACTGGTGAAAAGCATCCGAACAATCCTAAATCGTCAGTAATCGCGTGCTGCGAAACCGCGAAATAATCAAGTATCCGATCTAATATGCGATTCATCATGAGCCATGATAATTGGATTGTACAAACTTTCGATACGAAGTTTCGTAAGTTGAAAAATGTTGAACCAAAACAGACTCTGGAAGCGTGATGATTAACCGGTGAATCAACAGAAGACCTAATCAAGCTCAAGAGCTTTGACGAAAAACTGCTACTGTAAAACTGGCGATTCGTCGATTATCCACGAAGAACGAGAGACTGCAGTAGCCAGAGCCATTAGGCTATTTCATCACGTGACTAACAGATCAAGCGACCCCTAGCTGGGGATATAAAAACACGCCGTTAGCTTAGATTAGCAACAAATGGCTCGCCTAAACAATGCGCGCAGCGTGTATACGAGTAATAGTCCGAGAGTCCGTTTCCTTTTTGTTGTCTAACTATGTTATGGATCAAACTTATCATACTTACTATTTGAACTGGTAAGAAACTTCTGTGTAGTTTAGTCCAGTAGCGATTCGTATGCTATAGTTATCGAAATAAGTGAATTTACCCAGCACGACTGCCCAATTATCTCGTATGATTAAAAACATGCTTCAACGTTTGTTTGAACATAAATATTGATATTAAAAAACGTTTCACGACCAGAAAGTGGGTCAGCGAAGAATTTCGTACAATCAATTAAAGTTGTAAGATTTGAGACAATGTTTCCTAGTTGTATTACGCTTAAAATACATTATATTTAAAAGACACAAATCATAAATGGAAAGAAAAACAAATTCATATAAGTACCGCAAAAGTGGGACTAACTATCTTTTACGCTCAAGTGAAATTTAAATCATAAATACTTGTGATATATATATACGTGTATACTTTATAAATTTCAATATTTCACAAAGCTCACACAATATAAGCCTTGAGCTCTACCATTGAAACTAGTCTTGATAAAATTTCTATTTTGATATAATAATAAATGAATGATATAATTATTGCTCTCGCTGTGTGATCTGTCCGTAACAATCATGATAAAGTAGACTCAATTAAGTATAATTTGATTTTAATTCCACTCGAGCGTGAGAAATTAGCCCCATTTTCACGGTGTAAGAATTTTTCTCTTCCCATTTTACTATTTATATTTTACGTCAAAATTAATTTCAATCATAATATATTTAGGCAACAGTTTATCAAATCTTTCAACTTTAATCGATTCAAATAAATTGTTAGCGCCCATTCGCCGTTCGTCATAAGTTCTTTAATAACAATATTTATATTTAAACGAACGTTCAAGTATCATCTCAACCTTAATATAACTGGACAAGTCATCTTTTTCTTTTATACGTCCCTCCTGGAGTAAAGAACGTCTTTCTGCCATCGGAAGAACGACAGAATACTTAATATCACTAACATAGTACAGTTAGGCACAAAGAAAGAAAACGGGCTCTCCGGTACTATAACGCGAGCGTTTGCCGGGGCATCCCTCAACCATACGGCCGGCACACACCGGGTCCACTGCAAGAAACAACGATTTTCGCTCTATATACAAGCCAAACAAGCGTGGGGCGCGACCGCGCGCAGGTGGCTGCTAATGAAGCAACTCGAACGCGCTCGGCCACTTGAGCTCTGGCGATCCAATTTCAAAGTGGGTTAAGCTTCTCTTGCGCTCCATTCCTTGATGCCCTTTTAATTCCGCGCCGAGCATTTACTGATGCCGTATGGCGGCACGAGCTGCAGCAGCATTCACATACATATAGCGAATTCGAGACACACTCGACCAATATGAAGCGGCCGGTGCGACGTCACGTTTAGTCGTTAGATGGATTTTCCACGACTTGTATGAAGCTGGTGGAGTCGAGCACGACTCGGAGTTGGGGCTTGCGATAATACGTTTCGAGAATTCCAAGCCCTCGATGCGGTATGTCACGGTATGTTGTATCGTATACTTCGAACGCGTGTATTTCATGCTCACCCTGCTCGACTGATTGTTATATTACTTTTACTGGCAGGTTAGCTTTTTATCGCCGGAACTATTCTCGTCCCGGTTCTCAATCTCCAATTATCCACCGGTGAGAAGTAGTTCTCGATTATTTATTTGTGTGTCGATTCATACGTGTTTATTTCCGTAAAGCTAGCCTAATTTAACTCCAGAGTACGAGATAAGACTACAGTGAACATTTTACGATGAATGGTCCAGTAGTTTCTGAGTTTATCGCGAACAAAAAACCCGTTCTCTCATTATTGAGTTCAGATAAAGAAATTGAGATAATGAAGTAGAAGTTTTACAGCCTATATTAGTACATTTAGAAATTATTATACGAGAGATACTCTCTTGAAACCTTACAGTAATTTTTAACTTTCATAATTTTTCACTGACAGGTATATGCTCCAAAACCATCCTAAATTCTGAGTTATCGATAAAAAAAATATTATTGATTCCCAATTTAATTTGGATATAGGATCACTACGATTTTCCTTTTCATACTTTTCTCCGATAACGAATGCCATTTTTTAATAATCGCCTTCCATGGTCGTTACAGACTTACAAAAATCAATTCTCATAAGTCTATAACAACTGAGGTTCACTTGTGAAATCAAAATGATATTCCCAGGGGTGAGCGTTATTGGGTAATCTCGACAAAAATAAACTATTGGAATATTCTATTGGAAATAATGAATGACTGGATTACGAAGGTGAAATGACAAGAAATCGATTGGTACGTGATCACTCAGTTTTTTTGGACTAGTCTAACGAGAAGAATCCTTCGTAAATCTATTAAAAAAAAATACTTATTCACCAGAGAAAAATTAAATGATATATTCATCTAAGATGATTCTGTACTACGAAAGTAAATGTTTTTAATGAGTCCAAATGTTTTCTCTCTTCATTATTTCATATTACCCACGATATTCCCGGTCGCAACTCTGCTGTAGCTGCATGTATACTTGAGATTGAAGTGGTGGGCGTTACTGGGCACAGGTACCTTATATGACAAGGGATATTATTTTTAAGATACTGGCTCCTGAATTCATGCTGCACTGTTATCAGAGTATCCGTGATGGTTTGGTGTATTATTTACTCTCGTTTACGGAGAGCAGCCGAAATTGGTTATTCAAAATTGATACGTTCTATAGATATTTTGGCATTTGATAGAGTATGGTGGAAGGTTTCTGTGTAAATTGTTTAACATCTATAATACATCTATTTCATGCTAATACTTCAAATTCACGCAGCTGGATTTAGTCTAAACTCGTGTGACCTGCATTCTGTAGTACTTCTCGAGGCACGGGCTACCCAAATTTTTTGACGTATTCCGACTCCCTGAAAAGGATTTTCTTGGGTAGAACATCCGAAAGTGGTCGAGTCGATTGTTATTAACAGAAATAGCTAGAAATTCATAAAATACACTATTCTGATCTGGAATATTTTTTCTCGTATTCTTCAGCTAATTTTAAATCAAAAATGATTTCATTAATTTTTCCGTTAAATTAATGTTTTCTTAGAAGAGAAATGCTAAAGATTTGTAAAACGCCAATTTTGCAAGTTTCAAACTGATTTTACATAAATGATCTAGCATAATCATCAATAAAAATTTTTCTTCTATTTCATATATATCATGTGAAACACTTTCATATTACTGCCGCTGCGGCTACTTACCTTCACTAGTGGTAACTAGTACAGCCGTGCGGGACTCCCAAAAAAGCTGGATTTACGTTGGTTGAAAAACGTCATAAATGCAAGGAATGACAACATGTAACTGTTTCACATGATGTATATGCGAATGGAGAACAATTTTTACACTCACTGCATCGACAATTATGCAAAATGACATTATGCAAAATTACTTATGTAAAATCGGTTTAAAAATTGCAAAATTATCAAAAATGGATCAATCATCTTGTTCCGGATTGATTAGCTATTTGATCAAGTCTATTGGATATTCAATTCATTATAAAGTTGTTTTTTGACTATACTTAAGTTAGTAGGTTGCGGTACTCGCCGTGGCGGTTAAATTGAACCCGCCACGTAGGCTGTGTCACGGCAATCACTGTGGGTTGTCCGGGGACATATCTTTCTCCTCCAACAATTAATATATTTATTTGATAAAAGGAGGAGAACACGGAGTGAAGGAGTGATTGTCCTCCTTCACAGACGGCAAGCCAAAGAGTATCTGGGCGAAACGCTCTAAATTTTGTAAATAATAATTATTTAATTTAGTTAAAAATTCAAGTTTAATATGATTGTCTATTTGCTTAAAGAATTCAATGTTGATTTCCATCATGGAGGCAAATGTTCCATAAAAACAAAAGAAATGCATTTATAAAATGAAAGTTCGTTCGTGACTATGATCACTTAGCTTTTCGATTTCGAACAAGAAAGGTCAAGGTTATTCTATAAGAAAAGAATAATTGTAACTTTGCTGAATAAACTGTTGTTTAAAAATACTCTCGAAATTATTACGCTCTGAAACATTTGGTGCATCGGCCGGGAAACCAGAGAACTTGAATCTAGTGCAGAGCGGAATAATCGGCGATGAAATGTCGAAACGCTTATCGAGATGTCAGTCGACGCAGAATCGAAGCTATTCTTCTAAAGTCAAATCTACAGGAAAAACATCGCGACGAGATGAAAAAGATGTAGAAGAGGAGAATCAAGAAAATCAATGTAATATCGAAAATGAGGTTGCTCTTCAGAAAAGACCGCTAACCTCATTTGTAAGTACACGAACACGGTCCAAAGCAAAAATAATAAATACTTGCGTTGTCGATTCGACAACTCCTGCTCACGAACCTGGGAAGTTTGTGAGAATGGTTCCTCCTAATTTATATGATGAAAATCCTATTCAACAATCCGATGGAAATAATGAAAATTTCAATTCTGAGGTTAACGATTGCAACATTCGAAATTTTGAAACTGAACCACCTGCAAAAAAGAAGAAAATTGTACGATCTGACAACAAAACGGCAAAGCGTGTATACCACCTGGATGCTGATATCGTGCGACCGATTCATGATGGTGACCACGAGCTCTCGGCAAAGCGGACGAGTTCGGTACCAAGAAAACGCAAGCTAGTTCATGCAACAACAAGCAATACTTCTTCTCAACCTGACAACAACGTTTGCAACATCAAGAGACAACGAGATACACTTTCCAATGCCAACAGGTCACTCAAAGGAGGTATTATTCGCCGCCAAGTTCGAGCAAAATCGACGGGCGGGTTCATGCGTTCTTCGGTGGAAGCAGCTCGCAGTGTTCATCGGTCAACGGACTAATGATTCGCAAGCTACGATTTGATCAAGCTACAAGCTACCTTGGATCCTTCACCGGTCAACGTCATTATAAAGTTGTTTTTTGAAGACCTATACTTAAGTTAGTATGCGAGGTTGCGGATTGATTAGCTATTTGATCGCCGTGGATATTCAATTCATTATAAAGTTGGACTTAAGTTAATTGAACCCGCCACGTAGGCTGTGTCACGGCAATCACTGTGGGTTGTCCGGGGACATATCTTTCTCCTCCAACAATTAATATATTTATTTGATAAAAGGAGGAGAACACGGAGTGAAGGAGTGATTGTCCTCCTTCACAGACGGCAAGCCAAAGAGTATCTGGGCGAAACGCTCTAAATTTTGTAAATAATAATTATTTAATTTAGTTAAAAATTCAAGTTTAATATGATTGTCTATTTGCTTAAAGAATTCAATGTTGATTTCCATCATGGAGGCAAATGTTCCATAAAAACAAAAGAAATGCATTTATAAAATGAAAGTTCGTTCGTGACTATGATCACTTAGCTTTTCGATTTCGAACAAGAAAGGTCAAGGTTATTCTATAAGAAAAGAATAATTGTAACTTTGCTGAATAAACTGTTGTTTAAAAATACTCTCGAAATTATTACGCTCTGAAACATTTGGTGCATCGGCCGGGAAACCAGAGAACTTGAATCTAGTGCAGAGCGGAATAATCGGCGATGAAATGTCGAAACGCTTATCGAGATGTCAGTCGACGCAGAATCGAAGCTATTCTTCTAAAGTCAAATCTACAGGAAAAACATCGCGACGAGATGAAAAAGATGTAGAAGAGGAGAATCAAGAAAATCAATGTAATATCGAAAATGAGGTTGCTCTTCAGAAAAGACCGCTAACCTCATTTGTAAGTACACGAACACGGTCCAAAGCAAAAATAATAAATACTTGCGTTGTCGATTCGACAACTCCTGCTCACGAACCTGGGAAGTTTGTGAGAATGGTTCCTCCTAATTTATATGATGAAAATCCTATTCAACAATCCGATGGAAATAATGAAAATTTCAATTCTGAGGTTAACGATTGCAACATTCGAAATTTTGAAACTGAACCACCTGCAAAAAAGAAGAAAATTGTACGATCTGACAACAAAACGGCAAAGCGTGTATACCACCTGGATGCTGATATCGTGCGACCGATTCATGATGGTGACCACGAGCTCTCGGCAAAGCGGACGAGTTCGGTACCAAGAAAACGCAAGCTAGTTCATGCAACAACAAGCAATACTTCTTCTCAACCTGACAACAACGTTTGCAACATCAAGAGACAACGAGATACACTTTCCAATGCCAACAGGTCACTCAAAGGAGGTATTATTCGCCGCCAAGTTCGAGCAAAATCGACGGGCGGGTTCATGCGTTCTTCGGTGGAAGCAGCTCGCAGTGGGGCGCATTATCATCGGTCAACGACAACTAATCGCCCGCGACTCTCGCAATCGACAACTACGACGCGTACTCACGCACTGCGTGAGCCAACTCAACGGGTCCGAACGAGCTACAAGCTTCTACCTGTGGCAAAATTTGGCACGCCTCCTCGAGCACCGGTCACACGTCACAAGGATAATCAAGTCCGAGTAGCAGATGTACGAACAACAACTGGCGTTTTTAGAAGACCTGTTAGAAAATTAGTAAGATTCATGTAAGTACAAAACATGCGAGTTTTGTACTGAGGGGGAGAATGTTCCGGATTGATTAGCTATTTGATCAAGTCTATTGGATATTCAATTCATTATAAAGTTGTTTTTTGACTATACTTAAGTTAGTAGGTTGCGGTACTCGCCGTGGCGGTTAAATTGAACCCGCCACGTAGGCTGTGTCACGGCAATCACTGTGGGTTGTCCGGGGACATATCTTTCTCCTCCAACAATTAATATATTTATTTGATAAAAGGAGGAGAACACGGAGTGAAGGAGTGATTGTCCTCCTTCACAGACGGCAAGCCAAAGAGTATCTGGGCGAAACGCTCTAAATTTTGTAAATAATAATTATTTAATTTAGTTAAAAATTCAAGTTTAATATGATTGTCTATTTGCTTAAAGAATTCAATGTTGATTTCCATCATGGAGGCAAATGTTCCATAAAAACAAAAAGAAATGCATTTTATAAAATGAAAGTTCGTTCGTGACTATGATCACTTAGCTTTTCGATTTCGAACAAGAAAGGTCAAGGTTATTCTATAAGAAAAGAATAATTGTAACTTTGCTGAATAAACTGTTGTTTAAAAATACTCTCGAAATTATTACGCTCTGAAACACATCTGGAATAATTTTTTATTTAAAATTGGCTTATAAACATGAAAAATAATTTCAGATCAAAAACAATCGACTCGTCCACTTTCGCGTGTTCTACCCAAGAAAATCTAGTTGCACGCTGAGAATATTGTAATTCATCAGCTCTAGAGCCGAAGTGGTGATAAAACAACTGCCCCCATTCGGTCGAGATTAGGATGGAATTCGAGCAGATATCGATCCCGCAGTCAGTCCGAGGTAGTTCGCCAGTGCGCGAGCTTAGCCCCTGTTCAAAGGAACTCTTTTCCGCAGATACCGGCAAACTCGCGCGGCTAAGGATATTTCCATGCATCTCGGCAAATGAAACGGTGCAGTAGCACCGAGCCGGCCGACCCTCGAAGTCGAAAGGGAAAAGTTTTCTCCCCTCTCTATGAGATATCGAGGAGGAAATCCCGGCAAGACGTTGCCTCGATGAGAGTGATGGAAACGCTCTCTCGCTCTCCTCGAGCTCCGTGACTCAACAAATTACCTCCATGTATACATATAACGCGTGAGCATATACACACTGACCCTTTAATCCGCGGCTGACGGGGGGAGTTGGACGATGCATCCTCAGCGGAAGATTATTTACGCGCGGATCTGTACAGCGAATCTGCGGGCCGCTGGTGCAGGGAGCTGGCGGGCTTCGGGGCCGGGTCGGCCACTGCGGCGCTGACGTAAGCGGGTTAACCGCGTCGCGCGCGACCCCGTGAACTCGGTTTCGCGCGCAGCCCAATCGATATATATAGGCAGCCCCGCGCGCCGCATAGACTCGCTCGCTCTCCCCCGCGACCTTGAACTATTTTCGGATGCGCTATGTGGATATACACCTCGCCCGACCCGACGTTACCCTTCGGCTCGCCCGGGCGTCTGCTTGTGTTCGGGGACCGCTCGTGTTATTCGGTCGCCCGGGATATTCTTCCCCGAGGATTAGGCGTGTGTTTTTTAGCGCGAGTTGTATACGGGACGATGACGCGGCGAAGAGCTGTCCCTTCGACACGCGAGAGGTGTATTCACTGTTCCCAGTGAAGAGCAAACGTTTACACAGTGCAGTCGATGATTTCCACTCTTCCCGAGAGCCCAAGGCACCTCTTGGTTTTTTTGTTTCCTCGGGAGGCGCGTGAGGTCCCTCGCGAAGCGAAGATTAACGTCGGCCGGGACGTATAGGTATACATGGGTGAGGCGAACAGCTGACGAGCTCGATGTAGCAAAAAGTTCGAAGCCCCATGGCTGATTTGTATTTTTATACGGAAGAAAATACACTCGCTCGGTCATTTCAGACGTGGCCCTTGTTCGGTTGACGTTTCACTCCGTACTTGTCCCTTGGAAACATCACGGGGATTCTCCCACAGAGGCATTTTTCATATGAATCGAAAATTCAAAGCACAAATTCGATCGCCCGAGAATTCGCATGTAAATGCGCCCGCGCGAGCGAATCAGAGGTGGCGCGAGTATCCCGGGTCGGCAATCTAATTTCCCTCGGATTCACGGCCAATGACATAACACAAAAATATCGAGCGAGCACTCTGGAGCGCCACGAGTGGTGCACGTGCAGCGGGAGCCGTACGTGCAATATATATGTACAAGCGCCCCCCGCGCGCACTCGCGCATCCTTGAACTTTCCGTCCTTCACAGGCCGCGGCGCCTGTCTATATACCCGTTGCGGAATGCCCCGGACGCCCCGGATCCGTTACGTGAACGCCACGCGGAATATTCCACTTTCCGTTCCCGAATGTTTTGCCTCTTCGAAAATCGTCGGCTCGAGTTGTCGTTTGGTTCGATTTTTCTAAAGGCCGAATTTCCCATGCGAGTTATTGAAGAGGAAAGAAAAAATCAGCGATCGATTGGGGGGAGGAGGAGGGGAGGCGAGCATCACGTAACTCGCATCGATCGGCAATGACCCTGGCGAGCTTTGGTTAGGTAATAGTATCGACGCTCGCAACTCCAACTCGGAGTATGTGTATACCACATACCGAGCTTCCGAATTGCGGGTGATACTTGACCCTTGGTTATTTCCTCGTGTGATTTTTCGGTGCCGCGCTACAATGGACTCGGCAAAACTGCCCGTTCGTTATACTCGAAAGATATTAACCAACGAGCACCTCCAGAATGAAAAAAATTACCATAATTCACTGTCGACCAGCCCACAAAGGTCGTTATTCGGGTCGTAATAACCAAGAAGGAGCGAAAAAAATACGTCAAAATGAAATGCGCTTGGCTCCGAGCGAAGTCAACAACGTACGGGCAAAGCATCGGATGCGCCATCGGCTCGCGCTCCAACCTGCTTGTTAGCCGTCGTGTTCATCAGGGAGCCTCACTCGGACTACAATGGACTCGGTTGACGCGACAAAACTGCCCGTTCGTTATACTCGAAAAATATTAACCAACCTAGCACCTCCAAAATCACGCGAACATGAAAAAAAATGCACTGAGAAAAAAATCTGGTAAACCCTACTATATTTTTACTATATTATATGAAGGAAAAAGGCGACAACCATACGCGTATGGCGAATTCTACTATACAAAAGTTAGTGGATTTATGATGCCAGTAACTATACTCACGTATGATTATTTATTATATAGTGAAATCTTGAAAAAATATAGTTACAGACACTATAATTTGTATAATGATATCGTGCGCTGAATTTCACTATAAATGGAAAGTAAAATTCCCGATAACATAGTGAATTTCAGATATAAATATAGTATTTTTATTTACTATACGGTATAGTAGGACAGTAGGATTGGATCCGAGCGAAGGCAACAACGCACGGGCAAAGCATCGGATGCGCCATCGGCTCGCACTCGAACCGCTTGTTAGCCGTCGCGTTCATCAAGGAGCCTCACTCGGCGCTTCATCATGGTGATCTAGTAGCGCATCCATCCTCGGGCGAGGCATCAATGCACCGCGCGCTGCACCACCCGGCCCCTCATCGAGAGCGCGTAACGCGAGCCACGGCATTAGCAGCTTTTTCCGTGATGCGCACGGCTCGCTTATACTTATGCGCGTCACACGTGTGCGCAGAGCCCCAGGAGTATTGCGTTACCGACAGGATCAGTCGCCCGGATCGCACCCGATGAGCCCTTGAGTCTCGCCTCGTTATCTCCCTCGTCCCGGTGCACCACCTCCTTATTAGCTGTTGTTCCCGGTAGTCGGAGGTGTGCTATAGCTGTCTGTTGGACTTTTTTCGCTGCATATGTTTCGGGGCGTAAATTATCGATTCGTTATTGAGCCAGCCACGGGAAACGCGTGCGAGGACAGATAACGAACTCGACTCGGATAGTCTGTTGGCAATATGATTATTGTTGGCTCTTGCTTTGTTTGCATCGTTTGACTTTTTCATCGAGAATATCAAAGTTTCGGCTAGTTTTGCCAAATTTCAGAGATTCATCATCTAAAAGTACATCAGATTTAAGGTTATTACTATAAAATCGTATCATACGTATGATCAAATATTCTGCTTCTACTCGAATATGTTTATCGAGAAATGTCACTGCTTTCGGGAGGAAGAAAAAAAGTTGTATAGCTTATTCTGCAACGCACCGAATGAAGACTTCGATCGCTATCGAATAATTGTCAAGTCCTTGACACAGTTAACTGGTAGTTTGTTCCTCGAGATCAATGAGTATACTTCAATTCGATCAGACGCAAGAGTATTCCGATAAAAGGCTCGCGGAAACAAGCTATACAATGAGTACGCGTAACAGTGAATTTTTCAATCACGGATGCAGTCGAAGTACTTGTCCTCGGAGATATCTCACGAAAAGATTCTTCCGGCTTCGAACCCCTCGTTCGTCGGACAACGAATTCCGCGAGGATTTTACGATTCATGCCATCCGTGCCTGAGTTCCATATAGGACGGTTCGAGAACTTTACAGGACGTTTTTACCCCCGGTACAACAATGACTTTCGACGCTGCCAGACAACGCCGCGTACACAAGTGCAACTGATACATCACTCGTGTCTCGGCTTGTCGTACATCAATATTACATAGCGATGAGGATGCATTTTTCATGCGCGGCCCGAATGAATACTAGGAGGAGTGGAACGGTGTATATATGCGGGAAGAAAGGGCACGGCGGCGGCGGCGGCTCCGAGGAACGAGCGGAGAGTGGCACAAAGCGGATGATAAAGAGCCGAGCTCGCGCGCGCGCGCGGGGCAAAGTAGCTCGAGAGCCGCGCGCGCGGGTATAATCGGCGCGCGCGCGAGCTAAAACACACAAGCGCGACTGTGCGGGCCGGGGCAAAACTTTCCTCCTCCTCCCCCCGCGACTAGTGTATTCGTTCATATTTATGACATCTCGGCGCGCGGCCGCATAAATTTGCCGACTGCCCGCGCCGTCGCTCAATCCTGCATGAGATTATATGAGTAACGCGTGTGCTGAATCAATTTGCCGCTGCGGCAACCGTCGGGTTTGCAGTCCCGCCTGGCCAGCGTCGCATTGCGCCCGTCGCGTTCCCCAACGACTTTTCTGGGATTCGCGATTCGACCCCCCCGGGCGGAGGGCCCGATCTCGCTGAATATTCACTGTGAACTTCGGTCGAATGTCGCTCGCTCTGTTACAGTGAAAATCGGTAATTTGATATTTATAGTTTGAAATTAACTGTAGTTACGGTGAAAATATTGCAGCTGAATGTTACAGTGAACATTCCACTGCAGTACAGTGAACGATCCACTGTTGGTACAGTGGAAAACGTTTCGCTGAAGGCTTACAGCGAGATTTTCACTACGAGGAATTTAGAGAGATGATGATAAGCGCAATGCGACACGTTGCGATGGTACGTCGGAAAGCAAAATTGTCAATTTTTTTATCCGTCCGAGTAACCGTACACAATGAGAATGGAGTGCGTGGAAAATATATGTCGCACGCGAGCGGAAAGGTTTTCCGTCCCGCAACGCGTCTCTCGAGGAAGTCGAGACAGGATGTATCAGCCCAGATCAAGGACGAAATGAATCGGACTAGTCGATAGTTGGTTTTAAAAAATTTCACTGTTCAGAGTCTCCACTTTAGGTTGAATTTAATGTTCTCCAAGTTCTCAGGTGTGCGGGAACGAGGAGAATAATTGAAATTCACTTTGGGGAAAGTGTACTCGTACACGCATGTCTGTATACATAGAACGAAACCATATGATTTGTGACAGCGCCTATTGATATTGTAGAAGCTTTAATGGATGCTTTAGAGCAGAATTATTGATTAGAAAATGTAATGCGATGCTCAAACTCATCATTAGAATATTCATCTATTAAGGTAACTGTACCCAATTTGGCACTGTACCCAATTTGGCACAATCGTCAGATTTCGTATTTCCGGTGCTCTCTGAGCATCAGTCGCTCTTGGGTTATGTTGGGGGAATTAAAAGAAAATTTTCGGTATCTTCTCCGCCCATTTAGCCCTTAAAACCACTCTCCTACAACACTTTGAACTTTCACTTACTCATTTTTTCACCATTTTCTTATTTCACTTTTCACACTCAACCTCAAAAATCAGGTGTCAATAATTTTTATCTCTCAAAGTGTCATTACTCTTTTTTGTGTAAAAACATCTCAGCTTTCGATTGGTCTCATCAGTTTTCCTAAAATTATTTTTTATCCTACTCAAATTGCTGTTTTTCGCATCAAAAAAAAGTGAACCCAATGTGCCCCTCTACGCGTTTTTAAATGGGAAGACTGAGTGAAATCATTGAATATTTGTATAGACATATTACGATGATTTAGACGCGTATTTTTGAGTTGTATGTCAAAAGTTTTGTATAAATATCACTGGGAATATGATTGAGAGTTTATTTTAATGCCAATTGGATCGTCCCTGTAGACCTATATAGGCTGTAGCTAATGATTAAAAAATTGTGCCAAATTGAGTACACGTTTTGTGCATTTAGCCTTTTTGCGTTTTTTTTTAAATTGCGATTTTCGATAGGTTAAAATAGTCGAATGATGATTATGAAGATGGTTTCTAATAGGTATTGAGCTAAGCTTTGAGATACCGTTCGCAGAATTTTAAAATTCGAAGTCTATCATAGTCAAATTCGCGAAAAACCCTTAGGGGGGGCACATTGGGTACAGTTACCTTAACTGTAGTTACGGTGAAAATATTGCAGCTGAATGTTACAGTGAACATTCCACTGCAGTACAGTGAACGATCCACTGTTGGTACAGTGGAAAACGTTTCGCTGAAGGCTTACAGCGAGATTTTCACTACGAGGAATTTAGAGAGATGATGATAAGCGCAATGCGACACGTTGCGATGGTACGTCGGAAAGCAAAATTGTCAATTTTTTTATCCGTCCGAGTAACCGTACACAATGAGAATGGAGTGCGTGGAAAATATATGTCGCACGCGAGCGGAAAGGTTTTCCGTCCCGCAACGCGTCTCTCGAGGAAGTCGAGACAGGATGTATCAGCCCAGATCAAGGACGAAATGAATCGGACTAGTCGATAGTTGGTTTTAAAAAATTTCACTGTTCAGAGTCTCCACTTTAGGTTGAATTTAATGTTCTCCAAGTTCTCAGGTGTGCGGGAACGAGGAGAATAATTGAAATTCACTTTGGGGAAAGTGTACTCGTACACGCATGTCTGTATACATAGAACGAAACCATATGATTTGTGACAGCGCCTATTGATATTGTAGAAGCTTTAATGGATGCTTTAGAGCAGAATTATTGATTAGAAAATGTAATGCGATGCTCAAACTCATCATTAGAATATTCATCTACTATAATAATTATATAACACATAACTGTACCAATTAATTCCATTATTCGAAAGGTATGTATATATATATTTAGATGGCACTTTATATGACAATAGCGGCTTTTCGTTCGATTAAAACGAAGATAGCTATACGTAAGCATTGCCGGCAGCGGTCGGGTGGCTCTGAAGCAAGTATTGTTCTGACGCGCGGATCGCGGCCCCGTTATAGGATATCGGCCCAAGGTTTAATCGAGAACAGAAGCGACTCGTGCTGGACGCGAGCTGTTTGGCTCGGGCAGCCGTTATTGTTTGCGCTTCCAAAAAAGACCGGCAGGCCGCTTGCCAAAACCCGAGCAAACTGAATTTGCTTTACGCTAAACTGGACAAAGACGCTATTACATGTCCATACGCGT
The DNA here is from genome assembly GCA_020882685.1 of Aphelinus atriplicis. Classification (NCBI taxonomy): domain Eukaryota; kingdom Metazoa; phylum Arthropoda; class Insecta; order Hymenoptera; family Aphelinidae; genus Aphelinus; species Aphelinus atriplicis. Next base: position 16,339,055 of record CM037073.1, read on the forward strand.
ACGTATATACCTATACCCTATAGATTGCCTTTCACAGTATATGAAAAACACATCATAGCTAATATAAACTTTCGAAATTTATCCGTACTATTCACGGTGTAATTGTATAATATGAACTTGGGGAAAAGTAATGAACGCGACGCAATCAAAAACAGTCCGCCTGTGCAACACTAATCACGTACTCGTTTGCTCGTTTTCGCTTTTACCCGCATATAAGCTATATATATATATATATATATATATATATATATATATATGTGTTTATCCGCAGCGCGAAACAATATTATCCCAAAAACAATTTAACTTTGCCCAGGTGATTATGATAAACAAGCCCTGAGGATCCGACCTGCATAAACGTATATATACGTCCTCGGGCACGCGGGCGTATCGAATCTCCAATAACAGTAGTAACCGGCATATGGTGGAATGTATATATATCCTCGAGTACACGCTTATTCGTCAATCTGGCCGCGTAGTTGCTCCCGCGTATATGAGCTCGCTAGATAAACAATGTATATTTCCGCCACTGGACCTATTCCCGAGTGTTCTATATACACGCGAGGAAACGCCCAATGGTATGTGGCTCGCGTATGTACGCGGCTAGATCTTCGAGTCGCGGTGGCCGTGAAACTATTCGAAAGTTGTTGGGGCATCGATCGAACGAAGCGACGAGAAGAGGAAATTCGCGGAGGCAAAGTTGGATGTGTGTATACGGGCGCGAGTGTTATAGAGCCGAATTCGTTCTATCACCGCTGGGCTACATCGCGTTTGCTCAACTCTTATATACATATACAGGTACTGTTCCACTTTTGGCGTGTAATAAAGTTCTCTGCAGCTGCGTTCTCGACGCGCTGGATAATCCATACACGCGCGTTGTCGGCGATCAATCGCTGTATGTGCAAACGCACCGCCGTTTTTCCTTTACATGTCATTGTAATTTTACGGCTGTACCGCGAACTTGAGCATAGACTTCGCTGAGAGACTCGTAATAGTTAGCGAATGGTAAATTGCCCACGAGCTATGTATTATTCATTCGGTTGTATGTATGTGAACGTATATATATAGACGGGAGAAATTTATTGCCATTGGTTGAAGATGGAATTCCACAGGTAGCACTGCAGCTATATACACATTCACTTGGATGCCGCGGAACTTTTTCCTTTGTGCGAGTGTCGAGAACTGAACGATCAGAGATATAACCACGTGGTATTGTTGTATTATAATTTCAGTATATAGGAATGTCCCCAAGCCTCAACTGTCGGGTCGATCGATCGATCGGAAATACTCCGATCAACCGTTTGATAATAATTTTTCCCGAACGGAATGCAGCATATTGGAGATCTGCAATTCTTGGTTTGAGAAAGAGAAGCTATTGCAAGCATTCCTCCGGGAAGCCGATGCACAAGGCTGTTTTCATCTCCGCGCGCTTGACTTTCACCAATGTATATATAAGTATCTATAGGAAAAGCGGGGGAAAAAAGCTATTCCATCGATAAGCGATATAAACTCGACTACGGAGAGCTACTGGCGTCCATAAATTCATTGTATATCAGGCCTGCCTTATCATCCGGCGCGATTATGATCCGTTTCGAAATACTCGCCCATCATCCCAAACGCACAAGTGGCCGGACGGCAAATGAACGGAATGCTCGCGGTCAAAAGTCACGGGTCGCGCGCTGTGAATCAATGACGCGCGTCGCCCTCGTATACGATTGCGCCTGGTGCCCCTGGAGAAATAACAGCTCCAGCACTAATGCTCGTTGCACGAATCGACTATCGAACCCACTCACACACGCGTCGAGCCGCGGAAGCAAGAAGGCGCCAGAAGTTGGGGCGACAGTTTGGTAGAATGACGGAGAGGGGGACCGGCGGCCCTAAATACTGCACGCGTGAGAGGCCGCGCGAGTAGAGAGGGACGCGTAATTGGCTGCATTGGCCGGGTGATATGGGTTGACGAGCGGATTGGCCCGCGCTGCAAATGGACCGACGCGCCGTTATTGTTTCCGGTTTCCGAAACGTCGATCGAGCGCGTGACGGATCGGATGTGTGCTGGCTCACTTCGAAGGCCACTTTTATCCCCCGTCACCCAACCTGTACAGGGACGTTTCTCGGATTGGCCTCGTTATATCGAAAGCGGGGCGCGAGGCGCTTTACGAAAAATCCTCCTCGCCCCTGGACGGAAGCGCTTACCCAACGAGGAAATAGCCTGTGCTGTACGCTTGCAGGGTCCGAAAAGGGTTCGGGAAGAATATATAGCCAGGTGTCGAGAGCGAGAAACGGCTCTGGTCGCTCGAATTAACGCCGCCCGAGCATCAATCATGCCTCATTGGGCCAACGGCAAAAAGCTAATAAAAAATTCAATTCCAGAAGCTCATCCTGCATCTGCCTCGTATGACAACGCACGCGCGCGACCAAAAAGAGCGACGACGATGTATCGAGGCGTCAGCTGAAAAAAATAACTCCTCCCGCCGGCATCGGGCGCAACAACAGCAGCCGCAGCAGCCTATTCTCAAAGCCAATGTCATCGGCCGAATGGGCCGCTTAATTCGAGCGCATTGAACCCCCGCCGGGGTCAGGTCGCCTCTTTTTTTTTCTTCCCTCCTCGTTTCACGATTCATTCATCACCGACACACAGCCGCGCATGACAAAAGCTCGACGAGAGCCTCGGCACATAGCGGCTCGTCGCGACGACGCACTGTCGAGCTCGAGCACGCGTCTGATGATCGTTTGGAATAACATTTCGCCAGATTCCATCCGTTCAACGTACGAATCACGAGTCCACGCGACGATATTGTTTTTTCCCTTCCCGAACGAGGGGCATTATTTTTCAAACGGAAAGTTCAGTTCGATAATGTTTAATAAGACACGAATCTCGCGCCGCGAGACGCGCGGCTGTTGGTACAGAGCTCGGCTGGTGAGAAAAATAGAACGAAAGAATTAAACATTCTCGGGTATCGGCCCGTATAATTTTGACGGACGAAACTGAAATAAACGAGTGGGGGGCGAGTACGTGGGTGCACTGACCGCGACAGTTGTATCGACTTTGATACAGGGCGTTTGTGATTCGACTGATATATATTTATCGGCGACTCGTGTCGAAAGCCCGCGAATAGTTTTCCCGATAACTTGATCAACGATCCCCAGGGTCTCGTGCTTGAACTCATTCGCCGACGAAATAGTTCGGGCAAACTATATACACATGCACTCTAAATAACAGCATGAAATAGGGATGGAATTTCGAGTTTGAAATTTCCCCGTGAGCGCGTTCGCCAGGGCTCGCTAGTCTCTCGAAGCCAATATTGTGAAAAATAGCCGCCCATCGTATGTGTGTACGAATACCGGTCGACTTTCCGTAACGAAAATCGTCAAACTGCGATACATACATATCTGTGGAACAAAAAAAAATCGCAAAGTCCTGTCTAGCGAGGTATCTTGGCGTTCCGGCAAGGTATTGCACGGAACGAGAGGCATCTTCGTCGAACACACCCGTGAGTTGTGCGCGCGGCGACTTATCCAGTCCGTGCGAGTACGTCCGGAGAGATGCGGCGCGCACATGCACGCGGAGCTGCATATCATGCGGGCGGCTCGTGCGCGCATTGTCGAGGGGGCGCCATTGTTTTGGTTTTACGGGCCCGCCGGGAGGAAGCGTTAAAGCCTATATGGTTCTCGCGAAGTGAGGGGGAGGGGGGTGGGGACATACGCGAGCGACATCGGAGAAAAGTCGGCCCACCCACGAGCTCGGATCACAGCTGCGCCGACGTGTCAACCGGCTGATACAGCCTCGAGCCGCGGGTTTTGCCTTCGGCGGATTTTCGTGGATAATCGTTCATTGCGATAATACGTGTATGCTCTCTTTATTTTATCGGAGAGAAAAATCAATGTTTGCAGGTGAAATTTCCCTGCAAGAGGGCGGATGAATTTCCGAGAGGATAACAGTGAAATTTTAGCCTACAATACCAATGGATATTCACTTGTGTTACAATTTCAATTTAATCCACTCGAAAATTCATCCGCCCGGTCGCACTTGGATCTGACGTTTGCACAGTGAATTTTTATACAAATGAATATTTTCTTAAAAAACAATCTGAAGCCAAAACAAACATGATTCGATTCGTTGCTCGAGATTGAAAATGTCCAATTGTCTATATTTAATTCTGCACGATGTTTATTTCATTGGGAAACTATTTTTAAATTTTCATTGATGTATAAATGGAGCAGTAATTATAACTATCAGATTTATTCCTGTAAAACGAGGTTGATGTTTGTTTTTTCAAAATATTTAGATACGAATAAAAGTCAAGTAAAAAATCACAGATTGCGCGCATATACAGAGCCAGTACACGATATCGACGTCTCTTGCGAATATTAGCAGTTTCCGTCTCTCTGAGCATCAGTAAAAATAACATTTTCTAGTGGGAAAATCTGGAAAAGCTAGTCTTCGGGAGAAAGTCAAGATGTACTACAATCTTCGCGAAAAGGTGAAAAAGCTGTTACTAATTCAAGATTACTACGAGATCTGCTGATCTTATGGAGAAGCGTCGGTATATACAATACAATAGACAGCAAACGTGCTGGAACATTCTGAGGACCAAAAGAATTTTCAGTTCTCATCCGTCATCTTCTACATGGTAGCTAAATTAACCTGTTTATAATAATACATAAAATATTTTAGAGAATAATATAATATATTTAGCCAAGCACCGAAATAATATTGTTTTCATCTGGCAATTAAGCGGCAATAACAATTATCACACCATCGCCTGATTCCTTTTTCATTTTAAAATTTTTACTTGAGTCAATGGATTTCTCGCATTTGTCGGTCGTTCAATTGAATCGTCTCACCAGAAATTCTTCCAGCCGATAAGACTCTCAAGCCCTCTCCACTGCTTACCTGCAACAGAAAGAAAAGAAACACATTACAACTACAATCCCATCGCTCTGATATAAAAAATAATAATAGCTTGGTCTCTTCGGGTGAGTTCGAAATTATCTCCTCGAAGCCCTCGATAACTCGCGGATAAAAACAGATGTGGAGACGGAACGGATGTAACTCTGGCCAAGTTCTACTATACATTCATACATCCAACACTTCTACTGGTTGCTTGACTCACGAGCCCGAGCTTCTTGTTTCTGATAGATTCTGTAGCGATACGTGAATTCGTCACGATTTGGACAATTTTATTTCTATCATAGAAAGGATCAGTTTGGAACTGGTCAAAAGCAATCGTCATTGAAAAATCTTGATGTATCTTGTGAGTAGAAGCAACCAATATTATATAGAGTACAACTCATTTCAATTACGAACTTGATTGATAAATCCCTGCAGTCAATAGGTACACTAGCTTAGCGCAGGCAGACTTGAAGATATTATCGAAATACGAGGAACATTTAAATCTAGCGGAGTTTAGGTACATGATTGCGGAAAATGATGAAGTCGGGGTTTTCATATAAAATTTATCCCAACTATGAGTAAAACCTTTTGTTCCAAATTGGGCTCTTCAGTGTTCGAAATTTTTATTGAGCTCAATAACTCATTGATTGAAAATAAAATTATAGATCCATAGAGTACGGCTGAATAGAAAAAAGGAAGGTCTTAAAGAATTTTTTCTACGTGGATCACCTATGGGTATATTCCAAACAACAATTATTGTAAAAGAAAAGTTGTGGAAAAGGTTTGTATATAACGTTGCGTTGCCGTAGACACGTACCGATCGACAGACGGACAGGCAGACAGACAGGCAGACAGTCGTCGAGGGGAAGCTAAATAAAAGCGCGCATAAATGAAAAGAAATTGAAACTCGTTTCACACTATTGGATTGTATAAACAGTCTGCCAAACAACAACTCGTCGGCCCGACGCACAGAGCATCGAGAGACGATTCGTTTTTTTTACGATCGCACGTACGGCAGATCATTAAAACATTGTCTCCCCGTAAAAAAACGTTGCGCGTATATGGACGCGTATATACGAGCAAACACAGGGCTGGCAAGTGTTTGCGCGCCACACGTGACGTTGACACTAATAAACGTGTACCGAGCGTTTCACGGACTCGCCGCGGCCTCCTGTAAATATTATCGGAATACGCTCGGCTTGTTTTCTCGCGCGCGCCAATGTATGCGCGAGTGCGCGACGCTCCAAATTGAGTTTAATATCGGAGCGCGCGGATATTTATTTAGCCGTTTTACGACAAGGAGAACGGCGCGTTTCATTGCAGCCGCTTCTCTTTCCAGACTAACCCGGCACGGTTGTCAGCGTCAAATCGAACGCTCGTTATGTTACTGTATTCGGGGAACGCGAATCGATTCAACCGAATAGGAAATAGTCAGCTTGACGGTCGCTCCATGGTTTTATTGATGATCCAAAGTTTGTTAACCCGATGAAAGCGTTGATATCCGATCAGAATTGATTGGATAAAAAAAATAGACTGAAAATAGGACACTTCTCGCGTGGGTTTGGATTATTTTTTTATTCTTAAAGAAAACATTGTAATGAGGTTAAAAGCAGACCTTCATTTTTGTAATCTACTGTCGAACCCCAGAAATTTCTGTATGTACATACGTATACGCTATTTTTGGCACGCGATGTCTCCCGAAGGAATGGTTCGACATTCCAGAAATTTCGCGTACTGTAAGTGTTGGCAAGCTTTTCCCTATAGCAACCGTCACCAACGTGTCCTGGGAGAATTTCTCATGAATTTTGCGGGAATTCTTATTGAGTCTTGATTTATGATTTGTGAGGGCAAATTAAAATAGATTGGATCATTTTCCAAAGCAATCGCTGTTAAAGTTAGAGAAACATGAACAATTCGCAGACCTTCGAGTTTGCAAACAATATGGATTCATAACACATTTTTCTTCCCAATTTATGAACTCGACTTACGAGCATGTTGGAATCATTTCATACAATTATATTTTAGAGAGACATAGTTTTTGGGTATCCAAATATGTCACGTGTATATCCATTCAACATATTCGCAAATCAATATTGATTTAAAGCGTGTATTTACAGATATACTGCTCATAAATCAGATCAATGAAGAGTTATCAATATTTCTGGGAAAAACGCTAAACGGCTGTACAGATGACCTTTATTGGAATAGCAGAAAACAATATCGGAAAGTTTCAGCAAGATCGGAGATCCGCAACCCTGATACTCCCTGCCAATTTCGTGAGTTAGATTTTGTTGAAGGCTGGCAAAGTGACGAATCATTCCCAGTTGCCATTATTTTATTCATAAGATCGATGGCTCTTTTACTACGTTCACCACCGGCTATTTTATATAAGGTCTCTGTGGAGCATAAGGCCACAATCTTTTCGTGCGACCAAATAAAAAATTACTCAAGAATAGTCGTACCACCTACATTCCCATAAAATTGTTATCTTGTTTTAATAAAACAAGAATTTCCCCGTGATCTTGTATAGCACATCGAATCATTTAATTCCATCCTACAATACCTTTTTCCCCATTGATTGAGAGGTGGATAGAAGTGGATACAAGACTTAGAAATTTAGCCAAACACCAATTTGCCCTTTCGAATCAAATACAACTGGAAAGTACTTTCTGCACTTTTTCGCATCTCAATTAGGTTACTACATAGAATCGCCGGCCGAGGGTCCATCTCGGTGTGTTTTACTGTATAATAAAAGTAGATGGCCGTACTGTATTACCTGCAACCACCTATATCGACATTCATTTGATAACACCAACGCAATACCGAAGCAAATCAATCGTCAGCGAATCGAATACGTCGACGCACCCAGAATTCCCCCGCCTCCGGGTCGCTCGGAATGAGAAAAGAAGGCGTGCGTGGCGTGGGGAGAAAAGCCGAATCGAACGAGACGCATCGTCGATGTAACCGCATCCGCAGTATATTCACGAGCACGACAAAGAGGAGCACCGGGCGGAAGTCGGGCTCGGGAAGAAAAAAAAGCGCGGCCTCGACGGCGAAGCCTTTCCTGTGCGGATTTCGGAAGCGTGATTCGTGCCTGCAATACCTGCACGTCGATCGTTTCTTCCGCCAATAATCATGCAAAACGCCGCCCCTGACCTTGCTCTCTCTCGCTCCCCCTCCGCGCGTTTCGCGCTGCCCCGTGCACTGGTGGCGATAGAGAGCGGCAGAGGGACGCGGCTATAGCGCGTTGCGAAATTTTTCGGTCGGATATCGATCTGTTACGCAACGCGGCCGCTTCGGAACCTGTTTCCACGCCGCGGATCGTTTGGAATTTTTTTCGCTCGCCAAAAACTTCCATGGGATTCATCATCGCCAGAGTGTTCTACGAGACGGTGCGGTAAACCGCCCGGCCTTCGAGGCTCTCTGATTGTAATTGAATTTATATACACACACGCCTGTATTGCTTCGTGTTTTGCGCGCGGCAATGAGTCTCCCTGTAGTTTGAAATAATTCTATTCGACGATTTTCAAGAGTCGAATTACATAATTGCGACTGGTCGCATGTGCGTGACGGGACGCGCTTAAGCTAAGTACAGACAGTTTTGCAATCGCGTCGGTACTGGATTAACCAAAATCTCCAGTATCCTTGTACGAGCATATACACTTGAAAAACGTTACGAGTATCACGAGATCACACGACTGAGAGAACAATCATAGCTAGTCGAGAACCGAACTTGGCGGGTATTTTTTTATCTATGGAATAATTTGAATCCGGATAAAATTGATGATCCTCTACCATACAACGAAATCAATCTCCAACGTGACGAGGCGCAAAACTAACTTTTAACACCCGTACGGTCTAACTGGGGTTCGTAAATGCTCTGTCCACAAGTATAAGACATGCGCTTCTGGATACTGCTCCCGCGGCGTGTCGGCTGCGTGAGGCCAATCTAATCTGCGATCGCGCATACTAGACCCAGCGCGAGCGTATATACCTGCTGGCCGGCGACCGGCCCTTTTTTGCGTATACCTGCAGCCGGAGCCGCGCACGCGAGCTACAACGCTGAGTCAGCTGGCGTGGATGACGGCATCGATGCCCGCGCGCTATGGGCTTTGTATGCGATTCGCTTTGGAGCGAGTTTTTGGGAGCGAGGCCGTGAACGCGAGCCGCCTGATACATAGAAATTTTATTTCGAAGGGATATATATTGGATTTTGCGATGATTGGAAAAAGTATTGGCTATATTGTTAATTAATCATTCGTGCAGGTTGCGTATACATCGTGGAACGCTCTCTCCCTCCCAGCTAATGTAAAACAGATTTTTGTCGTACACATCGTGGAACACTCTCTCTCCCAGCTAATGTAAAAGAGATTAGATTTATCAGTTCGTTTAAAATTCGTTTGATGATTCATTACGCGAAAATATCTTTGACATGCATGTATATTTTAACGTCGAGAATGCATGGGAATTTTAGTTTGTATGGCATCGCATTGCGCGCGAATGCGGCAGAAAAATGAGCTCTCTGCGTCTACTTCCGTGACCTCTTTTAGCTCTTTTCGTCCTTTTTGAAGCGCAAGGCGAGCACTTACCTCGTGTTTTGCATTCAGCCTTTGCAGAGTTGTATGTATGTGAGTGAAAAGGGAAAAATTCTAATCGAAGGATTTTCTTATTAGCTACAGTTAAGTCGTTATCAATTTAAAAGCGTCCATTCAGTGTGAATTCCATCGAGATAATAGTGTCATTTCATTGGCAAAATAAATGTAATTTCGCATTAATGTATCGCCCAATCATGTAATTGGTGCTCAATATTTTATGATCATCCTTGAAATGAGCGAATAATGTTCACATTTTCGACTGACCCAGCTCTTGAATGGAGAAGAAAAAAAATTCATAATTTATATGATGATACAGAATGTAACTAATCTCACGAGAAATTTTGAGAAACCTCAACTAATGAACTTGACAATTTCCTTAGAGAAAAATCAATCATCCAATTGATAGAAAAATGCAGTATATTCACAGTATAATTATAATATGGGAACGATGTGTCAACGGTCAAACTGCTAAAGTACCAACAAGAAAAATTCAACAAGAATTGAACAGAATCCCTTTTTTTTAACAAAGAGAGGATCCCGCTCTCCGATTCGAATGAAAACAAAGATATGAGCCGTGCGCCGGTTTGTCTGTGCGAATGATTAACCAAACGCAGTTTCCGGCAGCGAATCAATATCCGCAGTGTCCCCCGGGCTGCTCAAGAGCCAATACGACCGCAGCAGCAGTTGGCCCTCGCTCCATTTATTTAACCTCGGACACTTTCAATTGTCCATTACACACCTCCGGCCAATCGTCGCTGGACCACAGGACATCGTTTTAGGGAAGCGGTGGTGCGGCGCCTGCTAGGGACAGATAGAAAATTGCTCGCGGCGAGCCGAGAGAGGAAGAGAGGGAGAGATGGAGGGAGCGAGGGGCAGCAGGCCTCGCGTACTCGTTGTCAGAGCTAATCCAATCGTACTTAAGGACAAGATTGTAGAGGAACAGAAGCACTGAGGAGACACTGGTTGGCTCTACTGTCGAGAGGACTTACTCGAGACTGTGGTGATTGACCGGTATGGATTTTTATAGTGTGGCAATCTTACGATGCTGTTATTTCGCTACAATGATCATCTAATCTATATTGTCGTAGAGAATTTTTTTCGCGTTTTAAGGTGAAATCAACACACCAGAAGGAGGAAAAACTGTAATATCTGCCAATGTGTTTATCAAAGAGAATAGGTCATTGCGTTCGGCGAAATAGCGACGATGAATCGCATTGCTATTCCGCTAACTTAGTGAGGTTTCATTTATAATTTCGAAACAGCAATGTAAGTCAACGGTTTGAATGTTTAAAACGAGTGAGGAAAAATTTATCTGATGACTGATCTGGCATGAGTTAACTGTGATTAATCGCGTGGGCAAATTTCGCCACAAGGTTCATGATGTAATGAATGATATCACGAATAATTTGGCTCAATTAAACTTCCAGTTCGCTCCTTTTTTTTTTATCAATTTATTCATTACTTTCGGGCGAAAGATCCGTGACCATATTGATCAGTCATACGTATACTGTGCATGAACAACGAGAATTTAATCAGTCAGAAATATTCACATTACAGATTGATATCTTTGCCAAAATGAAAAAAAAGGATTGAAAATAGGTGAAAAATGAATAGACCACAGAATTTGGTAGTATCAAAAATTATCAAAGTAAACTAAATTACTATTCGCATTTTTACATTGCACAATAACGTGCCACTCATTGTTGATAATGTAAAATACTTCTGTAACTAAACTAATTCTGTTATGCACTGAAGTAATCGACTGGTCTCTTTTAGATTTTGCTTCATTCCATTCAAAAATTGAGATTCATTTCTCTAAATGCCTCTTTCACATGTTTTCACTCTTCTATCGTCGCTATACAAGCTTTTCAGCTCTTCAAATACCCGTCGGTGTACATAGTTCTTCCGATCGTATAGCAAACAGCTACTGAAGGTTAATTTAATGATCGGCGATCGTTCGCTTTACCAGTAAATATTTATAAATGGATTGAAACTATGTTGGAGGACCAAAAATATGGCTCACTGAGATCGTTTGACAAACCGTTATTCAAAATATGACTTTCAACTCATTTGAGTATTTAGAAATGCGTCAATACACATTAATTATCCGTAGGTGAGCAAGATATTCAGAATATTCCATATATTTACTCAGTACCTACTACTGTAGTAGTACTACATAAATCTCAATAACTTTTTCATGTTGACTTTGGTTTGGAAAAACGTGAGCTGATTATTTGACGTTAATTATGATAAAACCCCATTATTTATTACTAAAACTTCCCTGTGCACAACAGTAAATTGTTAATTTGCAAAAGCATAAAATATGTATCCATCGTAATGTTGACAGGCAACGGTAGTAAAAAAAGAATGTATAAATCGTTTATAATCATAGTAAACTTGAATAATCATTTCATAGCCGACTTTATTCTACATGAAAGGAACAAGCAACTATCAACATCTTTAGAAGAAATATGTTCAGTTTTTATTTTCTCATTTTTCAAACAAATACTGGACATTCCTTTTATATCAAACTGATCCTATGACATGGTATTTTGAGCCTAAAAAATTTGACCTAAAACCTGTACCGTGGACGAGACCGGAATTTCCTGGTAAAATTTCTCGAACTACAATCGGATTTGAAAAAGCAGAATTGCAGTAAAATCCCTCTGGATCCAGGTGATCGACCTCGAAAATAAGGATCGCTGCCCGCGGTGCAATCGGGGGAAACGCCGCAGCCCCCAAAAATCCGCACATACACATGCGCGAAGCCGCGCAACAGCGCTCGCACTCGCCTCTCATTACATCGCAGCAGCTATCCGGAATTGGTATATAGGCGAGGTTGGCGCGCGACATTTGGCATAATCCTATCTGGTGGCGGGCATCGGAAGCCCGAGTCTCGCGGCTTACGTACCCCGAGTGATGCGCCCGCAAGCTATACAGCAGCTACATATATACATATGAGGAGCTGCACTGCAGCCTGGCCCGCGTAACTTTGGGATTACTCCCCCCCCCCCCTTGCCCCAGCCCGGCGTTTTCAGCCAAATCCTTCGGGTCGTGTGAGCTTCGATTCTGCATCGCGAGTACTCGGCCATCCCCCGAACCGCACGGGACTATCTCACATTTGAGTCTCCGATTCCCGATGAAACTTCTGCCGGATAGCTCTCGGGAGTATAGACAAATAGGGCCTGGCCATGTATATATAGCAGTCGTTCATTATCCCAATACCGAGCGCTCGCTGTTGATTTTTGCTTTCAATTTATGTCCCATCGCAGTCGAAAAGTCATACTCGACCACATACAAACTATACGGATATGTTCACTGGCGTATGCGGATTTTCATGCTCTGTATATAATTGTCGTATTGCACTGTTGAGATTTTTAGACTCTACTCTTTTGAGATAATGCTCTGCTTGACAAGTGGAAAATTTAAAATTTTTACTCTGTATTTTTATGTTTGAACGGTATGTAACGGCATCAAACGCCATTTGGCCGAGAGCCAGAAGAGTAAAAATTTCCGGGAGTGCAGTTATTACGCTCGTAACGAATTCGAATCGATAGATACACTCGCTAAGCTTCGAAGTATTCTACCGTGCAGTTTTGGGCCGCAACTTGACTCGATCAGCAGCAAAAGTATTCCGCAAACAGTGAGACTGATTATAATTGTTCAATAATAAAAAATCTGAGTACGGGTATCAGATGTGTGCCATCAAGGCTATGTGTGTGAGTGAGTTTTCATATAGTATACCAACGTGAATTGAATTACAGATGTATCCTTTTTCAACTGATGCATATATACATGAATGCGAGTCGTATCATTGCTCGGGAAATAACAAATAACCATCGGGAGATCTCACCATCGGGAGATCTCACCATCGGGGGTAAGTATATCTATGGACGAATCGATTAAGCCAATTGCGGGAGTAGACAAAGAACGAGAGTAGCTAGTAGCTAGTAGCATGAGCTCGCTACAACATCGCCGGCCGTACCAGGGTGGTGTAATGTGTCTAAGTGGCGTGGCGGTAGTGCGTGGAAATTGGATTTTATTTAATAATAGGGGCGCACGTGCCGTTGCCGCCGCCGCTGCTGCTGCTGCTGCGGAAAATGCCGCGTTTCTTTCGCACCGATGGCGTGGACGTGATTTCGGCAGGCTTATATACACAGCCGCTCTCGAGTTTTTTCCCCGTATGTATACAGGTGTGCGAAGCCGAGTTTAGATTATTTTTGTTACTACACGGTTGCAATGCATCCACCTCGAACGTGGCGTGCATCACAAGTTGTCCTTCAGTTTTACGAAATACAATGCACTTGAAAAACAAAATCACAGGTGCATATGCATCGTTGCTCTACGCACGACGTCTCGATATTACGAGGTTACTGTTTCCGCGGGATAGCAAATATTTACTCTTGCGGGTATGACAACGAAAGTTTTGCATCGAGCCACGAAAGTCTTGCAGCCAATCAGAGGTGCTCGTCAGACCAGCGGCCGGAGAAGTTGCTCTTTCCTATGAGTGAAATCAGTCCGCGGAACACGTACTCTCGGCCAAGGGATGAAAGACAAATAAAGAAAAAAATGAATCAAGTCGGTTCCAACGGTCGCACTATTACAGGTCACAATTATAAACCTAGAATGAAAAATTGAACGGCGTTTTGAAACTCAGAGAACATCGTAGGTTTTTTTCGAAATTCTAATGTGGAGAGAAGTAGCGTCAATTTTAAATTTTTTTCTTATTTATTCGAAAAATCTTAAGATTTTTAAAATTCTAAGCTGTTTGGTTGAGAATTGACTCCACAAAAAAATTTCGAAAAAAAGTCAGAAAGGTATATTATTGTTGTATCAATGTAACCCACGATGATTCATAAGACAAATTTACATCCCTTACCCTCATTAGTAGAAGAGCGCGAAAGCTATGATGCGGGCTGCATTCAAATCTCCCCACGTTGCGAACCTGGTCAACGTGCAGGAATTGACCCATTGTTGGACTTTAATCTGGAGATAGAAGCGTCAGAATATCGGGCATACAACGGGCCACTTATCACTTGGGTTCTACCAAACAAGATCCTCAATGTTGATTACAAACAGGTTTAATCAAGCCTATACAACCGGGACACATTTTCATCCGAAACTCTCGCACTGTAAAATGGTTATTTGTAGTTTTGTCAAAATTATACAAAAGCAAAACTTGCGCTCTCTGAATTTTCGTTCGAGTATCCGCTGCCGGAATTCGTTGGGAATTGCAAGAGCCTCCTAGGCACGGAAGGGAACTTTGTCAGGGCAAAAACCTTCGCTCGGTTATATGAAGAAATGTGAAAAAGAAACCAGGCCTCGCAGCCCACGTGCGACGAGTGCGAGAAACTCGCGGGGCTTCGTGCGCGAAGCCAAGAAAAGGAGAGCAGCAGCAGCAGCAACAGCAGCGGCGGCGGCGCGGCGCGTTGGATCGATCGCGACAAATTGCCCTGGCCCGGTCAACGCGAATTTCGCCAGGCCGATTTGGATTAGCATATAGATCGCGTCACGCGCGTTTGTGTGTGTGCCCCTCCCCCGAGTAATTTTTCCCTCCGGCTCGAGATCAACCTCTGCCCTTCACGTATATTACATGAATATCGGAGCTTCACGGTTGTCCTCATAATGAGTAATTTATTTTTTCTTTCTCGAGTGTCAAGGTTTTGTGCCGGGGGATTATCTCATTATAATCAATAGTTTTGCTCATGAGTGCAGTAGGGTGAAAGTAACATGCAGTTAGAAAAAAAAACATTATTTTTCTATTATTAATAGCGGCAAAGCTCGGCCGAGCATATAATAACCTCGGGAAACATTCCGGCGTGTTTAGTCCTATTCTTGGCTGCAAGATTACGTCGCGACTTTGAGTTTTTCGTTCAATATGACTAATTTATTTGCCAACGAGTAGTATACAAATCGCATTTCTCTGTAAATTAGGTATACCTATGCTATGCGTAATTCAGATGAATAGGTTAATCACTGAGCATCACACGACTGGATGTAATTTGGAAGCCGATCCACCTCGTGTAACGCCGCACTCGTCTACTTGTCCACGAGCCACTGAATCAAGGCTCGTCGCGCCAACGACGTGGAAGATGCCCCTACGATATCGAGTCAAAACTCGACTATACGTGGATGTATATTATATATGAAAAGGCAAACAACCTCGTCGCGGACAGAGTCGACTGGTCCGCATATACAGCGAACCCGTACATGGTCGTACGTGGCCTAGTGGTGCGCTGGTGCGCGATCGACCCGAAGCCCTCCCGGCAATAAACGCGCGACGTCGACGCCGTTGTGTATGTGTGTATATATAGAGAGGAGAGGCAAAAGAAGACACGCGCGGCTTCCATTTCCCCGAGTAAGTGTACGGCCCGTCAATTGACTCGACTCAATTGATACGCGCCAAGCCAATTGCGGCGCCCGGCTCTCTCGCTCTCCGAAGGAATTTCCTCCTCGTGCGCAGTCGTCTCGTTGGATCGTTTCTCCGCCCGCGCGCGTGTGTGCTTTTTCCACGCTTTTTCAAATTCGGCCTCGCGCGCGGGCGGATTGCACAAGTCGAGTGCGATTCGGAGCATAACGTCGTACGTGGGATAATGGATTTTCTTCAATTTTTCCGCATTTTAATCGTTCGAGCAAACGCAAAAGTCCAATTTTCGTGGATAAATTCATACGTATCAGCTTGGAATTATACATTCTCATCATTCGGGATTGACGAAAATACGGGTATATCCCGGCCGACGACGGTGCATTCGCTCACGTTTAAATTCAAGCCAAACTCGACGGAATGAACGTAGCGCGCGGGACTCGGGTCTCGAAGAGGATATAGACTTGGACGTCTCTTTGTTACCTCGAACATATACCCCCATATGGCTTATCTCGCCGGATTTCTTCTGGGTGAATTTTTCGAGCAAAAGTGCCCGGGCACAAACGGTTTTGAAACTCGTCATGTCATAGCTAGCCGTGAGAGCGGATTCGTGTTTGGAGCGCCAGCGCTCGGTATGTTCCGATGAATGCTCGTTTAAGCTCCGAACTCCACGGGCTATACGTCGCGTATTACTTATGCGCATTAGCGCAGATGGAGGGCTCGTTCCAAATTGAGCATTAAATTCCACGTTGAATTAATAGAGTCCATTATTCTAGATGGAACAATTAGGCAAGGTAAAAAGCTATATTCGCAGTATTTTCAGCGTTTCCCTGGACTCGTACGTCATGATAAGCTGATCAAATTTTTTTCCTTATTTTCCTGTATAATTTAAATCCGTACTGTTCATGTGTACACGAGTGAAATTCATCGACAATCCAGTTGCCGAGAGCCTTTTATCTCTCGCGAACCCTTGCGCGTATATAACCGAATAATAAAGTTGAAGGGTGTACTATATACGTACTAGATCGTAAAACACGCCGTACGCCTCTATGGGAGTGAGAGTAGGAGCGAACAAACAAAAAACGCGATAACTCCAATTTAAAACTATCCCGGAGTCGTATGTAGGTTGGGGAATAAACAGGGTCTCGCGAGTGAATGGTGGAAGTCGGTGCGTTTGAGGTTCTGATGGTGGTGAGAAGCGCGCGTGGACGTTGGGATTGTTAAATCGATTCATCGAGAGCCCGTGAAGTGTGGGTATATACGTGCAGAATACAGTCACGCAACTGCAAACTTAAACTGTGTCATCCTTCCATGCTCAACTGGCTCGGGCAAGAAAAAAAAACTTATCGACCCGTCGTGAAAACTTATCCACGTCCATACGTATACGTATATCTCGCGTATGATTTTCCTCGTGGATTTATTTTTGTAATTACTCGGCTTCCACAATAATGGTGGCTTTAATTAATAGGTTATGCGTGTTGAAGAAATTTCCCCCTCCCGACTCAAGATTAATTACAGCAAAACACAGAGAATACGGACTACCCGGGAGCTCCTCCAACTGCTTAATTATGAATAAGTCATTCTCATTTGTACTGAGAAAATTAGTCACGGGATGCACATATAATGTGGCTGTCATTTTTTCGTTTTTCAAATCAACTTGTCGAAATTTCAAGTGATATTCAACGTTTGTGAGACATACCTTTGAGGAAAAAACATCTTTTGGTAAACATTGAATTATCACTTGGCTCTTTCGACAGAGCTCGAATTATTTCTTAATAGTCGGAAGTAGCATCATTTCGAATTTGAAAGATAGTCAGTTCGAATGTTTTTCGTTAATATACACGTCAAATGCTATGCGAAAAGGCGAATTCCTGCAACTTCATATTCAGCTTAAATTAGTAGTAACTTAGATTTAACTGGCATTTTTATTATTATTTTATTTTTTTTTGATTGCCACATTGCGACTTCTTTTCGAGCAATTGTGTAAGAATAATACACTTTAAAAACGAATCTTGAATAATAATATGATTTCAATATTAAATCAATTCAATCATTGTCATCCCTTATTTAATTAATATCATTGTTCAAGTTCGACTGCGGTTATCAAGTAAGTACGTGATGTATTCTTCTGTGGTACCTGTTGCCAAATATCCTGACATCAAGTAGAACTACGAGAGTTATTCACTCCCGGGTGGAACGCCGGTGCAGATTTCTTCTGGTTTATTCCTTCGCATTTCCGTGACTGCAGTAAGCGTGAGTCTGGAGCCCCTTTAGTAGCTCTGGGTGGTATATTCACTCCAGAATTAGTCGAAAAGTATATAAATACCGAAAAATCAACGATTCCGTATGGAAAAACCCTTCTCTCCCCCATAAACGATAGCGCATCTCTCGACGCAAATACAAGAATGCAAAAGAGTCGAAGATAAACCGTAAGATGTTTGGTAGCCGCGTGGAATACGAGGGGCACACACGATTGCCGCGGTCGCAATTACTTTATCATCAGCCGGCAGCCACACAGCTCGTCGGGGCCGAGAATCCCGGCGTAGAAATCTCGGTGCGGCCGCGGCGTGTGGGGGCTGCAGGCCTTATGAATTATGCCAGGCGCGCGACCAAGCCGGAGGGGGGCTGGGGGGGCATTGAATGGTAATTGAGGAGGTAATCGCGTTTAATCCTCCGACACCGGTGCTTTCGTACTGTCCCTCTGAATAATTCAGAGCCCCGTCGTTGCGCGAGCGCCTCTGCACGCCCGACTGCAGCAGCCCCAATGAATACACCCGTTCTTTCCAGTGCCCCCCCCCCCCAGCCAGCCATCGGAGAAATCGACGCCGCGACCAGCGGCTGATTAGGCAAATCTGTTGCGACTCGTCGAGCTAATCGCTCTGTTATCCTCCCTGGTCAGCCGAGATTCCCACTCGATATTCCTTTACACGCGTCGACTGTACTCCGTACCGCAAGGCCGATACATACAACAACGTCCCAGGTGAAAATTGAAAAATCCACGTTATTCCTTGTGTGCTATACGCTCGTTCTCGAGTCTCGAAAGTTGCGGAGCAAGCCATTCGGTATAATCCAGCCGCGGCGTACGAGCCCGGCGAGTTGCGTCATCGTTTAATCCTTAATATCGTAGACGCGAGAGCGGCAGAGTAAAGTGGGCGTATGCAGCGCGCGCCCGGCACCAACACGCATCGTGGTAAGTGCAGTTAATTACTCAAGCTGATTGCCATTTAATCCCCAGGCTGCGTTTCTCGAGGTACCAACACACACAACACGTGCAGCTACTGTATGCTCTTTCCTCAGCTCTAGAATCGAATGTAACCTTTTTTTCCCCCCTCCTCGAAGGAAACATGTAATATTAATAGCTTCGTATTCAGTCCATTCGCTTGGGATTCGATACGCGCACGATTCCTCCTGTAAATCTGTCTCGAAAAATCAGCCGGCAGTCAATAGGTGCACGCGAGCATAGAAATATACGAGGGAAACGACCCTGTAGCAATGAAGCCCGCGCGTGAGTTACAATCTCGACGATAGAACGAGCGTAAAAATGCCCGTGACTCGGGGGCGTAACGCGTGAAAAGCTAAAATAAAACCACGGGGCGCGCGCGCACACCGTAACGGGGTTAATCAATGCCTCGAGATTATCGAGAGAGAGAGAGAGAGCCAGCCGGGCTTTAGCTCGCTATTAATAATCCAGTCCTTACTTAACTCTCCCGATCTTAAATTCTCTATATCGCCCTCCTCCCGCTCTCACCCCGCCCCCTCGTGGATCGTTTATATATCTCTGCCGCGGCAGTAGCTTCTCGCGGCTTGCAGCTCCCCCGCCCCAGCTTTCCGGCCGAGATCCTTATATACCTTCCAAGTTTGTGGCGCTCCCCCGTTTTCTCTCGACTTGACGAACCGTCGCCTGTGCTTACGACGTGTGTATATATATACACAGGCCAATAAAGAAAGACACGAAGATTTTTCCCGACTAATTATAACGCTCGGGGGACGTAGTGGCTCGAATACATACCCGGGTATCATCCGCTTGATGTATACACGCGATTGCCGCTCGTTATTACGTGTTGAGGGCGAAAGATAAACGGGCCGCGGAAACTGTGTACTGCAGCTGATACGTATACACATATATATATACTTTCCTCTCTATAGTTTTGACTGAACCAGCACATTATACCGAGAGTGAAGGAGAGCACTTTTACAAATGGATTTTCATTATACGTATGTATAGGGTGCGAGGCGTTTATAATTCAACTTGACTCGAGTGCGGTGTACGATTGAAACTGGATGAATCGAGAATCCATGAGAGCAATATAACGAGCGGATAAATTGATCAGATTGATTGTATATATCCCAACCGCGGCACGCATCGAGTCCCGATTCCTCGCTAATAGCGAACCAATCATCACAAGGATAATATATACAATGAATTCCGCGACCCCCTCTAAACAGCGTCCATCGGCTAATTGATCAACCTCGACTATCGAAAATCTCCGATACAAGAGCGCCTCCGAGGAAAGCGTCTATGGTCGCGGCAGCCGAGGGGGACAATGACCCGCGGGCCATACCTTCGCGGCAAGTGTAGAATTAAAATCGGCGCGCGATGTTTATGTACAGTATACCGTTGGGGGCAACTTCGCGCCTCGAACGACATTGTTGTGGAGCCGTGACCACATGCATCATTGGTTCGACTCGAGCGGGGGTATGTATACGTATACAGACACACATAACTCGGGGGCTCGAATTCCTGATAGACCGCGACGGCCGGCCAACTTGCGGGCGACGGACGTATTGGCGTGGTCGGGTAAAATTCGTCGCGCCCGGCCAACTATCCCCGGAACTTGGGGGCCGCGCGCGCGGTAACTATCTTGAACTGGCGTAAATCCGCCGTCCATACGTCTCCCGCACTCGAGCCCAAGTGCTGGCGGATGGACGGGCGGCCTCGGCCGCACTTGTGGGGCCCCCGTTTGTTCCAGAACAAGAGCGCGCGGCCAACTTTTGCCCTCGCGGGCTCGTCACCCTCTCTCCCCCCCAACTTGGATTTCCATCGATGATGTCGGACGCGATTCGACCGCTCGCGGACAACCTAGCGAGGCTTGTAAAACTTTGATGTACACGCAACATATATGCGCGCTCCGGAGCTTTTTCCGGGCGTGTATGTAGAGATTCAACGCCTCGATGAGGTGCGTTCGAGGATTTTCATGCGTATCGGTCTGTGTTGGGAAGTCACATTGTCGTTGGTGGGGGTAAGAAGCTACTCTCGGGTCCTCTACCTGTGGTTTTACATAGGCCGGCACAGTCGATTTTGAGAATAGAGAATTTGATTGAAAATTAAAAGCCTCCCGTTCTCCCAAGTTCTTGCCGAGAAACCTCTCGAAATTTACGAAGAATATAATAGTGCGGTGTTAAAACATATCTTTTTCGATCAAAAGTTATTT
Organism: Aphelinus atriplicis; assembly: GCA_020882685.1. Taxonomy (NCBI): domain Eukaryota; kingdom Metazoa; phylum Arthropoda; class Insecta; order Hymenoptera; family Aphelinidae; genus Aphelinus; species Aphelinus atriplicis. The sequence goes on from CM037073.1 coordinate 16,360,337, forward strand.
CCCCTGTCAAATTAATCTCATTCATTTGTCATTCATGTTTGCATGCCGATAACCTCTAGAAAGGTGTTCCAAGTGCCAATTTTCCACGTGTTACGATGTGCCCTACCTCCGCAATACGTACACCTTCCCCAAAATTTCTCTGTTTCGTGTTCTCTTCAGCATATTGCTGCATCCTGTCCATTCGTAACATAGCCACTTAAAAACTGTCACGTTGCCTCAAACTGTAATATGCTACGAGATCCGAGAGTGACGCCATATTGTTACCACGTGACTTCTCGTGACTTCCCAATACCGATCGCGGGATTGTATCGCCAGTCAGTAACTTTGTCCAGCAGCTTCGCGAGACGATCGCGGGGCATATTTCACAGTGAACCAAACTCAACCAGCTGTCTCGATGCTTTCGCAGAAGAACCACTTACGTTCGCTGCTGCTCCACGCACCCGATAAAGTGCTCCGCGAGGAAAGACACAGGTTTTCCGTTTGATTCGACCGATCATTGAATGGGAGCGACCTTGAATCGTAAAAATGTCAAGCATAAACTCGCATATGATTCCAAGGAGCTGTTCTTCCTGGAGCGCAATGTCGATTTGAAGAGTCGCGAGGCCGCATCCATCACGACCGACTATGGCTGCACCGCGACGAGAAGACGATGAAAGCTCGGATACATCGGCGGCCATTAGCTCGCCAAGATAACCGGGAGCTCGAGGGTGCGGGCGAGCACATCTTTCGGCTGCAGCCCGGTACACTCGTGTACGTATTATATACACATACGTATATATATAATACGATCGTTATTCGCGCGCCTGTTGCTCTCCTGCACCAGGCGCAAAGTGAACGGCTCGCGGCCCATTGTCGGGCGGGCCCGCATTGTCTCCGCCAATCCTATACACATATATTTGTATACGTATAGCCGTCTGTACAGCGCGTTACAACATTCGCGCGTGCTTTGTTTACAATGCCCTTGTCGCTGGCGCGTCTTTGCCCCGCGAGCAGTATATAGCGAGCGGCTCTTTGCCGATGTTCGCGAGCGATTTATTTCGTTCGATCGGTCGATCCGTCGACTGTGGGACCGAGACACGTGTCCGCTCGTTCCATGACGAAAGTGACAGTTTATATAACGTTCCCGGCGTCACTGCTGAATCATCGCGTTCGTGTATAGATCGGTGTACCCGTCGATCGGTCAATCGCCAGCCGATCTCCGCGACAGCCCACATTCGCGGCTAAATCAACCGAAAAATCCGTCAGAAAGGTTAGTTATATGAAAATCAGCGGCTGCGTCTCGAGCTACTGGTTACATATACCGAGGCAAATTAAAGGATATTCGCGCGGGACACGACCGGGGGGCGTATTCAACTTGATCAGCCGAGCTATACGTATCTGTTGCCGCTGCGCACAGGCACATATACACGCCCGGAACCGAGCATCAGCCCGGAAAGCTGTTTAAGTTAGTTAGCGCAAGTACGTTTCAACGCGCGGCTCCTCGCTGCAGCGGCAGGAGCAGGAGCAGCAGCGACAACTCCCATCAGCTAATAATTCACGCCATTGCGCGCGCATTAGCGAGTTCTCGGACAGGCAGACAGTCGCTCTTTGGCCCGCAGGCCCGTCCGAATGAAGCCGGCCAACTCTCCGCCTCTCAGCCCGAGGGGCTTTTTGCGCGCTCGGGGGGAGGAGACGATTGCCACGCCCAAAGCGTCTAACATCCGATTGTTTTGCGACATGTCGCGTAAACCGGAGAGCCGCGCGCGGGGATTTACCGAGAGCGCAATGCGGCCTCGCGCGCACTGCTGCAGATTGCCGCGCGTCGCCGCTCCGGGACGCTGTCAGTATTTGCCCCGCGGGCGACCCTCGGGCATTCGGCGGCTCTGCGCCGCGCTATATATCGATGATTAATTGCACCTGCGCCTGTGTGCGGCTATGTCGAGGAGGATTTTTGAGAGGCGGGCGCCATGCTCGTCAGCGATTCTGCATTTTTATACAAGATTTCGAATATTCACGTAGAGCTCGCTAGGATCCATACTGCTTTTGTCCTGGGATATTGAGGATTTTCAACGAGTCACGGAGACGTGATTATCTTTGGTGTAACGGCGCGATTCAAAATTATTTTTTGATCGGGTTGCAAAGCGAATCTCGATCGAGATATACATGTGTACAACAACGTTCCTTCATTAGACATTGGCTCGAGCCTCGCGCGTTGGCCACATTCGTGCGCACAAGCCATTGGCCCACTGTAAATCAAGACGAAACTGCAACGCAGAGTTTTATCCTCTGGCAAGTCTCGTAAAGCTAACTAACTGAATTATATCCACGTGCGTGTGCCGTATTCCCGGTGAAAATTTCACATTCGGTGCGCTTACTTCAATATTCTCAAAAAAATATATCGAACGACACGCTCGGCATGAAATTTCCACGCATTCCAAAAATTACATCATGCTTTTGGTTGCGAGGTATTGAAAGTACCTCAAAAGATTCTTTCACGGTAAAATCTTGAAAGCTGCGACATGCGACGAGATTCGCTTGAATACACGAATGATTTCGTTTGAGCAAGCTACCCATTCAAATCTTCCGAGGCATGTTTCTACCAGAATTCGCAATTTGATCCCAAATTTTCCATCACGAAAAAAAGTACCACCATTCATTGTTTTGACGATAAACCAACGACCAATTTCCAGACTTAGAATGTTATGTAAAAAAACTTTCGTTTCGAATTATTTTCGGATCAATAAATAACAATGTTTTTCTCGTAACGCGCGGGCAGTAGAACTTTAATTCTGGACAATTCAAAACCTATTGCGAAATCGAAAATCAATTCCGACACGTACAATCAGGTGGGCGCGTGATTTCCAACTCGAATTACCTCTAGTGCGTTTTTCCAAAACAAATTTCGACCGAGTCGAGAGCTTTTCTGTCCATTCGACGATACATAAAAGAGCACACGTATACCACGCGCACTCGGGGAAGAAATAAAGTCACCAATATAAATCAAGGTTCTCCGGTATAGGGAACTTACATAGCGTCACGTGGTACCAATATGGCGACGTAGCAAGCCAAGCCTAAGCATTGGGTAAACGGGAGTGAGACAGATTTTTTCCAATTATATTACTAAAAGACGGTATTTAGCTATATGCTGGACAACGTATGAAGCAGAGAAAATATGGTGAAGCTGAAAGAAGTCTTGTGGTAGGACACATCGTAGAATGTGAAAATTCGGCACTTCAAACACCTCTCGATAGGTTATCCTCCTGTAAACATCTCTGCATCAAAACAACGGATCTTGCTTGCCAAGTGCAGCCGGCAGCGTGCTAAGGATGGCCACTTGTATAGATGCTTGTGTGGGAAATTCATATTTGATGCAGCATTATATTGTAATACGTTTCTTTCAAAGTTGTTAACATTTTTGATAAAAATGTATTGTCAATGGAAACTTTGAACACATGCAAATTCTTATCGAATGAAGAGTATATTACAAAACTTGTTACACTTAAATTTAAAATTGCCATCCCTAGCTGTACTTGGCCATAATAGGCATGTTTCTTTTTTAAACAGATATTTTCGCCATCTTTGACTAAAAATTTGTTAAGTTGGCCTAGAACAGTTTCATTAATACCTTTTTCCTTGCCAATGTAAGGGCATTTTATTTCTAATAAGGCTTGTGGACTCCCATTTTTAACAATCACACCATCCGGTGAGTAACCAAGCCATGGACAAGTTTGACTTACGATGAGACCTGTTTCAACTAAATTACAGTCAGGATACTTAGTTTTGAACACCTTACGAGCTTCTGGTTCGGTTCTTAATCCATAATCAGTTGCTGCAGTCCTAAATTTACTAGGATTGAAAAATTCTTTACACTTCTTGGTCCAATTAGGATTTGAGTTGCTGGAGTAAGTGAAAAGTCCATAGCAAGTTGAACCGGTCACCCGGTACTTTCTTTCTTGCATCCACCGAGTAATGGAATTCCTTGTTACTGAGACACACTGTAAAGCCATCGCACATCAAGCTCTGTAAAATCTTCTTACAGCAGTCTTCTAAAGGGTTGACTTTTAATGCGTGGACCATTTCCATCAAGTCATTATCTTGATTTTCAAATAAAATCTTGTAAATTTCTGTATCACTATCACTAGCACTTGTGCTCTAGCAAAGGAGCAGGCTTGTATGTTTCCAGTGTTTTATTTTTGATTTTTTTCCATGAGCAGGCCACGTCAGTACATGATAGTATTGGCAGTTCATCACCTCTCCTGAAATTATTGAAACTAATAATTTATTGAATTCATTACTAACAGCTAATGACTTTCAAAATAAATACTTACATAGATATGTACATTAATGCACCGATTATGTGTTTACATTGCCCTGATAATCCAGCCTTACACGAGCACTTGAAATATACAATTTCACCATCAGGTGTGATTTCTCCCTCTATTTCGTGGACGTTTTTCAAATCCGTTGTTTTGATACAGAGAGCTACTATGTTTACAGTCGGGTAACCTCTCGTAATGTTGGGAGTGCCGATTTTACCGCAAACTACGATATGTCCGGCCAAAAGAATCCTCTCACCTTCAACATATTTCCTCTGCTTTACATTGTGGCCAGCATATTGCCAAATACCCTCTCTTGTCAACATTTTTGGAAAAAAACTGTCTCACTCCCGTTTACCCAATGCTTAGGCTTGGCTTGCTACGTCGCCATATTGGTACCACGTGACGCTATGTAAGTTCCCAATAGGGAAACCTCTGGCGAACCAACCGCAGACCTTTGGCTGACGTGCTCGAATCGTTAGATGTATACACTATACAGCTTCGACAGTCACGTGGTGGCTGACGTGTGGTGCGGCGCGCGCCGCTGCTGTGTAGGATATACGAATAAACAAGCGCTTGAGCGACGCGACTCCTCGGGGACGGCTGCCGGAAGTCAGCGCGCGTCGCGTTCCCCGCTCCGTCGGATGCGCGCAGGGATGCCCCCGCGCTGGGAGGACGATCGGGCCCCGGGGAGACCGGCGAATTCGTTCGAGCTGCTTAATGGACGGAATACCGGCTTTGCGCATTTCATTGAGTTCATATTTCACATTGAGCGCCAGTGATCGGCCGCTCCTCCACTGGCTGATTGCGGATCAGACCCGATACTCTCGAGGTTGAGTGGGTCGGAGGTTGAAGTTGGTTCGAGTGGTGCACGGGTGACCGAATCCGGGCGTCGAGTCGTTTTAACTTTGGGTCAACGTCGGCGTCTGCAAATGGCGAATGGGAACCTTCGAGGACACTTTTTTATTTTTATAAGTGTATATAAGTTTCTCAGCTCTTTCTGGTGACAATGACAGCCGGATTTATAGAGAAATATTTCTGGCTCTATAATTTAGAAAACATGATCGATACTCAATTTTAACGAGGTTTTGAGATATAGCTTCTAAATGATTGATACGATTATATTTCAAATTGATACTAAAGTTCATTACTCTCGTTACAGAAAAATCGTGAACAAACAAGGAAAATCGAGTTCCATGTTAAGGAATTTGAGGAACATGGCTATTACAAAATTTATATCAACCGAAGTAGCAATGTTTTTAAACTTGAGAAATTGAAATCGACCCGTGACCCTCGTAAGGGAACCTGGTACCGGCATCTACCTAATGCGTATAATTAATCTTTCAGAAAGAAATTGCTTTTCATTTGGAGACGTTTGAATATGGGAATTTGAAATCATTTTCATCAATGATTTCGGAGCAAAGAAGAAACCTCATGCATTCATCAGGTTTATTCTTTGTTATTATCCGTTTGGCGGAAAAAGTTATATTTAGCTTTTATAGTTTTTCACAATCTATGACGAAGAAAGAACGTTGGATAATAAGTAACGAGAGATGGTTAAGAATGTGATCGAATATATGTAAGTATAATTTTTCGAAAAATTTGATGATTTATTTCTAATTGAGTGATCGATTAAGAAAAATCGGGAGTATTTTGGTGTTCGTACAGCTAATCACAAATGTCAACATTTTCCAATCATTCATTCTCTGCAAGCATGTATTAATTCGTCGTGAGTCTCGCGAAGTGTCACGCTCTCAGTATCTCCGAAACGTAATTATGAATGAAAAATCAGGGAACGTTGTATATGCTGTGCAAGGTACACTGGCATCGGTACCTAAATCGTACGATTCGCATATTATGCTAAATAATACACACTGGCCAGTTTCAAATTACATACACCATGAAATAAAATAATACGTGGAATTGTAACATCAGCAAAAAACGCTCAATCCGAGTATAATCTGCATATCAGTAGATTAACGGGACGGACAAAATACAACGTCCGGTAAACCGAATGTCATTACTGATAAAACATTTGGAAAAATTTTATTAACGTTTCAAAACGCCATTATTGATAATACGTACATCACGTAAACGAAATTGTGTCACAGAACCAAATTATCCCTACCTACGGTCGAGCTGGGTTTTGTTTCGGACGAATCATTAGATATTCCGACGACAAAACACCGTCGGGTAATTTTGAAAATTTCATCTAAGAACCGAGGCAGTATAGCAAAATATCGCAAAGAAAGAAGCTGAGACGGGTATTTCTCACGCGTCCGCACGTGGTCTATACAGAGTCTGGTGAGTTGCGCACTGGTTGAAGGTTGCAGGCTTGCGCGCATGCATACATCCGCCGATTGCAGCTCCGCTGGATTCAATTACGCGAACCTGTACAGCGGGTGACGTCGGCCGTCAGCTATGCCACACGCGCGAGTCAACGATCTCGCGAGAGCGCGGCGATGCTTCATATACATATATGCGCACGTCGTATATCATTTCCACTCGCCTACCAACAGAACCGTATATTATTCGTTTTCTTTCTAACTCTAATTCGGTCGTCGATCGTCATTGTTGGTCCGCACATTATACCCAAGAACAACCTCGAGGTGATCATATCAGTGAATTCTTTGGATTCTTCGCTCCGCTCTCGCGTGTCCGTGATATTACTCGACGCGCTTAGTCTGCAGATTTGAGAGACGGATGAGCGGCGCAAAAAACCGCTGAGGCGTTGAGGGATTTTTCAAATGTACGAGTGTCTTCGGACTGGCACACTCTCGTTACTCCAACACAATGAGAGACTACGGCTCGGTCATTAGTCCGTATCTCCGACTCGTATCGCCGAACATCATACCTCGCGCGGCTATATTTTTACTTTAGATTTCATAACCGATCCCACCCCCCCCCCTACTCTCCGCTCTCGCACCGTGTAATAAATCATTCTTGATAGAAATTTAATACCCCCGGCGTAACGATGCTCGCACGAGAAGGGAAGGAAGGGTGGAAAAAAAAATACGCCGTGAGTGAGGAATTGTTTCTCCCAGAATTATTAGCTTCGCGAAATATCGAAATATATATACGAGAGAAGAAAAATATTACGAGTGAAAGAGAGAATCAGAGAGGAACGTTCGCAACTGTAACTGGACATATTGCGCGGAATCGAGGAGGATTTTTTCTCCAAATTGTAAATTCCCAAAAGGTTATATTCTATAAAAAAAAATCCGGCAAAGTTTTTACGAGTCCCTTTTCCCGGGAAAACTTGTGTAATATTCTTATAAGAATCTCATCCGCAGAACTTTTCCACGCGGGACAACACACACGCAGGACCAAGCTCCCGGGGGTCGGGGCACACGAACGCGTAAGAGCTGCGACGTACACACACACACACGCTGCGGTCAATATTTGTTCTCTCTCGCGCGCGCTTCGCTCGCTAAATTTATAAAGCGCCGCCCGATGTTCATATCCTCTCGCGCTTCGCCATTGTGTACCGCTGACCCTTGGGCGTTTCGGTGCGTATATGCTCATTGCAAATGGGACGAACCGATGCACTGTACATCAGGTACTGTGAGTTTTCGGCTCTCGTGATAAGTGTGTGTGTGTGTGTCGTTTGAAAGGGGTCGTCGACGCAGAGCGACCGATCGATCCGTCAAGACGCTCGACCCGCAGCTGGTACTGTTATCTCGGTTTGCCCCATCGGGGGATTCGCGAGCACTTGGCTCTTGACAAGCGAACGTCCGAACTTATACCGTATATATACATCCTCCGTGGTACTCGTCTCGCACCGTTGATTTACGATTAAACTCGTTAGAGGACGATCAATCTCGTTTGCCGCGGGACTGTCCCCGGCCGAGCCAGCGCATTATCACTTGGAATTCGACTCAAGACACACGTACATAGTGTAGATTCACATTATGAATTTTACAATAGCGCACTCCCACACGTACGTGTTGTATATACGTCGAGTACGATTCGCTCTAAGCCTACTTATAAAAACGAGTGTCGAACGACCTGCGATCCAAGCGGCACCAGCCGAGCGGTTGATTGAGAAATTATAATCGCCGTTTCCTCCCTCGTTCGATCGTTTCTCGCCGCGAACGTCACGCTAGTTGTTGCAATACAAATATATATATACGAAGACACAATTACCCGCAGATATGCAATTACAATCCAGACCCCGGCCGTCCGACCCTGAATTTCGCCGACGTATACGTACAGCCACGCCCGCAAGCTTTCTGCGGGCCACGCGATAACGCGGAAAAACACACGTATGCGCCGATCGCCCGCGGCCAACGGGACATCTGCCGCGGGACTCGCGCGACATATAACGCGCTGTGTGTATATATGCAATATATATATATATTTCTAGCGAGGGTAAGAGACGAAACTGCAGGGCGGACGCGCCATCTGCGAGCTGCGCCGGGACACACCGATCATTACGCGCGCCGCCGTCATTACATTCGTTCAATTTTTCACAAGAGCTCGAGCCCGGCGGCTTCCTGATGCGGCCGTGTTCTCGGCGCGAATCGACGGGGGTCAGCGCGGGGGTGCTTTGCTCGGTGCTGCTCGATCGAGTCATTATTGTGGTTTGGGTAGCACCATGACGATTATTCGGAATTACAAGCTCGCAGCTGTTATTTTTACACGCGCCACTTATTGGCGTAGAAACTTGACGGATTCTCGATATAATTTTTCCTTCCATCGCTCGGACGTCGAAATTTCGAACGTACAAATTGACTTTTATGTAAATGTTGAATACGTGTATATACAGCGCGTGACGCAGGAATTAATATTGCTCATATTTATTAAGTCATTATTTCCAAAGTCAATTGGATGGATTGACAGGAGGTGAGATGGGCGCACTGAAACGCGAGCACGATGAACCTTTCCGCGGGTATATTGGCAAGGGTCGCGCGGCGCAAAGTATGTATATCCGTGGCGTCGAGTTTTTGTTGCAGCAAACAGGTTGCCGCCACCGTCACTCGTCGAGGCTCACCGGATTTCCAATGCGGCGTTCGACGCTCCGCGGCGAATTAACACGTGTATCGGCCGATCGAATCATACCCCGATTGACGGGACGGGACGGGGGGAAAAGTACACGCGCCGCGCGCTTATTGCACTCGGGGAACATTTTGCCCGAGCCCTGTATTACTCGCCCTCGGGCGATCATACCGCGGAGGTGATGGATGAACCTCGATTAAAGTTGGAATGCGCGTTCAATCGCGCGTTTTCCGGCGTTTAGTCGCGCGCGTGCGCACAGTCGGACTCGCGCTCGAAGTTGAATCGAGTTTGCTCGGGGCTCGCGCGACGCGGCGTAAACAAAACAGAGAAAAAATGAAATACGAGATTCGAATCGAGTGGTGAGCGTTATAAACTCGGATTTTTCTCTCTCTCCGACACTCTACCCTATTCCGCACTAGGAATTGAATTCTTGAGGTAACGGAAGTAATCATCCCGAGTGCACGATGATAAAAGACGCGGAGTACGGAGGCCGAGGCGCGTTGCATGAGAAAAATTAATAACAGAATATTTCCCTCGATACGTGTGTATATACATTAAAAAGTCGATCAGCGTTGCTTTGGTAAAGCTCGGGGATGAAAGGATGAAAAAACAAAAACTCAATTAGCGGGAGTATCGCTCGTGAGGACGGGCAACCGCGAAATATCGGTCGAACATCCGATAATGCGTGGCACAAAAAAAGCTCTGCCCATGTAGCTGCAAAGTGTGCGCGATTCCTGGGCTTTCAGCGTACGCAGCCTATACAGAACGAGTCGGAAGAGCCGTTGCAACGGGCGACCTTGCCGTAAACACTGCCACGCTGAAAATACGCTTTACACGTGTTTTGCCCGCGAACGGATGTTGAAACGGTTCCCCGGTTGCGAATCGCCAACGTTCTCTCCTCTCGTCTGTCAGGGATGCTCCAACAACGAGCGTTAGGTAGGCATTTTACGATGACAAGTTCCGCATGAGTTTCGTTATTTAACCGGCGAGCGAGTCTTGGATTCGTAAGCGCCTCGTATACCGTCCAGCGAAACGACTTGATCACTCGCGAGTAAAGTGCTCGGACTGGTGTATCCGATTACGCGACAACTTAATATTGCTGCAGCCGAATGAAATGTATAATCAAGACTAGGGCGCGAACGACGGAATCGCGGCGCGTTCAAAAATTGTAGACACGCTGGAGAGAAGCTTCACGCGCGGCCGCACACTCGCGCGCGTATAACAACTAATTTTAGCGGGGCAATTTTTCCCGGACCGGGCAATAAAATCTCGCGTGATAAAAAGCGAGCTCGCGCGCGCGCCCGGCGAATTAATTTTGCCCGGCCGACAAGAAAAACGCCGGCCCAAGATTAATACGAAGTTGAAAATGACCGAGCTATTAAAAAAGTATTTGTCACGGGGACGATGTTACCGCGCGAGCGCGAGCTAACCCGTCCTGCGCGCTGGGGAAATTTAAAATCGCTTTAGCGCCCCGCTCTCGGCAAAAATGGGCGAGTCGAGCCGGAGGAGGGCAGAGAGAGGGTGAGAGAAAAAATAATCGTCATCGCGCCGAGTCAACGAGGCGAGTGAGACTCGGAGCTGTGGCTTTCTCGCGATTATGTCGAACGCGCGCGAAAACGGACCCTCGCACCATTTCACCCGATGGCGGCCTATACTCGTTCGGGTATGGAATTATCTCGTCGATTGGAGAGCTCTCGTGAATTTTAAATCACATCCTGTGGATTAGTGAATTAGTCCTTTGCAAAATTCAAGACACACTTCTAATTGGATGACACTTGATTGAAGTGACAATAATTGGTTAATCATTAGCCTCATGAATTTGGAATATCTAAGTTGTTAATCGGAAATCACATTGACGTAGTGAGTTATTTATAATTTCACGCCAACACATTCATACTACACTGAGAAAAATCTGGTTATGAAAATTTATTAATCGAACTTGATTTAAAGGTTAAAATTATGGATGGTACAATTTGCTTATAATGTATATTATGTAAATTCTGGTAAAGTTTACGATACTAAAATAGTAAGTACTATACTAATAATGTACTGAATGTTATTTTTTCCAGTAATGATTACTACGTTTCATAGTAAAGTTTGCTAATGTTCCGGACAGCATCGTCATTGCGGCCGAAATACCATCGTGAGAGCAAACTTTGAAAATAAACACCAAATTTATTGAAAATTCTGCCTCATCACCTTTATTTCACGGTGTCCCGATCTCTCGCCCGGAACAACCAATACAACTAGTTGTCCCAGTATTGCACCAAAAAACCTAGTCAAAATCTACTAACCATTGCTAAACTTTTCTTTCAGAATACTATGCGGGATAATCAATAGAGTTTGATATCTCCATAATGGACATTGGATCAAAATTAAAGCGAAACATAATATCGTTCATACGGTATCATATTGCACGGGTATGTACCTTCTAGATAGCGAAAAAAACTGCACACGCTCATCAGCCGAGACGAATCCTCTCCAACCACACCATACATGAGTTTCATACAAAACTCGGATGAATACGCGTAAGAAAGAGCCGCGCGCGCGCAACTGCTGAAAAGAGCTCGCCAGCCCCAGAATCGACGTCCGTCGCGCGCGGCCCCTATGTATAAGAATTGACATTCCCCGCGCCGCGATATCGCCCGCGCCTGCGAGGACTTCTCTCTCGGCCTTATCGCCGCGCGGCGAATGAAAAATGATGCGCGACTCTTTGTCGTGGCGCGCAACACTGTGCCATTCAGCGTCGCGCGGCTTTTGTCCGCCAAACACTCCCTAATCGATCCGTGAAAAAGCTAAACTCGCGACGTAATGCCACAGGGGGTGGCAGTTTTATTGTGATCCAACGTGCCTCCAGGATAAGAAGCCCACGACGATTCGGGCGCGGTGCTAAATGGATTTATACATGGAAAAAAACGCTCTCAATCTCCCTATCGATAAGGATGCTTTCGCCGTACTCTACCACCGAGTGTAGAATCGAATGTTTGGCTTTAGACTGAGTCAATCGATTCAGTTGGAATATTTATTATTATCTCCGCTCATTTTTTCACGAATCACGTGTCTATAGGTAAGAAATTGAAAAATCGTTAATTCGTTCCTGATACTTTCTGCAATAGTCACTCCGAGTGAATATCTTTCCAATAAAACAAACGTCGTGTCTGACAAGGAGAGGACACTTCCTCCGGGTGTCCAATTATGATGGAACTCGTTGGATGGTTCATGAATAGTCTAATAGTTTATATATCTGCAGCCACGCGATATAACGTTTCGTTTTATTAATTTATTAGTAACGAAGTATTATCCGTGAATATCTCAGAAGGAAAACGAAGCGTTGGACTGCGTGGCTGTAGATATAAGCCATTAGACTACCTATGAACCATCTCTCAAAGTTTCATCGTGTTTGGGCACCCAGAGATAGTGTCCTCTCCTTGTGAGTCGATGCAAGCATAATCTCGACACAGTTGCCTTATTTATTAATTTCACAAATGTATATAATTATAATTGTGCAATTAGTATACATAATATAATTACAATTAATTTCTCAAGATTGAAAAGATGTTTTAAAACATGAGTTATTTTCATGAATGGTTTGCTCTGGCGCTAATGAGGTGCCGCTCGTTATATGATTATCCGATCTCTCGCGGAGACAAACACTGCGCATATACGCTTATGCTGTATGCTTTTAAATTTCAACGTCCAATACCCGACATAAACTACAAGATTGAACTTTTCACCCCGAGCTCTCGAAACGTATGACGAACACGATCGAAATTCGAGAAGAAATAAAGCCCTATTTCAACGGGCATAAATCGCGGGAAAGTATGGAGTGGAAACTTTTGAGAGGGAGATATCAATCATCCGCTAATTCACCCACTTCCGCGAGTAGCTTGAATATCGTGAAAAATTGAAGGGACTATAGCAATAAATTTAGGGGTCAACAGTACACGTCACGAGCGAAGTGCCGCGCATTATCCCGGCAGTTTAGCGACGGACTCACTTCTATCGGGAAGTTTTCAACGGCGCGCTAAATTCATCTCCCACCGGGGCTTTTTATGCAGCTTAATGGCTCGCGAGCGAAATGCATTCCAAGTCTTAAGAAGTTGAGGCAGTAATTATTATGTCTCTTTCACTTGCTCAACTCTCGTTCTTCCAAGAGTTACACTAATACGAGAAGAGACGTTCTGGTGTGAAGGTATTTAGCATACAGATGAGTGATATGAAATTTCGCTACGACTTTTAAGGCAGGTACGACGTTCGGTGGGCTTGTTTCCCAACTTCGCACTTTGGAGGACTTCCAATGGGCTCCTTGCAAAATTAATATAATTTTTCGTTTTTGAGTCTCTCGACAACTGATGGTTCTTCTCGGCATGTAGATAATGCATATCAACTTAATGGAATTCCAGGAAGAGTACCGAAAATTCCAGTTGAATAGCCACGAACTAGATTTGCTCTCGCAAACTCAAAATATGTTGAGACAAATATTATTCTCTCAAAATCACCTTTCAATAAACCGTGAATTATTCAATTTTGTATGATAAATGTACTCCACTTTGTTCGAGACAGTTTGCAATCGATTGAACTATTTCCCAGCTACAACGATATTATCAATAATAAAAATAATTAAATCTATCATTCATTTATTGGTGGAAACAATCCAGTTGATCAAGGATTGGAGGATAATTACATAAATTTCAATGCAAGATAATTACTCTCGTAACTCGATATAAAATTTTGAACTCATGCTCTTGTCACTCTATTTGAAATGTTTATCACCACTTAAAATCACGTAATACGGTCGATTTCAAATTAAACCCAATTGGATTATTGATTATATTCTAGTAAAATTGCGCAATGTCATCCACAAGCAACGCTACGGTACAATACGAATTGTGGAGTGAACGGATCATCCGATATTAAGAGGCTTTGATAACTCAAACAGTTGCGGAAAGGGTACAGGAGTAAATTTCACTGGCCGTGTATCACTGTTAACTTGGAGTACCAACGTCGGTTAACTCTAAATTTACCGTATCGATTTTCGAACCCAATTTATTGAGCTGGCAACGCGGAAAGAATTTAATTGTATTTCGCTTCTCTTTCTCTAAATCTATTAGCGGTACATTCGAGAATCTAACGATATCTTCATTTGTTTTCCAGTATCATTATAGACACCGGCGATTTGTTTATTTTTTTCTTAAATATCTCAGCGGAAACGGATTTTCGATTTCCGAAATGACACCGTGCTCTGTATGTTCCCCGTCATATTGCCTTGATATCACCAGTCCGGTTTAATCTCGGAACACGACACGTTTTGTCCGAATTATCGCAAGCATCAATTTACAGGGTACAACGTGAAATTCGCACGCGATCACGCGCGTGCGGGTAAAGTATAACAGCTACGTAAAGTGAGTTAATCATCAGAATTCCCATTGCGAATCATCGCGTCGGAACGGCGCGCGGCGTTTAGTCATAAAGCAGTATAACTCGAGAGCGGGGTAGGGTCGCGCGGGCGCGCGAAGGAAGGAAAAAACACTTGAGTGTACAACTCCCATTTCCTCGCTTTCAAATGGCAATTTCTGAAATCGCTCTCGTACGATAGGCCGGTCAAGCCGGTGACCTTGCGCCGGACGAGAGCAATTTCCTATTTCCCAATTAGCCGCGGGGGCGCATGTCGGGCAAACGCGACCCGCCGGCTGGCGGGAAATTTGAATTTCAACAATGACGTGCGGCGATCGAAGGATGCTCCCACCTCGGATAGATCGGTGTCCTCGCGGATCTTGACGTCGACGGACGGCTTGCCGAGGACGGCGGCCAGCAGCAGGCTCGCGCACCCGAACACTCCCACGAAGAGCCTCATGCTGCTGTGTATCTGCTGTCGGCGGTTGATAGTATGGTATAGCGCTGCAACGGGGTGCACACTCAATTCACCGCACAGAAAACCACACAGGAAGAGTAGACGAGCCGACGGGTGTATCTATCTATTTATCTATATATATATATACATATACATATATATTCATATATATCAATGCGCGACGACGCCGACCAGGGCGACGGTGCGTGTGTACGTATGTATATATATGCGTGTGTATGTATATATACAATATATCACTCACTGCATTGCGCGGCAAATTCGAACGGAGTACTAAATCCACTCACTTTCACTATGGTTTTCGCTGGGTTGTGCGCGCGCGCGAACGGGGGCCACAACACACACTCGGAGAGCGAGCCGGCGGAGCTGCGTGCTGGCGACGCGGAGGATAGAGCGCAACTGCGCCGTCGCTGGCCATGCGTGGACCCCCGCTACCCCCCACCGGCCGCGCGGCGCTGCGCCGGCGTGCGCGCCGCCGACGCCCCTCTCCCTCTCTCTCACTCACTCGCTGCAGATGCATCAGCCGCGCGCGAATACCACCGCGAACCTCCTAGTCTAAGAGCTGGTCCCCTGCAGCCAGCTGCTCAAAAATATAAATGGCTGGAAAAGGTACTATTCGATAGATACGATGATTAGGATTGAAAAAGTCTAATGGTAAAAGTTCGAAAGCTGTTGCGTTCTAGGAGAAAAATGCGAAAAACTGAAAAGCAATAGATTACAAAGGGTCTCATAAGTGCAGTAGTAAAGTTGTAAATCGTAGTGTTTATGAACCTGAAATCGATCCTCCAAAAAAAGGGTCACCCGTGGAAGAGATAGAGGCTCTCTGCGAGGACTCATACACTCCCTCTCTCTCGGCCGGCCCAACATACGTCAACTACTGCACCGAGGCTCTCGCGTCCCTTTTTTCTTATACATGGAAATACATGGTTGAGGGAGAGCGTTGCGGATGAGCTGCATCTCCCAGGTATGAGACCCTTTGTAATCTATTGTTTTTCAGTTTTTCGCATTTTTCTCCTAGAACGCAACAGCTTGCAAACTTTTACCATTAGACTTTTTCAATCCTAATCATCGTATCTATCGAATAATACCCTTTCCAGCCATTTATATTTTTGGGCAGCTGGCTGGGGACCAGCTCTCCGTCTATCCGATTTTTCTCCCCCGCGTTGACCAACGGCTGCCGAGACGATCGCGATCGGGGAGGAAATAGAGCTGACGTATGCCGCGAGCCGCGGGATGAATACTCGATTGGCTCAAGTCCCCCCCGGTCGCTGACTGTCAATCACGATGATTCGACAGAGAGTTTGGAACTTCTATCTGGCGTGGGCAGGGTGACCTTGGCATGTGACGACTCGCGGGGACAATGTCTCGAAAACTTCACGAGATCCGGTGGTCCCGGTACCAATGCCGTTTATTCAATTCTATAATACCGTGCACGTTGGTACATCTGTAATGTTCGCTCATATGTGTGTTGGGCAGCGAGTGTTTCTGTTCGGAGCGTGTAACATACTTTACAAATTCTTATCGATATCCTCTCGATCTCCCACGAAGATCCCAAGAACGAAATTTGGTTACTAACCTGATGATCAAATTGAGGATAAAACGAATTTGTGTTTCTTAGATCAGTTTAAGTTCATCGAAGAAAGGACGAAGGATTGGAAAATTGAATCCTTTGCGACAAAACTGATTCTCTTTGAGCACAGTATTTACAATCTACAACTCTTCAATCGCAAAGAATCTTTCGATACCTGCACTATGCCTTTTGTATGAATGTTTTCCAAATTTACGATCGATCGATTAAATCAGATTTCACCGCGGGCAATATATTGAAAACATTAGTTTCCGCTGACGGCACAGCAGATGCGTACTGCCGTTAATGGATTTATCAATATATTATTTTTGTTTTCAATCCGGTGAACTTTCATCAACCACACTTTACTCGCAGACTAGAGATATACAATTTCGCAACGTCCAGACTGTGTCGAATCATCCAGGCAGTTCAAAAAATCACCAGGGCACCGCATGCTCGGCCGTGAAAATAAAAAAAAGAGGCAGAAGTAAGTAGCATTTCATGTTAATTGCGCACGCGAGTGAGCGGACGGAGGAGAATCTCTCGGCGACAGTAGCACGTATGCGTGTGACGTCACGTGAGCGCACAGCTGCGGCGCGCGACGGTGCTCCGTGTTCCCCAGCCTCGGCCAGCGTACGCGTATATATACCTGTCGTTATTCTTTCCCTCTTTCTCGGGCTTTTTCCTCGGAGCCGCCACTAATGCCACCTGACTGCCTGCGGCGCGCGCGCGCGTCCTCTAATTTCTTTGTCCACTTCGCCAACGTCGCGTCTCCGAGTCGGAGGTACCTGCGATGTTTGCCTCTGTTTCCCCTCCTCTTACTTTCTCTTTCTTTCAATTACATCAGTAAAAATTGTACCTCCACCCTGAGTACTTGTTTTCGGCTAGTTTGCGGATTCATCGCTGAGATTTCGAGACGGTTTTCCGAGGATTATTATTCCCGAAGAAATAATACAGTCGAGGAAGATGCGGTTCGATGGAATAAGAGAGTACGCGCCGTATATACCTTCGAATCGATATTTCAAACTGATTGCTCAGGTCGACTACTACCGAGGAGAATAGAACTTGCTCGCCAGAAGTAAAATGAACTTCCGGAGGAGTGCCACGACGAAAATTCGCGCAGGCTGACTGCGCTCGTTAATAGGTCGACAAATGAAGAGACGGCGCAATACGATTTTTCAATTTTCCATTGTGCAGCTTCGCGCAACAGTACTGTTCGCCAATGATTCTCGAAGCGAAACATCTAGCGAGAAAATTCTTCATCTGTGTATACTGGAAAATCGATAAGAATACTCCCGGAGTAACCCGAGCCTCTGTGCAGGTTGGGCTGAGTACTCGGAGCCCGGGAGTTCATTAATTGCGCTGGCTCCCGGAATTTATACGTCCAATTGTAAGTTCGAGGTGTCCGCGCATTAATGGACAAGACCAACGGAACAATCGGGCCGAGTGGCATCCGTCACGTCTCCGCTGGCGCACTCACTCCTGCCTCCCGATGATTTGCGAGCTCCTCAGCGCGCCTCCAAACTGGGTTAGTCGTGTCGACCTTCTCGCCCGGACCTGGACCCACTCGTCCTGACTGATTTTGCGGGCTTTATCGAGTTAGCAGCTTGGGTCTGTGCTTCCTGATGGGAATTCGAGGTGCGTGATGTGTTGGGGTAACGACGCTCGTTCGGGGTGCCAAGTCTTAACAAGGAATTTCGTCCATTTTGATTTCATGACAGATCATAATGGGCGAGTGTAGTTTTGACAGATGTGATTCATCATCAAAAGTTGCGCTAAATGTATGGCCGCGCTCCAAAAATCTTTTGCTGCGTTCGCGTGGATGGAAAAGAAATCTTTTATGGAACAAATTTCCATGATGCGCTATTTTTTCGAAAAAGGTGAGAATGATTGTATAGCAAATCAAAAGTGTGAGGCGTTCTCTAATGTGAAAAGTAATGAATAAGTCTCCGACGCATTTGATTTGCTGGTAGCTATTAAAAACTGGAGTTATCATATTACTTTGTTCGTCCAAAACTAGATGCGTACACTGAAAAAAGATAGTATTTCTTTCAATTTTATTTTCCAATTGCCTACAAAATTCCATTGCAAAATACGTACTGCTGCTTGGCTAACATATAGTAATGGCCCTAAGAGTTAAAAAAACTTGACGCCCCCAAAACCAGACCGTAAAAATTAACTTTATATTCTATGACAAAAAAGGCATACAGTATGGGGAAATTAATTGAATATTTTCTCAATACATTATCTGAAACTATTAATTTTCAAAGTAATAAACTGAAGGAAGTTCAAGTGAATCTGGCGATTATTCTACCTTTTTAACTCCATTTGATTTAAAATGGTGCAGAAAAGCTCCAGAGCTAGAAGTCAGTCTCAACCGTGAACAAGAGACTATAAAAATGACGTTCGTCGACACTTAATCAAGGATCTTATATAAGCATTGTCTTACTTTCAGAGACATACAAGAATGAAGGTTTCGATTGCATGAATGAAGAACACGTTCAATCTTTTGCTTTATCAATCGCATTTTGATTATAATTTTCACACTTGATTACAGTGAATTCATAATTAGTCAGGCCAGGGAACGTAGCTGGTGAAACATTGCAAAAGAGGAATTGTAATTATTTCAATCTCCAAATATTGGCCTTCAAGATCATATGAACTGTATTTATTTGAAAAATAGAGGGTATTCCAAAACCTTAACAAAACAAGGGTTGCTTTCTCGCCCCGAGTGTTTCGATAGTCTCTGGATGATTTTGAGTTGACGATATTCTTCACATTTTTTTTAAAATTATGGCTCTTCGAGAAAAAATTTCTGCTAACTGCATTAACAGTATACTTTTTCATAGAGGCTTGCGTGAAAATCGGTTGCTTTGTACAGATGAGAATTTTGTGTCTTTTGTCTTTGACAATACTGATTTTCTTCTTCCCGAATAGCAACGGTTGCTCAAGATGTAAACAACCGTTTACATAAATACTGACATAAACATATATTATTAACATATTTTATTCATAAATACAGACATCAACAGCGGTTACTATGGGTAATATCTTGTTGATTTTCGTCGATCCTCGTTATTATTCGGGTCTCAACGAACATTTACGGGACAACTAACATCATAGGGAACTTCCCTAAAACACTTTAGCAACCTGTTGCTAGGAGAATGAAAAACGAATTTTTCTGGAAATTGAACTCGAGTTATATCTTACCACGACTAACCTATATTCGGAATTTCCGATAGATTTCACAATTACTAACACGTATTACTAACTTTGATTTGAAAATTCCCTCGCACCTTTGGCAGTGATATTGAAGAATTCTAATTGAAAAATGTCGCTAAAATTTTGAGTCATTCGAGCAGTGTCGTCGTCGCCTCTTTTCTATGGATTGAAACTTTCGATACAATGGAAAGTCCTCTGGCTGCCAGTGGCAATCCGATAGAATCATGTGAATTCGTAGAAAGTGGATTTCCCACTAGGCCCAAGTGAAAATCCTGGTAAGCAAAAAATCAATCGGAATTCCCGATTGACGGAAACTGATCCCTACTTGCAGTTGGAATCAACGTTTTTCAACTGTGTTTCGTTTGGGCTGATCCATGCGAGCCGCCGGGAGACAAGGATGCAGCTCCACACTGTTTGCTCGGCTTTTACTCGCTCCTGTTGTCATGCAACCCGGCTCACTCGGCTATACGGCGAATTGAGAGCTCTAAGGTGGCGCGTGGCGCGCAAGATATAGGCTCGGTAAAAAGCTCTCGACACCACACGCGCGCTTGGTTGCCTAGCGAACTTGGCCCAACTCGTGTGCCCTGTACTTGCACCCGGGACTACATGCCGAAGAAGCATTAATATTAATGTGGGGGGAGGGGATTTACCGCGCGACACGGCATTTTTCCCCGTCTCGCGGGGGAGAGAAACCAGCGCGCGTAGCGAGTCCGCGGATGTTTCACAGGTGTACACGCGTGTATATATATATATACGGCATCAGCGCAGGAAAACAGCTCGCAAGTTTGCTACCAAGGAGCAGGCCCGCTGGGGCTTGCGCGCCTCTCCGACCCAACTCTGCACGCGTCGTCATATCTGGAGTAGACTTTACTTGGTTGTGCTCGATGTGTATACACAGCACAGAGGAATGACGCAGCATCCTGTCGGAATCCAGTACGATCGATTTGAATCGAATCGAGCAGTTACGAGTTACCAAGCATCATGAACGTTGGCAGAAGCCAATTAATTGAAACAAAGCTTGTCAACATTCTCCAACAACTATATATGCGACCTCACAACTTGTACGAATGAATTGAAAGATTTTACGTTAATTGAAAATGACGAAGGGTCATGGACAAAATTGTTGCAATTTCATCTAGTTACGCTCAAAATAATTTTGATATTTGACAGTCCCAACCACTTTGGAGTTGAAATAGCATAGAATTATGAACGAAATTAAATTTAAGATTCGTCATTTAGATTTGATTACTTGTACAAGATAAAAATATCCAGAAAATGAGTAATTAAGATGCATCCATAGGACAAAATTAAATAAAATTTAATGAACCGTTAATATTGCTGATTTATTCGAGATTACTGATGTTGCCTCTCACAAAGACTAGCAGGTTCCATAATTCTGCAGATGAAGATACATTGGAGGTTTCATAGCAAATACTAGCGCACTTCCTTTTCTTTGCAATATCTTAAAATTACTCTGTTCCAGGATAGAAGGTTGAATAAGTGGATTCATTCGACTGATTGAGCGTTGAAGCGTAAGAAATGTTACGATGAATGAATTCTTCAATTGCACTATCAGTTTTATTAACACTGACACTCAACGCTGAAAAACATTTCTGGTAAACCCTACTATATTTTTACTATATTATATGAAGGAAAAATGCGACAGCCATACTTTTTTGGTGAATCCTACAATACAAAATTTAGGACACATTTTTCTACATTAAAGCTAAATAATCATTCGTATTGGAAACATTTTTATTCATCTTCAATCTTCCCTGGCTACAAGAATTTCATGAAACTATTGGATCCTAACCAATTCCACAAAAAGTATTTTTTCTATTTTCTGAATGGTACACTTTCTTAGATATTCTATCACGTCATTCGATTGATTAGGAAAATTTACGTAGGAAATACTTTGTCTGATGTGCTTTCATCAGAGCGTTTTCGAGAAAATGAATTGTTTGTGTGGTATAATTTCAAATTGTCACGCAGTACTACTGAAGCGTGCTTCCGAATTCGTTTCGAGAATACTTTAACAATTATTATTCTAAGAAAACAATTACAAGTCTGTCCAGTCATAAAACTATATAAGTATGTATATTTCTTTGAATTTGTTTCACAAAAAAGCTAGGATTATAAATTTTTTTAATTCTCATTGTTGACCGAACGAGTATGCTTTGTATAGCTAACACGTAAAATTAGTCAAAATTAAAGATATGAGATAGTTCGGAATCATTTTCAAACATCGAGAACGGAATATCAGTGCTCGAAGAAGTTATACGCTTGCTAAGATAAATTCATTTTTGGAAAATGAAGGTTCTACTGGGAATACTGGCATTGATATCTGTAGCCATGATTGTCACTGCACTGAAAAACATTTCTGGTAAACCCTACTATATTTTTACTATATTATATGAAGGAAAAAAGCGACAGCCATACTTTTTTGGTGAATCCTACAATACAAAATTTAGGACACATTTTTCTACATTAAAGCTAAATAATCATTCGTATTGGAAACATTTTTATTCATCTTCAATCTTCCCTGGCTACAAGAATTTCATGAAACTATTGGATCCTAACCAATTCCACAAAAAGTATTTTTTCTATTTTCTGAATGGTACACTTTCTTAGATATTCTATCACGTCATTCGATTGATTAGGAAAATTTACGTAGAAAATACTTTGTCTGATGTGCTTTCATCAGAGCGTTTTCGAGAAAATGAATTGTTTTGTGTGGCATATTTTCAAATTGTCACGCAGTACTATTGAAGCGTGCTTCCGAATTCGTTTCGAGAATACTTTAACAATTATTATTCTAAGAAAACAATTACAAGTCTGTCCAGTCATAAAACTATATAAGTATGT
The DNA here is from genome assembly GCA_020882685.1 of Aphelinus atriplicis. Taxonomy (NCBI): domain Eukaryota; kingdom Metazoa; phylum Arthropoda; class Insecta; order Hymenoptera; family Aphelinidae; genus Aphelinus; species Aphelinus atriplicis. The sequence goes on from CM037073.1 coordinate 16,383,153, forward strand.
ATATTTCTTTGAATTTGTTTCACAAAAAAGCTAGGATTATAAATTTTTTTAATTCTCATTGTTGACCGAACGAGTATGCTTTGTATAGCTAACACGTAAAATTAGTCAAAATTAAAGATATGAGATAGTTCGGAATCATTTTCAAACATCGAGAACGGAATATCAGTGCTCGAAGAAGTTATACGCTTGCTAAGATAAATTCATTTTTGGAAAATGAAGGTTCTACTGGGAATACTGGCATTGATATCTGTAGCCATGATTGTCACTGCACTGAAAAACATTTTCTGGTAAACCCTAAGTAGTATAGCTATGGGGGTTCTAATGCATGGGGGTTCTAATGCAAGCGGATTCTAATGCAGTGCATTAGAACCCCCAGGGGGTTCTAATGCAGATGTAGAACTAAGTAGACAATAATGCATTCAAATCCACCAGAATTCACCGTGTATGTGGTTTCCGTGCACAGTCAAACTTGCTATGGGGGTTCTAATGCATGGGGTTCTAATGCATGGGGGTTCTAATGCAAGCGGATTCTAATGCAGTGCATTAGAACCCCCTGGGGTTCTAATGCACTGCATTAGAATCCGCTTGCATTAGAACCCCATAGCTATACTACTACCCTACTATATTTTTACTATATTATATGAAGGAAAAAAGCGACAGCCATACTTTTTTGGTGAATCCTACTATACAAAATTTAGGACATCTTGCCAGATTGATATGGTTCAGATTACCTGAAAATATGTTAAAATTTACTTTACAAATGGCAAATTATTAAGAAAAAGAAACGATTTTTTCAGATTTTTGAACCCTTAATCCGTTAAAGCCCACTGAGAATGTGGGCAAGCTAGATTCAAAGTAATTTTCGGAAATAGAATAAAACCGTGGAAGATGTCAGATGACAAAACTTCGATAAACGACATAATTTCATAATTGTTTAAACAAATCATTAAAAAGTGATTTTTTTTCTAACTCTGGATTCTATTACGGATTCATAGTTCATATATCAGAACTATCTTGTAAGTAGATGTATAGTGCCGGTAACTATACATACATGGTTGTATACTATATATTAGTAAGATGTACTATACACTAGTGAAAAAATCAAATTTTTCTCAGTCAAAGAGAACATATCGAACTTTCCATCATCTACGGGTTGAAAAACGTTGAATCTCAAAAATGTCTGCATGTGCGGATACGTCAATTTCTTGGTACGTGATAACTCATGAAAGAATGGCCCGAGCTTCCTCCAAAAGATTTTACACAAGTCATTGGTTGCAAGATGTCAATTGAGTTAAAATTTCAGTAACATCTATTTTATATTCTATTTTCTTGGTACCGTTACTAAGAGGAAAAAATGTACTAAGTTCTATTTCTAGTGCTTTCAATGGCATAAAAAAGTCAACTGGTTTTTGCCCCCCCCCCAACCTTCGCTCCGGGAAGGGGGGGGGGACCTGAAATGAACTTCAAGTTTCAAGGCCATATCATTGCGTTTAAAGAAGGAAAATCAAAGATTTTGATAATTCAAATTTTTTATCATTTCAATTTACATTGTCAATCACGACTGAATACAATTCAACGCGAACAAATATATCAAAAAATTTAATTTATGAGTTTCAAATAACGGTTGATTTAATATTTGATTTTTATTATTAATTTCATATATGTTTCCATAGACATGAGAGATTTCTAATCGAAATAAAAAGTATTTCATCGTTTGAATCATCATGTCATTCTGATTTTCGGGCAATTAAAACTAACCCCCCCCCCCACAGGGAAGGCTCAGTTGCTTATGCAACTGTAACAGTGCTTTACTTTTTTCATCGCAATCGTTGTTTTACACAATGCCCCTTTGAGAAATTTCTGTCAACGCAATTGGCAACGGTTTTTTCATAGTCACCGTTGTTTCGATGTATCGAGAATTCAGTCAATTTTCAAATCTGTTGATGGCAATCGACATATAATCTTCGTCATACCCAAAGAAAATGTTATTAACATTCCTATTTCCATAGCGACCCTTATTTATTTCTTTAGCAACCGTTACCACAGAGCATGGAATATCAGTTTTAGGTCCATCTGTCAATAGTGAAAGACACAAAATTTTTATTTCTCCAACAAGGGTTGCCATGAGGAATTGAACTTTGTTCCCACTTGCCACTAGCAACTCACCTACAAATCTTTATCGAGATCCAACTATTTTTTGTTTTACGCCAGCAACGGTTGTTAGGGAAATAAACATCGGTTGCCATGAAGCATTGAATTCGGTTCACATCTTGCCACTACTGACTCGTGTGCTAAATTTTAGAAAGATCGGCCCATTCCTTTAGATGATATCGTGTGTCAAAAATAGCCTTGCGTACTTATACGAGTATATAAGGAAACTGCAGATCTGTAGAGCTTTTTAGAAAATGAGTCAAAAAATGACAGATCTTTGGAAAGTTTTTCTCGATTGTCAATGAGCGTGACAGTTACGCATCAGTAAAACGTATAAGAAGATAAGTTATGGAGTTTTTCGTAGTTCGAAAAAAGGTTCATTTGAATACGTGTGGAATGAAAATTTTCAATAAACAATATTCAGTCATAAAAATGTGAAGCAACGAAAAAAACTATGATAATTTTTTTCTCAAAATGATTTTACCAAAAAGATGATACTTTTCATGAATCTTGGTCAGACAGGATCTTTAGGGTTTCACTATCAGTTTGAGTAGTTTCTAAATTTGTTCTGATCCTCGTCATTGTTTTTTAATTCTTTAAAAAGTAATTCACAGCCATTACAAATAATTATACTGGGCTTGCAAACAGCTCCCGGTAAGTATATATACAATAATGTGTATAGATGACACAGCTCGCGTATTCGCGAGACCTTCGCACTCCTGCTGTGTATATGAATGTGTAGCTGTTAAATTGTTACCCACTGAAGTGGATTTTAGCCGGGTCGCATCTCGTATCGGGTTCTCTTCTGGTTCGTGATAGTTATAAACTCGCGTCACGTATGGCTTGGAGAGCAGGTGATTATATGTACAGAAACCACAACACGCCGACTCGTGACAAATGAATCCTGCTCGACGCTGAGTTTTGATGTTTGCTCTCAAGCGTAATACACCCCCGCTTTTCACTAATTCAGTATAGGAACTCGATGTTTCAGAGCTTCTCCGAGTCGGAGTTATGATTAGAAATGGATTACAGTTTGCCACTGATTATACAATCTTTAGAAAGGATCTGAACGAGCTTTTATATGATAATGATATTTATAATATTATCTACATCTAAACCTAAATTATTTTTTATTCTTTCCTCCTTTTCCGAAATAATTTCCCAATCATTCAGTCATTAACTGAACTTCCGTTTAGAGCCTTATCACAATTACTAACTATTACTTTAATTTAGGTATATAAAAAAGGCTAGTTTGTAGTAATTATGCATATAATTATCATCCGTATCATTGTATGTCTACGTTATCAATACCCAACAACGCGTGCATATGAGGCTGCCCAAACTGTTAATAGACTTTTATTTTAGATTTAATTAGTAATCCATTATATTATATTTGCACTTGATTACATACCAAGTTATGACATAATATTGAAATAGGTTGTTTATTCTCGATAACACTGAAAGCAAATATTTTTGTATCTTGAAATGTGGAACTGACTTAATTGAGAAAGTGTAACAGTTTACAGTTATGTTTCATGAAAAAAAAAGAAACAATCATAGTTATTGCAATGAAGTTACGTTCAATTTTCGAAGAAAAAAAGTTTCCAAGTACTTTACTCATTCATGATGTTTCTTTTTTAAAGTGGTGTGATTTGATTCCTATTGATATTTCATCCGATTCCAACATTTTCTATCATAAATATTTTTTTATAAAATAAATCACCTATCTGTGTGAACGAAATAACCTATTTAAAAGAAGAAAACCACTGCTATGTAACTGCAATAATTAGTGCTTTCTCTAAGCGGCATTGTGTGAAATGAAATAATGCTAATAAGTATTCATATAACTGATTCTATCAGCCTTTCCAGAGTAATGCATTTCTAGTTGATTCTTCTAATCAAACTAGCTTGCACAAGTATCTCCTACACTTGTTATCAAGACCATGTCTTCCGCCATCAGCAGATGACCCTCAAACAAATTGACTGTTACTCCGTAATCAATGGTTGTTATGGGGCAATGAAGTTTCCGTGTCTTTTGCTACTGACAAATAGACCTAGAACTGATTTTCGCTTTCCCGTAGCGAGGGTTGCTATGGGAAATATCTCGCTGCGTCTCGTCAATTCTCACGAATGTTAGAGCTCCATCGATCATTTGCAAGGATTCATGGGAAACTTCTAAAAGAAAAATGTTAGCAACGGTTGCTAGAAAAATAAACAACGGATTTTGCTGAAAATTAAACATGCACAACATCTTGCCACGACTAACCTCTGCGAAAAAAATTTAAGAAAAATTTGACATTACAAAGCTTTCTTTTCGAGAGAACAAAAGTATGAGCTCATTCCGCAAGGTCAAGGGTTTTCATCGTCCGATTTCACGTGGAATGTCCAGGAATACAAATATACTACACGCACAAAATAGAGAATCATTCTATTTGAGAATATGGAGATCAAGAGATAGAACATCTAATTTATCGCTGTATTCTCCTAACGATACCCAGAGTCACGCACAAGTTCGGAAGCAGAGTGTTGTATCAAATATACACAAGTCGGAAATCACATGCTGCTCGAAAATAGTGCAACTTCATTTCTGAACTCTTTATGTGGGCAAAGTTGTGATTCGAAGATGTCATTCACTTGTTGGAAAAATATTAATTTATGAGATTGCGAATGGATTGGAAGTCTGTCACTCTAAAATTTAGAGCGCCGCGAAACCCGCAACCCATCATACGCGTACGCGATTCTGGGAGGAACGCTCAGGAGGTTAATAAAAGATTGTCTGTGCGCTACCAGTATTATGACACCACTGAAAATATATGTTCGCTATTACTCAGTATACGTAAGCTTGACTGTACCAGTAGAAACTCTTGTTACCACTTCCTAACATCACAATGTAAATCTTTTAAATTTAAAAATAGTAGTCTGATGAGACTAGTACATCTCGTTGGCGAAATGTCGCAAAACTAAGATATGGCATTTGAAACATCAAGTTGATCAAATTACAGATTACCATGATTTCCACATAGAGTGAACATTTATAGCCGAACTGCAGTGGCAAATTTATAGTGGCATGCTAGCGCCACCACTTGGCAAGTAAAGACAACTGGTGGCAGCGTGACACGATATACATCAAGTTTGGGTTACGGATTTTTCAATTTCATAAAGAATCCCAAATAGACATCAATTTTGGATAGTATGTGGTAGATTTCTTATTAATATTGCATTTTCGTATATTTTGTGCGTAGACCAATTTAAATATGGTAAATGTTGATGAAAATTAAAAAAATATAAATTCGAAAGTCTATTGTCACCTTGTGAGTCGGATCTGACTTTCTGATATTCAGTAGGTCATCTTTACACCATTGAATTGTACTGCTTTTCAGTTATACTTTGATTCGGATCCTGCATTAGCTCTTTGTAATATTTCTTGTTTATTTGACATTGCTATTTTTCATATGACTACTGATAAAGAGTTTCATAACTTTCCAGTCCCCTTTACTATAATCATTTGTCCCGCATGACTGCTACAGCAAGTACATTACAATTTTTTTGTTAAAATAGTGTCACAAGTTTATAGGTTATGAGTCGATTTTCAAATTTTTACAGAAAAATAACTATTTCATTTTCCAAAATTGAGACATTTTTCAAAAGAGGAGCTATTGACAACACTTTCCTATCGTATCCCTGTGCTTACTTTCATAGTGTGGACATACACTATGAGCTCACACGATCAAGTTGCTGTGATTCGTACCATGCCTTCGAGCAGGAATTCGAACGCATCAATCGACGGAAATAGAAGTACCCGATGAAAATCGCTCAGCTTTTGACGTGCGCAGCTCATACGTCACACCCGCGAGGTTTGTGCAATTCAACGCGCGATACGGTTTTAGGATGGAATCCATGATGATCAGAGTGCATTCTTTTTTCTTTTCTTTTGCTTTTTTTCAAAAATATGGGCATGTGAGATCTTTCGCTTACCGGTAGCTATTACTGGAACTGAAATTGATAAGGTTCTTTGTTTGTATAATTATATTTTATGAAATACAAAAATTTTGATAAGAGTTCCTCAAATATTTGATAATACGTTGAAGGTTTGAAGTCTGGAATGAATTTCGAAATATTGTTAATGATTTAAATCGCAGTGCCGATTGACAATACGCGTGCATTAAATTCAAATAATTTAAATAATCAAATAGTTGTGATAAGAAATGATCTAAGTTTCTTGAGATAAATACTTGTATTTATACACACTGGTGCAACAACGGCTCAAATCTAAATTAATAAAATTATACATGAGGATTCGGAGAATAATGACGAATATTATTCCCTAAAAATGTTTGTTATAGAATTATATAGGTGGTAAAACTCTATGTGACACATTATTAACAAATATTAATTACGATCTAGATTTAAAGAAAAACAGAATTTTCTGAACAATTTTTCTTCTCGAGTAGCCAAATTTTTTACCCTTATTCCTCTACAAACAGCACTGGACATCTGATACTCGGGACAAATACGTATAGTGGTAATGCACAAAAATTGCATTCAGCGAAATGTTTTCTCATCGCATGAATTAGGAGATATTTAAGATTTGCCAAGTTACCTACACCAACAACCTTCCCCTACCCCCCCCCCTCTTTAGTAAACCTTTCTAATTTATACCATTAATAGACTTCCTACCAGAGAACTGCAAAAAGAGACCGGATGAAAAAAGTATTATCTGGATGGCGCATATTGGGTACCCTCAGATTTTTTTTTCCTGAAAATAATTTTTTTTTCGAGTTCCATATTTCAGCGTAGAAAAGTCCAAATTGATTACGGCTTAGCTCATTAAGAAAATTGACATTTGACGAGGTATAGTGATCTTTCTCGCTTAGGTGGCGCATGCCCATGAAAGTGACATATACTTCCACAATATAGAATTATTGGGGATACCGATATTGGCACCGTTTGCAAGGTTTTGAATCTTTATCGATCCAGATAGTCGCATTCTATATAATCAATCAAAGTGTACTTCTTATGAATCGATCGTCAAACAACATTTTATCGATGAATAGGATGGTTTAGTACATGCAGGAAACGCCACATTCCATATTTTTGAGTAAATCAATTGCAAGCAGTTTATCTCGATAATCATTGCGCCTAATGCCTCGCTTTTCTGGAGATATTCTTTGTCAACTACTTTCGATTTTATGCATGAATATCTATATCTGTAGCTTAATGCATATCAGATATATTGTACATGCATAAAATCGAAAGTAATTCACAGAGAATATTTCCAAAAAATCGAGGCACAGGTCGGAATGGATGTAGATATAAACTGTTTGTGTATAAAAAACTATCTCACGGATCGCAACAAACAAGAGTTTTATTTTATGGAGTTTCATCGTGATTGGCTACCCAGAAGGTTTCGTATAAGTGTTAACCATTGCAATCTTAGTGTTTGATCTCCGTTGTCTGTCTTCCGTTTATTGAAAATAATCATTAACAATCTGGAATGAATATTTTTTTCTTCAATTACATCTTGAAAATTGAATCTTTTGTACCATTAAGAACTACAATGTTCAATGTTCCAATATCAAAGTACAATTTCTTGTTATGGAGCAACAAATTCGAGTATGTATGTTGGATCAACCAGGATATGATTATTGTGAGCAAATAAAACATCTTATAAATCATGATTTATTTCATAATGTCAGGCACAAAAATTGAAATATGTGAGGATGATATGAAAATTCAAAATCAATTATTCTACATAATGATTGCTAAGCCAAAATGACACAAGACTCAACCTTGAATTTAATCATGTTGTATGAATCGTAAGGTGTAAAACTAAAATTCTTAGTGACACAAAATTAAAATATTTATAAAATCTAGTTCCAAAGAAGATAACAAATAACAATTAAATTCTCGAGAAATGATTAAGATGCATATATAATTGGATTATTACAAAATGATAAAACTATTGGCAAGCAACATTCGGCAAATAAACAACAATTCAAAAAATAAAACAGCGAGTTGAAGAGTCCTAGCCTTCATTCCTCCACAGAAATCGGAATATAAAAATGACGTAAAATCACATTAAGAACATACCCTAATCGGAAAGAAAATTGTTCATTCTGTCGCTAATAGATTATAACCCAACGAAAACAAACGAATCAAAAACATTTGACTGCAAAATTTGCTCCACTGATGGGGTTTTCCGCACACACGAGGTAAATTCACCTCAATTTTTCTTTAAGCCTACATTTATATCGTATCAACCCTCGTATGATAAATTAACGGTATAAAAAAAACACGTTCGCCAAAGGCACGCGACCATTCGCTCAATGGAAATCACCGCACGATTCCACACTCGTTTCCGGGTTGCTCACGAGCAGAGCACCAGCTCAGCCGATGTTTTCCTCTCGGCGTTGGGGCTCGTTGGAGTCACGCGGGCGTGGCTTATGTTGAGCTCCGTCAGACCTTTGATCACCTTGGCCGCGAGCCTCCCGCATAGGCGACGCGTGAGTACCATTGTGATCGTGCGCGAGACGGCCGCCCGGGTCGGCGGCGTCTCGATCAGAGGAGTTGTTCCTGCCGTCCTGCAAACAGAAATCACGAATTTCCATTGAGCGTGACTTGCTTTGATCTGATAATCATTATTGTTTTCTCGTTTGGATGGATGAAAAATTAGTATATAAACACGATGCGGTTGCTTCTCCATATACTTTTATTTATTAGTTGCAGGAAAATGTAGGTGATTAAAAGTCTTATTGGAATTATTTTTCTGTTGATTGATGTACATTTTACAAATAAAAATGAAAAAAAAAATACTTCAATATCGGTGAAAAATATAAAATTTGTGCAATTAAATTAAATGGGTCAAAGTAGTCTGCATCTAAGCGAAGTTAGGCTTTTTCGGCACGAAAAAATTTTGATTCCTAGTCTCGAACACTCTCTGGTTGATATATTATTTTGATGGAAAACATTCTAATGTTCAAAAGAGGATTCATTGATTAACGTCAGAAATGATTTTTAGATAGGAATTTATGAAAAATGGTTGATTGCGCGGAATAGGTGTTTTGTATACTATGAATTAAATAATGTACGTCTGAATTCTAAACTAAACACGAATAAAGAAGAGGTTAACAGAAAAAATGATTCAGTATTGTATCTCTGTATATTTAGTAACAGAAGTATACAAAAAAATCATTCGATTATATTATATACAGTTTTTTGCAGATATATTGTTGAATATTATCGAATACAAAATCAATTGCGCTTGAATAGATATTTCAAATCAAGTTTTACTGCAAGAAAAAAACTTGTAAATAATACTACGCACCTATACTATTCTATAGACATACAAATCGATGAAATTCTCGATAAGAGTCAGCAGTGCATTACAAAAAATTGATGAAATTCTGGATACAAATCGCGTGTACTTTAGCTAAGCAGGTGACCCAAACAATAAATTGTGAAAAAGAACGAGGAATAAATGAGGAAGTATAACGATACAATGCGGATGCAAGGGTATTAGATGAAAATGAGACATTTCCAGCTGACGAAAGTTCGAAGACATTTCACTCAGATACCATCGTCCCACGGTTGTATTCGTTTTTGTCGTGACACAATGTTCGCGTGGAAGCGGGGCACGTAACTGTGAATATGAAATTAGACCGCCCGAAGACTTACCTTGGCATTTTTGACTTTGGAAAAATGACTAGAACGCACTGCTGCACTGCGTGGGCGAACAGCACGAGCTGCAGCCCACATGCAAGCTGTCGGCTTGCGAATCGAGATCCGACTGTCTCCCAGTTTTTCGGGCTCTTGCCGTTTGTTATCCCTCAGGTAGGCCGGGGAGTATGCTCGGCAGGAGTATTGGCAGCTACATTGTTCTGCCAAAGCCTTAATGGCGTCGGCCTTCACTCCCCGGATCTTCGGAAACTAGACGGTCTACGTGACTGTCGTTAATGCGCCCGATGTCTCGCTCCAAGTTCCGTTCGCACACTAATGTTTCCATTGGGATTTGCTCGAGTAATGAGAGATTAATATAAATGCCATTGCCAACTAATACAGATTAGAATTGGGGGCTTGTGAAGTGGAATTTGATTGAATGTGAATCGATTATGATAATTCAAGTGGACATTTATAGAGAATGCCAAAATAATACGCAGTAACGAGTGGCGCCTGGTTAAGGGCGAAAATTCAGCTTGACGCTACAACAAGAAGATTTTCTCTGGGGTTGAGCGGTTAAGCTTCTTTTCTTGATCCCAGAGGAGTAAGTCTGTTTAACAGGAGAAGAAATAACCGAAATTTGATTTTTCTGAGTGTTGCCGGAGTTTTGCCGGAGTGTTGCCGTTTTCAAGATTTTTGTTGCATCGATGGACATCTAATTGAAATTAATTCATTCTATCCTATACTAAACAATCTGTGAAAATTCTTGATTATTCTAAAGATGAATAACAACAAATATTTCCTTGATAAGGATGGAAAAAGCTTGATAATTACTCGTTTAGTTGGCTTGGAATCTCCTATGTAAGGTTAGAGCAGCGCCGCGGTACAGAATCTTGTCGGCAATACAAAATAATGAGGAAAGAAAATATTCTGACCGGTCGTGATCGCTTACATCAAGTCGTTACAGTTCATTTTCTCAATTTTTTCATCAATTCTGATTTCTGATCTAATTTAGCTCAAGTAAGTGCGAATTTTTTCAATAGATACTCTTAGACTAGGCCAAAAAAAATCAAGTAATTTTTCTTTCGATTTTACGCGTCTAATGGCCAAAAAAAAATTATTTCTTGAAAATTCTATTATTTAGCGTAGAAAAGTCTGAGCCAGATGCGACTTGGCTTATTTTGAAGGTATTAATAGACCTTTTTAGTTTATACCATTAATAGACTTCCTACCAGAGAACTACAAAAAGAGACGGATGAAAAAAAATATTCTCTAGGTGGCGCATATCGGGTACATGTACCTATACAAAACATTAGCTATGAGTGAAACATTGCACATACTTTTTAATTTTTCCTAAACTATTTGAATTTCAATGATTGATGAATTCATTCTGTATTGTAATCTATTAATGATACATTTCGACTCAATTACGTGAACCAGGTTCATAAAATATTCTGGATTTCTGACAACTGTTTTGATTACTACTACAAAAACAAATCATTATGTTTTGCTATAACAAAACATGAATATTGTAAAGTAGGTTATTCTCATAATCAGATTGATAGGCCTCAGTTATTCAAAGACAAGTACATGATCTGAGATATATTCACACTTGTACTGGGAAAAATATCATGTACATAAATAAAAAATATGATATTCTATTATTCATACTCTGGTATGTAGTATGATTTGTGCAATACATTACGCTCGATAAAAACAAAATAATTTTGTGAATTGATAAGGGGAGGATTGAGAGGGGATGTGAAACTTTACAACTTTCAAAATATCAATTGTTATTGTTATTCTAAACATTTTCCAATACATAGAAAGTTTTAGAATTATCGAATGCCCGATATACCCGTATGTACAAATTAGTCGTAGACTGAATTCATTGAGAATTTTGAAGAACAAATTATCGGTATAAAAGAATAAATAGATGACAACACATGTATTACACATACTTATATAAGATATATACATATATATACTTCTCGTGGGCTAATAAGTAATAGATGAGTTCACGAGGATATTAATAATCGTATGTCCTGTGTATCCATCTTACTCAAAATTTCGTGGCATATTATGTGATTAAAATTCTCGAACTGGAATATATCAGCAAGAACGACTGATGCGTCATCAATTAATATTCTCATCTTCATGCTTTCCTCGAGTTTCATTTTCAATTGACTATAATAAGCGGGAAATTCATTCAGACAATACTCGATAACATTTGCGAACTCTTCGTTTTTTATGTACCTCGACAATTTTCTCGTATTATCTGTGAAAAAATCGAAGAGAGATATACCGCAGAAAATTTTCTTCTTCATCAACGCCTGGAACTCGATTTTACGATCCTCGTAATACTCTCTGACGTCGTCGTGTTTCATTATCAACTTGGCATGATCGTCTTTGATCTTGATTCCTTTCAGCTCGTTGATGATCAATTGATCCACCACCGGGTTGATTATCTTGACTTCTCTTTCTCTAGTGAGGAACCTGAGGATTCGCTTGTTCTCTGCGAGATTTTCTTCTATTTCGGGCCCTCTTCCTGGGAATGTCTTGTCAGGATCTGTCCTTTCCACCTCGACGATCTTCCCGTCGACGTAGCTACAGCAATTCACAATCGTGTAGTACTGAGCAATGAAGAGGCGCACGTCTTTCACGCTAACATCCGCGCCTCTCTCGATCAAAAACCGAATGTACTCGGTCTTCGATTCCTTAGCGGCGAGATACAACGCCGTCGTATCTTCGTTTGATCTGGCATTCACGTCTACGCCGCTATCAATAATCGATCTGAACACTCTGTTGTCGGTATTGAAGACTGCGTAATGCAACATTGTCCTGCGTATACGATCCTTGGCATTGAGATCGGCACCATTTTCTTGAAAGATCTTCAGTAGCTTTTCACAACCAGACTCGGCAACAAAATGCGTCGGAGTCTGTTGGTTCTTGTTCAAGGCGTTGACATCGGCTCCGTACAGCAGGAGACCCTCGATTATGTCGAAGTTGACGTTGCGCCTCGTCGCTATGTGCAACGAAGTGTCGCCGTCGCTCGTTCTTATCGATACGTTAGCCCCATTATCCAGGAGGAACGCTACCATGTGCTTGTCCTTTCTGTAGATAGCGTAATGCAAAGCTGTGGCCAGTTGTTGATCCTGACTGTTCACATTTGCTCCAGCCAACAGCAGCATCTTCACCAAACTAACGTTCTCGGCAATCACAGCCACGTGAATCGGGGCTTTGCCGTTTTTTTTATTTTTCCCGTTCACGTCGGCGCCGGCGTCCAGCAGCACCTTCAACAGATCTTCGTTCTCGGCGTATTCGAACGTGAACACTCTGTCCAAACAGCTGAGCCCGTTCTCGATTGAATTGACAGGTGCCCCGTACGATATCAGTAACTCCACCGCCTTGATATTCGTACTGTCTATCGCGGCGTGGAGGGCACGCGTCAAGCGAGCTTCGTCCACCTCGCCGTACCTTAATTTTTCAAAATCCAGGATCATTTTCGCGATCTCGAGGGTCCTGGGACTCGCCATCGCCGTTTCGAGAGGACAGCGACCCTTGGGCATTTGAATACTGGCTCCGTTCATCAGGAGGCATCGAGCGACGCTCGCATTGCCCGCGGCCACCGCCAAGTGCAAGGCCGATCTTCCCGCGTAGTCCAGAGAGTCAATTTTACAGCCGCAGCTCAATAAATACCGAGTGGTTTTACCGTTTCCTTTGTAGGCATTCCAGTGCCAGATATTTCGTCTGTTCTTTTCGTAAGTGTTGACTCGGACACACTTTTTCAAGTAGGACCTTATCATCGAGATCTTGCGGTCTTGTACTGTCTTGTATAGAAGGTCCGAACTTCTTTTTCTTCTGTGTCGTCTTTCCTACGAAAAAAAAATCAGATACCTATTAATTTTTACAGAAAATCTTCCACAACGTTCCTTATATACTTCATACTATAATGTCTAGATTGATGAATTTATTCGATTATTGAACACATTGTCATATCCAAGTATCTTTTGGAACATTATAATAGTTATTTTACTGTAAAATTCTCAATCATTATTCATAGATATATAATTTGATTGTCCATATTGTATAACGATAATTTAGTTAATATTCACTGATAGATTTTCTCTCTATTACTTTGATGAAAATAAGAAACGCGTAACATCTGTTTGAACAAATAATAATCTACCTTAAATAGATTGTTCTCATTGAGACTATTACAATATTCTGGAAATTGTAAATACGAGCGGGAGATTTCTAAAACCTTCAATAAATATGAGACAAAATTCTTTAATATCTTATTGTTCTAAACTCATTATTGAATTGTTTTTTTTTTCTTTATTATATACGCACACAAAGTATCAGCTAATAGTTTATGTTATATGTATGTATCCATATCTAGAACGTATAGACTCAACAATTTATTATTTAATGCCCAATTCTTTCATGAAGATCGATCTTTTGAAAGATTATAGAAATATAAAGGATAGTTTATGATATCAGCGTTACCAAAAAATGGTTATAATTATAGTATTCAATGGAATAGAGAACTGGCATGAATTTCAAAACAAATATTTTCTGAAAGATCATACCAAAATATGAAAATTCCCAAGACAGTTTTTTTTTGAAGCATTATTCGATTTTATCCTCGCGATTGAAATTTGCTTCGAATGGCCAGAGTTTTTGAACGCTGCTTACGTCACGTTCGTTTTCGCGGGCAAACGGTTATGCACGTATATATATAGGTATATATCCGTATATTCGAAGCAAATTTCAATCGCGAAGATAAAATCGAATAATGCTTCAAAAAAAAAACTGTCTTGAGAATATACTTCTTTTAGCGTGAACTTTCATTTAAAATCAATGTGTACCCCAATTTCGATACCATGCCAGTTCTCTATTCTTAAAAAATTATCTAATTTAATGTTATGATGAAAACCAAAAATTTACTTCCACCGTAGAATTAACAATAGTGAAATCCTTCTAAACTGATTTTATACATCTGGTCAGAATTTTTGTCCAATGACCTATGTAATGAATATTTATCATCGATATAAAATTTATTCTTCATCGATATAAAACACATTTCTCAAAATTCAAATAACCACCCTTTTACATACCTATCACGATATTGCAATAAAACCATAGCAGATCATTTTCAATCTAATTCATCTATTATTTTCCATGGTCCATGAACTTAATAATATATCCACGAAAAATTAACAGAGTACGCCACTAAACCAAGACAAACTGGTATAATAATCGACTGATCTATACACTATCATAATTTTCTATTATTGCGGTAAGGGTAGATGAGTTTACAATGTTTTGAGTAATAAAATAATTTGTGTTTCATAATACGAACCATTTTTCCAGCAAGTAACAAATTTATCACTCTCTCCCAACAACAATAATCACAAAACTCATCTGTCGTTCGAACCGACCGACACGACCGTCGCGACGCCTGCCAGGTGACTGCATCTCGCGCAGCAGACCGCAACTGCACATGGGTGCAGCTGCTCGCTCGGAGAAGGGACACAAAAATAAGTTCAAGGATGGGGGACCTCCCTCTTCTCGGGCTTAGGGCACGCGCTAGGAATACCTTATTATTTTGGTTTCTCACAACGTTCAGTAGCCTGCGGCGCACTTTCACGATAGATTATATTACTTATCAGAATACGGCACTTGACAACACTTGACGGCACTTATTAGATAGATTCCGTCTGCACATTGTAGATAACATATCATATGTATAGAGTTTTCATAAATTTCGATGAAGAATATTCAATTCAATGCTTTATCTTACGTTTATAGTTTTTACAACGAATAAAAAAAATAGTTTGAATTTTCTAGTTGCAAGAAATTTGGAGCCCTCAAAGTTTCTGAATACAATATAATATTTTTTCATACAATTAGGATTTTTCTAACGGTATAATTTTTTATAAACCAAATATTCACCAAAAACTCACCTCAGCAAACTGAAATATTTTAAGAAAGAACGGTTCTGGGCTCCTGCCTACCTGCTCACCACAATACCGGTTTACGCAGCACAGATTATGTATACGTGGCCACGCGCGTGTCTGCAGTTAGTGTTTACGGGAAACAGCTCGGCTGAGATCAAAGCTACGCACGTTTGTGTACCTTTTCACGTATCTTTTGACGGATTTCCGGATGTCTCCGTGTTAAAGATGTTTCAAATATAACTTTGTGACTCCGGTGAACTCGTTGGTAAATATTTTTATGATGACGCGACAAGAGCGCAACAATGAAATTGTCAAACGTGACTTCGGCGATTATCCTCGTATGCGAGCACTTTCGAACTCCGATACACTTCAGAGTCTTTTCTGTGACTATGAAATGAGTTTAATCCATGACGTTTTATTCATTCATACTAAAAATTGATTTTTAACAACGCATTGTCCCTTTCTCGACGGTTTTCTTAATTCCCTGAAAAATGCAAGCTAAGAAATTAAGTATGAAATATCATCATATTGGATGAAGTTGATACGAGTATGAGTAACCTGAGAAAAAAAATCGCAGTGATTATGGTTTCGTTTACTATTTTAAATATTGATGAAACACAAACATGGACATATCAAAAATATTGGACGTTTTACTAAAAAATCCTAAAAATCGTTGCTTAATAAATGTAGTTTGTCTGGTCGATGTATATCTCAGTAAATCTATTTTCGTAGTCAATGAGTATAGTAAAACATTGAATTTCTCATCGTTAAATTGAGAAAAGTCTACTATTTTGATAAGAGTAAATTCATTTAGTAAATCTTTCCATTCACTATTTGTATACTATCTACAATAACATAGTATCTTGCACTAGAAAGTATAGAGATAATATCAATATTTGTTTTTACTCTGTATGCTAATAGTTTGCATCTCCTGTAGTTTAGTTGAGTGATCTTATGATGGACGCTATACGCTAATTAGGCTGCATTAATTAATTTGCATAGATGATTATTAATAATTTCTGATGTCTAACCGAAAAATACATAACGAATCGTTATAACATGTTTATAAAAGCTTAACGTTTATCTCTTTAACATTGATCCATTTCACTCAGTCTTTCGATTCATAATCACATAAAAATCACACTTATATTTCATGCAAAAAAAAGTATTTTGAGTGAAGATAAGAAATAGTTTGAAAAAAAAAGTAACGTAACCAATCGAAAGATGAGATGTTTTTACATAAGATACTGTAGTCACATGTGAAGAGAGGTAGGAAAAAAAAAAGAAAAAACACAGGGTAATACAAACGATTGTAAAACCGCTGCCAAGTGCCTCAGCAGTATGCTTTCTCAAAGTATTGCAATTGAACCTCAATTTGCATTAATCACCACTCTTTGAGAAAGCAAAATGAACCTCTAACTTATTTCCTCCACTCCATAGTAACGGTTGCTATGGTAAATATCCGAGCTTCGGTTTTCTCACTTCTTAGTCGTCAACAGTTCCGAAAATGGACCTCTAACTGACTTTTCCCACTCCATAGTAACGGTTGCTAAGGACGTAAACAACGGTTGCTATGGTAAATGTCGGAGCTTCGATGTTCTTACTTCTTAGTCATCAACAGTTCCAAAAATGAACCTCCAACTGACTTTTCCCATTCCCTAGTTACGGTTGCAAGCGATATAAACACCGGTTGCTAGAGACATCAACAATGGTTTATACGGGAAAGGTCTCTTTGATTGTTATAGAATCCCATAAATATACAAACCCAAATGATCATTTATCATGAATTATATGGGAACTTATCGAAAACACGCTAGCAACGGTTGCCATGGAATCAAACAACGGATGTTGCTGAACACCGAACTCGGTTCACATCTGCCGGAGACCGACCTGTGTGCAAAATTTCACGACGATCGGACCATTCCTTCGAAAATTAACGTACGACAAAAAAAAGTCAGTCTGAAGCTGAATTTTGTATCTCCATAGCAACGGTTGCTAGGAGAATAAACAATGGTTGTTCCAAAATGAATGTCTTATCGATTCTCATCGATCGTCGTCGAAAGAATTGGAGACCCATCGTGCATTGATGATGATTTTCGGAGCTTTTATCAAAAACACGTTAGCAACGGTTGCTAGAGAAATAAACAACGGAATTGGCTGAAAATTGAACTCGAACGAGATTTTGCGGCGACTAACCTGTGTGCAAAATTTCAGGACGATCGGACAATTCCTTCGAGAGTTATCGTACGACAAAAAAGTGCACGTACGTACATACATACAGACATTTTCGGATTTCCATGTTTTTCGACCCGTAGATTACGAAAATCGAGGTCCCGAAGTCCGATTCGGTGGGTCGATTTTTACCCCGTTACAAAGCTTTCTCTTTGAGAAAGCAAAACACTGGTTGTCATAATTTTTTTCCATCTTCCAAAAATTATTTTTTCATCACATTCGTTTGAGAAAATGATAACATAAGTGTATGAATAAGTGTAGTATAGATCTCGCTCAGAAAAAATTACTATTCATATACGTATGTGTAAAAAATTTGAATTCCAACTATATACATTCTATCTCGAACAATGGTTATCTATCTAAATAAATTAAGAGGTCTCTGACGCTTGACCCATTCCCGCTCCAACTGATACTATGCCACCACTGCAATATCGTTAGCTACTTCGCGCGAAAACTGCGAATAGCCATGAAAAGAAACAGCACGTAGAAAAAGCTTCCAGAAAGAAGATTTCCGTGGTTGCATCCCTCTGTTATATTGCGCGCAGCAAAGATTCCGTCTCGATTGCATTACGTGTGTTCTTTTCTACTAAAAGAAGAGATGTTTCCACCAGAGAATCAAGTGTATAGACGAGTGTGAGAGTTTGCGGCCATACATAGCACTGGATTTCTTTTGTTCGCGTTTTTGTTCATCTGGGGGATGAAGGAACTCAAGATTACAACGTATTGCACGCCGTGAAGTAATACATTTGTATTTTTACGTACTCACGTGAACTTCATTACTTAGTGCAAGTTCATGTTATCTCCTGTTGTATCATGGTAAGTATACACGATAAATTATGAGTCTTTTCACATTTCTTTTACAAAGTTTCAAGATGATTCTTTGAAACAGATTTCAACTAAAATGCTACATTTAGACAACTAATCTATATTCTATTGATCGGTTCCCATGTCGTTTTTTTTTTCATCAATGATTTATAATCTTCTCAAAAATATATATTTCGTGGAGCTGAACCTGGAAAAAGAACGCAATTGAAGATTGAAAGATAAAAATTGAAGTAGTCTCACAATTACCAGTGACATACTAAAATAGACAAATATTATTTCTTATAAATCTTAAACTGATTCTCAATATTAAATGGGTTACTTTTTGAGACTCGCCACCCAAGTCGTATACTAATTCAAATCAGGATATTCGTCGATTATCCCAAATTATAGGCACCCGTGTATGTATGGATGATTGCACTGAATTTCAAGTCCCTCCGTAACTATTTCGACTCCACAACCCTCTATTAGCATTGCTGGTCTTTAGTGGTGCCCGCATTGACTCGCTAATCCGCGAAATAGGCGTTGGAATCAAAGTTCGGGGTACGAATCGTTCGATTGAAATCTCAGTTGGTAATGTCTACAATTGTGAGGTCAAGAATCGGATAGAATTAAAACTTTGAAATTATTGATCCCACTCTTCGTTCCATTCAGTGTAATATTTATCAATACAACTTGTTGGAAAACTAAATACTCGTAGCTAATATGTTATTTTCCTTCGTAAATTTTCAAACATGAAATATTGAGAAACAATGAAGTTCTCTTGACAAGTTTAAGATGCCTCCGTAATATTAATTCTAATACGCCAAATAATCATAAAAGAGTTTTGGTCTCAGATAGGTTTCATGGCATAAACATAACGCTTTTGCAAGTTAAACCGTTTTCTCAGTCATTGATATGATTGTAATTTTCCATCATATCAAACCCTCGTCAACTCTGTGTCGTCCAAACATAATGAACCGTCATTTTAACGATGAATCAAGCGCCAAATGAATTCTCCATCCGGTCGATCGAAACAGTATTATCATCCGCGTATCTGGTATAATCATAGATACTGGAATTGTCTTCCACTTCTGTCTAAGTCTCCGCTTAGTAGAAGTGCAATGGAATAACCCAATAAATCCGGCAAACCGACCACCAAGCTGCAGCTCAACTGCTCCTCGAGCGTTTTGTGGTTTGGACCGGGTGCGGGTCGATATCCACATCGTCTTCGCACCTGAACGCGCATCGGGTTAGGCCGCGAAATTCGAAGCCTGTGTAATTCGAGGCAAGTTCGTAATGGGCGCGAATGAAAGGCACCAGCAGCCTCCAAAACTCTGCTACCCAGCGTATGTAACTGCGCGAGGGTGGATGTCACACAGTTGCTGAACAGGGTTGGCTATTGATTGATAACTGGTTTAACAGTTTGCTATAGAAGGATCAAATTAAGCTTTGCATGGGATGAAAATTATCAAGTTACCGTTACATGAATAAATAATAATATAAAAGAGAATACTCGCTCGAGAGCGAACAAATAATATCGTATTGGAATAAAGCTGTACAGATATAAGTAATTAGAAAAACTTCAATAATATCTAGGAATGAGCGATGATTCTTAACCCATGCACGAGATAGTTTCAAAACTATTTCAAATTCATATTCATTTTATCATCATGATTGATTTCGTTTTATATTTGAGTTGGCTCGGAGAATCGGTAAATTTAATCTCCAATATCAAACGAAGAAGAGGTTGATAATGAATTAAACTGAATAAATAAGTAAATAAACATCATGGAGATGGCCGGAAAGAATGGATACTTTAAGAACTTGATGAAAAATTATTTTTTTATATATTTTGCAATTACGACAAGATTTGACATCAAATCATAATCAGAATGTATCGATGAATTGAAAATTAATCTATTAAGTAATATGCATCGTAAATCGAATCATTTTCGAAGTAAGTTCATACGCGCCGTTTGCATTTATTATAGGTCGAGTCTTGGTTATTTCTATGAATCTTCAAACGAGTCTGTCGGAGCTGATGTTTTTTAGTAAAATGACTGGGGATGGTAATTATGTTTTTTTCTTAACTCTCCAACTTGAATAAAAACCTCTGCTACATGAACTTAGAAGTAAACTGTCTCAAGGAGGCTTTCTGTTGCTATAAGTTGAATTGAAAGATCAAGAACAATTTCATTATAAAATCTAAGAACATATTTTTAGCCTAGAATTTATGAAGATTTATGATTTTATCTTCGAAGATTACCGCACGAATAGTAACACTACAACTATAGAATTGAGCTACGGTAGAAGATTTTATTTATTCATATATAGCTTATTCCATCACCGTTTCCAGAAAAAGTTGCTACAACTGTACTCGTAATCAAGACGAAATCAAGATTTTCCAAAAAAATGTCCCCCACACCGTATGTTCAAATAAACTGAGAATGCGTGTATGTTTGTGTATGTATATGTCTGTGTCTGTGTGTTGTATATCAAGTATGAATATATACAGTTGGAACCAACGTAAGTGGAAAAAAGCAAACACCCACAAGCATTTCATCCTCGACCGACCTGATTTTCGAAAACTCGAAGAAATTAGATACTTGCAAAGCTCAGTCCCACGGTTTGAGTGTTATTATCCATACTCTCTAAAGTCTAATATTGTAATAGTTTGAAACTACTATGCATCAATATATATTGCATAACTAATAAAAAACAGTGAGTTTTTACTTAGTAAATATTAACTATTGGTATTGAGAAAATAGAGAGCTCAAATTCCCGTTACAGAATATTCCCTTTGATTTTTAAAGGAAATTCTGCACATTAATTTTTCACGATCGAATAAATGTAACGATTTTGGACTGTTTTCATATGGACTTAATACTGATTCAATGAGGAATCAACATTGATATCTTCAACAGAGCAAACAGTAAATTGCGTAAGAAAAGGTCCGAAAGTTGATTTTTTTTTCACCCTGTTACAATAATTTCCCAAGACATCTTCTCTCTATTTACCTTCATCATTTTTTTCTGACTCACCTGATCCATAATAATTTCCTAATTCTTTTACTATACTTCTGATTCTACAGAGAACATGATGTTTCGTCCCTTCTGTCTTATTATCAGTGAGTTAATTCCAAATTTTTCCATCTTCAGTGTAAATAAATTGAATCAAATTTTAGCTGTCCTCTATTTTTTACTCCATAAAAAATATTAAATACTATTCGTGTTTAAGATGCTTATATCAAGACTAATCTAATAACAATTGCGTGGGTTGTCAACACTTTTACAAATTAATCTTTTGAAATGTAACAATCGCAAGCATCTCACTTACGTATAAAATCTTTCCCCCATTACCCTCATTTCCGTTATAGTTCATCAGAGCATGAAACGTCGAGTGCCGCCAGGGACATGAGACAGTTAATTTCCCTTTGTACAGAAGCCGCTTAATCAAAGGGATGGGAAAACTGGGATGGGAAAAATGAAGACGCACGACAAACGAGCAATATCTCGAAAACAAGGCTGAAGTCTAGCGAAACAAAGCAGGTCCTGGCCTTGTTCTATCCGGTGATAAGTGAGACAATTCGCGATAAGAATCATGAAGAAAAATGTGATACTCGAAGGATTAGTTATGGCCATAATTTTAATGCACATACAAAAAACTCGTCTACGATACTATAATATTCATTTACACGAATATCATTACGCTAATGATTCTTTCATCGTATAATTCGCTTATTCAAATGAATTTGAGGAGATTTTCTATCGATTGGGTCGTTAAATCAACATTTGACTCTTAAAAAATGAGGCCCTCAACTAACCGATTTGTCTAGGTACTTTTCTACCTCACTTTATATGCTGAGTTGAACACCGAGATATGGAGTCATCGGCAAAATTTCTCAAGTATAGTAGAAAATATTGTTGGTATTTGGAATATTTCTATTTATTTTTATGTCTTGAACAATACAATCTAATTACAGTGTCCAATGCTAATATTATATACTAGCTACAGTGCATTTCTTTCAAAAAAACTCGCACGCACGGTTTTACACTTCTTAACTCGATATATGTCAAACGTCGTAATAGAAGTTTCACTTAAAAAATCATTAACCGGTGAAACATCCCAACAACCCATAGAAATATTGCCCGTGCCAAGTAGCGCCCTCGCCCGCCTCCCATAAGCACTCAGTTGCACTCTGTCTCGTAGAGGAGAGGGGAGCGTATAGGGCCGCGAGAGAACAAATGAGAGGCGCGGGCCCCGCGGAGAGTATACCGAGCCAACGTGATTGGCCAGGTGCGTGAGAGTAGGGGAACGCTCGGCCGCAGCCACGGATAAAACGTCACACTGCGTCTCACTGCTAAAATCCGTGACGCCACTGTTCTTCGCCGTGGTGCCTACCGATTTTTCAGATGACGAGCTCGGCCGAGAAAAGACGGTTTGTAAATGGCTGGATGTGAACGGATGGTCCGATTTTAATTTTTCAAATGTATTTCATAACTAGAACCATGGAACGGCCACGGCGAAAAACAGTGGCGTCACCGATTTGAGCAGTTTGGAGGTCTACTGTTTTATATAGTGAGAAGTTTTCTCCACGCTCGGTACATTATGTTTGCCGGACGTTTGTCCGGATTAATTTTGAGCCGGGACGGAGCCGATGATCCCGGGACTGTCCCGGGCAAACCGAAACGGTTTGCTTTTTCTAAGAGGCTTTGTGTGAAAGAAGATAATGCCTATGAGAGATGTCTTCTGTCATCGGTATAGATAAACCTCAAACTAACTTACCGTTGCCCCGTAGCAATGGTTGATAGGGATTTAAACAACGGTTGCTAGGGACATAAACGTTCTTACGGAATAAATATCTTTTTCCATCGACAGATGGGCCTAGAACTGATTTCCCATTTCCTGTAACAATAGTTGCTAGGGATATGGACAACAGTTGCTAAGAATCTTAGCAACCGTTGTTGATAATATTAGCCTAAGATTATCAACAACGGTTGCTACGGACAATTTTTTCTTGAGTCTCATCGATCCTCGTGATTGTTCGGGCATCAACGAGCTTTTTGATCGAACGATTTCGAGAATTATCGCGCCCCAAAAAACAGCGTTACATACAATGAGCACATTCGGACATTTTTGGAATAGATGTGCTGAACGTCGACTCCCAAAATTTTTTGTATGTGCGTCCGTACGTACTATCACCGGCGACCCTGACCATCTGGACAATGTCCGAATCCATTGTCACCTTCCGCAACGGAAAATTCAGCGCAACTGCTTCTTTCTCGCCTGCCCTTTTTAACTATTTATTCTACTCACATCGCATAATTAGTCCCGTATATATTATAAGTTAACTGTCTCAACTTCACAGTACATCTCTTTCGATATTATGTTCTGTATATTGCATCGAATGAAGCCTCTCCAGTTATGGCTAATATTATGGATAATATTCTGAAGAAATTGGCTCTTATGTAAATGCAATCGTGCATCGAAATTTCTTGGGAATATTTGAATATATCAACGATAATCCAAAAATAGAAACAGATTGTTGAAAGATCCAGAAATACTCATAATGTCTTGAGAAGTTTAAATTATCTCAAGCATTATGCACGTTTTACGAATGTCAATCGATTCCCGTCCCCGTATATAAGCAGCTTCGCGCCACTAAAAAATACTCAAGATTCGGAAGGCTCAAGAGCTCACGCTGAAAATATACTCTGTATCTCTGACGGTAAATTAAACCCGTGGGATTATCAATTCTTTCAGTCGTAGTTTTTGGCCAGCGAATGAAACCGCATTTTTGTTCTTTTTTGGCGAAACATGCCCGCCTACGGAGCTTTCCATTGACGTCAAAGCTGACACTTCTTTCATCGTTTTTTCTCAGGCCTTTATCAACATGGGAGTGAAAAGACGATCCTCCGGAAATGGAACGGTGGAATTGCGCGAGACGGGATATGCCCTTTGAGGATGTTTTGCATGCAGAGGACGATCGGGCTCGGCTGACTTTCCATGGAATAGTTAAATGGAACGTGCACTCTCTTAGTGATTTGAGCTCACTTCGTTGTTACATTCCTTTCAACAACGTTACAGAGATATTCGTTGATTCCATTGGTAATGAATCAACTTATTAGCAGGAAATTAACCAATATTTTCAGCTCGGAAGAACATCTGAATGAACTCGATCAGTAATTCGAGGAATTCTTGTCGAGGAAGGATTGTTATTTTTACCATTATCATAAGTGGACAAGTCAAAGACTGTCGCAACGATTACGTTTCGTACACGCAAAACTTACAGCTGGAGATAATGAATGAAACACAACAAATGTCCATTCAATCACAAAATATATGTATGAAGGAACCCATAGAACTTTTGATTCTTGGATTATAAAATTGAAGAGCAATTAATTCTGAAGGCACACTATTGACAATTTGTTAGTAGTATTCTGAATGTTCATGACAACATGGAGAATAAGAGGCTTCCATTTTATATGGATGTTTCTTCAGGAAAAAACTTAATTTATTTCTAAAAATTGAAATTTTATTGTTTTCCTTGGAATTTAAAGTGAAATTTAAAGTTCAAGAAATTCAATTCATTTATTTTGTTTCCATGAGCCATAATATGTGCAGTGGGAGAAAAGGAAATTCATCACAATGATCATAGTTAGCTGTCATTGTTCGTTTAATAACTCATTTATTCTGCAGAAAAAAACTTTGCAATAAATAATGTAAAATTGAATTAAATTTAAATATACTCATGAATATATGATTGCCTAATTCGGGTAGTTTTCATACCACTACACAGAAAATGCTGCACGGATACGTCTCAAAACAAATCACTCCAAGCTGTTTAAACAAAAATACTTCACGCTTCGTCAGTATCGATGTGTCCGATTACAACTTTGCTGCAACGCAATATTCCTTGAAGACATCAATGTTGATAAAATGTGTCGACTGATTGAAACTCGTTAAAAATCATAGTTTTTTATGCAAATGTCACCTATTGGATAACCAAAAAGGTTCCTCCAAGAGCAGTGGAATTGAAGACCACAGGCAATAATAATGTGGATGGATTTTTGGATACGCTTACCAGGAGACTAATATTACATAATTATGTTATATAAAGATGGGATTCCAAAAAAAAATTATGCAGTCTGTTCAGAAATTTATCTGTATAATTATCGACTAGTTAATAAAGAATCTTCTAATCATTTTTCTCGTAAAGTATTGATAAAGCATTTTAGAGAGTGTGCTCTTCTGTTGAGCCAGCTTGAGGTCCTGATCTCTCATCCAGCTACTGATTGATTCCAGAGTTTTATTGCATTTCAACTCTATCTCTCATATTGTTTTTACTATTGCTATCCCCTCTTCTCTACGAGACAGAGTGCAACTGAGTGCTTATGGGAGGCGGGCGAGGGCGCTACTTGGCACGGGCAATATTTCTATGGGTTGTTGAAATACCAATAATATTTTCTACTATACTTGAGAAATTTTGCCGATGACTCCATATCTCGGTGTTCAACTCATCATATAAAGTGAGGTAGAAAAGTACTTAGACAAATCGGTTAACAGAATGGAGTTAAGGGCCTCATTTTTTAAGAGTCAAATGTTGATTTAACGACTCAATCGATAGAAAATCTCCTCAAATTCATTTGAGTAAGCGAATTATACCATGAAAGAATCATTTCAGTTCTGCCGGTCTACTAGTAGAGTTCTGTCTGCCGTTATTTTTGGGAACGCTATAACTCTCGGAAGAATCGTCCGATCTTTTTGAAATTTTTAATACAGATTAGTCGGAGCAAAATTTGAACCGAGTTCCATTTCTATTGGAAGCCGTTGTTTATTTCCCTAGCAACCGATTGACGAGAACCAACGAGATATTTCCCATTGTTAGCAACCGTTGTTTACATCCTTAGCAAATATTGTTACGGAGCAACGGTCAACTTGTTTGAGGTTCATCTGTCGATAGTGGAAGAGGCGTCTCTTTGGCATTTTTACACATGATGCCTCTTGGAGCCATTTTAGCTGCAGGTTTTCATCTATGCGAGTCATCTTTCGGTGAACAGAAAACACAGCTTCTTGATGCAACGATTGAAATCTTTGTTTGAAATATCTGGACCTTTGCTACGCATGTGATTCTGTCGCGTAATGGATATAGTTTGATGATACGATTCATTAGCCATTGCATAGGCGGCAGATTGTCTTTTTTAATGGTGAAAAGCGCTCCAATTCTCAATTTAATACAGTCATTATTATAGTACTTGCTGTGAATTCTCCATACCGTAGTGTTCCCTGAAATATTGCTTTGTGGCTTGAATTCACTGCCAGCTTGAAGTTTGTGATTTTGTAATCTGATATGATTATATTCTGGCAGTGAGGTTCAGACATCTACAATTAGGAAGTGAGAAGGAGTGAGATATATAAGGTCAACTGGGCCAGGTGTGTAGGTGTTAAAGGTCGAGAATTAAAGACAGCCTCGATTCTAATTATGTAAGAATGTAAACATGGCATCGCTGAGAGCGCGATGTAAGTGCTGTGAACGATTTGAACGATTTGACGGCAGCTTCCCATAGCCCACCATAATGAGATGATCGTATCGTGTCGAGAGAAACCAATTTATGCTTTGATCTGAAAAATATATTGCAAAGTGTTCACAGTAGGCAAAGCTAAAAATGCTTGAATTCGCAAAATTTCGTTTCGTGTCCTGTTGAAGTTGGTAGCATTATCTGAATATATGTTTGATGGTACACTTCTTCGTACATTAAAACGATTTAATACTTCCTGAATTTCTTTTCGTGCTAGGGATTTCAACACCTGTGTAAAAGCTACTCATTTACTTATTTGCTGAATTCACGTGAATTCAAGAGACATTTTTATCATTCATTTCATAATGGCTGGTTATTAAATCCAACAAAATATGAATTATGTTTATTGTTACGATATATTCAAATTTATCTAATTCAATGCTCAATATGAATTCATTTTTCATCAAATCTCGTGAGAAGTTGGATAAGGACAGCCACGGAGATGACAAATTAAGATATCGTCCATACCCCATCAAAATAAAAAATTTATTTTACCGAAATTACAATCCTGCGTAGCGTGAATTAATGTGCATTCGATCATCGTAAAAAAGTTGAAGGGCAATACAATATAAATGAGAAAATATTTGCCAGTGCCACTGATTGCCACGTTGGTAGAGAATAACTCATTTCGAGCATCTGTTTTTGTAGTGTCGATACAGCTCGAGGCTACATTTTCATACCAGATGTCAACAAGTGTTTCTATTTATAATAGAATCCTTTCAAATATACTATTAAACTTGAGCTAGGGTTACATTGAGAAATATGTTCAATTATCAAAAGGGTTTTATTATGATATCATCAAGTTGGTTGAAACACAATTTACTCAGCTGATGTTCCCTTGGTACGTGGAAATTAGTACTTGGATTTCTCTAATTCATTCAAAAATTCCTGTACTTTGTTTTGGAATTCTTGAATCTTGCCTTGAATTTGAGTTTGGTTAGTCTTCAGTATCTCCTTCAGTTTTTGTTTTACTTCTTCATATTTTTGCTTTCCATACTCTTTAGCTTCCTTCAAATCAGCATTCAAGGTCTTCGTGAGCTTCTCAAGTTCAACTTCAGCTTCCTCTTTGAATTGGTGATACAGTTCTTTGACTTTTTCGAACTCCACCTTAGCATCTTGGGAGAGTTTCTTAGCAACTTCTTTGATATATGCCTAGAATGCTTCTAATCTGTCTTTGAAGTCAGAACGGTGGACCTCACTCTACACGAAATGAATTAGAAAATCGAATATTAAAAAATGAATCGCAGTGAAACTGAATTGGATCTCAATTCCAAGAGTATTATAAAATATTTTCACATTCAGAAAATACGCTCGCATTGTTCTGTACTGACACATTCATTAGCTAGAGTTACGATATACCGAAAAAAGCGAGAATGTGCATGCATAAATCAGCTCATTTGTAACTTTATGTCATGTTTGTCAAATCGAGCATAGTATGAGTTTTGAAAGGCGATCAAACCAAAGGTGCAACATAAACTATAAAAAATGAACAATGTTGTCTAAATAATATCAATAATTGATTCAATCTGCGAATGGGAATGAATTCACGGTTTAATATCAGAAATCAAAATTAACTCTCGACATTGACGATTCAACGTGAATTGAGACCACAGAGCAAAAATGACTCAGGTATTGACAATATTGTTTATTTTTCTTTTTCGGTATTGTACATTCATTCCCCCCAATAAAGTGCACCCTTATAGGGGAAAATGAATGTTTTTTCAACTGGTAAAGAAAGCTACCGATTTTGCTAGGATACAATTGTTCAAAATTTGACTAAATGTGCTTATTGTATGACTTTTCCCAAACACTAGCGCCCACACAACGGGAAAACCTGAAAAATGTTCTCTATCTATTGTTGGTGAAAACTATATACCAAAGAATTGATGACAAAATCTACTGATTTTAAATAATAAATGATTCAATAAAAAGTTCTTTTATCTTTCCCAGACTTTGCTCAACATTCATTCTTATTAAATATGATATTTCGATCGTGTCCAGCTACTAGAAATATCCGTTCTTTTTTGGGCACATCATTGAGACTAGGATTAGAGAAATGTTATGAAATGTACAGCGTCACAATTATTACAAATTTCCATAAACTCAAAATCATTTCGATAAATATCATATATCCAAGACATTATCCCGAAACATTTATTATGGTCTCATTCGTGCCCCAGTGATCAGAAATTCACTGTACACCTAAAAAATTGAGTGAATTCCGTGAGAAAATTCTTGAAAGCCTTAAATTAGGCCTCACACGAGGCCCAACTTATGTGAAATCTATTTCGAATTCAAACTTTGAAAGTGTTTGGTCCGATGCACTGTCAAGCATAATCGAAAATTCAGCTGCCAAGCAGTAAGCTTTTTAGCAACGTCGCTAAAAAACGTTATCTACGGTATCTAGGAAAATAAACAAAAGTTGCTCATGAAAATTGAACGAGGTTCACATCTTTTCGAAAGAAAGAATAAGATACAGGTCTATGAATTCACAAAACAGACATTGCAATTCCGATACAAACTGATATATCATTGATTGTACAGCCCTTGCAGTTATTTAGTATTTTACGTATAGGTAAATAATAGAATTACGGGGTAAGTTCTGAGATTACAGAACCTCGCACGGTAATTTGGGGAGGTGTGGTGGAAGGGAAGGCTGGGGGAGGGGGGTTCAGTGTATCCAGCTACAAGTACAAATACGAGATTGAAAGTTACGTCTGACACGGAATCATGGAAAATAACAATTTGTTCGCATGATTTCTGATCAAACAATAACACAGATGTAACAATAAATTTGAGAGAAAAACAAATCGCACCTCACAGATCAATTGAAAGATGTTTGCTATGAAGATAATATGAATCCATTGGTCCTGGGCAACGACCGTTCAAGAATATAAATATCCGGAAAAGTATTCTTTCCTCACAATTAGTCGCTGCGACTCCACATCAGCTTCAAATATGTTCACAAAAATTGTTATCTTCGCTCTTTTGGGAGCTACTCTGGTCCTGGTACGTAAATCAGTTAAAAACAAGTGCCATTGTGATTTCCGATATGCTGATTGAACTTTTTTGTTGATGTATCTGATATATTAATTTTCATAAAGTAATCTATCCCATTTAAAAATGCTATAGAATGCTCGTTTAAAGGCTCCTATTTTCTACTATACTTATGATGACAAATTTCCTCTATTATTAGGCCAGCCCACATCATGTTCCCGAACATGTCTACGATGATGTAAGTTCAAAACTGTGTACCTTGTTACGTACTACTTAAATTATCAACTTCACTGATTTATGATGTGATTATCGAATTTGCTAATGAGAATATTTCAGTTTCATTTTCACTTTTTAATTGTTTATTTTGAGTTTCATGCAACTTTTTCTCTGATATAATATTTTTGAAATTTGGATTCAAATCAATTTTACCACAATTAATTTTCTTATTCATTTTGTGTAGGGTGACGTCATTCGTTCTGACTTCAAAGAAAGGTTAGAAACAGTTTGGGCACACATCAAAGAAGTTGCTAAGAAACTCTCCCAAGATGCTAAGGTGAAGTTCGAAAAAGTCAAAGAACTGTATTTCCAATTCAAAGAGGAAGCTAAGATCGAACTTGAGAAGCTCACGAAGAGCTTGAATGCTGATTTGAAGGAAGCTAAAGAGTATGGAAAGCAAAAATATGAAGAAGTAAAACAAAAAGTGAAGGAGATTCTGAAGACTAAGCAAGCTCAAATTCAAGGCAAGATTCAAGAATTCCAAAACAAAGTACAGGAATTTTTGAACGAATCAGAGAAACCCAAATACTAATTTTCACGTATCAGGGAATCATCAGCTGAGTAACTTGTGTTCAAGCATTTTGATGGTATCAAAATAAAATCTTTTCGATAATTGAACATATTTTTTTGCAACCCTAACTCAAACCTGTCGTTGGAAGCACACCTATGCCACAAAAAAAACTTTGATAGTTTTATTTCAGAGCATATAGTAGCACATTTGCGATTTTAAACATGCAATGTTCAAGTATGGTCTCTTAAACAAATTCGTATCACAGCAGCAGTCAGAAGAAATTATTAAATACTCAGTCAACAGAACGAAAAAACTTTTCATTACTTATGTTAAAAAATAAATCATCGATTCGTATTTAGAACATTCGTAATGGAAAATCTCGTTCGTACTCACATCATCTTAGACATTTTCGAAAACTCAAACAGAGTTAGCTAAAGAATGAAAATTATTCGTCATCAAAAATATGAAGGGAAATTAAAGCTTGAGGAGTGTTCCAGCAGATTCATGCTATATATCTTCTGAAAGTGGATAAATTATTCCTTTCAACAAAAACGGTTAATCAGTTGTAACGTAAAAATCACAATTACACTTATTTTCAACTAATTTACGTACCAGAACTCAATCTGCTCCCAGAAGGACCGAGATGAAAATCTTTGCGACCATGTTTGAAACTGTTGTTGAGTCGCAGTGACTGATTGTGAAAAATGATATTCTTTCCGGATTTTTATGCTCTTTCATTGACGTTACTAAACCAATAAACTCATGTTATTTCTATTATGAACAACCTTTCATCGATCAATGAGATGCAATTCCGAATTATTCTGTAACCAAAAATTCATACAAACTGATGTTTTTCCTTATTACGGTCTCAAGTTGACTACCAATTCCGTGTTTAATTTTGAAGCTATAGGATAATTCTCCTTCAAAATAAAATTTTCATGAACTATAGTCTCGGGCCATCTGCAGCTACCCAACTTTTTATAGTGGGAAGTGAAAACTAGTATCTGGAACAATGTAACCTCATATAGTTTAGGATGCACAGTCACTTGAATTATCGACCGACCAAATGAAGGATATTTCCTCCCTAATGTTTTTGTCTCATCAGCTTGACAATAACATTGAACACAGTTGGTACTCGAAATCAAAATTTCGAAAGGGTGAATCTCTATATACCTTCTGTCTTCGAATTCTCAGAATATTTTATGAGCTAATACTGTAATATCCTAAAATAAGCGAGAATGTTTATGCCTTAATTAGTTCATGCTATATAATGTTATGTTCGTTATGTTTAACGCAACGAAGATTACTACGAGTTTTAAGGAAACAAATGTTTTTTCCGATTCATAATCCGCTCCACAAAAAAAAATAAAAAAATTGAACCAGAGACTGGACAACCCTACTTATATGTATTTTTGGCTGCTGAATCCGAATCCTAGGTCCGTTAAGCTCCATCACCCCTGCGTTTAGACATAACCTCAAAAAAAAATTTTAAAATCATCATTTTGCAAAACAGAAATTTTTTTCAGATTTTATGTGAAATATTAGATAGAAACTGTACTTGGTTTTTTTTCAATCCGTCGCATAGTTTACGAGTGAAAAATTCATAAAATCATGAATTTTGAATCCGACCCACTAGCCGTCAAACTTTCTGAATTTTTTACTCAAAAACTATGCGACGAATCGAAAAATCGCTATGTACAGTTTTCTTTTATTTTTTTATGTAGAACAGAATAGAATTTTTTGTTTTGCAAGATATCGATTTCATCAATTTGTCGTCCGCCATGTTTTTGAGGTTATGGCTAAACGCAGGGGTGATGGAGCTTAACGGACCTCGGATTCGGATTCAGCAGCCAAAAATATATGTAAGTAGGTTGGTCCAGTCTCTGGTTCAATTTTTTTTTTGTGGAGCTGTGTAATTAAATAACGTGCCACTTTCGCTCTACATTTATTTCATACGAAAAGATTATTTTTAGTAAGATACAAATTAGTTTGGATTAGTCTTTTGGATAAGCTAGATTGATTATAATAATCAGCTAGAAAAATATCTCTGTATTGCTGATAGAATCAGTCAGCCACATCGAAATAAATCAGAATGATTTCACTTATTTATAGTAATTTAGTTAACAGAGTCAAATAAGAAAAGGAGGAAAATACAAGATAGTAAAAATTTAAACTTGTGTTGTAAGAGAGCCCTAAATGAGCGAGAAGGTGACCAAGAAGTTTCTATTAATGCTCCCAATATAACCAAATCATCAATGATGCCTAGAAAGAATCGGAAATACGAAATCTGAGAAACGTGCCACGTTCGAGAGGTTACGCACTCCGAAAATCACGAGGAAATCTTATAGAAATCTTAGAAAATCTCAGAAAATCTCTGGAAATCATGGAAGTCTTGGGAAATTTCAAGAAATCTTAAGAAATCTCAGGAAATCCCAGGAAATCTCGGGAAATCGGAGAAATCGTGAAAGATTTCCTAGTGCGTAACTCCTCAGCCACGTTGCACAGTTGCTAAAGATATCAACAACAGTTTCTATGGAAGAATGAAGAAGTTTATGTGTCTTTTGCCATCGGAAGTTATGGAAATGGGCCTCAAACTGATTTTTTTCTCGTATTAGCAAAGGTTGCTATGTATGTCAATAATACTGGCTATGGAAAAATTATGAGGACTTTTGATTTTTTGTCGTTGCAAGCTCTAGTTTTTGTCGTTTTTTATTTTTTGTCGTTGCTCTCTTCTACACTCTTCCTAAAATTATTTAACTCGTGTATTCAATGTTATTATCCAAGAAATATTGCATGTGGATTCATTAGTCTGAACTGTGGCTATTTCACTCTGAGGAGAAAATATATCTTTATTGAACGCTTTCTTGGAAATACCATTTGAACTTATCAAAATCATATAAAAATTAAAAATTGTGATAGGGCTAATCAGAAAAAGAACCTGCACGTTTACCTGCATCTAATATCAAGAATATCTTATTCAATTTGCATCTCAAACTTGGCTAATGCTGATCATTTTTTTCAGTCATAAGATTAAGAGCTAACTAGCCAACCTCGCATCCTCCGGCAACCTGCCACTCTTTATGTCACTCAATCTATCTTATCTATGACCTTTATTTCCTATGACTCTATGGAGCTATTGCTTTTTCAAAGAGAAAGCTTTGTAATGGGGTAAAAATCGACTCTTCGAATCGGAATTCGGGACCTTGATTTTAGTGATCTACGGGTCGAAAAACATAGAAATCCAAAAATGTCTGTATGTATGCACGTACGTACGTATGTGTGTGACCACGTTTTGTTTTGTCGTACGATAACTCTGGAAGGAATGGTCCGATCGTCCTGAAATTTTGGACACAGGTTGGTAGTAAACCGAGTTCGGTGTTCAGCAACATCCGTTGTTTATTTCTCATGCAACCGTTGCTTTCGTAGTTTGATAGATTACAAGAACTATCGCTGTGAGTTTGGGGAGAAAATCTCTTGAGGTAATAAGCTACATGAACAAGTACGGGATGAAAAGTTATCTCTAAAACAGAATCAAGAATGACAACAACCATTTGATCGCATCATTTCTGATTGAAGAATAACACAGATGCAACAATAAATTTGAGAGCAAAACAAATCGCACCCCACGGATCGATTGGAGCGTGTTTGTTATGGAGACAATGTGAGTTTATTTATCATCAGTAACGTCAGTCCAATAGTATAAATATCGCGGAGAACGTGATTTTGTACAGTTCGTCATTGCAACTTCAAACATGTTCACTAAGCTTTTCATCTTCGCCCTAGTGGGAGCAACTCTGGTTCTGGTATGTGAATTAGTTGAACGAAAATATCCTTGTTATGATTTATCTTTTTAAGATTAATCTTTCTAAGATCAATCTTAGATTAACTTGCTAAGACTAATCTTTCTTTTTGATATATGTAATTGATCATTTTTTATAAAGTATTCTAAATAAAAATGCCATAACACTCATTTGAAGGCTTCTATTTCCTTTTTATATTTTTGATGACAAATTTTTTCTATTTTTAGGCCAGCCCCGCTTATGTTCCTGAAGATATCTACGATGACATCGACGTTGATGTGAGTTTCAAAACTATTTACTTACTTATAAATTACTAAATTATCAATGTAACTCATTTATGATGTGATTATCAAATTAACAAATGAGAATATTTAAATTTCACGTTCATGTTGCTCATATTTATTTTGAGTTTCATGCAACCTTTTCTCTAGTGTAATAATCTTGAAATTCGAGTCCAGTTCAGATTTGTCACGATTAATTTTCTGATTTATTTTGTGTAGGGCGACGTCATTCGTTCTGACTTCAAAGAAAAGTTAGAAGCAGTCTGGGCACACATCAAAGAAGCTGCCAAGAAACTCTCCCAAGATGCTAAGGTGAAGTTCGAAAAAGTCAAAGTACTGTATTTCCAATTCAAAGAAGATGCTAAGGTCGAACTTGAGAAGCTCATTGAGATCTTGAAGGTTGATTTGAAGGAAGCTAAAGAATTTGGAAAGCAAAAATATGAGGAAGTGAAACAGAAAGTCAAGGAGATACTGAAGTCTAAGCAAGGTGAAATTAATGGCAAGATTCGAGAATACCAAAACAAAGTACAAGATTTGTTGAACCAACCAGAGAAACAAACTTACTGATCTGCTTGTTATCAAGTTATTTATGACCAAGCGACGTGTCGATTACAAATAAAATGTTCTTGAACATTTGATAAATCTCTCACCATAATTGTACATTAACCCTGATTTCCATTTTGCTTTTTCAAATAGAATGCTTTATACTGAGTCGAGAATCGGCCTCTCGAATCGGACTTCAGGATCCTCATATTCGTAATCTAAGGTTAAAAAAATGTCGAATCCCGCTTATGTCTGCATGTGTATACGTACGCATATATATGTATGGTAACTCTCGGAGGAACCGTCCGAACTTTTTGAATTTTTGCACACGGGTTAATCGTGTAGAGATGTGAACCGAGTTCAATCTTCAGTGAAATCCGTGGTTAATTTCTTAGCAACCGATCGACGAGAATCAACAAGATATTTTCTATAGCAACCTTTGCTGACATCCCTAATAACTATTGCTACGGGAAGGGGAAAATCCCGAGTTGAAGTTTAATTACAGTATTTTTGAGGACACAGGATACAGTATTAAAGTATATTCCATAGCTATTGCTTCTGATATTCCTAGCAATCATTTCTAAGTAGTTTGAAAAATCAGTTCGAGGTCAATTTGTGGATAACAAAAGACACAAGAACTTCATTTTCTTCATAGCAACTGTTGATGAGGAAATGAGTTTTAAGTTGAAGTTCATTTCCAGTATTTTTGAGGACAAAAGACTCAGAATCTATGTATTTCTCACAGAAGTAGTTTATGATACCTCTAGAAATCGTTGTTTGTATCCTCATCAACCATTGCTACGGAGCAATGATTAATTAGTTTGAGGTTCATCTGCCGATGACGTAAAACTCTCATTGGCATTGTGTTGTTTAACACAAAGCTTCACAAAGAATATATTGCCCATTGCTATTGGCAACAATATGGGGATCATTTCGGCAATGCTACATCCACCAATATGTTTTCTATAAATTGCATTCAATCTACATTACCCATATATTGCTCCCATTTCTTTGTATAATAATTGTTTTAAGTTCTTTCAGTCTTTAATTTATCAAATTTGAATTCGTACTTTCTGAATCAATGAAAACAATTAAAGCATTATTTTATTTAATCAAATCAAATTACATCACTGTATTCGTATGGATTTATTTGTTGAATCTATATAATTATGCATTTCAATCATCAATGCACTCGCTTATGGAACGAGTTTGTCAGAACGTCTGAAGCAGCGAGGGTAAATCAGTCGGAGTGACTTGGTGTCTCGGAGACTAACACCTTGGACGAGTATACACGTGTATACACTTCTCTACCACGTTATCCAATGGCCTACTCGTTTCTTGTCCTGAGTGATGAATAAATTAATACAAGAAAAAACAACGTTTGAGAACTAGGTTTCCCTTTTAACAATGGATGTTCAACAAGAGTTAACAAATATTCAATTGGACATTAAATTATTTCCTAATACGGGAACTTGAGACTTTTCCCAATACTTAGGAAATGAAATAAAATACTGTGTATCCGGAACAAAATTGCTTGATACAGAAACAGGGTCGATCTAATTTTCATTCGAAGGCTGATTTAAGAGAAGGAAGAATCCAAGAAAACCCGTATCCCTGGAAATGAAAAACGACAAGTTATATTGAGAAAGCAAAACTTGAAATTAGTTAGAAAATCGTGTTGGCCATTAATAGATTGAGAGTTTTTACTCTGCGATTTGTTCCCCAACACCTTCTGCTATTTTGTAGAGTAATGCGCAACTCCTTCCAACGATCAAAACTGATCGTCATCTCAAACGTGGCAGAAATTTGGACTTTGGCTTTTGATCAACCTCCATCTAAAAATCGTGCCGGGACGGAAAATTTAAGTATTCGACCTGATCTTCAATATGTCCCGGTTTTTGTAAGCACATTAAAACCACATGGAAATATTTTGCGCACTATGCAGATGAAATGGCAATTTCCGACGAGTTATTTTAACATATACCCAGCTATAAAATGTTCGGTTCGAATATGGATGTCTTGCGCGCATATAAACACATGACCTCGAAAATCCCCGACGTCCTGCGTGTTCGTCCGCACGCAGGACATCCACAATCCACTTTATTCTCTAGGTGCATAATTTACTATCATCAAAGTTGACATATTACCTACATATTCCTTTACATAAATGACGTGATTTTAGGGTATAAATTATTTTAATCGAAAATAACTTTGATAGTTTTGTAGTTTGCGTCAAATACTTCAATCTTATATGCCAACATTTTCAAGACTGTCTTTCTGAATGTATATCGTATAATTTCTCAAAGAAGTTATCTTATCTGAATAAATTCCGGAGAAAGGAAGATTCTTGGGGCTTGTATTTGGGCTTTGCATTTCCATAAATAATTTGAAAAATGACAAATATCACTTTTAACATAATTTACTTTCAAAAAAAATGTTCAATCTAGACACTTTCTGAGTGATTGGAAAAAATAAAATGGATTGAGGCTATACAAGGTGGTATTATCCGCATCCACCTTTTACAATATAATTCAAACACAAACTAACTTCATTAAAAATGGAGTGAGAACCACGCTAAATCAAGCGTGATACATAGTACTAGTAAGTGAAATATCGATACAACATGAATAAGGAATTTCTGCTAAATCCTCTTTTCCAAACTCTCTTAACAGTGAGCGATATCAAATATTCGAGTACCTAAACATATATAATGATAAACGTGGAAAAATGAATGGAGGGTTATGGAATTCATGGAAAGAAATAATTTGTATGGTGAATTTCGAATGAATGTATATCACTTGTAAGCCAATACATCCAAAATCAAATAATCGCACCTCACAAACAAATGCAAGGATATTTACAGTGGAGATAACATGCACTTACATAAGTGCTCAAATATGTTGGATGAGAGTTGAAGAGTATAAATATCTGGGAGAAAGTTAATTTCTCACAGTGAGTCACTGAGAATCACATCAGTTTCCAAAATGTTCGCCAAAATTTTCATCTTCGCCGTTCTAGGAGTATCTTTGGTTCTGGTACGTAGAGAAATCGGAAAGAAACATCATTCCATCTCTTACATTGTTGATTGATACATGCGATTGTTAACATTAATTATTTTAAAATGTCATGGATTTTATACAAATGTGCTGAAACATTTACTTGAAAGCTTCTACAGTCTTTCATACTATTGATGACAAATGTCTCTTATTTTTAGGCCGGTCCTGCTCCTGAACCCGAATACGATGATGTAAGTTGAATATTTCACTATGTTATTTTCACTATAATATATTACTCTTTATGTGATTAATTTCACTATTTTATAATGTGAATGTAGAGTTCTCGGACAAAACGATGAATCTTGCATTGAGATTGAAATAACTAGTCCTTAAATAACTAGTCCATACACGCTTTATTCTGTAAATTGTCTTGATATCGAAATCTTATTCAGTAGTTGTACGTTCCTGATTCTTTTATTTTCTAAAGTTTAATTCATTTTATGCAGAGTGAAATCTTCCGTTCTGACT
Organism: Aphelinus atriplicis; assembly: GCA_020882685.1. Lineage (NCBI taxonomy): Eukaryota > Metazoa > Arthropoda > Insecta > Hymenoptera > Aphelinidae > Aphelinus > Aphelinus atriplicis. The sequence continues at coordinate 16,422,470 of CM037073.1, forward strand.
TCAAAGACAAGCTAGAAGCTTTTTATGAACAAATAAAGGCGGCTGCTGATAGACTGTACGGCGAAGCTAAGGCAAAGTTTGAAGAAATCAAGAAACTGTACTCGGATTTCAAAACCGAAGCCTCTAGTGAAATGACCAAACTCATCGAGAAGTTGCGACCTGAATTGGAGAGTGCTAAACAGTATGGAAAGGAAAAATACGAAGAAGTGAAGCAGAAAGTCGTCGAGAAACTGAATGCCAAGAAGGCTGAAATTCAGACCAAGATTCAAGAATTCCAAGATAAAATCAACAAATTCTTCCAAGAATTATAAAAACCTAATTTCATCTAATCTGTATATTACTTAGATAACGTCACTGACTCATTTGTTCAAGCAACATGACCATATTGAAATAAAATTTTCTCGTAGATTAAATAGATTTTTCAATGTCTTTTAACCTCAATCCGCTCAGTTATATCTGCGTCAAATATATCGTTTGAACTCCTCGATATTCATAAACTTTCGAAATATTCATTATTCTCAAATGAGTTTTTGCCATACAATATAATTTGCATGAGACAGAAAAAATATTAGAGTATGTCATCTCCCAGAACCCGGCTATAAGGTATATAGCGCCCCAAAAAAGGGTGCCAATCAAAAGTTTCATAAAATTCTTTCGATTGTCTGTAATGGTTGTTTTTCCTTCGCTGAGTGGTTTAAAATATAACTCAGATATGATAGCCTCATCTGACTGGCTAAATTCGTAGAAAATACAAAGCACCCTAAAGGGCCCCGAATTGATTCGACACCAACCGCTGGAACTACATTGAAATGACTTTTCGAGGCGAAATGAGTATAACACAATGGTGACTCAATTAACAATCACTGAAATAATTCATTTAAACAAAAACTGGAAGTTATATTATTCAAGTCAGAACATAAATTTTTCCAAACATCATACGTTTGTATATTAATTCGTCTAGTTTATCTTTTCTTAATACAAATATAATTACTTTTAATGATAGGTGACTAGATCCACTGTTTCAAAATACATCAAGCAGAAATTTATCATCAAATAAACACAGAAGCAATGGAGCATCGTATGGCTTTCAATAATGAACTGAACAACGGTATCATTTTCATTATCGAAAATATTATTCGTGAACATAACATATTTGCGAAATTATATGGTGATGTGGTGATCATATGGAGATGACTTGTCATGAACTAAGAGAATTGAACTTTGATTCATGACAAGAATTACAATCACTTAAATTCTTAGAATTATATATTTATCATAAATGCGATTATTGTCATCTCGAAATCATGCTAACTTGCGCATGTTTGTTGTCATCAATACAAAATCTGAATATATCTACTATTACATTGACAAGTTGGAATATGTATCCACTGTAAGAATTCTGGAATGATGATGAAAATGCTGAGCGCACGGATTCCTCCGGCCGACAATCCTGGACGCGGCGGCTTGCTATGGGATGGCCGGTCGCATCTCTCTCGATTCACGGTCTATGTAGTCAATAAATAGGAGTGCATCCAGAACTCTTGAGCCTTCCCTAAAAGTCAAACGGGCATCCGTAGATACTAACCCACACTCCGTTATGCGTAATATAAGTCTTTGAGAGGTGCACGAACAAGAACTTGTCACTGGCGACCTACAGCCGATCACCTGCGTCAAAAAATTACTCCAGAGAATCTACAACCACTCCGCAGCCGTTACCCCTTCCGTTCAAGACCAAACTATCAGGGGAATAATTCTGCGAAACCCACACCACGACGAACTCAGCGCAAAGTCGACTAGATACCTTCACTTGAGAACGCTGTGTCCAAATCCTGCAGCTATTTCCATCGTCGAGCCGATTAGACCGACGTCAAAGCAAATCTGCGTATTCGGTTTGATGTCATATGTTAAGTTTTCTCTGTATCATCTCTCGACCACCGATATAAGATAAATGGTAGAGGTTTTGGATATTTTGGCAGCCTTCTTAGACTAAGCTAGATTAGGATTTTTAGTTCATGCATTTATTTCTATGGCGAAAAACTGATTTGAAAATCATGAATATTTCAAAGATTTATGAACACTGTTTAAACGATATATTTGACGCAGATATAACTGAGCGGATTGAGGTTAAATGATATTGATAAATCTATTTAATCTATGAGAAAATTTTATTTCAATATGGTCATGTTGCTTGAACATATGAGTCAGTTAACGTTATCTAAGTAATGTACAAATTAGATGAAATTAGGTTTCTATAATTCTTGGAAGAATTTGTTGATTTTATCTTGGAATTCTTGAATCTTGGTCTGAATTTCAGCCTTCATTGTGTGATACTCATTTCGCCTCGAAAAGTCATTTTAAGGTAGTTCCAGCGGTTGGTGTCGCATCAATTTGGGGCCCTTTAGGGTGCTTTGTATTTTCTACGAATTTAGCCAGTCAGATGAGGCTATCATGTCTGAGTTATATTTTAAACCACTTAGCGAAGGAAAAACAACCATTACAGACAATCAGAGGTATTTTATGAAACTTTTGATTGGAACCCTTTTTGAGGTGCTATATACCTTATATCCGGGTTCTGGGAGATGACATACTCTAATATTTTTTCTGTCTCATGCAAATTATATATTGTATGGCAAAAACTCATTTGAGAATAATGAATATTTCGAAAGTTTATGAATATCGAGGAGTTCAAACGATATATTTGACGCAGATATAACTGAGCGGATTGAGGTTAAAAGACATTGAAAAATCTATTTAATCTACGAGAAAATTTTATTTCAATATGGTCATGTTGCTTGAACAAATGAGTCAGTGACGTTATCTAAGTAATATACAGATTAGATGAAATTAGGTTTTTATAATTCTTGGAAGAATTTGTTGATTTTATCTTGGAATTCTTGAATCTTGGTCTGAATTTCAGCCTTCTTGGCATTCAGTTTCTCGACGACTTTCTGCTTCACTTCTTCGTATTTTTCCTTTCCATACTGTTTAGCACTCTCCAATTCAGGTCGCAACTTCTCGATGAGTTTGGTCATTTCACTAGAGGCTTCGGTTTTGAAATCCGAGTACAGTTTCTTGATTTCTTCAAACTTTGCCTTAGCTTCGCCGTACAGTCTATCAGCAGCCGCCTTTATTTGTTCATAAAAAGCTTCTAGCTTGTCTTTGAAGTCAGAACGGAAGATTTCACTCTGCATAAAATGAATTAAACTTTAGAAAATAAAAGAATCAGGAACGTACAGCTACTGAATAAGATTTCGATATCAAGACAATTTACAGAATAAAGCGTGTATGGACTAGTTATTTAAGGACTAGTTATTTCAACCTCAATGCAAGATTCACCGTTTTGACAGAGACCTCTACATTCACATTATAAAATAGTGAGATTAATCACATAAAGAGTAATATATTATAGTGAAAATAACATAGTGAAATATTCAACTTACATCATCGTATTCGGGTTCAGGAGCAGGACCGGCCTAAAAATAAGAGACATTTGTCATCAATAGTATGAAAGACTGTAGAAGCTTTCAAGTAAATGTTTCAGCACATTTGTATAAAATCCAAGACATTCCAAAATAATCAATGTTAACAATCGCATGTATCAATCAACAATGTAAGAGATGGAATGATGTTTCTTTCCGATTTCTCTACGTACCAGAACCAAAGATACTCCTAGAACGGCGAAGATGAAAAGTTTGGCGAACATTTTGGAAACTGATGTGATTCTCAGTGACTCACTGTGAGAAATTGACTTTTTCTCAGATATTTATACTCTTCAACTCTCATCCAACATATTGGAGCACTTATGTAAGTGCATGTTATCTCCACTGTAAACATTCTTGCATGTGTGTGTGTGAGGTGCGATTATTTAATTTTGAATGTATTGGCTTACAAGTGATATTCATGCATTCGAAATTCACCATACAAGTTATTTATTTCCTGTCATACGATGTACATACAGAGAAAAAGTCTTCAAAATCTTCTGGTATATAAAATTGAAGTACTTAATGTAATCTGCAAAACTTCCAAAGTTAAATTCATTCCAATTTTCTTTCACACTCAAATCACGTTAACATGTTGTAGCGATGTATGCAGGTATCTTCGAAAAAAACTCGTATGTAGCGAATATTACCATTTCATCTGGATAGTTCACAAAATATCTTTATGTGATTTTAATGTACTTATAATAATCGCTCCGTGTGAAAATAACCGAGGAACATTGATGATCCGTTTTTTGTTTGAAAATATAAGTTGTGCATGACTCTCTAAAAAATAGCAGAAGGAATAGAAAGAACAAATCGCCGAGCATAGACTTTAGTGAGACCTATCCTTGTGCCAGAGACGTGAAGTGGAATTTCTAGCACGTAAATTGTATGGGTTCGATGGTCGCACGATCACTAATGGGTGTAAATTGCACCTTATGCCTATGGTGTGTACATAATTTTTTGTCATGATTATACTTTTGGGTGTAAAGAATTGTTTGTCATAGTAAGCGTAACTACACTTCTATGGTCTTATTTTGTGGGCGTAAAGATGATCGAGCAACTGCTCTTAGGCGTAAAATTTTTTGCACCCGAAAACAAGACCAAAAGCATACTCCACGCTTACTTAAAGACGCTTTGAACTGCGAGTCACCGATTATGATAAAACTTTCCGAAACGCTTTTTTGTTACCTCAATAAGCCACATATACGTTTGTCGTAAATGTCTGAAATTAATTTGCAGAATATCTGCAGAAAATCGAAACGTACGATTGTCTAACTAACATTAGACTGAATGTTCGTATATATGGTTATTGAGGTTTCCAAAAAAGCATTTCGGTTTTTCGGCACACGAAATTGACAAGGTCTTTTAGTTAGTTCGAGAAAAATTATTTTCGCACCACGTGCGTAAGGTGCAACTTCCCTCCATGGGTGGAGAGTATGACCGTCGGGCCGGCTACGCTACAATTCGGTCACATCCGATCAGCAGTCAGCCTGAAGTTGCACTTTATACCCTTGGAACGAAAATAACTATTATACCCGAGATTATAGTTCCTATGGCAACAACGCATAACAAAATCAACATTACTAAGAAGCTACACTGAATCATGTACTGCGGCATGGTTACTATAGTAACTGCCCTTGAGCGTGATCATAAACTTGTTGTTCTAAGGTAAGTGCAACGAATATGCGACGCTTCCGCTGATTTTGTAATTTCGTCTGTGATAAATATAAAGTTTCATAATTTTGTTAACGGGATGTTGAAAGCTAATTCATGAACTATCAGAAACCACTAATATAACCATTAGTTACCCATTTTGACCTATATTGAAATTGTCATTATCCAAAATCACTCGAAGGGACATAAATCTAACCATTTTAGGTATCCCAGACAGATGTCTCACTTCGTGACTTCATATCGATGCCTCTCACGAAGAAAATCAGATCTCGCAACCTATCCGCGAAGAAAGACACGTGTCAGAATTATTCTTCTGCGAATAAAAACGAAGAAACAGCACGTTTAAACCGCAATCGTACTGTAGAAAGGGTTTTTTTTGTCAATTATAACCTACTCATTCTAAGCTTGCATTCCATGTATTTTTTTACGTCGCAAAATTCTGGGGTGTGCACCTGAGTTTTTTTCGGGCGGACAGGACATGTGTCTTTCTTCGTGGACGGAATTGCATGTGACTTTCTTCGTAAGAGGCATCGATATATTTTCATCATCCAATATTCTATCATTTGGCAAAAGAAGAACTTCAAATGAACATCGAATGATATTCCATTCTCTTAGCAACGGTTGCTATGAAATTACGAATCATTCTAATGATTATTAGAAATTCGATTTTGGGTACTTAATTAATTACAAAAATCACAAATCATACACTCAAATATAACTATTTGGTTTGAGGTTGGATAAAAAAGGAAAATCTTTTTAACTATGAAGACGATTTTATTCTAATGTCTTATTGCTTAAAAATAAGTTCATACTCAGTCTACCATCTGTCAGAAAGATGAAATTTATTCTTTGAAGTATTCGTTAACTTTGTTTTGGAATTCCTGGAATTTAGTTTGGATTTGAGCCTGCTTTTGCTTCAGAGTCTCCTTGACCTTCTGTTTTACTTCCTCGTATTTCACCAATCCGTATTGCTTAGCATCCTCTAATTCAGCCTGCAACTTCTTTGTCAGACTATCAAGTTCGACCTTGGCTTTTGCTCTGAAGTCGGCGTACAGCTCTTTCAGCTCTTCGATCTTCACCTTAGCATCTCCGTAGAGTTTCTTAGCTGCTTCTTTGACGCGTTCATAAAGTGCGTCTAACTTTTCTTTGAAGTCAGAACGGAGAACGTCAGTCTGCATCAAATAGAGTCAAGCGTTAAATAAAACTCGAATTAAATTCCAAATGCACAACTATTCTTGAAATAAAGTATCCATGGAATGCAGGATAAAAGATCAAAATATGGGAATAATATTCACGTCTTCTTAAATTTTCAGTATTAAGGAGTGGAGTCAATGATTTAAATAGTGCATAATATTGTGTATAGTGTCAAACTTACATCGTCGTAGACATTTTCAGATGCAGGACTGGCCTAGAAATGAAAGATATTCGTCATGATATTTTTCAAAAACATACAATTGGTAGACACCTCAGAACAAGTATTTCAGTATATACATAAAAATATTTTTATGTTACTAGTACGTGAAATCGCATTTCATGCACAAGTGCTTTTTCCAAATGCTCTTTACACGAGCACTCGTAACATAAAATATCGTATCCAACTGGTGCATTCATTTTCAATCATTTGTGTGAACGTGTAACACTCGTCGCCGGCCACTCATGGACCCGTCCACACACGTCATCAAAATTTCACGCACTAGTTGCATAATATACTATTATTGGAGAAAAAGTTCTCAATCGACGATTGGAAGGTAAGAATGATACTCGCTCTCAAGTACTTCACGTACCAGAACCAGAGTTGCTCCCAACAGGGCAAAGATGAAGATTTTGGTGAACATGTTTGGATCTTGTTTTGCGTCAAGACTGTGCTCGATTCATCTCAGTATCCGATTTTTATACTTTTGACCTAAAATCATGCCATGATGAATGCATTTGTTATCCGTATGCGTCTTTCTGTCGATGCGTGAAATGTAGTTATGTTTTTTCAGATTTTTTCATTGGTTACTTGCATCAACAAAGACCGTCACTGATTACTGATACTGAAAAAGCATTCAACTGTATGGACTGCATGCTCTCTCAATAAAATACTGTGTTACGGATTATTTTTAGTCTATATGAAGATAAACAATTTCGGCAATATTAGCACACGTTGCACAGTACTATTCAATGATAGTAACCATGTTTTTATATTATACAGCCTTCACGCTGTATGTATGAACATTCATGATTATTCTAGACGAGAATCACATTGGTTAGGTGGTTCATCATCACATGCTAATTTTATGTAACTTAAATTACCAAAAAATATATAATTTTCAATGTTGATCTTCATCAGGAAAGAAATCTCTGATAATCAGTCGACAATAACGCGCAAAAGTGTGAAGCACTTTAGCATATTAGCTAAGATCTTAGATGGCTTATTTGCTTTGCCGAAACCAAAGTTCTTCCACACTCGCTTTCAATAATTATAGTAAAAAAGACTATTTGTCAAATGCAAATATTTTCATGAGTTCATTCATGACATAAAGTGACTTAATAAAGTGTCACTTTCGAGATCGCCGTGCATTAAATCAATAGAAAACCGCTGACAACGGTCTTAGCAGTATACTTTCTCAAATAGGCTCCATCATCACCTACAAATGTGTCCCAAACCCTATATTTTCACCATTCCACTAGCGTAGATAATATCATTTACTTTTTAAAAATTACAAAAAAATTTTATCAGTTCAATTTGTTGCTGCAGAAGAAGGCTCAAAACTGTTTTTCCGGCTTCCGAAGCAACGTTTGCTAGGGATGTAAACAAACGGTTGCCAAGGATATCAACAGTGGTTGCTATGGGAAATATCTCATCGATTCTCATTGATTCTCATTGACTTCATAGCCCCAGTCAGCACTTATGAGGATTTGTGAGAAGATACGTGAGAAACGGTTGCTAAGGAAATAACCAACGGATTTGCTGAATTGAACTCGGGCTAAATCTTGCCACGAATAACCGGTGTGCAAAATTTCATGAAGATTGGACTATTCCTTCGAGAGTTATCGCGGACGAAAAAAAACGGGACACACACTCTTACACACACACATACGCACACATACACATACATGGATTTCCATGTTTTTCGACCCGTAGATTACGGAAATCGAGGTCCCGAGGTCTGATTCGGTGGGTCGATTTTTGTCCCATTACAAAGCTATCTCTTTGAGAAAGCAATTTTTAGCAATAGGAAACCTATCAGCCTTTAATGTAGTACATAATATTGGAATATCTTTGGATGAACACGAACGAATTTGCTAGCCGAAATAGATCCTAAACGATTGTAAAAAGATTCAAGAATGTATTTCAATCTCAAATTGTCACCACTTCCTTAGATAAACTAAAACTTGACTGCCATATGCAGTTGTTAATTTTGACTTGAATACTATCATCATTTTACAAGATATTCAATTCGTCAATTGAGAGTTTAAATGTACCTCTGTTCGTACTCTCTTTGCTAACGTTCGAACATAGATATTTATTTAATTTGAAACGTTTCTGTGTTCAGTATAAAAATCAAAATCAAAATATGCTAATGAAGCATATTTCGATTCTTAAGAATCATCCATTCATATTATCAGATGAATTTAAGCATTATTGTGAAGAAAAATACGTGAGAACAAGTTACGATTTCTGGATTCTTTCTATCCCAGATATCTGGTGAATCGAATAATATTTGTGAAAGCGATGAGCATGAAATTAATTTACATAAGTTTTATTTATTATTTCTTCATTATTTTTTTAATTCAGGAAATCTTGATTCCAATAATATGACTAGTTGACGTGTGATGAAATATAATAGGATAATAACATATCCTCTCTGGTGACACAGATGTATTTATTGAATATGTATGATATTTCTCGCACGTCGTATAAGTCTCAGGAGTCAGTGATTATGATACAGTTAATTACTTCCATCACCTAATTAGCAGCAATATTCGAGAATGCTCACTAAACTTCTTATTCTCGTCTTTTCCGGAGCAACTCTTGTTCTGGTATGTACTTTAACGCAGTTTAAATTACTTGACCTTCATTTTGTCTTTCAATAGATTTCAGTACGTCAAAAAAATCTTATCAGTTGGAAAATTAATATTCTACGTTTTACAGAGCAATGACATTGCCGAAAAAGAAGTTTTCCAAGATGTGGTAAGAAAAACTGAACTCAAGTGAATACCACTGCATACTTTCAACTACTATTTTAAACTTTAAGAAGAAACTGCTAATAAGGAGAGGACGTACGTCCGGGTGTCGAATGACGATGTAACTTTGTGAGATAGTTGATGAATAGTCTAATAGCTCGTATCTACAGCGGTGCAATCCAACGTTCCAATTTTCTGGAAATATTCGTGAATCATTATTACATATCCGTAGGCACAGTATATCTGTACCTACGGATTTTGGAATATATAGATATATTGTTCATGCTTAAAATCCAATATGTTGATCAGGATATCTTGAGGAAAACGAAACGTTGGACTGTATGGTTGAGGATATAAGCTATTAAGCTACCCATGAACCATCTCAGAAACTTTCATCGTGACGGGGCGTAGTGTCCTCTCCTTGTAAGTGTATATTAGCAGTATGTTTTACCAAAGAGACTTCGTTGAAGAAAAACCCGGGCCAGATATCAGTTTTTTAACTTTTTACACACGTGTAAAATAAAAGTACTGTTCGGTACTAGGGCAAAACATTATTTCTAGGCTCATGTGATTGCCAGTCTCGCTCCGCTCAGGCGGCAAGCCTCGCTCGTGCCTAGAATTCGTCTATTGCTCTATTGTCAGAATGTACTATTTTTTCGCCTTCATCTCGTCAGTTCTTAGCCAGAAAGGCATTGAATGAGTTCAAATTTTTCCGATGTATTGTGAAGAGATTGATGGTGCTAACAGACTAGGTCAGCTGATGAAAAAGTTTATTTGTTGAGTAATATTTTACTAGAAATTACTAACACTTAAAACACTAAAAAAATGCAGCTTCACGATTCCCTATCATCGCAAAGAAAAAGTGTGTGAGAAAATTTGAGCCGCAAAACACTTTCAGCAGCAAAATTGATCGTTCATAATCAAATGAGTTTTCAACGAAGTTTCAACTCAACGAGTTAAGGGGTAATATACCTTTGTGACTTTTTTTTCCAATTTTTTTTTATTGGCTCAAACACTCCATAAACTATCTAAGAATGATATGAAAAGTCGATCAAGTGGGGGAAGAAGTTCTAAGTGCCTCAGAAAATTGATTCTTTGAACAAAGTTGTATAGTATTAGCATTGTACTCAAAACTTTGAACGCGTTTATCTCGGAACCGTCTTTTTTGACATTAGCCTACCGATAGCGCCGTCAATTTTCAACCGATTCACTTCAAATTTTAACTGTAGCTTGGAAACATGATTCTTAAGTGAACGTCGTACGATTTTTTTGATATTTTGATTTTTACCGATTTTATGGCCGATTTTCGATCGATTTTTTTGCGAAAAAAAAAGAAAAAAAATTCAAATTGACGCCATTTGGCCCCAAATTTGAATTTCGAAAAAATGGCCCTCCGTTCACTTTTTTATTTTACTTCAAAACCCCGTTCGATTTTTTCTTCTAGGGTCAAAATTGTGACCTGTAGCGGTAGGCTAGTGAAGAAAAAGTAAAAAATTTTTTTCTCCTTTGACGAGCTGGTACGCCGTTTTGTATTTTTTGGAAAAAATAAAGTGTTTTTTTTTTGTAGTTAGAAAGTAGTACTTTCATATGCAACAAACCCCATATTCCTTGGATTTTTCCTGCGCTTATGGTAAGTGTTTGAAAATGACCTCGAAATCGGAGGTCACAAAGGTATATGTTACCCCTTAAATACAAAGGATAATCGAAAATTTGCGCTTTAAGCGGCCGTTACCCTCTTGTAGATTTCGACGCTCTCAGCGATTCTCATTAACAGAGAAGGGCTCGCACATGCTGCGCTTCACAATATGGTGTGGTGTGTGGTACTGGTCAAGTTATAGCTCGTTTTAGAATGAGATTACTCACTACCACCGGAAAAATTTACGGCCAAAATCCTTCGGCCCTCATACATATATGTAAGATTGAGTAAGAATTGATAAATATAAATATTGATTTCTAAAAAAGAAAGCTTTGTGATGGTGCCCACCAAAACGTCCTCTCGAATCAGATCTCGGGACCTTCATTTTTGTGATCTATGAGTCAAAACTTTCAACATATTTTGTATATATTTATCCATCTACAGATCAATGGAAAAAATGTTTCGGGAAATCAATATTTATATTGATTTGAGGATGTGCCTCAAAATATCCCTTACGTATGATGAATTTTGTTGCCAGAAATTCTACTGGAATCTCGTAGAGCATGTCAGATTATACTTTGATTATATGCCCACAGCAACCACTTGTTTTGTTTCATGATTACCATACACCCTCGAGTGATTATATTGTTTTACCTGCATATGCTGGGAAAACGGCAACTTTAATATATTTTACGTACATATATAAAGAGGTAAAACTTGTGGCAGTAAAAGAGTAAAAAAGTGGTCGCAAGAAAAAATGTTTACTAGTAGAAAAAAGGGTAAAACAAATCATTGACTAAAAATGTTCACTCTAAAGGTATTTCAAGTATTAGAAAGATATTAGAAAGCATCAAGGTAGGTGTACTATTCACGAGGGCCTTAGTTTTTAGGAATTCTAAAATGTATGTAAGAGTCTAAATATCTAGAACTAGGTAAATTCAATTATTTAACAGATAACAATGCTTAATATACAATTATTTGCAGGAAGAAGTTCACAGATTCATATTTAATATAAAATTAGACGGACTCATAGGCAAGATAATTGAGACTATCAAGAAGATCCCGAATGAAGTCAAAGACAAATTTGAGTTTCTGTTAGAATGTGCAGATCAACTCAATGAATTGAAGAGAATTTTCCTCACTAATGTTAAGATGACTAAAGATCACAGTTTTATATTGTTAGACAGAATACAAAAAAATATTATTGACGCTATTAAAAAAAAGAAAGAAGAGATTGTAAGTAAAATTGGAAAGATCCCAGAAAAATTAAATAAAATGTTAGACGGGATTCTTAACAGCACGATTTCTCCACTGATCCCACCGAAAAATTAGTGTCTCGAATGTTCGAAAGAGTATAATTGAACATTTCCACGTGCATGTCTTCGAGGAATATTTCATGTGAAATAATTCTGAAGAGTCAAGAGCTTACAATAAAAATCGATGAAATTAAAAAAAAAATGCTCCTACAGACAATATTCATTGTCCAAAATCCACGAATCCTCCCAATTTTATTTTTCTACTACTATGATTTGTAAATAAATGAAAACGAGAAAAGTATGTAAGGGGAAACTTTTTGTGCCTTTCAGCTAAGGGTATTCGATCACAAAAGAGTTATTTATATGTATATGGGGTGTGGAAAGTACGATATAGTGTAAGTGTATGGGAAATGAGCGAGAATGAGCATGTCTGATATAAGGCATATAAGGCCCAGCAATCTCGTATGGGTGGAGAGACACATAGAGATGCTTAGAAGGGGTTGCAGCCCCTAAGTGTGGGCACGGCCCTGGCGTCCCGATAACCAATCTTTATTTCCACCCTAAAAATGGGACTATAATTGTTTTCCGAACTGTTGAACTGGAAGAGAATGTTGTTGACGCAAACCCTTTGCGTTTTTTTCAATAAACTCAAACTTTAGCATTTCATAAAAAGTGTATTCATGCTTACATATCGATATGTTTTGATTTCGATACGAGCGATTCAAAGTCAATAACGGTTGATAAACTTTCCATCTGTAACCGATTGTAAGACAGATCAAACTGAGATTGCTACGCAATGCACTGGGTTATCTGGTGAAAAACGGCGTGTGATTAAAATCTTCCATACACCTGCTCGAATCGAACTTGCTACATACTGGCGCATGCTACGCCAAATAAGGAAAGCGAACTTTCCAAACTATTTTTGCTATGCTCTGACAGTATTTGCCTTTTTGAAGCGGCCTGTTCAGTTCACATATACACACTTGCACGTGTAATATTTTCAGTGATAAATTATTGCATACTGTATTACGTTTTCCAATAGTGCAGAATTTTTGAATGCTAATCCAACAAGAAAATACACTACCAACATCATTCTATACTCTGAATTTTACTTGAATAAAATCCACAAACAAAGCTCGTCAAAACATGCACTCACCAATTATTAATAGTTAATATATAACTCTTGAATACTAAAAAAGTTTCCAAATCATTTCGCTAACGTTCTTAGAGTATGCTGAACTTTTTAAATTTTTGCATTCAGTAAAATGTATTATTTTCATCTTATTTTCATTGACTTCCTTGGATATTAATTCTTCTACAACTTTTTCAATTAATGGGTTATGAGTATTCTCATTATTTTCAGTTTGTAAATCCACTACTCTGGACTTGTATTTATATGAATACTCTATTATGTTTATAACTTCTAGAGGTACCGAAAAAATTTACCAGAGGGAGACGGGCTTCTTTGCTCGGACACCCTAGTAAGCGATGCTAAGTAAAAGGCACACAGAAATTATCGGTTCAAAATAATTTATTAAATAGATTTAAAATCATCTTAATCTATAGTGATGAAGATTATGATCTAGATCAAGATGGGGTAGGGTGATATAATGCAACACTTTCAACCATCATGGAGCTTTTACTGTTTTCCAAATTCTTCAAGGAACTTCTTAATCTTTTGTTGCATATTATTAATTTTAGCTTGAATCTCAGTCTGTTTCTGTTTGTAGATTTCGCCAACCTTCTGCTTGACTTCATTGTACTTTTCCATTCCGTATTTCTTCGCCTCTTCAAGTTGTTTCTTCAAATCTTCCTCCAGCGGTTTAAGCTCAGCCTGAGCTTCTTCTTTCAGTTGTACGTAAAAGTTCTTGAGCTCTTCGAACTTGGCCTTGGCCTTGCCAGCTAGGTTCTTGGCGGCATCTTTGATCTGATTCAGGAATTTTTCTGCGATTTCTCTCCAGTCAGATCTCAAGACATCCTGAGGAATAAAAATTGTAAGTAACTAAAATATCGCATGCAAGCTGAATTGAGTGTCGTTCATATGTTTGTCACTCGCATTACCCCCAAGCCATACGAGATACGCGATTCTAAAATTTTTAATTCCGTCACAAGTTGTATTCCTGCATACAAAGTAACCGTACAAATGACATTTTATTCACTTCTTGATACCGAATTAAAATAATAACAAAAACGCTGATTTGCTTGAAATCACTCTATTGTTTTACTTATCAGTTTCCTCAAATTAATCGATGAATCTCTCTTAACAAGAGCCATTCATGCAATTAACTCTACATTTTTCCTAATATTTAGATGAACCACGAAAAGTTGTAAGCAAAGATGGATGGTTCGTGTCTTACCGTGTCATATTGGCGGTCGTCACTTTCTGGAGCAGCCTATAAACATGAGATAAAAATGTTAAGTTGGTGTAGATTTCAATGTCGAATGTTTTGAGAGAAATTTGATGGGTGAGAACATTTTCTTTTTCAGAAATATATCCTGCAATACACAACATAATTCAACGAGACGTGATCAGAATAAACATATTCTATGTGATTTAGAAAAGGGAACGTCGTCATGTAGAAGTTTATCAAGGGAAAAAATGTTGAAAAATGTGATCTGTAGAGTAATGAATGAATTTATTCTGCAGTGCTAAAATAACTCACCAACACGAGGGTGGCACCCAACAGAGCGAAGATGAGGAATTTGGTGAACATGATTCAGGTTTGAGCTGAGAGTCTGTGTTAGTCATACACCTTCTGGTACTACTTATACCCCAATTTGCGAGTCGTGTATCGAATCGAATCACGGTATTTTGATTATTATTTAATGAATTAGAAAATTCAGCTTTTTGCACTCATGGAATTATTCACTTGATTTTCAGAATAGTAAGCAAGAGATGCAATATGCATACTGTTATTGAAGCGTAATATCAATCTCTGTATGTACACTCGTAGGTAAATAATATAATTCGGTTCTGAGAGCTACTACTAGAGGTACTCTCACAAGGTGACAATCACACGAGATGAGAATCATCTTTTGTACACTTATCGAACACTATTTTTCTTACCGAGCTGCTTAAAGTGGAATTTTTACGCATGGTTACGCAAGATCTAGGAAATAGTAGATTTTATTTACTATGTCAAGTTAATAAAGAAAAATATAGTAGTCGTTATCTTTACTATGAATAAGTCACATTACTTAATTAGCAGTAAAGATATAATATCTATAACTATCGCCTAGTTTAGTCGTTCAAGCATTCGGGGAGCAACAAAATCATAATTTGGCTTAATATTTTCTACTTTTGAATCCTTCATGTTTTAATGACTGGCAAAGACAAGTATCCAGAGAATTTCATTGTATAGTCCATGTTCTATTATTGTTCCCTCTGTTACTTATATTTCTCTATATCTGGCAAAAAATTTTAAAGTTTGGCTAAAGTGTGCCGGATGAAAGTTTGGCCAAACCACTTCAAACTTTAGCTCGAACTCGTCAAGTTTTTAAAAACTTATGGAAAGAACTTTTATCAATTTTTTTTCAATTTTCCTGCAGTTCCCAGATCATGTCAGATGATGTCATACAACGTCGGATGCCGTCAGTGAAGTGAGCAGATCAGGGATATCCATCCCAAAATCTATATAATGAAAAAAATAGATGGAATTTCACTATCAAAATTTGACTCGATATTTTGATGAATGGATTCTATCTTTATGAGATCGAAATTTAAAAAGAACAATGTTGAAAAATAAATGATTCAATACAACGATACTCAATGATGATGTAATAATCGTAAATAGATCCCAAGAATATTGAAGTTCCTTTGTAAAGTATGTTGATTAACCATAATAAATACAATAGGAATTATTGATACTCAATAGGTCGCTTGCTCAAAATACTTAATTACATACTTAGTCTTGCATACTTCATTGCTCAGGCAAACTTGACATGATGAAAAGCTAAAAAGAAACATTACCATGGCAACCGCTGCCTTCTTACCGAACTATCGTACTATCGAACCTCATACGTTCGAGATGAACGATCATGATACATACCTAACACCTTGGTGGGAGTGATGCTAATAATAAAACACATTAGAAACCACTGTCTCCGCGCCACATCGGCGAACGGAAATGAGACACATCTAATGCACATGGCAGCAGTGGTGCTTATATTATCCACTTATTGATTACTCAATACAGCTGAGTTCTTTATATCATTTCAGCTTTCGGAAAATTTTTCGTATCGCGAACTTTTCATTGTATAATTATATTCAACTATTAAATAATGACCCTAATACTGCGAATAACAAAGAAATTCACTTACAACTGCATCTATTTGGTGTGATATTTCTCGCTGACATCCAAGCATCACTCGCTAAAAGCCCTTGGCAATCAAGGCCTGCCGAATCCGAGGTATTGGGTCTCCTCTCGATGATTCAGGATAGTGAAAGCCAGCTTACTTTTGTGTTTACTCGCTTTGTATACGTAAAGTCTGAACACTGCCCTCGAACTCATGATCTGCAAAAATTTTGGATCCTTTTGAGAGTCATCGCCTTTAGTAATTCCCAATGCATTATAATGGAACATGTACACTGAGAAACCTTTATGCTGGAAGCAATCGAAATCGTACTGTACCAATCGAAAACTACTATTGATTTGGTGCCTATCAAATTTGTTATCGAGGGTAGCGGAAAATCCGCAGCTGGCGAATCCGATACGGGCGAATGGATTACCTATATATCATTAAAATTTACACTAAGGAAAAAAGAAAAAATATATTTTTTTTCAATAAAAATTAACTTGAGATAACTTTTTATGAATTTTATTGGTACTACATGAGTATTAGACCATAGTACGGTAAAATACTTTTACAAATAAGGTTAGACATTGGTGAAAGATTTCATCTCATGAAGATATGAGTAATATCTCTCACAATACCAAAGTTTACAAATAAAAAAAAAAATCAAATCCTTTATCTTGAAAAATGTAATATATTTAAAAAATGTACATATTTCGGGAAATAATCAAGAATATTAGTGTAACAGAAATAGGCCACTCCTCTCATATACGGATAATTGGTCTGGAATTGAGTGTTTACTAATATTGTAGGGCACCTGCCTAAAAAAGTAAGAGAGAGCATCAACTCTCAAAGTATAATACAGTGATCTGGTGCTCCGATCGCGCATTGTTTTTACACATCAATCACAAATTTGCTAAGCTTAATTGTAATAAATCGGTACAAAACATATGTAATATGTAATAACCATGTTATGTAATGGCTGAGATATAACAATCATGTAATAATGTAAAATATGGGATAAAAGCTAATCCTTAACCCTAAAACTAAAATAGGGGATAATTCAAAAATACAAACATTTTTAACGATTATTTAGAACTAATTGGGCTATTTGAAGTGATTGAAGTGATCTCCAGATAATTGCGGGTAATGAAAATCCATATTGAAGCAATCGGATTTGATTCTCAGTGTGCATATTAATTCCCGAAAGGCCTTATATTGCTACAGAAATTATTGTTAGTCTGTTTACTCGGCACGGTAATTTGATGATAACTTGTGAACAATATCGTATCCACAGGATCACCACTATTGTAAAATCTTGAGAAATAGAAATACTATATACTTGATTCAAATTTAAAGCCTACTGCAAGACATACGGTGGCATTTTTCATTCTGGCGACGATGATCTATATTTATTCAGAAGACACAGTGACTTGTAGTTCTTAAGAATTAACTTGAAAGAAAAACCTTTCTCGGAAAAAGGTAGCTTTTTTACACAGAAGAATATATCAAACAAATGTCAAAGAAAAATGTTGTAGGCATCCACAAGTGATGTACATTATCTGTCAGTGATCATCTTCCTCGCATATTAGCGAAGGCTAATGCCAGCTAATCAAATATAGAACGACCTCACTGAAATCGAGAGTCGCTTTAACCCGAATGACCATCGAATTTGTAAGTGCTATTATAGATTGTTTTTTAAAACGTGGGATAGATTTTGAAGGATTCTTTCTGAAATTAAGATAAAGACAATTTATTGTTTTAGTGTTGAGTTTTTTGTGAAAGAGAAGATTTTTCCTGAAATCAGGAGTCTGTACCTAAGAGATGGTCCTGGCGATATATTTTTATTATAGCCTTTAGATTCTCGTGATAGAAATTTATTCTCATTCTAATTTGATAATTTCATTTCTTATCATTCTTATTTAATTAAAATCATGGTAATCAATCTCACATAGTTATTCAGATTCAGCCATAAAAATCATGGGTGAATGAGATCTGAGCGATTCTGTACTTCCTAAATTCTTCAAAAGGTTGTTCTTTTTCAAATAAATATTCATCGTGATCTCATCATTCTGAATTCAATTATTTTAGTACGTTTCTTTCCTGGTCACTACGCTGGACAGTTACTAGCAATCGTTTACTGCCATATCAAATATCAAAAAGTATCTGTTGTCGTGGAGAGATCTACAGCGCATTCATGTGAACTCAAGGTTAACGTCTCTTCACTTTCATTGAGGAATAATTGCAACGAAAAGTACTTGACGGAGCCAAAAATCACAAGCCCGTTTCAAAATCTTTATATTCTTCTCGATTTTTTTTCTCAAATTCGCTACGATCATTTCAAACCATGCTCATTAGGATTGTCGAATACATATTTTGCCATGTCACCATTTTAGACTGTGAGGAAATGGTAAAGCGGCTCTTCGAAATTCTCTTGACTATAAATTCTACGAGCCAAGGTTAGCCGAGAAGCCCAGCGATGATTATTGTTTCTTAAGCATATGGGGACTCGTAAAAAGACGCCAGTTCATTACCGATCGTCGCGGAAACTACTGTGTTCGCTTGCCGAATTTCGTGCTCGGATATGAATCCTTAAAGCTTTTCTTAATGTATCAATTTAAAAGGGTTGTGATATCTTTTAGTTGAACAACTAAATTATATTCTTATTTATTAACTTCCCACTACTTTTTGAATATTAATTTAAATCTTTATTGATAAATTTCAATAGCATATATCATTTAGGAGATTTTTTACATTAATTTTTGCCGTCTCAGTTTTGGTTAGCGCCATATTCAATATTCAATATGGTGAAAGGAGTATTTAAGATTATACTTCTGAACTTATTGTTGTACACGTCAGAAGCAACGTTCAATCTGCCTCAAATATTAGATTTCCAGTCTCTGGCTGTCAAACGATATAAAAGTGGGAATCGATCATTGAAATCTGAACGACTTCCAGCCCTTGATTTTGTAAGTATCGACAAAAACAAAATCATGAAAGTTGAATTTAATTTTGCATAGCCGATTCAAGCTCACGTCTACGTTTACCCGATAGTTTTTTTCGATTCACTTATGATATATGTTTTTCTCTCTAACGCTTTTAACAAATGAAAAAATATTACGTAAATTTGGGATAAATGATGGATAAGCCTTAGATGACACGTGTATAATTCATCAGTAAAATTATTGTTTTCAGACAGCTCTTATCGTGACGTCAATATTGCTTGTTCGCGTATTAGAATAATATATCACGAATGCTTTTGTTTATACGAAAATTCGAATGTCATGATAAAATTGTATCTTTCGATGCGATCAGCGCTGCACGTGCTCCATTCACGCGTATCAAAATTACATTTTGTTCATTGTTTTATTTTTACATTCTATTCACGAGTATCTTCATAACGAATTTATTTCGAAGAGTCAATGTAACATTTTCAGAACCTAAACAGTGAGTAAAATAAAGTAACTTCCACACTACCGTCGAATGTTGAAAAATGATTTTGATATTATTTTATCAGTATTGAAAGTAGGATTGATCAATAATTTGGATTCCAAACAAAAATGGATTTAACCCTCATACATCCCACCATATATTGTGCGCCTAAGTCAGGTTAGGTGATTTTGGACACGAAAAGCGTGAAGTGCCGAGATAACTCAGCATACATGCATATACTATTTTTTATCGATCCTTGGACGAAATTTTGCGATACGTTTATTGATATCCAAGTTGGAAAGATTGCTAATATTTCCTTGCTGTAAAGATACACGCAGTGGGAAGACATGATCGTTATTTAAATCTTGATAACGATGTAAGATTCGCGAATATTAAGTCAGAGGACGACGGTAAATCGTATTCGCCACTTCGGGTGAATCAGGGTTATTGCGACCTGCGCATTTACGTCTTCAAGCGAAACCAAGCCACTTTCACTCCACATTGCGTAATATACATTTTTATCATAATCGGCGTCAATTACGCTATTTGAGTTTTGTTTTGCGGGCGTGAAATTCGTGTTTATGACCTAGTGCTGTTACTACGCAACTGCCTTCGGACCAGAAAAAAAAAACAAATCATGTGCAACTTTTCCCCTACGAATGACCGTGCAACCTTAGGACCCATCCCACTGCCCGCGGGCCAGAAGTTACACTTTACGCCCTTATTACGAAAATAGCTAATTAGTTACCAGTGGGTCCCACTGTAACACGAGTAATAATACTTTAAAAGACTACCAGGCGAGGCTCTCTGGGGCCTCGGAGCATACATTTTTATACACACCAAATTTTCTGATTATTTTGCTCTCTCAAAAAGATTAATTAACTGATATGAAATCAAGCATACAGTGTGAGATTTCACTCAAACAATTTTACGCAACATATAAGTTCTTTTTGTAAGGTTTCTGAAGCTGCGTGAATTTGTGTGTCAATTAATTATCAATTTAGACTTTACATAAAAATCAGTAGATCAAGGAAGGATTCGTAAATTCTAATGTATTCACACCTAATTATCTCTGAAGTACTAATCTCAACGGATTTCAATCGTGATTATCGTATTCCTTCAGTTTTCTCATGTTCCTCAAATCAATAGGATGTCATAGGAGCACGCAATTTTTTTCATCTTTCGTACGATTCGAAGAGAAGAATTATAATTTATTTGCCATTGGCCAAGAGAAAGTGAAATAAAATTGAGCATCTTCAATCTCTCTGACCGATAGGTTGGCCTTGTGACGCGCCACGGCTATCCCGCGGAGGAGCACAGGCTAAAGACCCCCGACGGCTATCAGCTTCGCTTCCATCGGATTCCCGGGAGTTTATTGAATCCAAAGGCTCCGGGCAAGCCAGTTGTATACATGCAGCATGGGATCCTGGCGTCTTCTGATCTATTTGTTGTTGCTGGTCCAGACAAAGATCTTGGTGAGCGTGCTTTATTATTGTGTATGTCCGTTATATTCGATTACTTACCGAATGAATCGTTGGTATCCAAGTCAAGTTCAACACCGATTCCAAATACATTTATCTCATTCAGAAAGACCAACTTCGAGAATATTCGTATTCAAATGAACTTTAATTTATCAATCGCATAGTTATAAGAATAGCTAAACCCAAATTTTTTTTTCGACCCTCCCCTGAATAATTTGGATTCATTCGTTTACAGTTGACTACTCGCAGTTCAGAAATAGATTTATAATTCACAATGTATTCTTAATCGATAATAAATGTATCATTGATGACCAATCATGTATGTGAACGATTGCATTTTTTCAGCATACATGTTAGCTGACCTGGGGTATGATGTCTGGTTAGGAAATGGTCGAGGGAATACTTATAGCCGATCACATGTCAAGTTATCTCCAGAAGACCCGCAATTCTGGAAATTCAGGTACGTAGAAACAATTTCAATGAAATAAAAAAATAATTCTGACGTTTGTTTCTTCGTTTTATAGTTGGCATGAAATCGCTGTATATGACGTTAGCTCGACGATAGATTATATTCTCCGTGAAACTAATCAGTCGTCTGTCACTTACGTTGCCCACTCAATGGGCAGTACCATAGGTTTGGTGCTATTAGCTTATAAACCAGAATATAATGAAAAAATCAGTGTCGTAATAAATATGGCAACTATTGGCATGTGGAAGAAACCTCGTAATATCATGAAATTTTTCAAGACATACGGCCACATTGTACAGGTAAAGAAAATTCTTCTTCACTTGGTCGCTCAATCACATGTCTTGGGAACTCATATTACCAACTAAGGCAGGTGTACCCAAAATGAGCCACCTAAGCGCGAACTGTCACTAAATCGCGTTGAATGTAAATTTTCCAATACTACTGGTGGTATATGAAAGGTCCATTAGTGGATTCGCTCAAAAAATAGAACGAAAACCCATTGAAACGATTGAAAAAGAGGACATATAATAATTGTTGTTGGTCGCTCGATTTATTGGACTAGTCGAAGTGTATTAAGCAAATTCTCACTCGCCTGAGTGAAATTATATGAAGTCGGAAATACTGAAAAAATGCAGAGAATGACTTTTGTAAGAACCTGATGGTGTAAAGGTTTGCGACCGGTCAAAATGTATTCCGTGCCGCGGCACTGCACCAATATATATGAAACCTAAAGGGCTCGTATTGGGTACACCTTTCTTTTATATATATTTATATTTATATATCACATAGGTTAACGAAATTTATTGTTGAATATTGCAGTCAGCTCTAATGACTGCTAGAATCGAAGAAGTTTTTCCTCAATCACTGGGTGGTACGATGATATTGAATGGCATGTGTCGAGATGGCAGTATCTTTCAAGTACTTTGTACGAGATCAATTCACTACGTATGTGGTTATAACCCTGACATGGTGGATAATGTAAGTTATTTTATTCTATCCCTTCCATATTCAGCATACTCAAAATCTTCGTTGTGGAACAATTGTAAAATATTGAGTAGTCTTCTCTCGATGGATCCTGCCAGATCTATTTTATGAATATTAATATATTTCAAGTCAAATTTGTCAAATGTTCCTTATTAAATCAAGTAATCAATCAGGCTTATCTTCTAATTCTGGAAATGTAAGATGAATAGAACATAGATTCATGGGATTTTCATTAGAAATATTCGAGAATAATCTTAACATATTAAGTGGTGAAGCAGGGTCACGCTGGCAAGTATGAAAAAAGAAAGAAACTGACGCAATACTACATGCAATATGGGTGATATCACCATGACTAGCGTGTCCATAGTTTCTTAGATATTCAAATGTGCAAAAAACAATACTATATTTCATTGAATCTTCTAATTTTTACTCTTTTTGGCGTATTTAAAATAAAATAGATGAAAATTATTTCTCGCTAAACATTAGGAATTAAGCTTACGATAGTTTTTCAAAGTAAACACTTCACAACGTCAAATACAAGAGCCAATGTCGACTACGAATATTGAGAGTAAGAAGTGTTTGTCTAAACTTGTTTGTAAATGAAAAAATCGTGTCAGTTCCATAGCTATACTTTGTGGCCATCAACGATTTGGTATTGCATCTAGAAAATGAATTTTTCATGTATTTCGTAAGTATAAACGTCTTAAAAAGGATTAAGGAATTAGCAAGTCTAAGAGCTTTCAAACATTAGATTCACTTATTTCTGCCTTGAACGTTGAATGTATACATAGAGCTCAAAAAAGGTCTTTCAATTGTCCGTTTGCTAAATATCGATAGATAAATATTTGAGACAATCAAACTTACAGTGATTATAATTTCACTCAGATTGAAGATTTCATGAATTTGATGTCTCGAGCAACTATCATTTTGGATTGGAGTCATTTTGGAAAATATTCTTCCAACTATCGAATGAAGATGAAATATCACGCGAATATGAGTTCATGAGAGCGTTTTTTAGTCCAGGCACCGTTTATACACCCCCGTTTTATTCCCCAGGGACAACTAGGGACAAAAAATATATCAATACCAAAAACTACCTTTAAAAGTTTTATCTCTCTTGTTGTTAGCATACACATTCCCAGTGAAGAAGTGAGACGCGATAACTTTTTTGAGTTTCATCCTCGTTACAGAAATTACTCGTGGAAGGTCTATCGTATTTTCCTGCTGGAACATCAACCCAAACTCTTTCTCACTTCTACCAAAATATTGTCGCAGGTAGCTATTCACAATTCAATCGAATTTTCATTCAAGTTACTTTTGAACTATAGAAAAGTGATTTTTCAGGTAAGCTCCAAATGTTCGATTATGGAGTGATAAGGAATTTCATGACGTACGGGCAATTCACTCCGCCATCTTATAATTTGAAGAATATAGAAGTTCCAGTAGTTCTCATTTACGGAAAAGGAGACGCAGTTGCAACGACAGAAGTAAGTTTACTCTTCAATAATTGTGCAGAAAAAAAAGCTAATGAGAAACAAATTTTTAGGATTCAATAGACTTGATAAAAAGTCTAAAGAATGCAAAAGCAGAAAGTGTACCTCATGAATATTTTGGGCATCTAGATTTCGTTTGGAGTCCCGATGTCAAACGCTTAGTTCACGATCGAATTATGGATATCATACAACGATCAGAAAAAAGCAAAAAAG
Source organism: Aphelinus atriplicis (assembly GCA_020882685.1). Classification (NCBI taxonomy): domain Eukaryota; kingdom Metazoa; phylum Arthropoda; class Insecta; order Hymenoptera; family Aphelinidae; genus Aphelinus; species Aphelinus atriplicis. The sequence goes on from CM037073.1 coordinate 16,447,053, forward strand.
GCCTTATAAAAGCAGAAGACTTATAAATGTGTTCGTATGAGTTAACGCACAGTTATACATTTTTCTTATCAAGAGTATTGGCTAGCTCTTTGAGATTTGTGATAAAAAAGAAAATACTTGACAAGACTCAAAAACGCCTTGTACATATATACGGTGTTCTTGCAGTCAGAGTACATATCATGACATTGTAAGCAAATTTCCACGTGTGTATGCGTGTACGAAAGTGAACGTGTATTCTTACGTGTACATAAATGTGTGAGTATGTGCATGTATGTGGGTGTGTGTGTGTGTGTGTGTGTGTGTGTGTATGTGTGTGTATGGAGGGTGGATACCTTCGATTATTACCGAATGTAACTCAAGTTCTTTTCATCGCATTCTGACCTACCTTGACTCACGTCATTATTTTTGCTAACAGAAGAACCAATAACAATTCATTCCATTTTGAACTGTTCACCCAGGAAACGCTTACGAGACGTAAGAAAAGTTGTATATGATGTACAGAACATTTTTTACAATAAGGTCTCAATGCCTTAACCTTTTAGGAACAATCAGAAAAAGGATAATTGATTTTTCTAAATAAAAAATTAATAAAATAAGGATACGTGAAAAACTGCATCAGATGTCTAAGTAAGATCTCAAAGTTTTGATCCATGAATTTTTACATGGATTTTCTCAAAAGTTGTAAACGTTTCCAAGTCAACCTAAAATCGAAGTTTAGTTGACTTGTTTGGAGGATGGATCTTATTTATTACAAGCTTCCTTGAGGACTTTGAAAACTCCAAAAATCAAGTATTTTGGTGAAGTATTGTACGGATTCCGCTCGAACAAGACGAGCTGGAGATGATTTGAAGTTGGTGGAGTTAGGAGATCAAGACCTAATTTAGTACTTTGAGGCCTTACATAAAACGATTTCGTTAACTGTTTCACGAAAATCGCTCAAATTTTGGAAGATCAAAAAATCTCGTCAATTATTTCACACAAAGTATTCAATATTTTTACAGCGTTTACAGTCATCACTGTGACTTTTAGTGAGTTATCACTAAGAAAAATGAATTGATGCATGAATCGTATAACATTGTGAATATCTCCAGATTCAATGTACTGAAAAATACACTGAATAAAATATAAAAGCCCCTCTTGCAATAGTATACGTAAAAATGTATGTCTTGAACACTTTTTTGCCAGTCTGGAAAATGAGTATTTTATGCAGCAAAAACGTTTGTCCACACTCATGCGACGAGAATCACCTGCTCTCTACAAGCATCAAGATAGTATGCAACGCAGTAAGCGCGTGAAATGCAATTCTCTCGTGCTTCGTCGGCTACTTGGTTAGTCTTACTCATATACGCACGCACCTATTATATCGCATACGCTATTTTTCGTTGTGAGTGACCGTCAAGCGTTGAAAGTAAGGGATGTGTGTGACAGTGGCAACGGCATAGGTTCTGTAAGTTTCACAATTAACTGCAATCTCCATATGATGAACCTATAAATGGTCTACCCGCGATAGTGGTGGAGTTCAGGCTTTGAGCGCAGGGGGAGAGGGTTCAGGTGGTTAAGCCCGCTGGACTGGAAATAACCAAACATGTAAATCAAAAACCAGATGAGAAAATTGAAAACCATACGTGAAAATCAACAGTTTCACAATTACGAAGCACGAACATTGATTGCGATCCACTCAGTTGTTATTACGTTCGTTGAAAGTTTACAAATTTTTATTTTTATTATTTCACGCGCTAGTACCCATTTTCATTTCATTTTATTTCACTAACTTGCGACGATGTGTGTAATACCATTTTCTGCTCAAGCGTAACAAAATAATATAATATTATTCCGACCATATATCATAAATCAACCTTAGTTTCTAACCAGAAGGTACATATAGCATTATTCAAGGGTTCATGAGAAATTAAGAAAAAAACTTTGTACCAATTCATTGACCACTGCCAATGTTGTTCATTGCTTCTGTGGAAGTCAGATATTTTTAGAGAGAATCTAATATTAAAACCCATTACCGATTGCACTTACAGGACGCTCCCGTGAAGAGGTACTCCACGCACTTTATCAAGTCTCTTCAACTTGATTTAATAGATCGGTGGCCGTATAATCCGCAACCACCTGGGTTAGAAGTTAGATACACAATTTCAACAAAACCAATCTTTCGTACTTCGGCTATCATTCAAACGGAAAGGGATCTTGATTACACCTATGAGTTCAAATAATACCAAAACACCTCCCAAATTTGATCGGGCTTGGGCTTACCAGGTCTAACTTGACAACCGAATTTCAAAATCCATCGCGTCCTCGAGTCATCACTGAAGGTGGACCGCAAAACATACGAATCCATATATTCACACGTACACAAAAGACATATATATGTCTGCGAGGTCATTCGTTTCCATGATTATTTTAGATTTTGGCGTGAAAACGGACTTGAAATATAAGATATATATTCGAAATAAGTATGAGTTGAGTTGTCGATATCCTTGTGCCTCATTAACTTGTAATTACACACATGGAAAGAATAATCATCAGCACCCAGCAAGAGTGCTTTTCTGATTGCCAATCGTGCACGTCACCGATCAATAACTGCTAAGCAGCTGTATCAGGATGTATTGGAATATTCTCGTGGATGCGGCCGTTTGCTTTGAACCATAAATGAAATGGCCAATCATGAGCCGATGGACCCCGCCACGCTTTGAGGCTTACGTCGAGCATAGAGACTGAAATACTACAGAACTATACTCATTTACAGTGTGATAATACCTTCAACAATGCAGTGAAGCAAGATTGTAAACTATCATCAAAACTGTTAAATATATACTGATGGATTATAGAATGGAATCTCCTTGTCATTTACATCTATTTCCAAGTTTACTCTTCAGAACAACTTATTCTGAAAAGTATTTCTGCTAGGCAAAACTCACTAGCATATGCTTCAGAGTGATTTTCAGTCATAAGAGTTGTCGACATCAGTCATGCATTTGCGGGCTCAACAATTCAATCATGATTATATTATTCCATTCATATCTTACTACACATCAACATATGTTAATGATATTTAATCAGGTAAAAGAATTCAGACCACGCAACATTAATTCCAGGTCACCGATCTTCAAAATCATTCAAAATCTCACCAAAAGTAATAAAGACGCATTACGAATATTTTTTACTTTCCCGAAGAGAAAGCTTTGTGATGGGGTAAAAATCGACCTCCCGAATCAGACTTTGAGATTTTCGTAATCTGCAAGAATGTCTGTTCGTACGTACGTACGTATATACGTACTGTGTATGTAACGCTCTTTTTTGACGCTCGACAACTTTCAAAGAAATCGTCCGTTGTTTATTTCCCCAGAAACCGTTGCTGCGATGTTTTTTGGGTTAAATCTCGATGGAGCTTGATTACTCACCTGAATAACGAGATATTTCTCATAGCTACCGTTGTTTGCACCTCTAGTAACCGTTGTGGGAAGGGAGGAATCAGTTCGAGGTCCATTTCCAGCACTTTCTGTAGCTAAAAACACAGAATCTTTAAATCTGCACTCTAGCAACCGTTGTTCATATTCCTAGCGGCCGTTGATACGGAATCGAAGTAGAAAATCATTCGTAGGTCTATCTGTATCTAGCGAAATACACAAAAACACCCCTTGAGGGAGCATACTGTAAATACATTTGCAGATGTTTTTTTTAGACAAGTGTAACATAAAATCTGGACATGAAACTACTAAAACTCTCGTAACATTATATTCAAGTATCATAAAGTAAAAATTCAAATACGCTGATATTTAATTCTGGAACAACTTCCTTCTTAGATGAGTTCATTCCTTCAAGCGGATCATAATGTCAACAATGATTGTATCAATTGTTATTGCAGGTTTGTAATCTACACATCAGCACATGAAAAGTGAAGCCAGTTAAATCATAATTTGATTAGTTTAGACATGACCACGTTATGTAAGTACAATATAGTTACAGATAGAGAGTGCAGGTGAGAAAAAATCATAGGGCACTGAGCAAGTCAAATAGGTACCAGTTATAGAAAGAATAGATTCGTTGGGTCCACTAAGTTTTGTTAACCATCGGGGAAGCTAAAGGTGCGTTTAGATGGTATAACTGGTGTAAAAACATGGCTCACCTCATCAATGATGAAGATAAAGGCAAACAATATCTGTTCTCTCTCTCACATGTTAGTGAGAAAGGTAGTCGTTGAATCGATTGTAGCATGTAAACGTACAATGAAAATAGTGAGTTTGTGGTTATCACGGCCATATCTCTTTTCCGGATGTTGAATAAAATATAAATGTTTAGACTCTAGAAATGTATATATTGAAACGTCTTGATAGATATGGAAAAAGTATCCTCATGAGGAAGATATAATTTTAAAACGTCTGAATATAGATCGTATGTGCAGCGCACGTCTGAATGTATCTAGTGAATATTGATACAGTATAACTACGACCAATCGCTGGCGGGCATTTTGTTTCTGCATTGAGTTTTTGACATTGATTATCCGATGTGACTCTTCTTCCAAAATTGAGCAGAGATTTTCATTAACTTCCTGTAACACATTGAACATTTGCTAGTTGTGTAATATACTACCGCACTACCTTACACCAGTTTATTTCTACGACAAATTATATTATGATAAAATAAGCCAATGAAAATAGAAGCTTCATTATTCACAAGTATGTCTCGGATTGATTTCGTAAGTTCGATCTAGGTAGAAGGTTACGATAGCAACGTAAAATAAATTCAATTGATAGTTCAAGTCCTACTGAAGCACAAGCAAAAACTGGTGTTCTTAAGCGATTTATAGTTTTATGTTTTTATTGTCAGAATGCTTCAAAGAAGGCTATCTACATCTCCGAACGAATGTCGTAACTACCTTATTATCTTATTCAGAGAGTGATTCTCATAATTCGCGTATTCATAATGAAAAAAAAAGAAAAATAGTACGTGATTGACTCTTGATGATCACTGCTTGCATAAGAACGAGACATGGTTCTAAAACTTATTAGTTGGCGCGAGGCTCTATATGATTAAACATCTTCACAAATCGACCGTTAAATATTATAAAGAGTGTACAATGTGTAGGAAAAATTTATTTCTACAAATGGTTCTGCCTCTTCTGGTGATTGGAACGATAGTATGTACCCTTTATTTACATTTTATCATTCGCTATACGGAGTGAAAACGATGCACCGAATGTCAAAATAGTGGTGCAACTATAGCGAGAAATTAAATTTCACGTACGAGTGTGATGAGCCTACAGGAGTGACGCGCATTTCCCGCACTGGTTGTCTAACATACCAATACATTTGAATTTTCCGTAAAATTGAATTGAGACACCTTTTGACAAAAGCTAATCCCAGTGCAATTTTTCTCTTAGTTATACACTGTCACTGGGAAAACGACCAATTCGAGCAAAAAAGAAACCGTTCAGCCTAAAAAGGAAAACATTTACAGCAAACGGATTCCTTTCCTACACAAATAATCAATTTTCTCACTCTAATGTTTTTATTGTGATTCTGATCACTCGAGTCAAATAATAATCATTACATTCTAATTATAGGAAAAGACAACTACTTTCGCAGCAGAATGTGCTGTTAGGGTGAGTTCAAAACAAATATTGGAAGAAAGTAAGGATTGCACCAATATAGAATAGTTAGAATAATGTTATATATTCCAAAAACACTAAATCCATTAAAATTTGCAGTTTTTTTCACAAATTTAATTATAAGTGCATTAAATCCTGTAAGCGTGGAAAAAAATTACAAAGCTTCTTTCAAAAGGAAGTGCCACTGTATAAAATACTCAATAATGTCTAAACTAAGTCATCAAGGATGCCAAACCCCACTCATTCGGTATACATACGATTTTGTAAACGGCTGTATGATATACGAACTGTATCTGCGAGTCAGTTCTTATCGAGAAATTTCGTGGTATTAAAATTCAAATGAAAATTTGTGGCTTTGCAACTCCTATGACAGCAATCAAGAGTTGATCCGAACGTTGCTTATTCGGTGAATCAAAACGTCTCATGCATTTTTTCTATTATAGGTATCTTCTATCCAACCTAAGCAAGATATATCAACTGAAGATAATGAAAAATATATCATGATAAATATTCCAGGATTTACCCAGAACGCTACTTCTGTGGAATGTCTGTAAGTATTTGTCTGTGCAAAGTTTATTGATTAATCGATAGATATACGACAATAAGTTCCTTCAACATTTCTCGTAGGGCTGATCAGTCTTGCGAAAAAGGAACCTGCCAACAAGACTATAAACTACATCAATTCCTCACCTTGCCTGAGGGGAAACTTCAGTTTGAACTGAGTGACTTAAAGTTCAGATTCTTCAAGATTCCATATGGATGCAAGTGCCTTTGAATCGATCATTTTGACAATAAATCTATCGGAATGTACATGGTATAATTGTCATTTTGCGAATCTTAAATGAGTCAAAAGATTAAAAAAATATCTAGAATAGTATTGACGACCATTGAAATTGATATCTTGTTTTATTTGATCTTTATCAGCATCCCAAAGGTGACAGGTTTCGAAAAATTTCAGCACATTTCAAGCGCTTTCCAACTAAAGCTTAGGAAGACCATTTTGATAAAATTGAATGAACATATATATTAACTTTGCCTAACCTGCTACTCTTCGCGGGAAGTTTCTGAATCTGCTAGTCTTTCAGAAAGCTTTTGACATCTGCTACATTTTAGAGAGTCGTGTATTGTGCTCTATACATGCAGAATGGATGCATGCCAGGTCTATTCGGGTACCCAGGAACGATCAAACAATGTTTCAGCGAAATCCGAGACCCGAATATTCTATTTTATGAGTAGCTTGCTTATCACTTGGTGGAATACAAATTATAAAGCCTCAAGAATGTATAATATACCGAATATGATGAAGACTAGGTCTTGGCCTGTTTTATTGCGAACATCAAGAGATGAGTATCATTGCGGCATCCATTTTCTGATGAGATCCTTGAGGTGAGATGAAGCAATCTTCCAAATAGAAAGATTGTTTATTATGCAACTGGTACGGGAAATCAAATTTCTCGCCCCAATTGCATAATATACTATTTTTTCGAATTAGTGTACCAAATTCAAATTTTTTATGCGTGTGCGGAGAGTCAAATTTATTCACAGCATGTAAAAGTCTTACTCCATGAAGAATCTAGCACTCAATATCATACGCAAACAAGTATGAGAACTTTGCATATTTGTTAGAAAAATAGTATCTTTAACATGCGCGCTTCGGTGAATTTTGTCTCGTGTGGTTATCGCTCTCATCTTTGTTGCACGCTAGTCCTTTAATATACTTCCAATCTATGTGCATAGTTTCAAGATACAAATTCTTACTGGCTTCGCAAGAAAACGATAAAAACTAAAATAATTACGCAACTAGAGAGAATTAATATTCAATCACTATGGGTACCGGCAGATTTTTCCAAAGTATATCCACAAGACAATATAGAGCTAATTTTGCATGGGTATCGATTCAACAACATCGAAACTTGATCTCAATGAATACTCGTATTCTAGTATAACAGTCTATAAGCTCATCCTGCATCAAAGTATAACAATATGTATTGGGAATCTTCTCATTTCACACCATTCGAACTCTTACGTAACTCGTGTAATCCAACCCTTCTTAATTTGAGCAGGATCTGCTATTATCCCGCGGTTACCAAACAGCTCTCTATACTCGGTAGGCCATTTTGAATTTGTGGTGAGCGTAAATGCATATCCATATTTGCGAAGTCACGGGGTATTTCATGGGCTTATTAGATGGCGTGTCAACAGTTTGTTGCTTATAAATTGTGACGTATTGATTTAGCACCCTATTCAATCTCAACGAAATTAGAGCTAATCATATGCTGTGATAAGATGGTTGAAATTTCCATCAACTGCATTTCAACTTATATTTTGTACAACTGGTGGACAATAGAATGGCTTTTTTGTTATTCACTTCCATTTTCTCTTGAGTACAACTTGTGAATAACAAGTGGATCCACAGCTGGTATAACCATTCAAACACATTTATTCATACGAGTGTTTACATCCGACGAGTACAGTGAAATATTCTTTATTCCTACAATTTGTGTCTCTTCTTTATATTTTTAATTCAGAAAAAATCACGTGGAGATTTAAAAATGTATTTATGTACGGTTTTTATGGTTTAGCTGATAATCCCTTACAGAATGATTGAGTTTTAATCCTCTCCCCCTTTCTCTGTCTCGCTCTCTCTTTTTCTCGTCCACTCCCAAGATTAAATTAGCACTCATCACTCAACCTGACGAGCCTATATATCATGGAAATTAATTTTACCTGCGGTGGAAAAGTTTATCTCGGTAAGCAAAACCGTAGACATCGTGCATCAAACCAACCCTAGTTCTCATCTAATAAGCCCGAGTCAATATGAAGGACTATGTCGTTTCATTTTCCTTTTTGTTCCTGGTCATGATGCACTATCATCAACGAGCAACTCAAACTCAAACCTTGGTGATACTTAACTGTGGCAGATTCCACATTCGAATCTTTTCATCAGGAAATTATTTTAAATTGAGATCACTCAATAATTATAATGCAATAGATCTGCATCGCCAAGCTTGATCGGATTATCAGGTATCAAGTGTTCAAATAGATATAGAAAGATAGTTCTACTATGATAGCTTATTTTTACTATCTCAAATACAAGATTCGTAAATGTCACCCGTGTATTTTCATATGTTGACATGTCGCTCAATAGTTGATCCTCGTTTATAATGATCTTCTTCGCGAGAATATTTCAAAATACTCGAAAGCCTGACTGCTGTCTACTTATGTACGCACTCTCGCATACTAGACAGTGAGGTAATTCACAATTAAATGTATCACCAGCATGATTTGAGTGCAATATCACTTTCTAAAAGAAAAAGCTCTATTTTGGAGCGAGCAATTTCTTTGTGGTTTTTTGTTAGCAATGAGTCAGCAGTACAATCAATCATACGTTCACAATTTGAGTGATGGATTGATAAGAACTTTGAATATTTTCTGTACTGTTTATTATTTCAATTGCGTGTAATACATTTGTTGCGCGATAAGTGAACATTACGTTGCAGACTTTCGAAGAAAAACATGAAAATTATCAAGTTAGCCTAAGATCAGATCGATATCGTTTTTTCTTTTCCACCTGAAACAATATCATCTTTAATGCTGCAGCTTGTCAAATTGACAATGTAATTATTTGTTAATGATCTAATTTATCATCAATTGCTACTTGTAATAAAAATAATGTCAACATCTTTAATATCCTAGAATGATACGTATAGAGTCCATTTCGTAGAGGGTCTATAAGATACGTTTCGATGTATTCAGTTTAATTTAATATTCAGTCTTCGACAAACAACCATACATGAAGAGACACGATGTATGCAATGAGAAAAAGAAGGAAAAAGCTGCTCGAGGTACGATGGATGCAAACACAATCATTATTAACCTACTAACGCGATGGAATGCTCGCAGCGATCGGAAGATAATGAGTCTATCGTTTTGCCTATAGCGAAATACAAAATGGCCAGGGTTTAGCGGTAGCGAATAATTCAGATTCAGATTGGCTAATAGATTGGATTTACTGGAGCTTTAGGGCGTGCTTCGGCGTATTCGAGCACACGGTCACTTACGTTTATACAAGGGAGAACCGCAAACTAGATATCGTTCATCAAATGCTGACCCGAAAGCTCCTGGATTCGATCTAATTCGAATCGTTTTCATAGCTTATAAATTACATATGCATCGTGCAATTACCATAGTCGTGTGTTATCAAAACAATTATATACATTATCTGTTCGTTGGCGAAAAAAAATGACCTGGTCGATGTGACATTTGTCATGTAATTTTTAAAAGAACGTCAATCTAACTTACTGGCTCATCTTCGTAAAACCAAACGTGAAATAATTATTTATCAAAGGAAATTTCGCGGAGTCAGAGATGAATCTGATTCGGGGGATAGCGAGAAACGAAGCTTATCCAATTATCATCTTGCGGGGGCTGCATACAAAGCGCATAGGAAATCCGCGTGTTCCCCTGCCTTTCAGAAGCGAAGCGGGCATAAAAATCAATAGGAGCATCGCGAGCTTTGTCCCAAGGGGGTCCCCTTTGCCCTGGCTTTCAATTAAGTCAACCACGTTACTTCCGGATCATATGCGACTAACGACAGGGAGCGGAGCAGCGCCTCCTAAAACAAAGTGCATTAAGGCCGGAGCGCCAGTGCAATGCTATTCCAAGGCTGGCTGAGCCCTCTGCGCATGCAAAGAGAGCCGCATTCAAGTGAGACTAGACTGAGTTAGGAAAATTAAGAGGCTGCAAGCGCGAGCTCGTGCGGTGACAAATACGAGGATAAGCGATTCTAAAGCTTTTGAAAGACTTCGGCGGGAGAGGATCCGAGTGGGATTATGATGAGATTCTCCTTTCTATCCTGATTTCTATAGCTTTCTATATAGTGCAAAACCATCAATAAAGTATCCTCAACCCCGGTAGAATATTGATGAATTGATAATTTTGAAAGAGGCCCATTTGCCTGGATACATATTTTACAGATTCTTCGATCGATTCATTCTGTACATATATATTCGTTCTTACGGATTCGATTCGACTCTGAAATTAGGATTAACTTTCAAATGCGGCCAGACGTGGATTAACAATTCAAGTGTAAGCTCAAATATGCAAGTTTAAATTTTATGACATTTATTATTTTTTACCTTTCGTAAAAATATCATTACAACCGGTAGCTGAACTCTGGGTTCCTCAAAATTTATCCAACCATACCGAAGCTCGCGGAATTCAGAAGCAGAATCAGTATATAGTCTATGTGATCTGTCAAACTGTATCGCCATCATTTTCTCGTACCGAAGCAAGCCTTAAAGCGTTAATGCAGCCCCGAAACTTCTCCTTCGCGACAATGTGGTAACAAGCCATTGTTTTCGATGTTCCGCGCCCAAAAGACATCCATCCCTCGGTTTCGAGGCACGATAAATGTTCCCCCAGCTCTTATTGTTCGAAGACGTCTGTGAAGGAAGAATTACGCGCTTCGAATTTCCGACCCCCGAGACACATAGCTCTTCTCGATTACCTCAAAGGTCTTGCTTGGCCCGACAACGCGGGCCAACAGATGTAAAAGCATTTCGGATATCACTCGGAGTTATCCTCAGTTTTGTTTCTTCTATAATCATCTTTTGGAGTAACGAACTCCATCAACTTCCTTAGTGAAATTATCATTGTTGGATTAAGATTATTGTCCGTGGTGGAATATTCGCAGTCATCTGAGCAAACGGTTTGGATATGTAGCAATTTTATTTTTGAGTTCTAAACACTTTCCGTTGAATTTTGATATTAGTGCAAATATTTGTAGCTTATGAAAACACAGGTAAAAATCTTTGAAAAGATAATTTAATTAACGCGTCCACTCAGCAGTTTGATCGTCAATTTTCTACTGGTCTACGTTACGGTGATTGATTATTGTCACTCACTTTCTCTTCAGGCAAAAGGTCATCAAAGACACATATATCATCTGAAGATGAAATTGCTTCCACAGTCGAATGTCAAGAGGGAAAACTTCAATCACTATTCTAATGATAATTAGAGATATCTATGAGTCATTTTAAACTGCTTTCCGTCTGATATTCTTCAGATTGGGATTATATTTGTAATGGAAGTACTTCAAATTCATCAATTATCCATTATTATCCATTATTAATTATCCATTTCAAGTGTTTTGAGAAAATAAAGAAGAATTCGTCGAAAGAAGATAAACAACGCATTTGCAAATTTAGTGTGCAAACGTCTCAATTCTATTCTTGAAATTTTTAAGAGTGTCTAGTCTTTTCGTTGGTCGGAGCAATTCACAAATAAAACCTGAAGGAATTCTGCATGCATATGTACTTTATCAACGTAATGCATACCCTTGAATCCACAGCACTCGGCGAACTTATTCCATTTAACTCGATAGGTTTTCATAAAATAAGAGGTGAAAAATGTCTTAATCCGACTTTTACGGATACTTAATTTGGTTATTAAGTTACCTGAAGAATTTATAAAATATTTATATGGTGAATCCACTTGTAAAGGTGATTAACACTCGTAATATTTTACAGTATTAAATGTTTTTCAATATAAATATTGATAAGGTCATGCAAATTTCTAGTTTCAAATCCTTAAATTCGGTTTAGGAAATGATGAGGTTTGGCGAGGTCAGAAATGATTAAACAAGTAACTCGTGAATCGTCTTATAATATGTTCTGTTGCTAATTGAACCGCATAAAAAACTGTCAATTCTGTTTCATTTTTGTACCTGAATCGCTTCTTGAACTATAAAAATCAAACAACATCTTAGCCGCTATCAAAACGACGTAAACTGCAACAATTGCAATAATTGCTAAAAATCCGTAAACGTCCAGTAGTGAAGCTTGCCACCATGGCATATCTACTATTGGAGACTTGAGAGCATCCTTTCCATGACGGTGAATGTATTCGACCCAATATACGGCGGTATCCATTGGACTCATTGGACGATCCCTGAATCTGCGGCCTAGTTTTTGCGCCTTGTTCCTGTGTTATGAAAAATAGATTGATATAATTGTCACTTGGAAAGAAAATAATTAAAAATTTTGGTAAAACTTGCTTGTAGTCCCGATCTTTCAATATTCGTTTAAGAGCATCCGTGAAACTTCTCTCCGTTATTTCATTCAAGTTCAGTTTGATCGCAGCTTTCTCTCTGGCATATGACTCAATGTTGGAGAACTGATCCCCAAACAATGGAATACCAACGAAAGGTATGCCATGGTGAATCGTTTCCATCGTTGACAGTAGTCCTCCATGGCTTACGAAAGCTTTAATGTTCTTGTGTTCTATAGAAGATGAGTTCCCAAAAGTAAACGAAATTACAAAATTACTCGTACCGTTTACTAAAATTTGTCTGTCTCAAAATTTATTTAACTAATCCGAAAGTAAACTTTACATACTGAAGATTTCAGTTTGTGGCATCCATGACTGGGTCAAAACGTTGGATGGTAGTCCTGGTGCTAGTTCTTCCGGCTTAGCGATTTTCATGAGTATTCGGACTGGTGCTATTTTCTTGAATGATTCATAGAAAATATTGATTATGTGCTTAGGAAATGTTTCAATCCTAGTCATTGATCCAAAAGAGACGTATATAGCACCATATTTACTACCGTCCAACCAATCTTGGATTACCTATAATTTAAAATGAATATATTTCTTAAAAGAGTATTTTAATTTGCTGTTGAGTTTTTTGTAGTTTGAGTTTCTATTGAGTGCCCAAAAATAATTGACAATTTTTTTCCCTTTAGACAAAATCTGCTGAAGCCGTGTTCGTCAATATGGTGCATAAGAGCGGCAGGGTGATTATGAAGTCAATAGGAAATTCAACCCACTAATTCCAGTTATTTTTGTCCAATCGAAAAACAAAAAACACGCGTCGATCATTCTTTAGGGCTTAATAAAAACAAGCAAGGTCCGAATCCTGAAAACTTGGCTCACGGAAAGAAATGACGAAGTATCTTATCAAAAACTATAAAATTGATAGGTAACTGGTCCAATTATCCGAATACCATCAGAATAGTATATTATGCAACTAGTGCCTGAAATGCGATTTCACGAGTTGCATACGATATTTTATGTTACAAGTGATCTACGCGAATTTCACGTATCGGTTTCCGTTTATGATCACGTATAATATAAAAACTTTTTTTTATTACTAAAACCATTACTAAAATTTTTTTTCAGTGTCATAATTACTATGCAAGTCATCCATCGATTCTGAAACAACTCCATGACCAAAAACCAATCAAAACTGTCGGTGAGACAAGGACCATAAGTAACTATATATTGACGCACCTTTGGCAGTGTTCTATTGTGATCGATGATATGCAGCCCTCCAACGGGTATGACTTTGGAAGCAAATGGCTTCAAGCCACCGATGACTGGATCGTGATTGATCAGCGCCAACGAAACTTCCCTCTCCAAAACAGTTACACTCGGGTAATCCGGTCCAAAAAATTTCTTCACATACTCGTTTTGGATCTTTTCAATCTCGGCATAAGCACTTCGCACTCGATAGTGACTGATAACATTGTTCAAGCGTTCCCAAAACGTCATCGGCGCAACGTATGGACTAAACGAGCCCGGGTCTGTTGCAAGATTCGTTGGTGTCCCAAGTGCGTCGAATTGCCACTCGAATAAGGACAGAGAAACAATTCCAATGACCGGTGCATTCAGGTAACGTCCCCATGCGATGAAGCAATTGTTGAAGGCTAACTGAAAAAAAAGCAATTTGTTGCATTCAAATTTGACCTTTCTCAATCTTTGTCGCGACGAGAGAGATTTTGCTAATTTTCGGGACTAAAACGCACCCGATTGGTACTGAAAAAACCTCAAAATCTAATATTGAATTCGATTGAAACATCATAAGAATTTATCCTTCGCCAACTTTCCGATCTGGTGCGCAATCTACGAGCCAATGTCGACTCAACGTGATTACGGCCGAGACCCTCGCCTGAGCCAGCCTTTGACTCTTTCTCGAGAAGAAATTAGTGGTTCGAGTCCCACCTCGAGCGGTGTAACAAACCTTACCCCAGTAATGATGAGGTCGTACGACGGTCGATTTTTGAACAGCGGCTGGAACAGCGGGTGCTCAAACAACTTGCATAGGTGTCCAAAGTCAGATATAAATTCGTTCAGCATGCCATGGCCTCGTTTCATCGCCTTTGGATTGAACACCAGGTTATTCGTCACCCCCGTGACCGAGCCCTTCAAACTGAAATCCCTGTAACGCGGAGGTGGCGTCTTCAGGGGGAAATGGCTGTACACGTCGACGTGGTGACCTTTGGCGGCGAGTCGTTGCATCAGCTCTTCGCTTATCACCGAATGGCTCCGCAGGTGCAGAGGAAACAAGCCAAGGATCCGCAGTCCATCACTTGTCTGGACACCCCAGCACAGGATGCAACATACCGCGAGCTTGATAGCGAGGATAGACATGATCAGCTGTTCGTGAGACACACGTTTTAACTTTCCCGCCTATTTGAGATCAGATGATTTGACAAAGTTGTAACGTATCTTAAACTCGGCTCAAATTAGATCCGTAGAGGATTTCCCACCAGTCCTCTACGGAATATGAAGATTCGATGAAGAATGAAAAATAGTCCGCTTGGGTATCAGTATGACGGATTTATGCAATTTATGTAATCGTATTCCAAACCTTCCTTGTTACAAATGTAAATCATGGGTTGTATTTAGAATCGTATCTATGCAAATGGATGTCTTGTAGGCTAGATAGGGAAATATGTATTCAAGTTGTGATTATGAGAATTTGAATTATAAAAGTAGCCATAGCAGCATCGCATCTTCCTTAGATCTTGTATATTGTAGTGCAAACTATGGTATATAATATAAAATATAATAAAATATAATAAAAAATCTGATACATCTGAGAATTATTTCATGCGTCCTATCATAGGTCGTGATGTCTGATTTTTACTTAATTATAACGAGAAAGCATTGTCACAGAGTGAAAATCCAACTGTTTAATTGGACCACGAGACCTGTATTTTCGTAATCTTTTGGCGAGATATGAGTCTGATTCAATCGTTCATTGAAACCATTGTTTATTTCCAAAGCAGCCGTTATTCCCCTGCCCTAGAGAAAATTTTTGACAAATTTTAATAAATATTCTATGGGATTTGAATTATGACTTCTGACAGCGAATTTCATAGCAAAAGTTGTTAACATCCCTAGCAACCGTTGATACAGGAAAAGCATTGATTTAAAGTCCATTTTCATAACTTTCGATATCGAAGGATACCGGAATGTTCATGATTTTCCATAATAACCGTTGATTAATTCTCCAGCAAAGTGATGGAATAAATGTACTTCGAGTGAGTAGCAGTACAATAATGGTAGGTCCACACCGCCCAAGATTCCCAAGAGGTACTAACCCAGCGCTTAGTTACGAAGGAGTATCATGAATTCAACTTACAAGCTGATAATGTTTAAGCAAAATGTGTGGGTGCATCGACCGAGAATTTTCTTTTAATACTATACCAGTATAACTCGAGCGCCACTGGTATCCTGAAAGCATCCGAAATACGAAACATCAGAGGGCGGGGGACATATTGACTTCAACGGCACATTGGTCGCACTTACCTTAATATACATTTAAATTTATGCTGAGTACAACGAGTAACACGTTGTTCTAATGACTATAAGTGTTAATTTTGATAAGTATACCACTATATTTATAGTTCATTTACAATTTGGAACAAACAATTTTTTTTTCTTTGTACATGATGTTGAAAAGGCGACTATTCCCAGCGTCAGAGACATTTTTACTCTACTTACAGCTATATAGGCATATATATACTGTAGATAGCATTTTTGTGGAAAACGGATAGTTACTTCTAAACGTAAAAAATGTGGATCAAAACAAAGTTTTCAGCTCTTGAATCAACAGAAAATCACCTATGGATAATATATACTTCTGTACATATAGTGAAATTTCTCACGCTTGTTTTGCGTACATAAATTGCCACCTCTTGGATTCTGGGCAACGATCTTGCTTCGATCGAATATTAATCTCCACATTCTTCCAGAATCATTTATTTCACGTATTATTTGCACGATGAACTATTTCATCATTGAATTTGTTTACTATTCATTATTGTTATTTAGCATCAATGTATAGACACTCAATCCATTAACCATCAGGATTTGTTTTCATATGTGATCGCATCATATTTGAGTGGAATTTCGGAAAGGCTTCAATAAAACTGAAATGTTTAAAGTTATTTAAAACATTTATTTTACCTTTCAACAAGCTGAATTTCGGTTAAAAAAATGATAACAGCTATATATTATGTACACCATGAATAAATATAACCTCTATGATTGTCTTAAATAGTAAACAAAGCCTCGCGTCTTTGGATTCACTGGAGAATCTTTTTATAAAAAATTAGCCAAGTCTCATTTGGTATGCACGCCTTGGATACTTTAAGAAATTATTCATTATTGTGCGAATATCTTGATAGAAGTTTATCTTTCTTCTGTTACATACACTGTTTAGCGCAACGCCCAACCAGTAGTGTAGTTGCGTGAGGCTCTTCCTGTCCTACGCAGACGATCTGTGGATAATAATGTAAATGATAGGATCAAACATTATTTAGAGAATGTGAATGATCAACCTATTGTTTGCTGAAGAAAGGTATTCTTTTTGGCATGCAGTAAAATAAGATTCAATAAGTAGAGTGGATAAAGTAATGGAAACAATTTGATTCAATATTGAAATTTTGTCGATTGTTAGAGTATATGTTATTGAATACAAGCATACTGTATACATTATAAAAGTCAGAGACTGCAGTAGAGAATTACTCTACGCATACAAATATAGTTAAACACTTGATGATCCTCGGTCAAACATTATTTTGTTATGTGGAGGGGCTTTCAAACTACAAAGTATACATTCGAGTGAGGACATTTCCTTCATTTAGCCAAATCTCTACTCTAAAAAAAAGTTATTACAGAATTGTTTGTAATTATTGATACCATTAACACAGCAAATGAATTATATCAAACTTCATAAAGTTATACGAACTGATTTAAATAAAAATTCTACTACTTCAAATAATTCGTATATCTTTTTGCTCACAATTCTTTGATGAATTTTCAAAGTTACGTCAAAGTTTCGGAAACACATCATACCCAAATGAACAGAATTCGAATATAATTTTTTCGGATACATTTTGGAGAGTGCGCAAAATTCAGAAGCAACGAATGGTCACCCGCTGCAGAGGTGACAAAGTCTATTGACGGGGTCAGCGCAGTCCCGAGTGATGAATCCGCAGTGTCCTATACATAATTCACCGAGAACGGGCGATGACGAGTTTTGACATATACACACACCCTCAGCTCGTATACAGCTCAGCGTTGGCTCAGCGTTGGCCCGAATTGGGCTGTCTGGTGTTCTGTTCGGTCTGCACGAGATATTGCAGAGAAATCGGCACCGAAATAAGCGATTTGAACGTGTGCATCGAAATTTAGCATCCGCGAGCTCGACACTTTGACATTTCGTTGAAGTCGGTTAATTTTACTCTCATCAAAAAACTATATCGCGATATTGTTAGATCCTTTTTCCAATTGTATCCGACTTGTGTGAAAGAATATATCGTTCGCAAAAAAAATCGTTAACTAATTTGAAATAAATTTTGAAGTAAAAAGTAATGATTGTACAACTCGTGAAAATATGTAACAAGACGCGCGATGAAGGAAACTCATTAATTGAATACACAAGAATTGACCAAGCAGTTGATTGCGTTTTCTATAGCGCGTCGCATCGACTGCATAACGCTTGAGCACTTTGATAGCCATTGTGAAGAACGATAACGCGGTAGTTGCATCCGTCGAGTCGCGCGTCGAACCGGCATTGAGCCATTATCCGAGAGCCATGCAGCCAATAGCCGTAATGGACAATATGTAACAGCTAATTGCATTACCGACGTGATTCAGCTTCATGACTCGGTGCCAAAGTGATTTGCAACGCATCTCTGGATCAAAGGTTTACTGTTCAACAGTTAAGACGCATTACAACGTATATAATGCGTGAATCTCGTTCGCGTGCTCGGCTGTATGCCCTGCTAGTGGCTACGGATTTCGGTAAAGATAAACGTATCATAGTCATTCGCAAAAGTTTTAGAATATTATTATCAGAATTTGTTCTTGACCCATGAATAACCAAAGGAATGTGTGCATGTATAACTTCGAGCAAAAAATTGTTCTTAGGTGGTCGTAGCATATTACTTTTCAATGCACAGTGGAAGACATTTCAATAAAGAATCTCCAAATTACGCAGTTAGAAGTCCTTGTGTTTTTATCTCATTACGTTTTTGCGAAACGGGGATAACAGACCTTGACTTCAAAATTATCAAGAAACTTACAAAATGATTTTACATTGAAAAATTGGGATTTTTCATACACCAAAAACTTGCAATTTCGTATATTATTCTATAAACTTCATCGATTTCTATGATTAGATTGTCACTATAGTATCTAACCAAATGAGTTGACTACATTTTATAAGGATAAATTGTTATATTTCTGACAATTTGAGGGAATATTCTTCATCCGTCAGCTGACGAGATTGATTTTTGTCTACGAAAACTTGTCATAAGACAAGTAATATTTAGAAAAAAATTGATTAAGTATATTTTATTTTTCAAAGAAATTGTTCTGTTCTCGGATAGGCCGATGTTGGTACCAGGAGAGTCAAAATTCTAGGATGATCAAAATACTCTACTTCTTGATAAATTATCAAGTTCCAATTTTGTACACAAATTTTTTTGTAAAGGCAACCTTGTATATGAAAGTTTTGTACGGAAATTAGTATATTATGCAGCTAGTGCTTGGAATTTTGAAGACACGTATGTCAAGACTATAGTAACATGAATTTATTTCTGAGCTATACAAAAAAATATTTGCAAAACTACACTAATGAGTGAGAACCCGAATAGAAGAAAATTATTTTACATCCCAACGGTAGAAAAGTGCCAACTTTGCGTCCCAGCATTTGCAAAGAACGGCACTTTTTTCCGAGGGTCACGAAAAATAGTATGTGCACCTCGCTTATCTAGACTATTTCGGCACGCACAAACTTGCAATGTCTTTCGTGCCGAAATCGCCAAACCTCGCTCGGGTGCATAATATACTATTCATCACATGGAAGTATCTTGAACGTTGAACCTTTTTGATCACTGATTTTTGTCTCTGATTACGCACACTTTAGTATGTCAGCACGATTTATTTCAAATCCATCATTATATAATATTAGCGATAGTCATTCAAAATTTGATTTCAGGTTTTTTTTCAACTTTATTTGTTGTCCAACTCACGAAAGAGATAGCCTTGATCTTCGGGGATCTTGCTAAAACTTTTCAAGGATTCTTTTGAATAATCGAATGAGTAATAAGCAACCTGCATAGTCATTTAGCCCAACGACCTCTCATTATTCATATATTCACTAATCATTATTAATTTTATGTATTCGTATATCTGCAGTATAAGCCCAGAATCAATGCATAATTTAAAAGTGATGGCCCACTGATCCAAGCAAATATAAACATAATTTGACTAGTTCCAGAAGATTACACAGCAAAAATTTTAATTTTTGTAGATTAAGATTTCTTACTGATCTTTCTTAACTTCAATATGTGTTCATATCTACTTGGAATACTGTTTGCATCACTGTCTTAATTTATTGCTCAAGAGACAAACTTTTTTAACTTCCATTATTACATGTATATAACTCTGATAAAATTTATTAAGCAAGGTTGTTATAAAAATGTTGAAATGATAATAATGAATAAAATGTGAAAATATAAAATGCCAAATTAATTCTCAAAACATCGGGAGAATGTGTGTGTGCCTCGCGGACCGCGCATAAATGCAATTAGTAATAAAATGAGTAAATATCTTCTTAAAATCAAAACGTTGATCAAAATGACTTTCGTACTTGCCCAAAAAGAGTTTCGAAAAAATTTCAGCGTGATCAATCACCTGATGCGGAGATCTAAGCCCCATCATAAATCTATAAGTTTGCTGTTTTGATGAATATGGTCCAGTGATTGATAATTTTTCAATATTTTGAAGACGTATTAGTAATGATCCTCGATATAATCAATATAGCTTTTCAGACACAAATGTTTTGAGAAGTATTGTTTTTGAGTTAGGATGTTATTTGGAAAAGTCGCTGTTCTACTTAAAACTATGTAAAGTCATGCAAAAAATGATCTGACGTCTAAAGTCGTGATTGTTAAATTTTGAATCTCAACTAATCAGTTTGGGCAATGAGGAACTGACTTGATAACATACTCGTGTCTTAATATTTTCCAAATAATGGTAACACCAATTTACAATGGGCCTAAAGAAAAATAGGTCTATAATGTTCGTCCAAAATATCTAAGTTGATCCAATTTGGCAAACCACGAATTTCAGCTCGTAGATATGAAAATTTTATGAACTTGACCGATACTTACACATGGTATAATCAAATTAGTATCTAACAATAGAGTTATCAATCGTGCGTACAGCACATACATATTTATATTTTCTTTAATTTAATCAAAAATGCACAATTCTATGACGACCAGATGCTGTAAAAATGTTGCACCGTAGATTTTACTTTTTTTTTCACTTTTATCATCAATGCCATAACTCATACCTGAGAGTAACAGTATAGATCACGTAGACGGCGCGACGATTTAGGCTTCGAATATTTTTCGTACTTTTCCACATGAGACGATATTTTATTGTGCGTCAAGCAATATAATAATTTGACACAGAGCGTTGAGTCAAATTTATGATGAATTAGTATTTTTCTCTTGCTTGGGTTCATCAATGTTTTTTTATTAATGCCAAACCTTCCATGTTTATTCGAAGAGGAAATTCAAATCTAGTCCAATTAGGTTACACTGGCCTATCTTGCCCCCTTAATTAACTCAATCGTTTTATTTTCAATCGGTTATGGCATATTATGGTCTTCGGAATGTATGCGCAAAATGCATACACTATTAATTGAACCCGTCTCAAATCATGCTTGGACTCATTCATTTTTACATTACAGTGATGTTCTACTATTGACTGCTTCATCTTCGTTTGCTAAATTGTTCTAGTATATTTTATTTGCAAATTTTCTGCAGCTGTGGCAATTGGTATATACTTTTTATTTGCAGAAGGATCAACTCTTTCCTGTCAAGATAAAGATTGGGTAAATATGAATTTTTCTTAAAATAATGGCGAAATAACTGGCACGTGGAAAATAAACCGTTATCCCGCATTTACTGAGGGATAAAACAATTTCTGTAATTGAAGTTATTATTTCATGAATCTGCTTATTTTTTTAACTGATTTCTTGAATATTCTCTATTGAGTTGACCTTTGATTTATTCCGTTATCGTATATACATAGGTATAATCATAGTTTATTGAAAATTATTTTCAATCCTAATTAGTCACACAGTAAAATCGCTGACGGTCATACTTCAATATCATATATCTAGATAGTGTTTAACGATCGCAGAGAGAATTCTCAATTTTCACAAGCAAAATAGATCTTTGAGATATTGTAATAATATTGTTTGAATGTTATACAATTAAGAGACTCCTATGACGAGTTTGAAAAATGTTTGAAGTGAAATTCATTCCAAGAGACCAATTAGAGTTCATTCAATTTAACATTCAACCATCATACTTTATTGATCATAGAATAATTCATGAATCGTGAATGTTGATGTTTCTACTTGTTTTGATATCCATGAATCAGACAATATTTCTTGAAAAAGTGTGTGTGCGTGTGTGTGTATGTTGGTATAACATATTAATTTTGTATTTGTATGGATAGAATTGAAGAAATTACCTATTCTTCAAAAGCACGGAAGAGAATTTTTAGAAAAGGTAAAGAGGGGTTATTTTCTACTTGAAAGGTTGAAATTATAATTTTAAAATGAAAGAAAAATTGGTTTATTGATATAATCCAATATATTTGTGTAATTTAGACGAAATCATACAAGTAATCATTATAATAAAAATAATAATACGACGTACAGTTCTCTGACTTATATAAAATCCAGAACGCGAGTAAGCATGCACTTAGGTGTAAAAGTTAAAGTTAATTTCATATGAACTAACATTAGTAGATTTTTACAATAATTTGATTAACTTTACATTCAGAAATGAAATAATGCCAAAATTCGCAATATATTATTTTATTTTTTGTGCACATACATCATTGAGCAGAGTAGCGTGGACATAGCTGATGATTTTATCTTTTTTTTTTATTTTTGTCTAATTTTTTTTCTGAATGTAAACCCAAACACACGTGCAAAATGTACAGGCATTAATTATGATTAAAATAAAAAATAATTTTCATAAAGTGTAACACACGTGTCGACGTACAATAGTTTCTTCTTCCGACCCTACGCAACAGCGATCGACAAAATCGACAAGACGCAAACAGTACAGAAGAAATGACATAAAGTAACACATCGTTACAGAGCAGAAAAAAAATTTCAAACACTTAATGACAATATATGACCAGGACGGAAATACAGTACTTCACATTTTACATAACATAACTTAGGCAGTTTCAATATTAATAAATAAAGAAAATAGTACGAATTCAATACGATTGGGTTACATCCGAAGTAGATTTGTTTACGTGAAACATTCTTCCACACCTTTTGTGCATTTTTGTCAGTTGATGAACTTGTCAATGCTGGGTCTGGTTTTCAATTATCATAAAGTGCGTGTGATTCCATACAATAATAATTAATCTCGTAATTGTGTAAATTGTATAATAATAGTGAGGTATGTTAACCTATGAGAAACATCAAGAAAGCATTATTTCTAAGAGTTGGTAAACACTATATTATTCTTCGTTGTTCATGCTAATCTCTACTACTTCATTGTTTTAAATAATATCCGTCAGACCATCTATTATATTCATATACATACATATATATCTTGTGAATTTAATTTATTTACTCAGCTCCAATCTATGACATTCTTCTCCCTAGCGTAGATTGCAAAAGGGTAATCAAAACATCTCGTTAAGAATTATCACTTTTTTGTCATTCAATTGATAAAATAGAAATCTGTTGGTTCAAGGCGATTCAAATCGTTATTGAATCAATATCAATGATCATTTTGATAAAATTTCCAATAAGAAACTAAACATAAAATCTCCTCGGATCTTAGATTTTTCTGAAGGAAGAATTTTTCTCGATAGCGAGTCAAGCTCGTGATGATAATAACGCCAATGTGAGCGAGCGAAGCTAAAAACTTTTGAGCATTGAACATCGCGTACACAAAGCCACGGTATATGCCAAGGGCGATACAAAGCGCATCTCAAAAGCTCGCTGATTGGAGTGTGAGCCCAGCGTTGACTCGTTAAAGCACTGTGGATATCCTCGTCGCGATCCGGTCGATCGATGCTCGCAAACGCGCAAGTTGCAATAGTCATAATAATAACATAATATTATTATATAATCGTATAATTATAATTATATATCGTATATAACCGTGTGTTGTCTTGAATCTGCTAATCTTGAGTATATACATATAGCGGTGCAGGAGTGTCTAAAGTAAAAAGTATCATCGCATATTATAAATGTACCTAGGCGAGACAGGCCACATTGCGCATTAGGATGTAGCCACCCCCTGCCGGGACTGCCGTACTGTAACAAACACCCCAAACACACGTAAATTATTTTTGCTTTACACTTATAGCTTGTGAGTTAATTTTTCCTTTCGTTCCGTTACATCTTTTGAAAAATCTTAGGCTTCTGGACTGACTTGTTCATTATTTTTAATAGTAAATTCAGTTAATTTATATAATCAAAAAGAAATATTCTAATGAGCGAAAAATAAAAAAACTAATTCATCGACAATAAGAGAAAATATATTTCCAAAAAGCCAGTGAACCTAGAAGCTTCCAAAGATGTTCGAGAAGTGTTTTACCATTTGATGTCATGTATCGGTAAAACAATTATGCAAATATATTATTTTCTCCATTAACGTAATTCGTATGCTCCTCAAATTCTCATATCGGTTTTTTTTGCGACAATTGCAAAATTAATTTTCCTAACCGACTTCCAAAGTCGCAAATTAATGAGATTAACTCGCGTAACTGACAACGTCCCTCATACATTTTCAATTTCTGCTGGCTTTTAATTTAATATTAGGTTTAATTAACAATATTCTGATGTAAAAGTTTTGGGAAAAAATTTGTGAAATACGGAAAGATAATACAATATTTAAAAAATTTAAAAATAATTAACTGTAAAAAAATCACAAAAAACAAAAAGTTCTGATGTACGAAACTTAATTGCAAGAACAAATCTACCGCGACTAAACGAACAGTAGATAACAGAGAAAGAGCGGACGGATTAATACCAATGTAGAGGAGCTAAATGAAGAATGAACGGCTTTGTAAAATGGAAGTCGCACTTTAATCTGGCGAGACCAGAGAATAAACTAGATTTCCCATCGATTTTTTGCAGGAGCACGCGAAAACGTCGTTGGAGTTAAAACAAGAGTACGTGATAAGACGCATGCCTGAAAAACATCACAAAAAAAACGAAAAGGGCAAACACTGGTAGAACTCAGAGAGACGGGGGAAAATGTAACTGCATTCCTTTGTGTTAGTCGGGTAAACTCGGGGATTATTTCTGCAGACGCACACACTTGAGCTGTTAGAATATTGATTAAGAGCTAGTATAAGAGACACGTGCAGATTCGAAAATAGTAGCATTCTAATCGGTAGTTTCATTTTTATATAATAATGAATTGATGATTTGTTACGTCCAATTTAAGCAATATGTTTCTTATTAAATGAAAGGAAGTATATTCATATGAAGATCGATCGGGTATTCAATAACTCCAATCGTAATCGAGATTCAATCCTTAGCTTAGCCGAAAAAATGTTGCAAAGATCTTAGATGATTCTTCCATATTGTAAGTAAAAGTCATCTAAATTGATGAAATCACTACCTACAAAAATGATTTTACTTCATAACAATGCATGAATTATATAGCTCACTTGCGACCGTTCGGAATAAAATGTCCAATCACTATCGAAACAGCGTAGTCCATGAGGAAGTCAAATAATTTAAGTATACATATTTTAGTAACTCAGAATAAACAGAAAATGATTGGACGCTCGAACGTGTCGTTGGTTAAATATTCAGTGTTAGAAGTAAATTCCAAAATCTGATTAGTAATGCACATACAATAAAAAAGCACAAGCGTTAATCGCTTGAACATCGTCATCTGTAATGAAAACATCATGTTAGATCGTCAGTAAATTAATTAATAATCTCATTATATTGTATACATGCTAATTTACAATATAATTTTAGATACAATATGAATAGTTCGAAGGGGGAAAAATACGAGTAAATCTATAATTAATACTCAATAAGGTTATGAACTACCTCAATTGTCTTTTCAAAAAAACCTACGTAAAAAATATTCCTAGATCTTCTAATCAATTTGAAAATTTCTCTTCGATGCAACACCAAAGAAATATTAATTTTGTCTCAAATTTTCCCAGAATAAAATTCTTTTTGATGGTTGAATATTTCCATTAATATCACGTTATAAATACCCAAATACGCGATGTTTTTCAAGAAGCAAGTCAGAAATCTGAGCGAAACGACGCATCCATTCGTATACCGAGCATCTTATGCAGATCTCATACAGCCCATGAAAAGAAAACGAAAAATATCTCCGCGATTTTTTTTTTTTCACGACAGCAGTTTCGCGAATTTTACAGCAGCGGATAAACGCGGACTCTGCTTCCCAAACGACGGTGTATAAAGGTGAAATTTATGCATTGCCGGGTTTGATGCTACACAGGTGATGCGAAATTTACTTTTGACGGCGTTTTTATTCGGCTATGTGACTCTGGCTCGAGTCAAAATCATGAACCGCGGTATGTAAATAAAATGCTCTTCAACTAATTGTAAATGATGATTGTAATCAAATGAAAAATTCGGTCATGAAGGAACGTAATGTATTTATTCAAGCTACGATATTAGATTTGGATTGATTATACAAAAAGATTCTTGATTTAATGTAATTGGAAGCGCATAACGCATGAAATCTGTCTCAAGAAAAATAAAATGGGCAACAATGTCACGAGGTTATTTGATTAGGGTGGCTAATATGGCCAATATTTTGCGATCCACGCTACGTCTCGTAACTTGGATTTTTCCATCTAAATGCATTAGAAAAAACTATTTATTCAGTGAGACTGTGCAAACGAACGAAAAGAGATTTTCACTGCTAAAAATTAATATTTGAGCTAGATTGCTTTGAACGATTCGTCGTAGACCTCGTTTTTACTATTCTATTCTATTTCATTATTAATTCATTCAAATCAATTGTTACTCCCTAGAAGATCACTTCACACTTATAACTCTAATCCTCCTGAACTTTTTGGTGCTAGGTTACCCAATTAGGTGTTTTAATCGTTTTAATTATATGTATGTTTATTAATAATAAAAGTCATATGCATAGATATACAATCATTGTCTAAAAAGATGATAATAATTCAGACAAATCAAAATATTAGGACTTTTGTCTATTTGGGTAACCAGAAACCACTGTCAAAAGTTTCAGCGAGATCAGAAACCCAAAGATGAACTGGTCTTCAATTGATAAGTGGTTAAATAGATCAATTTAATATTGAGTTAATTGAAACAGTACAGAGGCTTAGATTTTATATTATTTGAAATACAACCTGCGAATGCTTGTACAGCGTTGAAGTTAAAAAACGGCAGCCTCAATTTCTAGCAAAGCAAGCGAAATAATCTAACATTCGAGTAGCAAATACAGATAATCGTCAAAAGCGTTTCCGTACAAAGCTCGGGACACACTGTGTATGTTCCTAAGATTTTCAGTTAGATAGCAGAGTTTTACGTGAAGTAAAAATATATGATGGCAGTAGTGTAAAAATTGTGAAGTATATTAATAATTTTTTGTGAATATATCGAGACCTCAAAAAAAATTCTCATCTGGAATTCTTTCGTTTAAAATCCGAAATCTGGAATAAAAAACTGTACGAAATAGTTAACAGAAACAATAGCTAAGATCGAAGCGATATCTTCATACCAACTCCAGACGACGAAGTGACATTTTTCGTATTCTAGATATAAACAAATAGAAAGAATGTGCAGGGAACATCTAGAGAACAAAGTTCTTAATAAATAAAATTCAAGAAAAAAAATTTTCATCATCATCATCATCATCGATAGTAACAGCTTTGGCAAGTAGAAAATCTTAGGAAGCCACGCGTCGAAATCTGACAGCTAGTGCGCGTATACCTTCACTTAATTAGGGCGGGTTTCCTGTGGTTCATGTTAAAGAATCGGAACTGCAGTCGCAACGTTAGGTCTTTCCGTACTGTTGGGAAAGAATAACAAAAAAGGTGCCGTGAGTCATTTGCCGGTTGGTTTTTTGTTTCAGGGGACAGATGACGGGGGATATGTGAAAACTCATAACGGTTTCTTCATTCGTTCTCAAAGGGAATGGAGTTGTAGTTATTGTTTTACTCTAAATATTGTCCCTAAGTGTAATGACTGAACTCGATGAGAGATCTTCAAAATTGGATAGGTAACTTCAGTCAATTGTTCATATTAATCTTTACTAGATTGATTGGACTTGTAAAATTCAAGGTTACTTTAATATATAAATCAACTGTAGTTTCCCTCCGGTTTTAAAGATCTTTCAAAAGTTATTTTCAATATATACAGTAAACATAAAATGTTGTCTAATAGTCATCTGTGTACCGATGCGTCATCTTGTGTGTATCTGAAAAAAAACTTCATTTCCATGGATAATATTATCCGATAAGTAAAATATTCCATTGATGCGATTTGCAGCTAGTTATTGATAGAAGTATAGATTTGCAACTAGAGATTTAATAATAAAATTAACAATGCGAAGCAAGAAAGAAATTTTAATTTAGAAACGAGAATTGCGTTTAGAATAGAATTAGTGTAGCTTGTAAGAATAAAGTAGTGTAAGAGAAATCATTCAAATTAATAGATATCCTAATCTAGTGAATAAAATTTGTGAAACTTAGTGAATGAAATTATCTCGTACTAGAAATAACACATGTTTATATTAATCATTACGTCAAAATTTCAACGCTTATTATCAACCAATGTTTTAATAGGAAAACTATTTGGTCCTATATCACAATCACAAAGAACATGAATAATTTCGAAATTGTCCAGAACAAATACAAAAAAAAATATTTTATTGATGTTTTTAATCGCAGGAAAAAATCGATTATTCTTGCAACCCTGATAGAAATCAATCTTCCGTTAAAGGCTGGTACTGATGCACTTGCCAACTAATAAGTGGACACCACAGTCTTCGGGAGACCAATCACGATGAAACTTTGTGTGATAGTTATTTCAGATGATTCTATTACCCGATATAGACGAAGCTTATTAAGAAAACGATTTTATCGATCACCCCGAGCTATTTAATAGATAATCAAGTACGAGGTACGAGATTTTACCGGATACAATTCATTTTCACAGAAAATTTTTTCATTCCGAAGAAAATTTGAGAAAAAGAATTATCGCGCCAAGGTAAGATTTGAATCTATAATCTCCTGTATTACAAACTTTCATAATATTTGAAATCGGGATATTTACGACAGAGATATTCTGTAAATGTATTTTCTCGACTTTATGGATGTACAATATATCCGTATATATACAAAAGCCCATATGGGTATACTGTTATAAAATAATTCACCAATATCTTCGGAAAATTCAGTCATTGGCCTGAATGGCTGTAGATATACACTTTGTGGGTACCCAAAAGCAATCTCTTCATCGTGATAGGTCTCCCGGAAACTATGGTATCCCCTTGTAAGTTTGGTAGATTCTGAAGAGGGAATTGACAATGTTTCATCACGATTATTAGATACAAACACGAATTATTGATTTTCAATGAAGGATCTTAATGATCACAGAATAAATACTCGAGCGACAACGTTTATCTAGTAATAAAACAGTAAAAACGACTTGTTACCACGATGAAAAATGGTGAAACGAACCTTTGATAGAAACAGAAATTTCAAAATCTATATAAGACATGATACACGACACCGATTTACTCACTGCCCCGCGGCAGCATCAAACATCCTCATCTTCATCCACGACTTTTTTACCGCGTCGACCCCGTACTATTGGGGTTCCAATGACGCTTCCAACGTTTCCATGAAGTATCGCATCTTCTGGTTCCACCTCTGGTGGCGTATCCTGCCGCTTGAATTTTATAACGATCGACTTTTTCTTCTCCACGCGGACGGCTGTCCTCAGGATAGAAGCAGAAGTTTTGCATTTAGCACGATATTTTTAATGTAATTGAACCGACTTGATTTTTGTGAAAATGTAGAAAATCTTTTATTATTTACGACTGCTCGCGTGATGTTTGTGGTATGTTTCGCTTGATGTATTCGATTGTTCATGTTCAGTTGAGGATTCCATATCTAAAATGATTCCTATTAATGTGGTCGGCCAGTGAAAATTAGACGCTGTTGAGGTAGATTTCATCTTTATTCCTGATGGCGCACGGAGGATTCAAAATATGAACATACATCAACCATGTATAATGTAATGTAATCGTGATATAATCTGTAGGTCATTGAATAGAGGAAGGATAGAAATCATATTTTGGATTAAAAATGACCAATCAATCTCAATGACTATTAAAATTTTGTACGCAACGATCACAGACTTCGGATTTAAAGATTCTACATAAATATGTACGAGAGGTCCTATAAATGTATGAAAACAATTAATCTCAATCGTAATTAAATATGTCTTTGTAAACTATATGTCTTTGGAAATTACATGTCTTTGGAAAAAGCAATAATTTCGGATGCAAAATAAGTACTAAATGTATTTAATATTTTCAGAAAAGAGACATTAAAATAGAAACGAAAAAAAAAGTAAGGGTGGGGATAACTATATTTCACTTCGTTACATGAATGGAATCGGATTAACAAACAGAATATTATAAATTTTGCATTGGAAAAATGTACCTCAAATCTTTTGGAAAGAGAAAAAAAATTCGGATAAAAGAAGCATCAAAGAAAGCTTAAAGCACGCCTAATCATCAAAAAATTTTCATTCAAAGGGACTGAACGACGACTCGAGTAAAAATATAAAAATTCGAGTCACTTCATACGAAAAAATTCTCACTGTGGATAAGCTGTAAAAAGCGAAGTAGGGTCAACATTTTATCTCGAATATGAAAAATTATATTGAATTCGTACCAGTGTAATTAACGCTATACTCTGGATTTTTCTTTCGCTTTACTGGAAAAAGTAAAAAATAGGCTTGAGTGAGTTAGAAATAGAGAAGAAAGACAGTAAAAGGAACGGAATCACTTGAAGCACACGAAACCCGGAACAAAAATATGTATGATTAAATGATTAAATGATATACATAATTGAAATGTTTCATGTACAATTAAATTAAGTAAAGATTTTAAAATTGTATACATTTCTGTTTCCGGGTAAGAGTCGATGAAGAATTTACACAAGAGACAGAGACACTCACTTGCCGAGACAATAACAAAAAAGTGAGCGATATTTAAATTTTGAAGAGACACACGTATTTCTTCATTTCAGGATATACCATAGTTACCTCGATGCCGCTAACTAGACATAGTGTGATAGAGTATAGCGGGATGATAATAATTGTGGATGATTGATGTAAAGCGCTAGGATGAGACTACGAAGCGAGTAATGAGATAGAAAGAGAGAGAACAGAGGCTTAGAAGCATTTGGTCAAGTAATCCTCATTGTCTGCCATACAGTTGCTTCCATCTGGAGGAAAAACATGACGGTTTATTGGTCTAGAAGCGAGATGAAATAAAATATGAGAAAAAATAAGCTTAAACATTAGTCGTGAGAAGCAGTAATGAAGCATGATTCGAATGTATACCTGAAAATAATGTGATTAAAAACTTAAACGAATACTATGCCTGAAAAAAAACTCTCATATTAGTATGCCGCAAAGACGCGTTCAATTTGCTCCAGAAAAAGTCTCCAGCCAACCTAAGTCTATGAACGTAAGCCTTAACTTTTATCTTATCGTGAAAAATTAGATCGTCAACAAATACTGAATTATCGATGAAAGAATTGCTTGATCAAAGGATAAAATTGTGCTACTCACTCCTATCAATGTTTCGTTGAAGGTGTGCTGCCACCCGATGTCTTGCATCATTAAATTCAAGGTGTAGGCCAAGTCGAAGCAGCGATGGGTTCTGCTCCACTAGTTGTGTGATTTCCATTTCAATTTTGTTACCCAGTACTTGAGACCTCTGAAAATTTAATATTGAGAATGAAAATACTGGCGTGTTTAGACGTATTATAACTTAGGAATAAATTTAAACCTGGTTTGAACATCTGAATTCCTCAATCGACTTCGTGTTGAGGAGGGCTCTGACGAGTGTCACTATCACAGGTGGGCTTATGAAATTTGTTTCAACACTGAAATAATTGAAATACTGTTAGAAAATAATATCGATTTTCATCAATTTCGGTTTTATTTAAAATTAGTATCGCACATATTAGTAACTTTTATTCTAAGTTATGCAGCCTACTAATATTGACCTTTTTGTCGCATTTCTGCGACAGAAATAAATTCTCATATGACTTTTATACGTTTCTGAATCATTTTCATAGAGATACTTTATTTAGCACGTAAAAATCCTCTAAAATCCTTTTAAATTATCTCAATATTGATTTTGTTACAACTTACTTCAGTACTCTTAGAGTTGAATTTTTCTCAACAGTCTCTGCCAATTTCTGTGCAGTCTTATCTGTGAGTCCTACATTTGTTAGACTCAAGGTCTCCAGGTGTGTATTACCCTCCACAGCTTCAAATAATTGGATAAATTTCTCATCCGAAATATTCTATAATAGAGAAATGAAATTATTTCACGAACTCACGAAATCTATGAATATATTCTTACTGTTTTCACATAAAAGTTTTTTGACATCCCACTATGGCTTCTTATTACAACGAAGAAGATTTTTTTTTGGCTTCATACCTTGATATTATTCCAATTTACATCAACCAACGTATGATCATCATCACGAGCTCGCTTAATAGTTTCATCAACATCTGTATCATTGGGAGGATCCTGAGGATAAACTTTTGGCTGGCTAGCTTTTGTTACACCATCCCAGCCTAGACCAAGTGGCTGTCCAGAGTTCAATAATGATGCATGATATTGATCTTGATTCATCATCGAGTGGAAGCCAAGAATAGCTGAAAAATGTTTCTAAAATTAGTGAACTTGCAGAAACATGAATTTGTAAGAATAAGAATCAATAATCTAGATTATTATTTTTAGACGATAAATTAATATTTTACGTTTACTGTGAGTAAGTAGAACATTGAATATTATCCAAACTTGAAATACTTGAACTATTTCTACATGTACTCTTTTGTTAGTCATTATTGGATAAAATAAAATCTCTTTTTGTATAAAGATATTAAAATTGACAGAATTAGATTTTGTTACACATACCCTGAGATATTTGATGAAAAAATAAAATCTAAGAACATTTACCTGCTAAATCAATAATTTCATCTTCAGTAGCACTTGATAAAGCTTGTTCGTATTCATCACCTAGATCGATGGCAATTTGTTCATCTGCTTCTTTTTCCTTTAGATTTTCTCTTACAGGAGGGACCCACTGAAAAATCGTCATGTTTCATTTTACAAAGTGCATTGGATGTAAAAATTCATTGTGATAAAAAACATGAAGAGTAGAAAAAGTTAAGTTATCCTAAACGAATATTTGATCGATTTATATTTTCAAATCAGACTTTTTAACCTTGAAATATTAGTGAGCCAAGTTGACTCATTATTTCTTATCAAAAGTTTTGGTTAATATTATCTTTACTTTACACAAAACAATTTCAATTATTCAAGTTTTTACAAACATTCACGAGACCAAATGAAAATAATACTTAATCTGAGAAAGAATTTTCATTACTTGACAATTGAGTTTTATAATAAAATTCAATCCTCTTTAGTCATACATGTGAATTGCTTGTCATTTGTAGAATTTCTTTAGGTTTCATTGAACTCTACAGTAAGTCATTTAAGAAAAGCTTAATGCTAACGAACATGCAATGTGAAGACAGTCAAATTCATTATGTAACAATAGGAAGAGTATTGAGTTAAAAAAAATATGTCAATGGTACCCTTCAAATGTGTGATGTATTGAAAAAAATATAAATAGAATGTATCAAAAGTATAACAAACTTTGTTTACAAAAATGTTGTATCGTCCTTCTATTATTTAATCTATCTATAAAATTTTTATCTCATAGTTGACTCAAAGTTAGAAATAATTAAGATTTTGGAGCCTAATTTGTACATTATGTAAGAATATTCATATTTATTTCTATTCCATATCTCTTTTTCAAGGTACAAAACAATAAGAATATATTTTATTGATTCATGATTCATCTATCATTCATCTTTTAAGTAAACTGATATAGACGTTACGATTTTCAATAGGTTAGCTATTGTTTCTGAAGTAGAAATAAACCAACAACATGATTTCACTTATGTTATTTAAAAAACCTCTGAATCAAAGTAGTTTAGAAAGTGAATGATTACCCCAGTTATATACTCACTTTTTTTCCTCTAACAGTTCCTGGTACATAGGGTTTTAATTCAGGAATATCTGGAGTTTCAAGGGCCTGCTTGTTAATGTGCTCAATGAGCTTTTTGCGATTCAGTGGCCCAGTTGGATTTTTGGTGCACTCATAACTGCAACGTTGTGAAGGAGGCATGAAACTGTCCTACAAAATCAAATAACCTTGTTCAGTTTACATTCAGTGCCAAAAAAATTCTCCAATTCATCTATCGAAATTGATTTTACTTCATAGAAAGCAACAATACTTACATCAGGGTCTACTTCTTTAGCAAGAATGTTGATCTCCTCTGGAGTGAGTTGAGCCAACAGTTCGTCAACATCCACATCGTCATATTCACTTAGGTCCTTGCCATAAAGTTTGGCTGCTGTCGTCATGGTGGATGTTTTGGTCGAGGCAGAGGTCTATAAAAAAAATCAATAATTATTAGAATTTCATTGAAGGTTTCAAATAAATCATATAAATTCCATAGGATCAAGTATGAATGAAATGGACTAGTCATAACTTGAAAATATTTTTTACATCTCACAAGATTTGTAAGATATCAAGTAAATTATTTAACTTGGTTGATAATGATGAGGCTTATTCAATTGCCTAACATAACTTTTATCATTAGTTGACTCATCAGTAGTCAGAGTAACATGTTAAGTAAGCTTAATTACAAAATAATCAATAACCTCATAATAGAGATCTGTACTTGAGCAATTTGGTAACGCAAGATGAATGAAAAATAAAGAGATACTTCAAGAACAGAGCAAATAAACTTTGACATGAAGACTCAATACAATCATTAACTCATAAACATGGATATACTCGATGTACTTATTTAATAAAGTACATTCAAGGAATTGGAAGATTTTAGACGCAAAACATCCCAAGACTGTCAAGCATTTTTTTTCATCCATTATCCATCACAGGCTGAATTCAAGTAATAAACGACACTGTCAGTCTTTATTGATCCATCCCCCCCTAAGGGAGCGTGGGCTCCAGAATGTACCTCTCTGCGACTCGATCCTTCCTCAACTCAACCCTTCACAATAACGAGCACACGCAATGAACAACAAACACGAAAGGAGCAGCAAATTTGGGGGCAGGATACGTATGACTGGTCTGTCGCTGCCCCTTGATCCACCACCGAGTGCACAGAAACAGAGAGTGAAGCAGCAGCAGCAACAGCAGCAGCAGAGTAGCAGAGAGCTATCCCTTCACCTATCACCTCTGACAATAAAATCAGGCACAGCTGCACGGGCAGCCGTCCAAATCGAGCGATGCCCTCTGGCCCGGATATATATCGATCGGCGCTCTCGGTTTGGCAGCGCTCGCTCACCGTGGGGATGATGACGATGATGCGGCCTCGCCCACCTGCAGCGGCGCCGGGACGTCGGGCTCTCTATCTCTATCTCTCTTTCTCGCCCACACGACAACTACTTATCACCGGACTGCGGCTATATTTCGGAGACAGCGCCCTTCTACTTGGCGACGCGCGATGATCCCAATATATATATATACTTATTTCGCCGGGACAACATGCGAAAGTGAGGTTAGGATGCGATGTGACTGCGGGCCTGACCGTCATCAAACTGGCGGTTTGTTTTTGTTCGTTTTTGGGATTCTCGGCATTCTCGCCTTTTCTCGCGGACGCGCAGTGTGCCCCCCGCACGGGTAAAGCCATACAAGTGACAAGATATTGTACTCGGGCACGTATACCTCGGTAATGATATAGGCTTGGAGAGAAAAAACAAAAAGATGTGTACCTTGGAAGAAAAAAAAAACGAATACTCCCCATTGAGTAAGTAATACTTTGTATGTATACTAACTATAGTTCTTGGTCAACAAAAAGATGAATGTATTTTGAGTAATGTGAGGCGACCCGATTGTTTCATACAGTTGGTCTTATTTGTTTATGGTACATACTAATTAGCGACAAAATATTAGTTGAATGCGGGTGGTCATTCTCACTGTAACGATATTTTCAATGTCGTCGAAATTTCGAACATTAAAAAAGAATATTTGCCATTTCCTACAATAACGGATATAGCTCAAATTAGTCGTGTACTTGGTTAATTATTATTTTTCATATGAATGAGCCCCTAAAAAGACCATAATGATATTATCGCAACGTGTCCTCCCGAACCCAAATTCTAATCTTTCTGTGGCGTATAATTGCAATCGTTTATTGATGAAAATGCATTCATATGACAGCTTATGTCCGTCCGGTATCATTTTCCTGCAA
The DNA here is from genome assembly GCA_020882685.1 of Aphelinus atriplicis. Classification (NCBI taxonomy): domain Eukaryota; kingdom Metazoa; phylum Arthropoda; class Insecta; order Hymenoptera; family Aphelinidae; genus Aphelinus; species Aphelinus atriplicis. The sequence goes on from CM037073.1 coordinate 16,483,607, forward strand.
GATTTTCTTTTAAATTTCTAGTGTAAATCTGATTCACCCCCTTAAAACTAATTACAAATACATTTTAACCATAAGTGTCTGTCATCGATCAGATGTGAAATTGTCGAGTAATTCTTCTTGATCGCCTTAGCAGCTAAGTAACGCGACTTTTGTATTCAATTTTCAATAATTCTTAGAGCGATAGTAAAGCATTTTTAAGAAAGATAGTACAGGGAAAGATTACTTTTTTGGGTGGTTGCAATGAAAAAAATACTTGGAAAAGAGTATTGTTTAAATGTAAAATGGATTTTCGATAAGTTTGATACTATCAGATAGATCGGAAAAAAGTTTTGTTCGCATGAATAACGCGTTTAAAGACGGTAAGATGGAATTTTCCGAGTACGGATTAACATAATTGGCGCTATATTCTTTTTCTCCGACCTTTAAATGTTCATAATTCTGAATTTCAGGCGATTTAGAGAAGCTGCAGAGGGAATTTTAATTCTTTTTATTACCGGAAAATATAATCAAAAAGAGAAAAAAAAAGTCCGTTTCCGTGAGAATGGCCCATATACATCAAGTGAGCTTACACGACATGAGCTAAATTGACTCACGAACTGAAGCTACGTCGGTATTCGAAAAACAAAATGTGTTAAGTATACTTGTTCAATCCTCGAGTTTCTGAGCAATTTGCACAGATGTGGAAACAGCTGTGTCAAATAACCGATCCACGGTGAAGCTGTGTCAAATATACGTTCAAGCGCGAAATTCGAAGCTTATTTACATCGGGAACGGTAATGTTACATGTGTGCATGATGATGTTGAATCAATTAGAAATATCACTAAATTGGTTCGGATGGAAAGAAAGCGTCAAGTCTGTAAAGTTGATTATCGATTGTCTTTTCTTTCTACTAACGTTAATAAACCTGTCGAATCAAGTTTTCCAACTCATATTTATAACTCGAGATCTAATATCATGAAAACGACAGAGTAGAGGGCCAGTAGATACATCACAGGGATAGTCTGATGCGTGTCTATAATTCCTACAACCAAATATGCGAAAACGTACATGTGGCATGTACAAAATATACCAAAGATAAACAAATAAGAGGTGAATCTTGTTTCTCGTCCGCTCATTAAAATTTTCGAAAGAATTATTCAAACGCGAATTGTGAAAAAATAGAAACTGTACACCGTCGTAGAAAGTTAAATACATACACACGCACAACCGGTTAAACATTTTGTAAGAGTTGAAAAATATTGAATTCTTTGCAACAGCACACCGGTTCTCAATGAATTCATTCATACACGCTGCGACGCGAATATCGGCAAGAATTTATGTGTATAGTTATCGTGACTTACGGCGAAAACGCGGAGACAGATGTCATATATTAATCCGCCTTTTGATAATCTCGACGTACCGGGATAAGCTCTGATTTACGCCGTTTTCAGCTCGCAATAAATTTCCCATTAACTGGCCCTTCTCCTGATACGTCTTTAAAATGGAATCCATGGGTGAAATGAGCGTATACTAGTGTATGCATACTCGTAACTCTGTTCAATTACACCCGCGCCACTCGTGCATATATTCTTCAAAAATCGCGCGTGTCACCCGTTAGTGCCAAGGTTCGACGGCCCATTCGTCAGGTTGCGCTCGAACCCGCGTGAAATGTCGGGAAAGCGCTTATTAGAGTCCGATTCTCGCCGTAAATCAACACTAACGAGGGAACACGTCGGTGACATTGTAAATCTGATATGCGAGCGGACAATGACCTTCGCCTAGTTATAACACATATACAATCACCTATATATTATATATACACACACGTGCGCGGGCGAAGAGCTCAGCGGAAGTGACTTTATTTTTGAGGCTCGTTTTACCGCAGTTGCACTCGCATTATATATATTACTATGAGTGCATTTTTCAATCAGGCGCAGTGAAGATTTATTCCAACGCTATATATATATGCGTCATGGAATTGCCGAGAGAATCTATATCATATACACGTATACATTCGTAGACTGAATTCTACCTCTTAAATCTGTCGTGAAATTCATTATTTTCATCATGCGTAGTTTACGAAAATATCAGCTTTAATAAAATTTGAACTTGATAGTCTGGTATGGTCTAATTTAATCTTTGTAACATTGAATGAAATTCGTTGCGGTGTAGAATAGGCCGGGGCGCGCGCGCTTGTACGAAATGTTATACGATTAATTATGATTTGCCCTGTCACGCTCGCGAGTGAAGCGATGTTGGTTTAGTTTGCGATGCAATTTAAATGATGCGCGCGCGCGACACTTTGAAACAAAAACAACTTTGTTTATTCACTTTGATGCGAATACAAAGTATATAGGTATACGTGTAGGACTTTTTTTTGTCCGCGAAAAATTGTAACTGTAATTTCATCCGTGAGTAATTTTTTTTGTTTTCAACTGATCACGACAAGACGCTTTAATTGCACTTTTGAAATATTGCGTCGAGCCCAAGATCGAGTCGGGTTCACCGAAATCAAACGTAACATCGAGTTTGCCAGAAAAGCTAAGTGGAAAATTGATTTGCAGCTGCGCAGCTGCAGCTCGTGCGCGATAGTCATATATATATATGCTTTGCGTGCAGCTAGCGAACCGTTAACATTCGAAAATTCATTGTGCATATTTCTCGCTCAACGCAAATATGAGCGTCCGGCCCGATCTTAACTATAAAGTAAGTAAATGATCTCTCCGTATATCGGATGTGAAAATCACAGCCTGCGAGCGTGTATATGCATGATATTGAAAAAAAAACTCCCGGTCTCGTCGGTTCCGAGAAACATATATGCGCGGCTCGCGCGTTGGAGGAAGCAACGCGAGCGACGCGGACGTATAAATCGCGCGGCTCACCTTGCCGTTCGAAAATATCGTCTGCGCGCAAGCTTTCGCGCCAAAACTCTGACAGCTCGCAGCTCTCTCTCCCTCTCTCCCTCCGTCTCTCTCTTTCTTTCTTTCGGAGTTTCACCTATGGAATTCCACCCTCTGTTTATTCACGATTTGTTTGTGCTTTTATTTATAATTCTGGTCGGGAAATCGTCAGCTGAGCTTGCGAATGTACGAATAAGGTGATTCTGATATTCATCGTCAATCAAATGATATTATTATGTTCTTGCATGAAAATTTAGTGTCGAAGAGAATTTACATAATTTTATTAATGTGATTTTTTTTTATTTAAATGATTTTCGGTGACGAAAGCAATGAACAAAACGTAAGCCATTGAGCCAATGTGAATTCAGCGAATCGCGTTTGTGATTTAAATCACATGAGCTCCGGAATTTATATTTCTAATGACTTTCCAATTCTAATTTTCTATTGGTGTAATTCGTAGTATCTCACTGATGTGACTGAGCGTCTTTGTTAGATGCCAAAAGAAAAGTATGAGATGGTTTTGGAAGTATACTTTGTGTGTATACATATACACTATTTATCGCTCGAACCAACGGGTTGCAAATCCAATGATGATTGTTGATTGAAAGAACATTGGTTCAACTTAGTCAACAAGCTCTAGAGACGTTGAAATCGGAATCGATTAAGGAGATATTTCATGGAATTGAGTATAACAATCCAACGTATGGAAAAATCGATTGTTTGTTACGTATGAATTTGGCGTTACAACCCTGTTACAAATCATAGTTTC